>LQNS02000211.1:25052568-25077212 GCA_001587735.2 Parhyale hawaiensis
TTGGGACAAATTAGTTGAGGTTTCAACACTTACATCACGTCATCGCGAGAGGAGGACGCATTCACCGACTTGTGCAGTGCCACGTTTTGGAGAACAGGAGGGCCAGGTTGCTGCATCACGATGGTCTCATTTGGCAACACTGCCACGGTTGTCTTAGAGATGTGGCACAGCTGCACTGTAAACGAAAGAACCAAAAAATCTAAGTTAATAACAGAGCCACTGTTGCACAATTGTCGATACTCCTTCTTATGGTTACGTATCATCACAGCCAGCTGGGGGGGGGGGGTCAGCTGGGGCTGCCCGATGGCACCAATATTTATGACGTACATTGCTTGCCTGTCCCTCCGCAGCCCCGATAATATATATTTTTTTACATGTCCACTGAAAATGGTTTTACGATATTTAGGGTGCTGTCGCTTGGGCAGCGAAATTATACCTTCGAAACTTAACTTGTCTGGAACTTCTACTAGAAGCTTTGAATCGGGTGGCTGGAGTTAGAAGCAATTCGACTACGTTGAACCGCCTACTGAAAATTCCATTTAATACAGCGAGATTGAGATTCGGGAAGTCTCATGGGTAACAGATTCAGGGTCGTTGCCTGAAACTCAATTAAGTGGGTGGAAGCCAGCGCGCACCTGCGTAAAGTTTCGCATAAGTCAAGCCTCGAAAGTTGGTTTGGTTCCCAATTGAATAGATCCTCAGCTTACACCACAGACAAATTAAGGAAGACCGTGACGTCACCTTTGACTTCAATTTTCTCTCGAAATACGAAGAAATTCCAGTCTGTCTTCATTTGTCTGTGGTCTGAATTTTTCTCAGAGCTCGAACCAAATTCAGTCTTACCTTTCTCATCATACACGAAAGCTTCACGTGCTCGACTTGCGCATATCAACACGCACTGCATCAGAGATGCTGAGAATCCTTCATCCATGGGGGGAGTGCAAGGCTCGGGCAATATTTCCCTCAGCCACGTCAGGCACTGACATCCATGCAGGTCGGTGATCACAATCACCACCGTCACGGCCAGTAGGACTCTCGCCTTTGACATTGCTGAGCATTTACGAGCAAGTTGGCAATTGTCGCGATTAATTAAGTTACGTAACTGAGGTGTGTCCTGTGTAGAATGAAGTTGACTTCACAGAAATTGTTGAAAATTGTAGAGAAAGTAATACTAGGGTTCTGAGTAGAGGTAACTGCAATGTGTTGGTAATCGAATGAATGGACAATAATTTCAAGGTCACTAGAGATATAGGTCAGCGTGATCGCAAATTCAGTTTAAGAAAAAAAAAAATTAAAACAGCAGGCAAAGCTCGGATCTTGCTCAAGTTTCAGTAGAACAACATTATGGGTCAGTTTTTTAGTACAGCTTTGTAAAGATGACATTCGTTCTTAGATTAGTTAGCAGAGGTAGCCGCACAATCCAACATGCCCAGGTAACCTAAGTGACGATTTATCAAGAGATCTGCTGTGCAATCTGAAAATTAGATTATCCATTTCGTTACTGACGCCGTTTCTAGACATCCGCATCAATACACATTATTATCAGGTAAGCTTTGACATGTTTTCGAAGGCTAGACCAAAAGCTTTATAAGAGTTTTTAACTTTTACAAATAATATATTTCTTACGTTAATACTCAGTGTTTTCTATCCAAAATATAATTCCAGTAAACTCAGTATATCAAGTGCCCAAACAAATCTAGCTCTCTTTACTTTCTGAGCGTAGACCATGTAAGTACGAGGGTCGTTTTGAAAGTAATGTTCCCACTTTTTAAACTCAAAAAGTTGAAGAGCTACGAAACTGAAAGCGGCACCAATAAAACAAGCGACCTTTTGTGCTTCAAAATTATTTTTCTATGTTTTCACCACCATTCTCAATGCACTTTTTCCAGCCAGAGATGGACAAGAGCATTGTTACTCCGGTCGTGTCGTAAAGATCAGCGCCTGCCGAGGCGATCCATTTTTCACAGCTGCGATACCGGCGATATTGCCGAGGAAATGCTGCCTACGTAATGCGTCCTTCAGAGCTGCGAACAAATGAAATTCTGACGGACCCAAGTCGGTGTCCTATGCTTTTTGGGGCCTGTTTTTTTTTTTTTTTTTTTTTTTTGCCCTGATTATTTCGGCGCCGATTGATATTCAAACAGGATATATGGACTAGATGAAATTACGATAAAATCTTTTATTTTTGAACAACATCAAAAAAGTAACATTGAAATAGTCGCGCAGTATGTAAAATGCGCTCGTCAACTATCACATACTTAAGAAGATGACATCAACACTAATATTGACTGAAGTTATTTATTTAGTTCATCTCGTGATTGTGGGTTAACCCACGCAAATATTCCAACGGCTCTTTTTCTAACCTTACCTAACCTATCCTTATCTAACCTAACCTTACATAACTTAACCTTAACTAATTTAGCCTTACCTAACCTAAATATTGGGCGTCAAAACATTAGAGCCGAAACATCGGCGCAAAAAGTCCCATTCCGTCAAGTAGGGACTATACGGCAGGTGAAACAGCACCATTCAGCCCAACATTATCTCACACTCCGTGGTCTTCAAACTTTTGTGTGGCCTGGCGTTATCGTGTTGCAAAGGGAATGTTTCCTGCATAATAATTTGTGGAACCCACTTAGCACCCACTTTGCAGTATCCTAGGGATGACAACATCGTTTCGAGGGCACCGACACCCGCATCTAACTCTACACGCATTTCATTCATCGTTGTCCGCCCGGTGCGAATGAGTTCATCAAGGTACACTTAGTCTCATGGCTATAGTGGCTATTGTGGTCGTCCAGAGCGCAATTATTGTGACTCACATCTCTGTCGCCACTGTAAAATCTCTCAACCCATCTCCAAACTGTGGTGACATCAACTGTATAGGTTTCGTAAACGATCATGCATCAGGCGCCGGGGAATGCAGATTGGTGCAATTTTTTCTGCAAGGATTTATTCAATGACGCATTTCTGCTTCTGACGCACATCCATGACATGTGTTGCTTTCTTAGAGTGTCACACCGTCAATATCTGAAACAGAGAGACGAAACTCTCATGTCATGAGTGCATAAGTTCAGTTATCATAACAACGCAATTTGCAATCCTTTCTGAAACCTTCGAGCGGAATGAAAAAAATATATAGGAAACATTATTTGTGGAACGACTCTCGTACTCTCTCAAGTTCAAGGTATTGTAATATTAAAGGTACAAGAAGACAAGAAGAAGTAGTTAATCCTTTTAGTACGAAAACTCTACTCTTGCTGTGAGGTCCTACAAGAAGCTCCTAGATCGAGGACACTCTCATTGTCGTCACCTCAGTTCACCTACAGTTTTGATCAGTCGTAAATAAAATACTAGCACTGTCTTCAGACGGGTTGTTAAATATGTTGTCAAAATTTTTAAAGCAAAAAAAAAAAAAAAACAACGACGCACTGGTTTTCATAATCAGCAGTTTGGGACGGCGTCTGGTGATGCCGCCAGGCCCGAAGGGGTCAATCAAAACAAGTGAATTAACGAGATGCTACGGCCCGCGAAATTTGATGAATAGTTATTAAGTTGCTTACCTACCTTGTGTTGCTATCATTAATACAGGGATTAAAATACTTGACAGTTATCAGAGAAACGTGGTAACCTGCAACATGTTCTGAAAAACTATGTTTAATGCATGCAAAATTCTACAAGCGTTATACTACATCATTATATAAATTTCATATGTTTCAGGGCTAAAATAATAACTGCTCAAAAATATTTCTGCTGTCTCAAGTAAAGTCAAGATTAAGAGAGCATCTTAAAAACCCAACAGTCGACAGAGCAACACTGTAAACTGCAACTTTTCCGGAGTTTCGGTGTCAACTGCAAGGCGACAAGACTGATTATTTCGCCCTTGCTGGTACAAGCCTTACAAACCTTACATGTGTAGACTTTCAGTCAACGATATTCCTACGAGCACCCCAATTTTTCCTATCAGTTTATTTTAGCTTCGTTTAAGATGAACCGTTCAGAATTGATGGCAGTGAAAGAGGAGTAATTTTGGGAAAATTGGTTAGTAAGAGAAATAATATCTGTGATCAAATAAAATACTGGCAATTATGAAAAGTTTTCATGTACAGTGAACATTTGAAAACGTTGTAAGGCGAGCTGCATGAACGTGTTATTTGGCCTACCACCACCACCACTCTGAAAATTTAGCTTGAATTTTATGGAATTTTTACTTACAATTTAAAAATAAATACATGACTGCCATTGTAATTAGCTGCGCGATATCAGGTCGGATCAATGAAATCTTTCAAATAACGGAAATTCTCAGAAAGCTGCAGCAACGTACTATCACCGAGCGTTTATACATGTTAAGCTTTTAGACCAGAGCACTCTGAGAGCGCATACCTCCGCCAAGCAAGGCAACGGTAACGAAAAATTCAAATTGGCACTAAAACCATGATATTCTTTGTATCAAGCTCAAAATCTAACCATTTATGCCTTTTGATAGTATTAATACCTTCTGAAATTTTCTTGAAGATCCGCTCATAACTTTTTGAGTAATGCTGCTAACAAACATTATGACAAACATAAATCAAACATCGAAACGAAGCTACCGATCTGTACCAAAATTTAATCATTTGTGTCTTTAAACATTCTTAACAACTCCTGTGAATTTCATAAATATCCATTTAAAATAAACTTTTAAGGACCAAACTTTAAAGGCCACTTTAATCCATAATTTTTCTTTCCCGCTCCAACTAAATTACCGTCTCCAGGCTCTGCAGATCTGAAGCAATAAGTTTTTTCTTGCAAGAGAGTCTCTTTTGCTAAGTTTTTTTCTCTTCTTTCTTTCTTTCTTAAGACATCTTACTGATACTGACACAATGGCAACAGCTCAAAGAGTGCTGCAGCGTAAATCACTGCTCCTGTCGGTCCGTCTACTCTCCACTGCCAGCTATCAATTCTAAACTATATATATATATACTAGATGACCCGTGACCCGTTGGGTCGTCATCACGATCGTCTTTGCTTTCGCACTAAGGCAGGTGTTATTTAGCTGACCATAGACCACACGCTATTCGCCCGTCCTCTCCTGCCCGTCAAGGAGCTGCCCGTACGGCTCAATATCAACAGATTCTTTGCTTCTCTAACAAATATTCAACACCCAGGCTGTAAGCAAAGTCAATTTATATGTTACGTTGTATTTCAGTTATATTTCCAGCGTGCCCGTTCTTGCAGGCGAGATCAGGTTTAAATTCCGTATCACAAATACAGTCAGTCTACTGCCGCCTAGGTATCTAAGCGCGTGAAATCTTCATCCCTCGAATTTCTTCCCGTCTAAAGGCGAAGAAGCTGTATCAAACAAGACACAAACAAGCAAGCAAGGTTCATATACTTTTAATATAATACTAGACGGCCCGTGCCCCGTTGGGTCGTCATCACGATCGGCTCTAATTTCGCAAAAAAGCAGGTGTTATTATCGACCCGTATCTGGTGGGCGATAAGCCGGCAGGAGAGGACGGGCAGTTCCTCGACGGGAATGCTTAGTGATGGTTGTCTAAGAAACGAAGAGATCGCTTATAAGTTGTGGGTCCCTGTAAGTAAAGTCAATTTATATGTTACGTATTTCAGTTGTATTGCCCATGACACCGTTGAATTTATCGTGCTCGTTCTTGAGGCTGAGCCGTAATTTCTGCATCACTGATACAATCGATTTAAACCTTCATCCCTCGAATTTCTTCCCGTCTAAAAGCGAAGAAGCTATGTCAAACAAAACACAAGTAAACTAGAGCACTCTGAGAGCGCTTACCTCCGCCAAGTGAGGCAACGGTAGCAAAAATTCATATTGGCTCTGAAACCATAATTTTCTTTGCATAAAGTCCAAAATCTGATCATTTGTGCCTTTTTATATTAATAACAGCTTGTTCAATTTTTTCGAAGATCCGTGTATAATTTTTTGAGTTATACTGTTAATAAGCGTTATGACAAATATAAGTCAAACATACAAACGAACCAACCGATCTGCACCAAAATATGATCATTTATGTCTTTTACCATTACTAACAACTCCTATAAATTTCATACAGATCCATTAATTATTTTTTAGTTATTGTGCTAACAAGCATAAAATGAAAAACAGTCACAAACGAACGAACAAACGGACCATTACCAAAATTTGGTCATTTCCTCTTTGTTATAAACCTAACAACTCATGTTAATTTCATCAACATCCATTCATAACTTTTTGAGTTATGGCATTGAAAAAAATTACGCAGACAAACAAGCAAACAAACGGATGGACATATCTTCACCAAAAGTTAATCATCTATTCCTCCTAACATACCTAACAATCTCTTTAAATTTCATGCAAATCGGTTCATACCTTTTTGAGTTATCTTGGTTACAGATAGACAGACAGACAGACAGACAGACAGACAGACGGACTGACAAACAGACAAACAGACAGACAGATAGACAAACACGACGAAAACATAACCTCCTTGGCGGAGGTAATAAACGTGACACAAGTTAATAAACATGCAAACAAGCAAGATTCACAGACTTTTTGTATAATATGGTAGATAGATTTAGATTGGTGGTCTGCAGTCATCATGTACAGTGATATTCGTCTTTCAAGCACTAGTTTCACTACTTTGAAAAGAGACTTAGCCACTACTACGTATAGCGCGATAAGTACTCTTGTCTGTCACACATTTTGCTTTGTTTCTTTACGATTGGAGTTGCTGTTACATTCATCAAGTCACCTGGGAGGATTTCTTGGGTACAGATCCCGGTGAGAAAACTTGTAAGAAGCTCTACCAGTCTAGGGGATATTAATAGGTCTCGGTCAATGGACAATATGAGATGATGAGATGGAAGAAAATGCTGACCAACAGACTAAAGCTTAAAAATCAAATTTTCTGTAAGGCAGTCCCAAGGAAGATTCACGTCAACCTTAATGAAATTCATTCTCATGAACAGAGGCTCCTTATGAAACGATGACCAGGATAATGATACCGATATTATAGGGCTATATTTACGGATAAGCGATTCAGGTCCGCTGCTATAGATTTTTGGTCTGTGAGAACAGTAGGCTCTTAATGTACTAACGTATATAAACATGTATATGGCATAAATGATTTTATATTTATAAGAGTTTTACAACCAACATGAAGTATATGCTCTTGTTTTGCTGGACAGAAAATGACATCTGTACTTACATACTTTTTCTAATTCGCAATATGTTCCAAAATTATCAAATTTTATTATATTGTTTGCGTTACGCTTAGAGAAACCTCATATGAGTGTAACACTGTCTATCACTCAGCATTAATACTGTAGACTCAGCTATATCTGACCGCAGTTGGACATGTTTGATAAAGCAGTTCATTATATCTAGCAAAGTACAGGTCATAGTTTCTGGTCAATCGTTACCGAACAGCGCTAGCGTTGGTGTTAAGACCAGCGCAATCTATCATAGTAATTGAAGGGTTGCATGGTCGAGCGTAGGAATTGCTGCAATAACCAAATACTTACGCATTAGTTTTCTAGTGAAATCTCAGTTCAACTAATACTTCCTGTCATACTTACACTGTAAACGTGTTTGATGTAAATTACCTTCAGCAACCGTAGCTACTATATGTGAAAATTCACTGTAAAAATATGCAGTATATAGAATAAATATGACCCAATATACATCATACAAATCCTGGCAAAATGCACATTAGCCCTCACTTGCAAAACAGAGTTGGTAAAAAACACCGGAGCGTGGGCAGTCAAGTGCAGTGTTGGCTAAACGCTGCACGGGAGTTAAAGTCTTTTATATATTTTCACCATATGATTAACTCTTTTTTTTCTCCCAGTCTCGGATGATACTAAGCTATGTCATTCTGCCACGAAAAGAGCCGAGCACCAACAAGACCTTGACCACCTCATGGAATGGAGCACAACGTGGCAGATGAGCTTTAATGTCGACAAATGCTCAGTAATGCACGTAGGGCTGATGAACCCTTCAACCCCATTAAAAATGAACGGGACGGTATTGGCTGCTGTCACCCAACAACGGGACTTGGGAATCACTATTACAAACAAACTACAACCCCGTCAGCAAGTTGACAAGAGTGTGAAAATGGCAAGCAGAGTACTGGGATTCATCGCCAGAAAATTTGAATAGAAGTTCAAGGACATCATCATTACCTTGTACAAGGGGTTACTGCGGCCACACTTAGAATTTGCAGTTCAATTCTGGTCGCCACATCTGTGTAAAGATATCGATAAAATGGAGAGACTCCAACGAAGAGCAACGAAGTTGATACCTCAGCTGCGAAATAAGTCGTATGAATGTCGCCTAAAAGAACTTGGTCTAATCTCTCTCGAGCAAAGACGTCTCAGGGGGCAACTAATAGAAACATTCAAGTTGTTACAGCAGCGAAATCACATATTTTAATATTTGCTTTAAAGCTCTACCGAAATTCCTGTAACTTCTGTGCCTAAGTAACATGTTGGTTCAGCTTTTAAAAGTTCCCGTATTTTAGTTCAAGCAGTGCCTGCATTGNTGGCTGCTGTCACCCAACAACGTGACTTGGGAATCACTATTACAAACAAGCTACAACACAGTCAGCAAGTTGACAAGAGTGTGAAAATGGCAAGCAGAGTACTCGGATTCATCACCAGAAATTTTGAATGCAAGTCCAAAGATATCATCATTACCTTATACAAGGGGTTAGTGCGGCCACACTTAGAATTTGCTGTTCAATTCTGGTCGCCACATCTGTGTAAAGATGTCGATAAAATGGAAAGACTCCAGCGCAGAGCAACGAAATTGATACCTCAGCTGCGAAATAAGTCGTATGAATGTCGCCTAAATTTACTGGGTCTGATCTCTCTCGAGCAAAGACGTCTCAGGGGGCAACTAATAGAAACATTCAAGTATTTGAATGGCTTCATCGACGTACCTACAACGGGACTCTTTGAAAGAGACCTCAATGATCGCTTGCGAAACAACGGTCAAAAACTCAAGCATAAAGCTCGAAGAATAAATATACATCAGTCAGCAGTTCATTCCGTATTTCATAGTCAGCATTTGGAATAGACTCACTTCAGATGTTGTTAGTTCGGAGTCAGCCAACGCGTTTAAAAATCGCCTTGACATATGGGCCCTATTGGGAGAGACATCCTCCGCAACTAAGAACCCTTCCTCCAGGAGTCGCAAACTCTTAACGGCCAAAGCTTCCGATGCCACCTTAATCCATTTTCTTCTCTCTCCTGCTCCAACTACACAGTTTGATGTGTCTAAACTCCGCATGTCAGCGACTCTTGATCGTGCTTGCGTGCATTCATGATCGTCTCTTTGGCAGGGACTCTTCACCTTTTTTTTTCTCTTTTCTCCTGTCCTCTATATCGTACTAACATAATGGTAATAGATCATAGAGGGCCGGGGCGTAAGTTCTGGTATCTCTTTGGGAATGGGCCTACTGATTCGTCTAATGCCGCCTATCTAATCTAATCCAATCTAACCATAGCGTGGTCTATGAACACCATTTCCAATAGTGCTATTCCTACGAAAAAGGGGCAATATTCCATGAAGGAAAGTGTTAACTAGGACAGTGGTTCCCTACATTTTTCAAGCCTGGCTCCCCTGCACGGAAAATAACTTATCTGATGGCAAAAAAGAATGAAATTAATACAAAACTGGTGAAAAAAACATGTGTATTTAACCTTATATTATTCAAAGTTTCGCACATCCTAAAAATCACTATCTCGCACTTCTTGTTAAATACCCCTGAACAAGGGCATGAGAACGCAGGTATTGGAATTATTGTAAGGACTCTGTAAGAAACTTTAAGATCTATTAGGTCACAACGCAAAGTGCCTCGGTATATTCGAAATACCACTAATATCAAAATTGTACAGTTCAAAAATTTGCTGGATTCTCATTGAAGAAGAATACCAGATAGACCAGCGTTCAGCGGTTACGTGCACTGTGGAGATAATTCGCTGCTGGCTCTCTCTTTGGTCTCTAAATGCGGCACCACAGAAGACACCCAGCAGAGTGACTCCACACACGTGGGGTGACGTGAAGAACGTCACCTGGACTTCTTCCGAAAACCCTCAAGGAACTCAATGTAGGTAAGCAGAGTAAAGGAGTATTTTTATTCAAAAAACAGGACATTAGAAAAATTTCAAAAAATTGAGTCTTTTTGTCTACCGTAAGTGAAGCTGTTCGAATAGTTTTTAGTCTATGGACTCAACGCCCGAGAGAAACACTTCCAGTTACTTTAGTTACGTACGAATTAATGCCACTCAAGACTTCAATTAATTAATTAGATTAGGTTGCACAGCCTTACACAATTTAAATAAAAGTATTAGGGCAAAGACCACTGTTCTAAAAGCCATTTTACTTCAAATTCGAACGTTTCGGCTTTTCGGCCATCTTCAGCAACTGAAAAACATACAGAAAACTGTTAAAATTTCTAACTAGGACTCTACATAATTGGAAACCGACAGGAGGCAATAAGAGATTTCAACTAAAAAGACAAATCTAACTATTTACAATTTGGAGGGGGTGGGATGACTGCATGTCATTTAGGCTCGGTTTGTGTTTACATGTGTAAAGGGACTCTAACATGTGTATTTCTAAAGGAGAGTTGCTGGAGCCTAAGATACTAAAATTATCATCCTGTATTAGACTGTTACAAAATTCTGCATGGGATCTAATGGAAAAATTTGGAGATAGCTAAAGTTGAACCTGTTCTAAAACTCCTGCCAGCATGCTCCAACCTACGCGTTCGCAGAGTACGGGTGGTGTTCCCTACGTACTCAGATCCACACCGTGGACAACAGTATTTGTAAACAATAGACGAGAGCATACTAGCAAGAAGCTTTTCTTTATACCTAAAAAATGAACCTATTTTAAAATTGTTAACTAAAATAACGTCCAAGTCAATACATGTAAAAAATCTACCAACCAACTGTACAAGTTCAAGTCTGAGCTTTTCGGACTGTTGCCCAAAATATGGGACAGTGATATAAAGCTTCTTTTTCTTAGCGGTCGGCACAGGAACAACGGACATATACTTTTTGCACAGAAGCTTTCTAATTTGCTTTTGAATTAACTGTAGTGGGAAACCGTTTTGTATAAAGAACGTCTTTAAAAATTCAAACTCAAAGTGTTAAGTGGTAAAATTAGAACTAATTGCATATGCTCGAGATAAAAGTGTGCATATACTATTGACCTTAAATCTAAAGCTAGAAAAACTAAGAAAGCTCAGACCCATGAAGGTAAAAGTAGGTTTGCGATACCCAGAACTGATAAAAGTGTTATTTTCTCGGGTTCCATATCGAAGTCTGAATCCACCTTATCTTTCCGATGATTGAAAGAAAACTTTTACATTAACTAAATTAAATACTGTTTTTTTATAATATGATGGACATGGAACGTCAATTCAGATTCTTGTTTTTGATGTTAGGTCTGGCAACATTCCGCCGGTTAATATATTATATTGATTCCGCCGGTATTCATATGAATCCACTCTACGTGACAGTGAGGCTCATTATTAAATTTGAGCTATATTTTCCCCCTCACCGACACTTGACGATGCCTCTAAAAAAGATAATGCAAGAACAAATTCTACAACTAACTCTAAAAAATAATATGGCCATTGACAGGAAAGTATCCATCCAGGATTGGTATCTACAGTGAGGGTTTGACGGACTCTGATTGAAGTATGATAGTGCAGAGTATTCTATCTTGTCCGTACATACAGACTAGAATGAACAAAGAGAAAATAAAAACATTTTTATTTCAAGAAGTGTGAACAAAAATGTAGACTAAGAGATTTTGATGAAAAGAATTATGTGTCTCCTACTACACACATTAAACACTCGGTTGCCAATGTTTCATAATTATGGGTGCGCTTATTGTAATGGAAACTTGAAATTATTGCAGTATCCCCTTCATTATTGCAGAAAACTGCTGTTCTCGTAAGAGACAAAAGCTCTTAGTTGACAAGCCATGTCTGGAACGCAACCCACGTCTATTAGGAGTATTCGCTGTAATTGTCAAATCTATTTAAGCCCTTAAATTAAGTTATATCATCAATTGATGAAATATCGATGCTGGTTCTTGAAGCGGCAATGAAATTATGGACAACATTGATAGCAAGATTTTCCCGTATGAAATTACCGTTGACGATACGAGTGATTTTATGAGAACGTATTATATTGCAGTTGACGATCTTTATGAGAGGGGACCCAATCGAAAATTAAAAGGCATTTATCAGATGTTATCTGATACCGTTCACGATTTACTCACCAGTGGACCCGTGAGTGAATAAATTCACGCAATAATCGAGATGCTTGTTCTCTTCTCTGATTTGCCGTTTCCACATTTTCCCGCTCACACTTATTTGCAACTCTTATTCCATTCCGTAATCTTTCTGCTTCAAGTCTTTCTTGTCACTAGTAGTCTCGTTTTTCATTTACGTTCCCTATCCTCTTCCTCAATTAAACGTGCGTCTTCCACAGTAAAATCTAAAGTAAAAAACACTGCAATTAACTTGAATGCCACTCCAGTCAGCTTATGTGCAACGTAAGTGCACCGCATCCATAATACGCTCATCCATACTTAACTATCTGCTTCATTAAAGAGCTAAAAAATTTCGGGTTCTGAAGCGAATTCTGCTCTCTCAGAAGCAATAGTTGTTTCAATAGTTGTTCCCGAAATGCTTTCGCAAGCTTGAAGGCAATATGAGCGCCTGCACTCAGGTATCATCAGGGGTTCCACAAGGTAGCGTGCTTTGCCCACTTCTGTTCTCACTCTACATCAACGATCTCGATCTTAACATCCGTAGTAAAATCAGTAAATTTGCGGATAATACTAAGCTATGTTATCCTACCACGAAAAGAGCAGAGCTGCAACAAGACCTTGACCACCTCATGGAATGGAACGCAACGTGGCAGATGAGCTTTAATGTCAACAAATGCTCAGTAATGCACAAAGGGCTGGTGAACCCTTCAACCCCTTTAAAAATGAACGGGACGGTATTGGCAGCTGTCACCCAACAACGTGACTTGGGAATCACTATTACAAACAAACTACAACCCCATCAGCAAGTTGGCATGAGTGTGAAAATGGCAATCAGAGTACTGGGATTCATCACCAGAAATTTTGAATAGAAGTCCAAAGACATCATCATTCCCTTATACAAGGCGTTAGTGAGGCCACACTTAGAATTTGCTGTCCAATTCTGGTCGCCACATCTGTGTAAAGATATCGATAACATGGAAAGAGTCCAACGCAGGGCAACGAAATTGATACCTCAGCTGCAAAATAAGTCGTATGAATGTCGCCTAAAAGAACTGGATCAGGAGCAAAGGCGACTAAGGGGGCCACTAATAGGAGCTTCAACGACGTACCTACCACGGGGCTCTTTGAAAGAGACCTCAATGATCGCTTGTGAAACAACGGTCAAAAATTCAAGCATAAAAGCTCGCAGAACGACTTTAAGTCAGCAGTTCTTTCCGCATTTCGTAGTAAGCATTTGGAATAGACTCCCTTAAGACGTTGTTAGTGCAGAGTCAGTGAACACGTTTAAAAATCGTCTTGACATACATTGGGAGAGACATCCTCCACAGCTATGAACTCCTCCTCCAGGAGTTGCAAGCTCTTAACGGCCAAAGCTTCCTAGGCCACCTTAATCCGTCTCTTCTCTCTCCAGTTCAAACTACACTGCCTGACATCTCTAAGCTCCGCATATCAGCGTCTCTTGATCGTGCTTGCGTGCTCTCATGATTGTCTCTGTGGCTGGGATTCTTCCCCCTTTTTCTCTCTCTCTCTTTTCTTCTTCATTTCTCCAGTCCTATATATCCTACTAACACAATGGCAATAGCTCATTGAGGGCCGGGACGTATGTTCCGGTGCCTCTTTGGGAATGGGCCTATTGGTTCGTCTACTGCCGCCTATCTACTCTAATCTACTGCCCGTAAAATAATTGTCTTCTGTTCCCTTTATCATCTGCCGAATTTATATATTGTTACTTGAGAAGTGAAAACCCCAAAATGGAGAAAACAATTTGCAACCAAGAAATCATCATGGTTTTTACGCGGCTATTGACCGCTGAAAAATATCTTACCATTTGCGTCGATAATTATGCAGTCCAGAGGAGCATCAGACTTCAACGTTTGAGTGCCATCATCTGCAACTTTGAATATTTTCTATCAGTTTTCTATGAAGCTTGGCAGAATGACCATAGTCTTCAAGCAGATGAATACACTGTTGAAACCAGGAAGGCCAGAGCTAATTTTTGCCTATTTATTTCTCTAAGAGCATGACACGAAACTTATAAGTAAATAAATGAAAATATAAATAAACACAAGACGGTCATTCTTAGAATTATTATTAAATAGACAGCCGATAAATGTCTTTAACTTTTTTGATTGGGGATGGTCCTTCTGATTTATTTCACGTGAGCAAATAAAGATGATACTATTTTACAGAGGCTGGAATAATCTCCTCATAGCTCGTAAATGGCGGCATGGAAACAAGTACATACGTGAGACTAGAAGTGAAACGGCTGAAATATGCACTATTGCCGCCACAAATGGAGAGGATGGATTAAGAGCAGGGTAGGTATATAGGTACTCTGTATGCATTACTCTAACGGACTAGGTAGTGAGCGTTACTTCTTTTCGCCAGCTTCGGCACAACATTACCAAAATAACTTAGGACAGCGAATAACGAAAACTTTGGTTCATTAAAAATGCAAAGATTATTGTCTAAACATTAGCTATTGACGTAGCACTAAGTTTAGTGCATTTGTTTTATTGCCATAACCGCAACGTGAAAGCAATTTGAGAATTAATCACACAATTCTAACTACCATTACCTTCACAAAGGGTATTCCAAGGGCTTTCCTAAAATGCTTAACCGTAGCAAGCAACTGCTTCATGTTTTGATGCAAGGTATTTTTCTTTTCTCAGAACACTCATATTTATTGCCGTCATCCAGCTAAAAAATCTTTATCCATTAATGTCGTTTCAGCTCCAAATGGACTACATATGTACTACAATCCCTTCATCATATACCGACGCTTAGATTATGTCCCATAATACCTCTGTATACTTCCACTTCGGTCTAACCCCGAGAGCTCATTGGGAAGAGCAGCTGTATTACGGTGGTGGTCGTTAGTGGGTGGCAGAATCCAAAACGCGTTTTACTATCGGGAAGTGGGCGTGCGCTCCAACGTAGATTTATTTTCCTTCAAATGAGGCCAACCCGGCAAAAGTCTACGGTATTTTAAATAGTTTTCAGGCTTATTTCAGGGCATTTGAACTGCCCGGGACGATAGCCGTACCAGTTTTATGGTACCTATAACGAGACGCCAGCCATCTAATGGTCCGTATAGAAAAATTGTTGGCCATCTATTAGTCCATATCGAGTTTTATATATGTATCAATTCCTCTTCATACATCAGGAAACGATGTTATGCAATTACTTAGAGTAACTACTAGTCCAACAAACACAGAGAATTTTGTATCACTGTAGAGGAGATTGAAAATCAAATTATTTTACAAACATCTTTCATAACAATATTGATGATATTATGCATCTTTCATAATATACCCAATGTTTCAATAAACGCTATTTTGTTCTCAAATTATTACCTTTTGAACTCACTGGCTATAATAACCTCATAAAACACCGTGACAGCGCAGAGTAAACGGCCCTTTTTCTTCGAATCGGTGTCTTTGTTAACGCAAATTAGCAAGATAACATTTTACCGTTTGAACTTTGTAAGTTACTGTATTTATCGCAGTGTAATCCTTACCTATTTTTTGTATTTTCTTACGTTCACGAATTTTTCAAAAGTAATGATGCCACTATTTAAAATAGTACACTCAATCCTTCAAGGGGACTGGATCCATTGCTTTACTCCCAACTCCAGATACAGTAAGCCCCTCAATACACTTCCAGTTCTGTAATTTCCAGTACGTTCGGGCCCGTGTTCGCTGCGCGCTGGATCGACATGTATCGAGCTTGCACAGGTGAATCCAGGTGGCGCTCGAACCAGGCGGCGGGGTTGCTTGGAGGTCCAGGAATAAAGAAGATCTCGGAGTACGAAGAGAAATCTGGTCCGGACAAGTGGTCGACGCCAACGCGCACCTGAAAATCGTCAAAATTTCATACCGTATTCAGGTTGTGTTGTTTCGCTAAAAGGATTGATTTTCCAGTTGATTTTCGATAGCAGGAAAACCCGGGTAGGGAAATAACACAGCCTGAGTGAGATATGGTGAATGTTTACATTACTGTTATTGCCTGTCTATATATAAGCCTTTTATGATTACCCCCGCCAAGGAGGGGATGTTTTTGTTGTATTTGTCCGTTTGTATCTCTATCTATCTGTGTGTCTGATATTCTGTTTATCTGTCACCAAGATAAGTCAAAACGTTATGGACGGATCCTTACAAAACTTACAGGAATTGTTTGGCATGTTATCAGTAACAGATTATTAACTTTTGCTGAAGATCCGTTCAACCGTCTGCTTGTTGGTGGGCCTGCCTAATTTTTTATTATCATCACTCAAAAAGTTATGAATTGATTTTTACGAAATTTACATGAGTGGTTAGGTATATTCCGAAGAGTAAACGACCAAACTTGTGTGATGATCTGTTGGTTCATTCGTTCATTTATCTTTATGTTTCTTATCTGCTCGTTAGCAAAATAACTCAAAAAGTCATTAACAGATCTTTATGCAACTTACAGCAATTGTTAAGAATAGTAAACTAGAACGCCTCGTGGCGTAAGACCATCACCCGCGTAGGGGGCAAATTCAACGAAGTCATTTTCGATGGCCAGATAATTCTAATTTCTCATATGGATGCTGTGTCCAACAAGGTTACATCATTTGATCCTATTATATTACCTCCTTAATAAAATACCATTAAAAAAATAGAACGCCCAGTGCTCCAGATCATCTGCCGCAGTGGAAGCAAATTCGCCGCGGTAGAGAAAATTCAACGTCGTCATTTGTTATGGCTGGCTAGGCCTAGTTTTTTGGCATGGGTCACATCTAGGTCAGCCCACAAAACTCCCTACAAAAAATATGAAGTTTGCTCAACTCTTTCTACCCGTTTTTATGTGGACTGATACAAATATACTTAAATCTTCAATGAAGACATTATCACCTCTCTCAATTCGTTTGCGGGTAATAAAAACGTAAATGATCAGAGTTTCGTGTTAATCGGTTGGTCCGTTTGTGTGTTTGACTAACGTTTGTCAAAATGTTTGTTAGTAAGAAGGGATCTTCAAGAAAATTGCAAAAACTGTTACTATGTACTGTCAAAGACACATCCAAATGGTTAGATTTTGGTGCTGAATTTTTATTTTTCGTTACCATTGCCTTGCTTGCCGGAGGTATGCGCTCTCAGAGTGCTCAAGTTGAGCATTGGATTATTCTCTTTTTTAGGGTTTCTTCAATTTCAAACTTTACAGGACTTTGCTGTACTTTTTATTGGTGTTTTATTGCCTGTCAACTAAGACATTTATGCCATTTTTTCTGCTAGATTTTTTCCAGTCAGCGGCATTATGGCTGTCATCAGGCGAAAAGTTTTTAAAACATAAAAAAATGATAGGGAAGTAGCAGTCTTACAGCTCTGTTAAAAAAAACTGTCCCCTTCCGCCCCCCCCCCTCCCGAAAGGCATCTATACTTTAGCTCCTTTTCATTAATTCTCGTTAAAGCATTCGACGGTAATTTTCTTGCGTTTTGGCTCGTGACGTCAGCGGTGCGAGGGGGAGGGGTAAGATCAAACTGAAGCTGTTCTCCAACTATCTTAGCTGGACATGTTGTCGACGCGTACAAAATTTGCATTTCTATTTCCTTTGTAGACTCGACAAATATAGGTTCCGCTATCCAACTTATTAATCGCCTACAGTTTCCATCCCGTCCTGAACGTTAATTTCTAGCCAGCAGGTTACGCGACCCATTGTGCGCTTCAATAAGTGGCTTATGTGGTGCATTGCACCGGAGATCTGGCTGTCAGCCCACCACTAATCTTGGCTGGCCGGCAAAGTTGGGGCATTGAAGGGTGTGAAAATACAACCAGTTTCCAAGGTAGCAGCGTGCAGTGAAGGTGGCTCCAGTTATATTTACTCCGAGGGGCCACATATACTCTACCATTAAAACAAGTTGAAGTGAGGCTGGGCAGTTCATCAATCGTCCTGAAATATATTTAAACTCGCGACTATTGGTACGGTACCATGAATGACGTGTGGGCTACGAAGCATCTCAGCTGTGTGTTCGTGCTAATGTATAGTTACCTCGGCCATGGAGGTTATGTTTTTGTTGTGTTTGTCTGTCTCTTTGTTTGTTTATTTGTCTGCCTATCTGTTCTTCTGACACTAAGATGCCTGAAAAGGTTATGGAGAGATCTTTCCACAATTTATAGAGATTATTAAGCATGTTAGAAATAATAGACGATTCCTTTTGGTGAAGATCCGTTAAACCGTTTGTTTGTTCGTTCGTATGGTTGTTTGTTTGTCGGCCTCTTTTTTCTTAGTACCATAACTATAAAAGTTATGGACGGAGTTTTATGAAATTTCCATGAATTGTTAGTAAATGATTAAAATTTCTGTGCTGATCTGTTCGTTCGTTCGTTTGTTTGTCTCTAGCTGTGCTTGATTTATGCTTGTTAGTCAAAAAGTTATAAACTAATCCTTATGAAATTTCACAGGAATTGTTAGAAATGTTAAAAAACGTAAATGATCAATGCTTGGGGATGATCAGTTGGCCAATTTGTGTGTTTGACTAACGTTTGTAATCAACATAACTCGAAAAGGTATGAACGGATCTTAAAGAATATAAGAGAAGTTGTTATTACTATGAAAAGACACAAATGAATAGATTTTGGTACTGATACACAGGAAATCATAGCTTCAGAACCTATTTGAATTTTATGTTATCATTGTCTTACTTGGCGGAGGTATGTGCTCTCAGAGTGCTCTAATTATTAATGCTATTAAGTATTTCACTGCTCGCATTCAAACTATTGCTCTTTTATTTTATTATTTTTGTTCATTTATTTTCATACCTTTAATCGGTGCTTTCCCAATTATGGACCCCTTTATGTTACCTTTTTGTTATATAGCAAGTACTGTGTGAGTTAAGAGGTTTATTGAAGAATATGCCATTCCAAAAGGGTATACCTTCCACTGCACGGTCTTCCATCACGTTTCTATCGGTGTACCTTTGTACGACTCATCCTTCTTGAATGTCGATATGTATCTAAATTACGTATCCGACCATGTTCAAACTTACTTATCTGTACTTATCTACCACAAAAATGTAATCACTGTCTCTTTTCCAAATAAGTCCAGATGAAACTGCAAATTTTAAAATATCATATACATATATAAAAAGGCGCATCTATATAAATGGTATACATGTAGAAGTACGTTTACCTGCATAACTATCAATTTGAAGGTGTTATTTCATGCTTTCATACCATATATGTAGAAAGCGGTTTTTACTCGTGTTTGCTAAACCCTGGTTGGTTCCGTGACTATTGTTCAACACCCGTGTTAGCTACATAACCGACTAACCATAGAGCATATCCGTCCAAAAGTTGCCTGGCATTTGGGAGAGTTCCGTACCAAATTGCAAGCCATTTTGAAAAATATATGAGTGAATTAAAAAATCTAATATTTTCATGACTAAAATGCCTCGAGGCGTACGACCATCAACCTCAGTAGGGGACAAAATTCAACGCCGTCATTGTTTATGGCCCGCATACTCCACAGTTTTAGCATTTTTCACATCTTAGTCAATCTATCTTGCTGCCTAAAAAAGAAAATATTATATCTTAACTCCTTCTGCCTATTTTTGGGTTTACAGACAACAAAATTCATAGCCACCATTTTTAATGGCCAGCTAATTCTAATTTTTTTGACGTTGTTCACATCTAAATCGACGCACTTGACTCCCAACAAGAATTTATAAACATTGCTCAACTTTTTCTGCCTCTTTCTGGGTGGAGTTACAAATTCAGCACCGTCATTCTTTATGTCCAGCTAACTCAAAATATTTGTCCTTTTCCACATTCCAGACAACCCACCTGACTTCCGGAAGAAAAATTATTATTATGACTCAAATCCTTCTGCCTGTTTTGGGTGGACAGAAAAGAAAATTCATCGCCGTCAATTTTGATGGCCAGCTAATTCTAGTTTTTTGGCATAGGTCACATCTATAGGTGAAACCACCAGACTCTCTGCAAAAAAAAAAATTATAAACATTGCTCAACTCCTTCTACCACTTTTTGGGTAGACATACAGATATATATATAGATTCTTAAATTTCCAACGAAAGCATTATCAGCTCACTCACTTCTTTCCAGGGTATTAATTATTATGATTATAGTTTTACCACTGTATGCGCTGAAAACAAAAACCTATTCTTTTGAAAATGTTATCTTCACCAGATTGCATTTTAATAACACATAGTTCCAACTTTACTAACTACTTTACATAAGTGAACCGAAAACTCATTTTCACTGAAGCAGGATAGTTGGTGCCGGTATCGTACATTTGTGGTTTACCTGCAGATCAGTTGTAATATGTGTGTCTATTGGTCAGGGTAGGCACCTACTCTAGCTGTGAACTCAACCTATCCTAACCTAACCTAATACATCCTCTGAGGTAGGTCACATGCTGCTATACAGCGAAACGGGATTTGATATACTGTATATTCTCTACAAGTTACTGCGAAACCACAAAACTCTGAGATTTACTCCAAAGCTCATGTAGATTACGGTGCGCCCCCCCCCCCCATAATTCTCACGGATATGTTGATGAATCGAGTGTCGGAGTGGTAGTTCAGCCTTGGTAGGATCCGCAGTCGGTGGATGAGCACGGGGCTGCGAAAGTCCACGAGGACGTATGGATGAGGGTCGCTGGGATGTATCGAGTGAAAGTAGCCGTGGGCTGCAATGTTGAGGTTGCCATCCGCCATCGTGCAAGGATGGCTGTGCGCAAACATAATTTAGTTAAATAATTAGTTTTGCAACATTTTATGTATTACATGCTTAGTGACAGGTAAAGTCAACTCAGACCACACCCTCACCTGGGAAACCAACATGCACTGGTTTGTGCTGCGGGTATAGGCCCACTGACCCCATATGAGCAAGTGTAGTCGCAGTCGCCCTCGGGTCACGAACTATGGCGCCAATTTGACGGAAGGAAAAAATGACCCGAGACCCCCCACCCCCCTCATCTCTGAGGAAAGCAGTTCCGCCACGGCGCCGTGCATGCACACACATCTGCAGGTCTATATCAGTAGAATGATTTTTCTCTATTAGTCAAGTGTGCTAGTCGGAGTAAATAAAATTAAATTTACGCTTCTTTCTTACTTAAGATTGAATGATTTAGCTTCATCGTTACATGCAGTGATATAGCTGAATATTATAGTATTTAGGTACGGTCACCTTCGTATAAATATATAATAGTATTTTCTGTTTTTCGAATCTGCAGTTGAGTGACTCTAGGTATATACTCGTAGTTAAAATACGGTGATCGAAATAAATGATACAGTAGTATCTATTTTTCTTTTATTTGCTATTGAATAATTCTAGCATGGCGCACAAGTTGGCACAACTAAGTGCAATGGCCACGATTACTGCTATTTCGTTGTCTTTCTGTGTAGCTGATTGATTTGCACTCCGTCGCAGCTTTTCTTTTAAAGAGAAAAAAGATAACTCACAAGTGGACATTTGCGACCTTATATCTAAAAGTCATAAAAAACAAAAAAGCTGTAAAAAAATCCTGACCTTCTGCCTTTCTTTATTCTTGTATATGACTGGGGAGCTCTTAAGCCACAAACACTCAGCTCTGACTTAGACTACCATACGCATTAGTTCCGTAATATTACACTTCCTTATAATAATAATAATAAACTTTATTTAATACTCATGGAGACATTACAACACTGAAATGCTACAATGCTACACGGTACACAAGACGTATCTTATTTCTTGGTTACAAACAAAGGACATGTCGCAGTGGTGTTACATTCTAGACGTCATTACGCCCCATTGCTTGGCCTCCGTCAGGCAACAGTATGCGCTGCCATCGCAGATAAATATTAGTGCTTTTGTAGCCAGGGCCATTGTGAATGACTTTTATTAATGAGTTGCTAGAGTTTTCAATCCTGTATTTCAGGCTCAAGGCGCATTTTATGGTCCTGACCTTGAGACAATCTGTGTAATTACGAGCAAATATTTGACTTGTACTATTAGACCGAGGCACTTTCATTAATATGCGGAATATGTCGTTATAAACAACACGCAAGAGCTCAATGGATTTCTTATTAAAGTTACACCAAAGTGTGTTACAGTACAGGAGCTAACAATAGGTTCGGAACAGCTGGCATTTGACGTCATCAGAGCAGTAACCGAATTTCCTTATTAACGTGTTATCAACTCCACGGAGCTTTCGCTTTTCTATCTCTATATCCTGGTCATCACGAAAATCATCAGTGATTTTGTGACCCAGGTAAGAGAAGCTGTTAACGTACGTAAGCTCCACACCATTCAAAACAGAATGTTTATGACCAGGTAGAATGCCACGATATGGCAAAGTACTCACTATCTATCGCTGTCTGCGTAATGCCCTGGCGAAGTGACTATTGCACCCAAGGCGATGTTGCTTGGGGGAGCCTCTATCACCATCACTTCACTCTGCTGAGCGGCGTTTGTCTGGGAAATGCTGCACAGCTGATCTGTAAAACCAAAATTGGGTCTCTATAGTAGTACTTGAAACATTGATTGATTTTTAGAAATCGTAGTTTTATCACTAACAGTATGACAAAAGCTGGAATTCAAGACACTTTCAAGGAAATTGCATATTGCTTTGATATCATTTCAATTATGAAGAGTCAGAGCTTGAAATTAAATGAATATAGATATGAAATTTTTTAAACGGTCTCCAATTCCAGCCCTTGTCGTACTGTTATAACAAACTTGGACTTGAAAATCCATATGGAATATATCTCTCTGTTCTACAAAAGTCTGTAACACAAATTTGAATTCTGATTTTGTCTAACATTGTGCTCTCTTTGCTCAAAAAATTATTATCAGCGAAAGAGAATTCATTTCTAAAATTTCTTCAGACTCTACGTCTTTACACCGAAATGATGCTCAGATCGCCCCGATATTTTCACTTGGAGTACATCGATTTTGAGACCTTCACAGCCTGACAGCGAAATGCTGACAAATAACGAAAAACGTGAACAAACAAAAGGAAAATCTGTATAAATCTAGAGTCATTGTGAACAGCTACAGGGCTTAGCTCATTTATAATAAATGTTTGCATCCCAGTCTTGCTGTAACTCCATCACTGACGATTGTTCCAAGTACGCAATAGCAATTTTGTTCAGTCTCCAGAGCATGGTGAACGGCTACAAGTGGTAGGGTAGCTTGAATATATCAATAATACAAATGAAATCTTACCCTCCTAGCAATGAAAGAAACTTTGGGACGAAATTAAATTTGTGTATATTTAAAGAGCTGCAGATGTTTGAGCAACATGAATGTAGCGATGACGCGAGTTTAATTTTGCTCTCCTATTGATAAATGAATCATTCCATTTAATAACTAGAGCACGCTGAGAGCTCAAACCTCCGCCAAGCAAGGCATCAGTGAAGAAATATTAAAATTTGTTCTGAAACTATAATTTTCTTTGTATCAGCACCAAAATCTATTCATTTGTGCCTTTTGACCGTAATATAAGTTACTGCACTTTTCTTGATGATCCGTTCACAACTTTGCGAGTTATGTTGCGAACGAACATATTGACAAAAATTAGTCGAACACACAAGCGAACGAACCGATTATCACCAAAATTTTGTCATTTATGTCTTCTGACATTATTAACAATTCCTATAAATTTCAGAAAGATCCGTTCTAACCTTTTTGATTTATTTTTCTAACAAGCAGAAAATGAAACACAATGAGAAACGACGAGCGAAAAGATCATCATAAAAATTTGGTCATTTAGTCTCCATAATATGCCTATCAATTCATGTAAATTTCATAGAAATTCGTTCGTAACTAAGAAAAAATAGGCAAGCAAACGAACGGCTGGACACATCTTCACTAAAAGTTAATCATCTGTTACATCTACGGTAGCAACATGCCTCCGTTCGCAGCTCAGAATCCTTGTATCGCTGGTTCGAGGCTAACCCAGACATGCGAGCTCTTTGCTGATCTGACTCGACAGTTGTGTGAGTGCAGTGCGACGTGGTGGAGCTTGCTTTTCTCAGAGATGAAGGGGGTCACGGGTCTTTTGAATCTTCCGTCAAATTGGCGCCTTAGTTCTTGATGACTCGTGGTCGACTGCAGGTGCACTTACTCCTCTGGGGCCAGTAGGCCTATATCCGTAGCACAAACCAGTGCATGTGGGTTTCCCAGTTGAGAGTGCGGTCAAAGCTGACTTTACCTTTAACCTGCCTAACAATCCTGCAAATTTCGTAAAGATTCGTGAAGAACATTTTTAGTAATCTTGGTGACAAACACAGTCGCACAAACATACATACAGACAGACACGACAAAACATAATCTCTTTGTTGGAGGTAATAATAAACAGTATTTTTATTTGCTTGCTTTATTTGTTTGTCTC
>LQNS02000211.1:25102768-25112773 GCA_001587735.2 Parhyale hawaiensis
TGTACTAGGGGGGGGGGCGATCGTTGGTAGGTGGCAGAATCCAAAACGCGTTTTGCTATCGGGAAGTGGACGAGCGTTCAAACGTAGATTTATTTTCCTTCAAATGAGGCCAACCTGGCGAAAGTCTACGGTGTTTTAAATAGTTTTCAGGCTTATTTTCAGGGTATTTGAACTGCCCGGGACAATAAACGTACCAGATGTATGGTACCTATAACGAGACGCCAGCCTTCTAATGGTCCGTATAGATAAATTGTTGGCCATCAATTAGTCCATATCGGGTTTTACATATAAATAACAATTCCTCTTCATACATCAGGAAACGATTTTATGCAATTACTGAGAGTAACCACTAGTCCAACAAATACCGAAAATTTTGTATCAGTGTAGAGGAGATTGAGAATCAAATTATTTTACAAGCATCTTTCATAACAATATTGATGATATCATGCATTTTTCATAATAATAGACCCAATGTTTCAATAAACGCTATTTTGTTCTCAAATTATTACGTTCTGAACTCGCTGGCTATAGTAACCTCATAAAACACCGTGACAGCGCAGAGTAAACGGCCCTTTTTATTCGAATCGGTGTCTCTGTTAACGCAAATTAGCTATATAACATTTTACAGTTTAAACTTTCTAAGTTACTGTATTTATCGCAGTGTAATCCTTACCTATTGTTTGTATTTTCTTACTTTCACGAATTTTTCAAAAGTAATGATGCCACCTATTTAAAATAGTGCACTCCATCCTTCAAGGGGACTGGATCCATTGCTGTACTCCCAACTCCAGATACAGCAAACCCCTCAATACACTTCCAGTTCTGTAATTTCCAGTACGTTCGGTCCCGTGTTCGCTGCGCGCTGGATCGACATGTATCGAGCTTGCACAGGTGCATCCAGGTGGCGCTCGAACCAGGCGGCGGGGTAGCTGGGAGGTCCAGGAATAAAGAAGATCTCGGTGTACGAAGAGAAATCTGGTCCAGGCAAGTGATCCAGGCCAACACGCACCTGAAGATCGTCAACATTTTATACCGTATTCAGGATGTGTTGTTTCGCTACAAGGATTGATTTTTCATTTGATTTTCGATGGCAGGAAAACTCTTGTAGGGAAATAACACAACCTGAGTAAGATAAGGTTAATGTTTACATTGTTGTTATTATTATCTGTCTACATATAAGCCTTTTATAATGACCCCCGCCAAGGAGGTTATGTTTTTGTCGCATTTGGCTAACGTTTGTCAAAATGTTTGTTAGCAAGATAATTCGAAAAGTTATGAACGGATCTTCAAGAAAATTGCAAAAGCTGTCACTACTGTCAAAGGCACAAATGGTTAGATTTTGGTGCTGTATTTTAATTTGTCGTTACCGTTGTCCTGCTTGCCGGAGGTATGCGCTCTCAGAGTGCTCAAGTTGAACATATGATTATTCTCTTTTTTACGGTTTCTTCAACTTCAAACTTTACGGGACTTTGTGCTATACTTTTTATTGGTGTTTTATAGCCTGTCAACTAAGACATTTATGCCTTCTTTTCAGCTAGATTTTTTCCAGCCAGCGGCATCATGGCCGTCATCAGGCGAACAGCTTTTAAAATACAAAAAAAGTGATAGGGAACTAGCAGTCTTAATTATAGTCCTGCTATATCATAGTGAGACCAGTGAAAGTGCATGCCACTGATCGCCGCCCTCGGAGCAAATACTAATATACTGGAGCGCACGCATCCGCTAACTGTCATTCAAGGTAGGGAGTGTCCCCCTCGGAGCTAATTATCGTTCAAACATTTGATAGTAATTTTCTTGCCTTTTGGGTCGTGACGTCAGCGGGTGCGAGGGGGAGGGGTGAGATCAAACTGAAGCTGTTCTCCAACTATCTTAGCTGCACATGTTGTCGACGCTTACAAAATTTGCATTTCTATTTCCTTTGTAGACTCGACAAATATATATATATATATAGGTTCCGGTATCCAACTTATTAATCGCCTACAGTTTCCATCCTGTCCTGAAGGTTAATTTCTTATCAGGAGGTTACGTGACCCAATGTGTGCTTCAATAAGTGGCTTATGTGTTGCTTTGCACCAGAGATCTGGCTGTCAGCCCACCACTAAACTTGGCTGGCCGGCAAAGTTGGGATATTGAAGGGTATGAAAATACAGCCAGTTTCCAAGGTAGTAGCCTGCAATGAAGGTGGCGCCAGTTATATTTACTCCGAGGGACCACATATACTCTACCATTAAAACAAGTTGAAGTGAGGCTGGGCAGTTCATCTATTGTCCTGAAATATTTTTTAAACTAGCGACTATTGGTACTGTATCATGAATGACATGCGAGGCTACGTAGCCTGGCAGCACTGTGTTCGTGCTAATGTATAGTTACCTCGGCCATGGAGATTATGTTTTTGTTGTGTTTGTCTGTCTCTTTATCTGTTTGTTTGTCTGCCTCTCTGTTTGTCTGTCACTAAAATACCTGAAAAAGTTATGGACAGATCTTTCCAAAATTTATAGGGATTATTAAGCATGTTAGAAATAATAGACGATTCCTTTTTGGTGAAGATCCGTTAAACCGTTTGTTTGTTTGTTTGTTTCTTGGCCTCTTTTTTCTTAGTACTATAACTCTAAAAGTTATGGACGGAGTTCTATAAAATTCCCTTGAATTGTTAGTTTTATCATAAACAGTAAATGATTAAAATTTCTGTGCTGATCTGTTCGTTCGTTTGTTTGTCTCTCGCTGCGTTTGATTTATGCTTGTTAGTCAAAAAGTTATAAACTAATCCTTATGAAATTCGCAGGAATTGTTAGAAACGTTAAAAACGTAAATGATCAATGTTTGGGGATGATCAGATGGTCTATTTGTGTGTTTGACTAACTTTTGTTACCAATATAACTCGAAAAGTTATGAACGGATCTTCAAGAATATTAGAGAAGCTGCTATTACTATGAAAAGACACAAATGAATAGATTTTGGTACTGATACACAGGAAATCATAGCTTCTGAACCTATTTGAATTTTTCGTTACCATTGTCTTACTGCTTGCTTGCGTGCATTCAAGATCGTTTCTTGGGCAGGGACTCTTCACACCCCCCCCCTTTTTTTCTTTCTCTCTCTCTCTCTCTCTCTTTTCTCCTGTCCTCTATATCCTACTAACATAATGGCAATAGCTCATAGAGTGCCGGGTCGTATGTTCCGGTGTCTCTTTGGGAATGGGCCTCTTGGTTCGTCTACTGCCGCCTATCTAATCTAATCTATTGTACTTGGTGGAGGTATGCACTCTCAGAGTGCTCTAATTATAAATGTTATTACGTATTTGACTGTTTGCATTTAAACTATTGCTCTTTTATTTTATTATTTTCATTCATTTATTTTCGTACCTTAAATCGGTGCTTTCCCAACTATGGACCCTTTTATATTACCTTTTTGCGATATATAGTAACTACTGTATATGTTAACTGGTTTAATGAAGAATATTCCACTCCAAAAGGGTATACCATCGTCTGCACGGTCTTCTATCATTTATCTGTCGGTGTACCTTCGTACGACTAATCCGTCTTGGATGTCGATGTATATCTACGTATCCGACGTATCAAACTCACGAGCCTTTGGTGTACTTATCTACCACAAAAAAAAAATCGGGTAATCACTGTCTCCTTTCCAGATAAGTCCAGATGAAACTGCAAATTTTAAAATATCATATACATATATAAATAGGCGCATCTATATGAATGGCATATAATTATGTAGAAGTACGCTTACCTGCATAACTATCAATTTGAGGGTGTTATTTCATGCTTTCATACCATATATGTAGTAAGCGGTTTTTACTCGGGTTTTCCAAACCCAGGTTGGTTCCGAGACTATTGTTCAGCACCCGTGTTAGCTACATAACCGACTAACCATAGAGCATATCCGTTCAAAAGTTGCCTGGCATTTGGGAGAGTTCCGTACCAAATTGCGAGCCATTTTGAAAAAATATATAAGGGTTAATTAAAAAAAATCTAATATTTTTATGACTAAAACGCCTCGAGGCGTTCAACCATCACCCGCGGTAGGGGGCAAGTTCAACTCTGTCATTGTTTATAGCCTGCAAACTCCAGAGTTTTGGCATTTTTCACAGCTTAGTCAACCTATCTGGCTGCCTGAAAAAGAAAATATTATATCTTATCTCCTTCTGCCTATTTTTGGGTCGACAGACAACAAAATTCATGGCCATCATTTTTAGTGGCCAGCTAATTTTAGGTTTTTTTTGGCGTTGTTCACATCTAAGTCGATGCACCTGACTCCCTACAAAAATTTATGAAAATTGCTCAACTCCTTCTGCCTCTTTCTGGGTGGAGTTACAAATTCAGCACCGTCATTTTTGTGACCAGCTAACTCAAAATTTTTGTCATTTTCCACATCCCAGATAACCCACCTGACTGCCTGAAGAAAAATTATTATTATGACCCAAATCCTTCTGCCTTATTTTGGGTGGACAGAAAAGAAAAATCATCACCGTCATTTTTGATGGCCTGCAAATTCTAATTGTTTGGCATGGGTCGCACCTAGGTGAACCCACCAAACTCTCTGCAAAAAAATGATGAACATTGCTCAACTCCTTCTACCACTTTTTGGGAGGACAGACAGATATATCGAAAGCATATTATCAGCTCTCTCACTTGTTTCGAGAGAGAAAATTATTATTATTATTATTATAGTTTTACCTCCGTTTCCACTGAAAAGAAAAACCTATTGATTTGATAATGTTATCTTCACCAGATAGCATTTTAATAACATATACTTTCAACTTTACTAACTACTTTACATAAGTGAACCGAAAACTCTTTTTCACTGAAGCGGTATATTAATTTTGGTGCCGGTATCGTACATTTGTGGTTTACCTGAAGGTTCGTTGTAATATGTATGCCTATCGGTCAGGGTAGGCACCTATTCTAGCTATGAACTCAACCTATCCTAACCTAACACATCCTTTTTGAGGTAGGTCCCATGCTATACAGCGTAACGGGATTTGATCTATATTCTCTTCAATTTACTACGAAACCACAAAACTCTGAGATTAACTCCAAAGCTCATGTAGATTACGGTGCGCCCTCCCCCCATGAATCTCACGGATATGTTGATGAATCGAGTGTCGTAGTGGTAGTCCAGTCTTGGCAGGATCCGCAATCGGTGGATGAGCATTGGGCTGCGAAAGTCCACCAGGACGTATGGATGAGGGTCGCTGGGATGTATCGAGTGAAAGTAGCCGTGAGCTGCAATGTTGAGGCTGCCATCCGCCATCGTGCAAGGATGGCTGTGCGCAAACGTAATTTAGTTAAATAATTAGTTTCGCAACATTTTATGTATTACATGCTTAGTGACAGGTCTATAACAGTAGAATGATTTTTCTCTATTAGTCAAGTCGGAGTAAATAAAATTAAATTTACGTTTCTTTCTTACTTAAGGTTGAATGAATTACCTTCATCGTTACATGCGGTGATCTAGCTGAATATTATGGTATATAGGTACGATTCACCTTCGTATAAATATATAATAGTATTTTCTGTTTTTCAAATCTGTAGTTGAGTGACTCTAGGTATATACACATGGTTAGAATACTGTGATCGAAATAAATGATACAGCAATTTCTATCTTTCTTTTATTTGTTACTGATTAATTCTAACAACGAATTCTAGCAACAACTAAGTGCAATGACAGGGATTACTGATATTTCGTTGTCTTTCTGTGTAGCTGATTGATTTGCACTCCGGCGCAGCTTCTTTTTTTTTTAAGAGAAAAAGATAACTCACAGGTGGACATTTGCGACCTTATATCTAAAAGTCATAGAAAACAAAAAAGCCGCAAAAAAAATCCTGACCTTCTACCTTTCTTTATTCTTGTATACTGGGAAGCTATGGGGCCACAAACACCCAGCTCTGACTTATACTGCCATACTCATTAGTTCCGTAAGATGACACTTGCTTATGATAATAATTATAATAAACTTCATTTAATACTCATGAACACATTACAACACTGAAATGTTACAATGTTACATGTTACACAAGAGGACGTAACTTATTCCTAGGTTACAAACAAAGGACATGTCGCAGTGATCTTACATTCTAGACATCATTACGCCCCATTGCTTGGCCTCCGTCAGGCAGCAGTATGCGCTGCTGTCGTAGATACATATTAGACAGTTTGTATTCCAGGGCCTTTGCGAATGACTTTTATTAATGAGTTGCTAGATTTTTCAATCCTGTATTTCAGGCTCGAGGCGCATTTCCTGGTCCTGACTTTGAGACAATCTGTGTAATTTCGAGCAAATATTTGACTTGCACTATTAGACCTAGGCACTTTCATTAATATGCGGAATATGTCGTTATAAACAACGCGCAAGCGCTCAATGGATTTCTTATTAGAATTACGCTAGTGTGAGTTACAGTACAGTGGCGGGTAACAATAGGTTCGGAACAGCTGGCATTTGACGCCTTCGGAGCAGTGAACGAATTTCCTTATTAACGTGTTATCAACTCCACGGAGCTTTCGCTTTTCTATCTCTATATCCTGGTCATCACGAAAATCATCAGTGAATTGTGACCCAGGTAAGAGAAGCTGTTAACGTACGTAAGCTCCACACCATTCAAAACAAAACGTTTATTACCAGGCAGTATGCCACGATATGGCAAAGTACTCACTATCTGTCACTGTCTGCGTAATGCCCTGGCGAAGTAACTATTGCACCCAAGGCGATATTGCTTGTGGGAGCCTCTATCACCATCACTTTACCCTGCTGAGCGGCGTTAGTCTGGGAAATGCTGCACAGCTGATCTGTAAAACCAAAATTGGGTCTCTATAGTAGTACTTGAAACATTGATTGATTTTTAGAAATCGTAGTTTTATCACTAACAGCATGACAAAAGCTGGAATTCAAGACACTTTCAAGGAAATTGCATATTGCTTTGATATCAATTCAATTATGAAGAGTCAAAGCTTGAAATTAAATGAATATAGACAGGAAATTTTTTAAACGGTCTCCAATTCCAGCCCTTGTCGTACTGTTATAACAAACTTGGACTTGAAACATCCATACGGAATATATCTCTCTGTTCTACAAAAGTCTGTAACACAGATTTGAATTCTGATTTTGTCTAACTTTCTGCTCTCTTGGCTCTCAAATAATTATCAGTAAAACAGAATTTAACTCTAAAACTTTTTCAGACGATACGTCTTTGCACCGAAATGATGCTCAGATCGCCCCGATATTAATTTCAGCTCGAGAACATCGATTTAGAGACCTGACAGCCTGACAGCGAAATGCTGACAAATAACGAAAAAAGTGAACAATCAAAAGGAAAATCTGAATAAATCTAGAGTCATTGTGAACATCTGCAAGGTTTAGCTCATTTATAATAAATGTTTGCATCCCAGTCTTGCTTTAACTCCATCACTGACGATTGTTCCAAGTACGCAATAGCAATTTTGTTCAATCTCTAGAGCATGGTGAACGGCTACAAGTGGTAGGATAGCTTGAATATATCAATAATACAAATTAAATATTACCCTCCTTGGAATGAAAGAAACAATTAGGGACGGAATTAAATTTAGGTATATTTAAAGAGCTGCAGATGTTTGAGCAACATGAATGTAGCGATGACGCGAGTTTAATTTTGCTCTCCTAATGATAAATGAATCATTCCATTTAATAACTAGAGCACGCTGAGAGCTCAAACCTCCGCCAAGCAAGGCATCAGTGAAGAAAAATTAAAATTTGTTCTAAAACTATAATTTTCTTTGTATCAGCACCAAAATCTAATCATTTGTGCCTTTTGACCGTAATATAAGATACTGCACTTTTCTTGATGATCCGTTCACAACTTTACGAGTTATGTTGCGAACGAACATTTTGACAAAAATTAGTCGAACACACAAGCGAAAGAACCGATTATCACCAAAATTTAGTCATTTATGTCTTTTGACGACATTAACCATTGCTATAAATTTCAGAAAGATCCGTTCTAACCTTTTTGAGTTATTTTTCTAACAAGCAGAAAATGAAACACAATGAGAAACGACGAGCAAAGATCATCATAAAAATTTGGTCATTTAGTCTTCATATATAATATGCCCATCACTTCATGTAAATTTCATAAAAATTCGTTCGTAACTGAGAAAAATAGGCAAGCAAACGAACGGCTGGACACATCTTCACCTCCACGGCAGCAACATGCCTCCGTTCGCATCTCAGAATCCTTGTATCGCTGGTTCGAGGCTAACCCAGACACGCGAACTCTTTGCTTATCTAGACATGCTGACCCGGCAGTTGTGTGCGTGCAGTGCGCCGTGGTGGAGCTTGCTTATCTCAGAGATGAGGGGGGTCGCGGGTCTTTTGAATCTTCCGTCATATTGGCGCCTTAGTTCTTGATGACTCGTGATCGACTGTAGCCGCACTTACTCCTCTGGGGCCAGTAGGCCTATATCTGCAGCACAAACCAGTGCATGTGGGTTTCCCAGTTGATGGTGCGGTCAAAACTGACTTTACCTTTAACCTGCCTAACAATCCTGCAAATTTCGTAAAGATTCGTGAATTACTTTTTTAGTAATCTTGGTGACAAACACAGTCGCACAAACATACATACAGACAGACACGACAAAACATAATCTCTTTGTTGGAGGTAATAATAAACAGTATTTTTATTTGCTTGCTTTGTTTGTTTGTCTCTCCATCTCCATCAGAAGCATGTATAGAGAATACAGTATTGTGGAGGTCTGTTAAATTGTCCTGCAAATTTTTAATCTGAGTACTGAATGCGACTGAAGATATTTTTTTATAGTGGTAAAGATGTAGCAATCTATTAGATACCTATACTTTCTTCTTCCCACAACCATTTTTTTCTCTCTCTGAGCTTATATTGCCCATGCTGAGTAAACAATCAACGAAGCAGAAGCTTATAATAGTCCTGAAATCAAAGCCGCGCGCGCAGAACAGTGAAGTAAACGGAATTTCAGTAAGGTAACTGTTGGATTGGGAGCTATGTCAATGGTTTTTTATTAAATGTTTTTAAAAGGCTTTGTAAAAAAATAGCAAGTAAGAAATTAATAATATATTCTCCATCGCTGCTTATATTTTTTCCGAGCGTTCAACATTATTTTCAATGCTCTGTAGGTAAAAACTATCCAGTTTTGTCTAAAAAAAAATCCAACTAGGCCTTCAGTTCTTCATCAGCATGAAACACAACTTCGCACATAACATTTTTGATGTACAGGCAACATTTTCCGTTTTCAATAACGATTCTGTGAAGAAATCGTCGCTTGTGTCCATGATTGGAGCGGTGACGAACAAGCAAACCGACGGAGATTGGGGCTAGTTGATTTCTGTTGCTGTCACTTAAAGCATGTTGATCCTACGATCCGTATACTATTGAACGTGCCCCATCGTGTGAAGATACTTCTGTCTTTTGACACGGATTTTCGTGCAAAATATGGTTTAATCATTCCTCATCGATCTAATCTGGACGACCACGATGAGGTGAAACTTTGAGGTCAAAATTTCTGTTCTTAATTGACATACTTACAACGAACAGTTTTTCAGCCATGGCATCCTCTCCAAACACAGCGCAAGCATCGTGAACAGCTTTTTATGTCCATAGAACCTCGGTTGAAAGAAAAAACGAGATGTCGAAAATGTTCGTTCATTATTCTCAACCTGACACATCCATTTTGGTTGGCTGAAAATAAACATAAATTAACTAAGAATATGTACTTGAAACTAGAAAAATAGACTACGAATGATTTCAAAATGAGATTTAAAAAAAATACATTTCATAGTTGAAAAATGTCAAAAATATTAAAAAAAAAGTAAGAACTTAGTTTCCAACCCAATATTTTCTGCCATCTGTTTATAAAAGAGCAAGCCACCAGTAGAAGCTCAGATAAATCGAAAGTATCTTCGAATAATTACAAACGTACGAGCAACTTTATTCCCCAGCGGAACTTACCTCCTTCGTCGTACATCATCATTTCGCAGGACTGCCT
>LQNS02000211.1:25113944-25126028 GCA_001587735.2 Parhyale hawaiensis
TTAGATTATTATCTTTACATTATTGTCATATAGCCTCACAAGCGAGAATATCGCTTTTAGGAGGTTCGTTCTCATTTTAATTGTGAATTTTTAATCTTTTGTATCGAAATTGTAAGAGAACAAATAAAGGAACAAAAAAATAATCCACTCGATCGCCTTGTCATACAAACAAGCTATTGGGTCAAATTCATGCTTATTTCAACATTAAAACACACCTAAAATTTATTATGTGAAGTTAGACCAACATTAGCATATATGCAACTACGTTCTTAATAACTTCAAAAGAAGCTTGCGTAATCATAATCTCACCATTTCCTAATAATGTCTAAAATACTTTTTTAATCATATCTTCAAAGACGGCAAAAATCGTGTTTTTGTAGACGTGTCTCCAAACTTAACAAACCACGTTATTTTATCTTTATACTAACAAGGGTCAGATGTCTACCAGGACGAGCGTATCTTCTACGATAGCAATATCACGTACAATGCTTCCAATTGAACATTAATTACTGTAAGTAATAAATTTCAGAGTACATTTTGACGTCTCTAGCGGTATTGAGTATTTTCTCATTTCGTAAATCCCTTCCGTAAGACAATTAATGATAAGGTAACGCCTTAAGAATAACACCTTTAACTTGTGGGCTCTCGCTCCATTCAACTCCACCCTTTCTCTCATAAGAAGAGCACTGTTTGATATGTTGCACATGGACCAAGATGTAAGTAAGAGAAAGGGTTAATATTTGCAGGTGTGTCTCGATTACCGACTTTTAGGGAGTAATCGGAGATGCAAACCATCCACTCATAAGATGAGCATGCGCTGGTATAGAGCGGCCTCGGTGTTACACGTGTACCTGCGAGCTCTGCGCATAGTAGCTACTAAACTAGAGCTTCAGCCATCAACCTCGTATACGTATTCCCAGGGCGACGATAACGAACAGTGCAATTGCTAGCTACTGAGCTATCATAAAACACCATAGAGCAAGAGTCTTCGATTTAAGTAATGTCTGGCAAAGACCATCCACTTGTGGAGAAACGTATCAGCCTAACCTCTGTCTTGGCTCAATCTTGAGTGATATCGAAGGTAAATTATGGTAATGCACTCGTGTTAAAGTTCAGAGTCCAAGTAACGAATGCTTCTTTCATTTTTCTTCTGACGAAATTTCGTACACTTTGTTCCCATACATCGAACGCGGTACATTATTACGCAGGGTGACTTCCATTCAACTCCAACGTCTAGATAAGTTTATTAAAGATCCCTCGTTTCAGCACAGCATTCGTAAATTCAAATTTGTTCGTTTAGTTACCAGAAGTAGATTGGAAAAGTAGACAATTATAGGAGTACCACATTGCATACGTGGATAATTGTTGAAGTACATATAAAAGTAGATAATTGTACATACGTCGTAAGTTCCTAAGACCCTTCTCCGCTGATAGCTTATCCTTTTTCTATCATTAACCACGAGCTGCCATAAGTGAAGCCGATACGGCAGTAACAGCAGACTCATTTCTAAAACAAAAAATAATAATGATAATGACAAAAAGCTTTCAGCAAACGTCCCTGAAGTTCATTTGATGACCCGATTATTATTCCAGGTCATCTTCCAGTAGAAGCGATCGATGGAACCTCACAGTAATTTCAATATCATTTCAATCCAGAAGTGGTGAAATGCATTACGGTAAGATAACACTATCAGTCAGTCTAACTAACGGTAACAGCATGTGGAGAAACTAAATCGACGGAGAATATTCCTTAGCACAAGGCATTTTTACTGTGCTCAAATTCAAGTCTAACTGTTCATAACTTTCAGAGCAGTTCGTACAATAGTTTTTATTCATAAAACCAGGAGAAATTAGTTTCTTCTTCGGAGTGAAGTGCGAGCGTAGGAGCTGTCCATGGAACTAGAAAATAGAAATACTTCTTTTATTAAGTTGTGGTTGAAGTCCCAGTTATATATAACGACGTAATTGCTGCTAGCTGGCACAAAGTAAAAGCTGTGCTGTATTGGGGGATAGAGTGTGGGGCTCTCTACTCGTGTGTCCAGGCAGCGTTAGCATTTTCTGTTCGGTGTTCATTGAACCTTGCCCGTTGTCGTAGAGGCTGTGGTCTTTAGTGAGCTGCGCGTCTCCGCGAGGACTCTAGTTGTATTTCCGGTTATTTGTTGATTTTTTTCTGATTATAAAAGCAAAGTTACTACTGATATTGTACATGCAACTTTTAAGACGCATTTGAATCTACCCTAACAAAATTCTGGGCCACCCCAGAACCTAAAACTGTAAATCAGCTTCTAGAGCGGCAAAAATTTCTGCTAAGTTAGGGAGTAACAAACAATTGCTAACAAAAATTCCTTTAATAGTTAGCGGTTTAATTATTGCACCTAACCCTATTTGTACCTTATTACGAACGCTTTTTCCGTAGGACTAGAATGGAACAAAAACCCCTAGTAGCAAATTAACACAAGTCTGATATCAATGAGGTTAGAGGCTTAAAATTTACATTTATTTTGTGCTGTAGCTCAACTGCAAATATTTTTATAGTGGTGCTTATCAAATATTGACCAATATTATTCCCTATAATAATACTCCTAAACATCAAATTAATGTTTTCCAATTTTCGATTAGCACCTACTATCAGCAAAAAAGAAATGAAGCTGTTTGTTGCTAGATGATTAATTGAATTTTTTTTTTCTCTAAAAACCTTGAGGGATTTCTTATTTTTCGGATATATTTTCAATCTGGTACCTATCTATAAACTATGAACGCAGAAAACTGCCCGACGGATACATTTGGGTTAGTCCCTTCCATAATATCGTAGACATGATAAAGCAATGGTATTTTGCGGTCATGCTATGGAAAATTCTTACTTACGTTACCTAACCCTACATATATTACCGACCTGTAAGTAGAGTGGTGCCCTATAGCTACTATTTGAAGTTTCAAGATTATAAAGGTCGCGTTTGATTGGGCCCCGAAATTAAGCCCTGGAAGCTTAACTTGTCCGAAACTTCAAGCAGGTACACTGGCTTCGACCTCTTGAATTGAGTTTTAGGGGATGACCCTAAATCGATTACCTTCGAGACACTAGAACTGAATCTTGCTCCGTAATACGGAGGTTTGAGCAGGCTCAACGTAATCACTTTGCTTCTAACACTTGCCACACGTATCAAAGCGACAATGCCAAAGCTTCTGCTTAAAGTTTCTAACAAGTCAAGCCTCGATGGCTTAATTCTGGAGCACTGAGCATAAATGACTAGTTTAAAAATTTAAACCTCACAATGACAATTAAGTGATACAATAAGATCTAATTTTCGTGTTCGCTTCTCCCAGTTCTTAAAATTGATATTATCGAATCAGATTTTATTTTTGTGAAACTTCATGATTAGGCACATGATTCGCTACTTCGGATAGAGTTTCAAGCATTAATCTCAGAGCGGCCTATTACAACTGAGACACAGGATTGAGGTTTGGTCTCCTCATAACTGTGTATATACCACACGGCCGAGAAATGCTTCGTCAATAAAATATTATGAAAGGAACCATATATGGTCACTTGCGCTATAAAGGGTCAAGCGTGATTGGTTTGGGATAGACGCCCAAAACTCAATCAAATTAAACTAGAATTAATCGCCTAGGAATAAAATCACGGACAAGTTAAATAGCAGTGAATTAATTATTACGGTTAAAGTAGGCCAATCGAGTAGGTCTTTAATGTTATTAATTAAATTACGACCTGTACTCACTATCCAGCCAAAATATGTTCCGTAACCTACATAGACTTTTCAAATTTATTTTAGCCTGGATGAAACAGAGGTATTATTAACTGATTAATTATTTGATGTTGGTTCTCATAGTTGTAAGAAAAAAACCGCGAGAGACATTGCCACTAAGAGTAATGAATAATGGAAACTCCCGTCAGTCGCTAGGTCTTTAACTTCGTCAAAAAATGAGATAAGCATTACGCCTAGATGCAGCAGCTAAGTGCGTGACCCATAGGTATACAAAGCGTTCTTTTAATCAGATCACTTACTGAATATACAGTGATGGTAAGTTTAAGAGTACGGCAAATCATGAATTTCTAAATTAAGCTACTTCCACATGGGGAAAGGAGGTCTTCGATAGGGCTCTCCTTAAGGTGCATCTGCTACAACCAAGAATAGAAATCTTGGCAGCCCTATAGCAGCTAAGAGGCTTGATTAGTTACTGAAGGTCATAAATTCTGTTAGAAACGCGTGTCTCACTAGTATAGCTAAGAGCAGTGTAATAGTATAAATATGTGTGACCTACTTCACAAACATTTATGTTCTAGAGAAATGATTACAATAGATTCATTTTTTAGATCGCTCGTACTTCTGATGTCTAAAATTTAAAATTTACATCGACCAAAGCTAATATACCCTCATTTCTTGGTTAGTATAGCAAGAAACGATGCATTCAAAAACGCAATTAGCGTTTCATTTCCAGTAGCTTTTGACGATCAGTGCTCTTTATAACTGTGCCTCATTATAATGATATTGTGCAGACAAAGGCAGCCATTCCGATTGTATGGTTCTTTAGTTGCTAATCTACCGATCTACCACTTTAGATACTTTGGAAGCTCTTTGGACGAAGTCCAGATGACGGTATGCACGCCCCCTCATCTGGTGCAGAGGTGATATTTCACATTTCGTGACCAGGGGGAGGAGTAGTGAGTGAGGAATCTCAAGTAGTGAGTAACGAGTTATCTCCCCATTGCACGTCTCAGCTTACAGCTTGTTTACGTTACACCTTTATTAAGTATGCGTCTAGTAAGCTTATGAAAATAACGGCATTTATTTTACTTAACGGCGTATAATGCTAGCGACGTTCCAAATTTGATGAGGCAATTTGTTTCTTATAGCTTTGCGCCCTGAATGGTGAAGCAATTGGAATATATTTTGTTTCCAGTGGGTCGCCCCATTTTTTATACGAACACATACTTAGCAAGTGCGACCCATGCGTTCCTAGCTTAGCAACAATCCGCACATTTACAATCACGTTAATTCCTTATCCGATTTTTCAGTCTACTGAAAAATTAGGGCCAAGGTATAAAAAATTGGTTACATTTCTTAAGTTAATTGCAACTACGTTAAACCTGTTTTTTTTCCAGTCTACGACTAAATCCTGTCATTATTATTCGTCCGTGACATTCGTTAAAAGTTTGGAGGAGATTGTCTATGCGATTTAGTACTAAAGTTGAGAGATGAACTGTACTAGATGGTTAATTATATATCTTGACTAGACACCTCAGTAAATTGCTTCCAGTCATAGCTATTGTGTCTCCTAACCTCATCATCTGCTTTTAATATTATTTTTAGGGCAGAGCGTTTACTGTCTGTAATTTCTGACTACTGATGGCGCTTGCAATGGCCTAACTAAAGTCTGTGTAATAATTTCGTTTTGAATTCATGGAGGAAGCGGTACCAGGTTTAGTTCGAAGAATTTTCTGTGACGAGAATAACTCTTGAATTTAAATGGCAGCTGCAGTATAGGCAATGAAGGTAAAAATACATAATGACCTCGAATTACAATATTGTTGCCGGTCCACTCAAAATATCATAGTGTTTTACATATCTGAGGACACTTCAATCTGCTGTTTTTCTTTCTAACATCAGAATCTCAAGCAAAAAGGAAATTTTCTTGATACTGGACAGAATGCGCTCATCAGCACGAAACACAAATTCATAACATAAACCAAGGGTTGGCGACAATCTTTGGATTTTATGACCTCAAAATAACCTAAAAATAATCAAAATTTATTAAGGCTTCTACCAAAGCCTGATACTGATAAATTTGTGTATCTGGCTATTAAATACATTGCTTCATCACCATGAACAGCTTGTGTTTATGCTTGCCGTGCTTGTGTTAACTGAATAAGATAGTTTTGGAGTTATATCAAATTGTTGTTGGACTTTCTTGAAATTAAGGAATGACTGTCTATGGCTGATGTTATACATATAAGTAGTTATTCTTAACGTATGAGTAACAACATTGCCGTTGGAGGTATGATTCCATGCGTTAAATAGCCATTGACTAAGAGTAATTTATCGTTCTACCATTTATAGCACGCAAAGTGAATGAGCTGCATTTGAGAGAAACAGTGCGCCAAAAATTCAAAAACCAAAGAAAAACACTTTAGTTGAACAAAGTTTCCGTTTCAATTATATAATGGAACAGTGGTGAAATAAAATTGCTAAAAGTATCTATATAGAGAAGACATTCACTTTTCTATTAGTTACTGTCGAAGCCTTCAACGACCACAATTTTAGGATTCTCTCAGCAGATGACTTGCCCTGGAATAAAAAAACGATGCATATACTAAAACATTTTGCCCATTCTGACATCAATTTTGCCTTCGGAGTTCCAGACTTTTAGCAGGAGAAGCAGATACTTTGTCCTCTAATCTTGGAGCCACACTATAAATTTGTAGCAACAACGGAATGCCAGGATGTACAGCTCCCATGTCATTCACGCTGCCGTATCTATGCTACCCAGTTTAAATATAGTTCTGAAAGACAGAAAAATATTTCCTTGAAAATTCAATACAACATTGATTGAACCTACCCTTGCCTTTCCTAACCTTACACAAGCCAGTGTTTCCAGGTTTTCTGTTGGAAAACGATATAGCAAAGTCCGTAGATTTTTCTGGTGCCTATAAATGTATTTTTTTTTTTCAGTTGCAGCTATTGCGACGAAGTTACGTTTATTATCGCATTTAATTAAAAGCAATTATAGTTAATCCCTCCATTAGCTATTTCTGTTGTAAGCTGCTACGTGAACTGTATGGATAACTCACTGTTAGCCCTCCTGCTGGTCACGGACTGCAGCATCACCTCTGCGCAAGATGGGTTGCGTGCATAACGCCACCTGGACCTTGTCAGAAGTATCATAAAGGTATCAAGGTAGGTATATATACTGTTAAACACTAATCATGCAGCTAAAATCGGTCATAATTATTATTAGGTCAGTTCATTAGCTGCCTTATGAGTCAGTCACTTTCAACAACCGATGATGTACAAATTAGAAGAGATGCTTGTCAGTGGACGGACCTACAGGCCCATTCTTTCAGGGCAGCCCAGGCCAAGATATCGACCCTCTCCGTGCTACTGTGGAACTAGTTTTTTGAGCTAATGAAGATTTTGTTGCATCAATAGGAAGACTTTTTCGTTCGAGGTTCCTGCGTTCATTCAAAAGCATTTTACTGTAGATCCAATTCGAGTTTATTTTATCCCGTTGCAATTTCCAATTGTAGGATATCGTGCGAGGAAATAGAATTTTTTAAAGCACGTCGCAAGAAGCGGCACAGAATTTTTTCTGATTTTTGGCGTAAGGCCCAAATCTTGACAGTTCGGCCCATCCATAAAAAAGCAAATTCTGGAAGACCCAAGAATCTAATTCCTTAAATCAGCTCCTAGAGCGGCCTACGCTTCTGTTAGGAATGGGCGCAAGTTGGGCCGCTGGTGTTAGGAATGGGCGCCAGTTGGGCCGCTGGTGTCCGCCCAAATAATCTATACCTCCGTTTCCACAATAAAGACGATCTCACCAAGTGGAAGAAAGAAAGGGCATATAGTATGTCGATAAAGACGTGGAACCCATGCACGACAAGCTCCCACACAGGATCAACGCGCAGGGGAACAGCAAAGACAGAGAGAAGAGGATCAACAGAATAAAGTATTCTCAGTATGAGTATGAAAATGGAAGAAAGCAGAGTGGGCATGAAAGACACGTCCCGTAGGCCTAGATAATAGCTAAGGTGACCATGTCCGTCTCCAATTAAAAGTAATAGTTTGCCCCAGCACACACACTAATTTCTTCTGCTTGCTAGGTTAGAACTCTACTTATCGCATCTGTGGCTGTTATCTTTGTTTGAAATGGGAAGTGAAAAAAAAACAGAATTTCATATACATGGGCACGCTTATATCTAATATACTATTTCAGCACAACCCGCAATGTCACCGCACAAAGCACACATGAATTAAAATATCTTAGGTTCAAAAATCACCACCACACAAATCTCAAGTTTATTTGGCAAAGATTAAACACGGTTATACGACAATTTTAATGAGTTCGTCGAAGCTGTAGCAATACATTGCCACATTTCAAGAAGTAGAGGGTAATTTCAAAACTCTATACTCTACAACTTCGAGTACGGCTTGGAGAACCCACGGGGGCAGAAAGTTAAAGCGTCAATCTTACGGACGCTATAGTACGGAGGACCGGTGTTTGGCTTCCTTAATCAGCATTTTCGATATTCAGATGCTAATGCTGGGGTACTGACCCAAACGAAATGGTCAGGGGGTCACAGTTGTCCCGTGAGCCTTCCGTCACAGATGCCCTAGCTCTGAAAATTTCCAGCCGACTGCAGCCGTGCACTCCTCTGAGGCTATCGGGCATTTATCTGCAGTACGAACTAGTGCATGCGGATTTTCCGTTTGGGGGCGCGATCGAGCTTATTTCATCTCTATCCATAATTACCTTTCATCAAACTGTAAAACGAAGTAATTTTTTTTCCGTCGGCGTCTGGGAGGGACTGTACGTTATAGAAAAAAATTTGTTCAAGCAACAGGAAAATACAGCAATAAGCTAAATGTGCTATTGAGAATTTAAAATTGATTTAGGACTGAAACTTTTGTGCATACGTAGGGACACAACCGATATAAATAGTGCTATTCTTAGTTCCAGAAGTTAATGGAGGCCCTAATCTAATCTACTAAACCCTAACAATGGTTAAAGAATAGAGCATTAGTTACATATAAATTGGCAAGAAACATAGGTAATAGCGCCATATAATGCTGGAAGATAGCACGCAATTACTGCTCTTCTAATATCCAACAGATATTAGGACGTAGAGGATAATTTTATAAATTATACTCGCTCAATTTCATCTTAGAAATTATGAAAGTCCTTCTAAGACAGTGCAATAAAGTGAATGTAGTTATAAGGAATGGAGAGACTTTTTCCTGACATCTTAACGCGATTAGGTAAAAGCGCGACATGCGCGCGCAGACTTCCTAAGTTTACCTGGCCAAAAGTAAACACAAAACGAGATACCGGTGGTAGAAGTTAATTCATAACGTACAAATTACAGTATGCAAACATAATCTGAAATAGTCTTTTTGAATCGACGGCTGTTGATCGAAGAAATTTTGATTCAAGGAGGTCCCAGTGTTCCATAATCATATCCCCTATATACTATACATATATAGTACTTGGGGAAAGAGTGGCCGTCACATTCAATTACAAAGGAAGCAAGTTGATGGAGGGGCAACATAAATTTAGTGCGAATTGCACTTAGGCAGTAACCCTAGTAGACGTAAAAAAAAATTTTCGGCAAAATTCCGAGATTACAGCACTCGTAAATATTAGCTCTCTCTATAGGTACTTATTCTCTTCGGAAGTTATCTTTTGGTTGCAATAGGTAGTGAGAAATACAATATTTGTATTACTTTGCCAGGGCACGTATATATATGTTATATATGGTGTCAGCACGGCTGAAAATATTACTGCTGATCAATCATAAAGAGAGAGAATTAAAATTTGTAACGTTAAGATGTTGTGTTGCTTACCCAAAGTTACTGTTATTTACAAAATTTAATGGTCCTCAAGTTGCTCTATCTAGTAAACGTATGGCTACACTTACAATACATATTAAAATCTAGTTAACATCCTAATTTCACTTATTATCTACTTAAGCTCAATCTATAATACCATAAGTAACTTTTCGCCCTGTACGCCTCAAGAGACCAGATTTGTAACAATTAGATTTTATGTCGATCAATTTTAAGAATGAAAATTTTAGACTAACTAACAATTCCGCTCTGAAATCTTTAAAACATGGAAGTGTCTTCGTCTCATTACTGCGTCGCACTATACAGTGACTCTCATTAGCACAAAGTGTATCCAAATTTTTACATACGAAATAATTTTAACGAAGAGAGTTAAATCCGTCATCAATTCCAATGTAAAATGTACATTTAGCAGAGATATGCTCCACTCAAAGAGAAACAGAGACAAAGACATCGAACGATAGAGAACAGCATACAGCATGTAGAAGAAAACCTCCATTGGCGCTGGCAGATGCCAACGTGGGATGTTCATCCCTCGCTTCAGTTCCTAGAATAGTACCTATTTTGAGAGAACAGTCCTGGTTCTGTTGTAACATTGGGAGAGAATAATCATATAGTTCTAGACCAGTATATTAAGGGAATGTTCCCAGTTCTGTTGTAGCGTATCAAAAAAATAATATGTCCTTTTGTAGTACTTGTGCATAATTTCCCCTTCAGTCCTACTGAAGCACTTGAAGAGTATATTTCTTGCCTTGTTGTTGCGATTCAGGATGCATGTTCTGTAACAGTATTACAGGTACCAAGACTCTAGCCTTATTGTTGCATTTACGAGATACTTTCCAAGCTCTCTCTATCATAGCACTACCAGCCCTGCTTCTAGTCATACTCGAATAGTATTTCAATTACCAGTATGCATACATCTGTTGAAGCATTTTTAATCTGCGTTCATGGTCGGACCGCATCATTCAACACCTGTAGCTACCTAATAAACCTGTTGTAGTACGTCAAACCCTGAACCGAGGCCTGAACCCTGAACCTAGGCCTGAACCCTGAACCTAGGCCTGAACCCTGAACCGAGGCCTGTTGAAATATTTCAATGCCTCTTGTATTTCCCAGCAGAAGTTCCCTCACGAGCTCTAGCACTTTCAACACCCGACAGTTCCTACTCCTGCTGTGACAAAAATATTACTAGTCCTGTTGTTGGCTCTGATTTTCGAATTGATTTTCCTCTTTCTTTAGAGAAGCCTTTTTCTGTTCACTGAGCGGAGTGTTCTCGGTCACGGTGGCGACTCTTCGCTTCCTGTACACCGACACGGCGATGGCCACGATCAGAGCCACGATCAAGATCGCCACACAGATGCCGATAATCAGTGCGGCATTCGGTGAGGATTCCCCCTCGACGGTGGGGTACTCCGTAGTGTAACCTGTGAAAGAGAGTTGAAACTTCGTAAATGAACTCGATATAGAATTATTAGATTAATCCCGAACATGTATTTTGAAACGTATCTATTTGTTTAGTTGATTTCAAAACGTGTAAAATGAGTGGGGATGAAATGTAGTACGCAATTAACCATTGGACAGTCACATCATACCCAACCATTAAACAGTAAAAAGCAAAGCGAGTGATTTTTAAACCTGCCTATTTACCTATTTAAATTTTAATTAAACTTAACAAATAAATTCACACCTCGCATTAATTATGGTATTCCTTGACAGAGCAAAGCTGTCAACTATAACCAATCACCTCCGAAAATGTAATGTAAAAAATGCTCTTCTAAATCAAAGTTCAATACTATACATCGAAATCTAAAACAAACATTCACATTGTTAAAAGATATGTATTTTAGCGAAACCGTGTAAAATCTGAATTCAGATTTTCCTTCAGATCTACCGTGTGTTGCAAAAAAAACTCTGCCAAACTTTCACAGGTGATAGGGACACTCAAAACAAATACTTTTTCACGAATACCAAAAATTCCAAAACTTGTTTATTTCCGAGATATTAACATGTGTAATTTGTAACAAAAATCTTACTTAAAACTGCAAATAAATGAAGGCCTACCTACATACAACTCCAGTTGCAAATAAACAGTATAGTGGAAACTAACAGAATATTGTATAAAGAAATGCAATACATTAATTTTACAACCAATTACATTAACTGTTCAAAATGTCCACCATTTACTTCAGTACAGGCGTGACACCTCCTCTGAAAGGACTGTTGAACACGAGATAACATTTGTCGACTTTCAGCGATGTTACCTGCTGCAACTGCAATCCTGGCATCAAGATCAAATTCTGACCGAAGAGGAGTGCCGTACACCAAAGTTTTCATGTGGCCCCAGAAAAAGAAATCCAGTGGATTGAGGTCAGGAGATCTAGCAGGCCATGTTACTGGACCATTTCGCCGGTCCGGTAAAGTAATTTGTAAACACAGTGTTGCCATAACGTAGGCAACTGCTGTATTGCCAGATTCAAAGGTATAACTAGGATTAACGTAAAGACTT
>LQNS02000211.1:25131140-25149529 GCA_001587735.2 Parhyale hawaiensis
GATGTTAACAAGTCACTTACCAACAGCTTCCGTAAAGGAAGGGGAGTTGGAAGCTTCCGTAGAGGAAGGGGAGTCGGACCGAGGAGTCGGATACTCATATGCGGTGGTCGTCAGGTGCTTCGCCACGTACTCTGCAAATAGAACAGTAACAGAGATAGGTATTTATTCTGCTTCTCCCTATAGTTAAGATGAAATGCAACTATGTAAAATACATATTGGGTACCAGTATACCACAAGTTGAGTAAAAGACATTTAAGCTGTTCAACGCATTCGACCGAAAGTAAAGAAGTTGGAAAAATATGTACACCAACTCCTATCTCATAAGGAAATCTTTTCTTTCGTCTCCTGTTCGGTACACTTGCCGAGATAAAATGCAAAATTTGGGAATAAATACAGTTCAAGGTAATTTGCTGTGTATTAAAGTCGCATTTTTTAAATGTTACAATAGTTTTCATTATGTGTGGAAGTTTATTATAGATGCGGTCGAGTTACTTGTCTCAGAAAACATTAAGTTAGTGCATCATCGAGCGACATGGATTCGTTGGGATAATAATTTCATTAGCTCTGACTAATCCGGACCTTCAGCAATGAACATTATTTTATGTTATGTGGGATCTCGTCTCATGTGTTTGTTTCAAACCGATTATGACCGATTGCACTCTTTCACGTAGGAGAATGTTAGGTGCCGAACTAGTCAGTTCAGTCTGCGCTTAGTGCCTTGGTCTGTTAAGGTTTGGAATTTATTGACGGCCTCGGCTTCCGGTCGTGTTGGCCTGCAGGCGTTTAAGTCGGCTGTTAATGACTTTATCTTGATTTTCTTTAGCAGCGATTCGGGTTTCCCGGTGTTGCAAAGTGCTTCATTTGTGTTGTATTGCCTGTCCTTGGGAGTTCGAACGTGAAGTTTTAAAAATAATAATCGCAATATGGGAAATCGTTTCCTGATGAACGTTCCAGGGCAGTGCAAGAAACTCTTATGGCTGACGTTCCAAACCAGATGGAGTTAGTGAGATTAGCTTAGCTGGATTGAACTTCCCCAAGCAATGACACCCCTTACCTCCGCAGCTGTGACGCCAACACGTATTCTGATTTAGATTTAACTTGGGCAGTGGCAAGTGTACAATTCACTATAGTAATGATGAAAATCAAACATATTTACCAGTGAGACCTGTTCTCGAAGCATTTTAAGAAGCACCATAATATAAATCTGAACTGATATATTACTGTGGAAGCCTTTTACGAATTAAAAGCACACGCTGATGACATAACACATCATAGATTAAGATTCAAAGTTTAAAGCCGAATTAGCCTGGAAGCCGGGGAAAGCTTTCTACATACATACATGTTAGTGTGTTCGTTTGGACCACGTAGTTGGAATAATCAAAACTGCTTAGATTTGCTCTGTCAGGAACTTGATTCTTTGGATTTTGATTCACTGCTCTCGTTTAAATTTCAGACGATAGCGCAAACCAATCTCTAAAAACTGTACCCAGGGTGGCAATTCGAAGCCCAAGAATAACGTTCCGGACTATCTAAAGCTAAGCGGAATATGCATGTAATCACGATCCTGGTGTGCGGATCAAGGTCACATAATGGCCTGCAGGCGTCAAAATGTTTCACGCGTCCTACACTTTCGGAAATCTGAGGTGCTGCCCCTCGGATTTTGAAGAATTCCCACTATTTTTGAAAAAATCCCAAGGAATGGAAGAGCAGATAGGTATGGCATGCATTTCTGTTATTTCTTGATAGTAGTTGTAGGCCATTTTTATTCAAAAACATGTGATGTTGGACGTGGTAAATAATTTAACGTTACTCAACGCACTATATGAGCCACATTCTAACACCTTACGTTCACACACCATTGACACACTTGTCAAGCATTTCAAATGGAGCTAGTCCCACGAAATTCTCTGTTTAATTCAGGAAAGAAATGGCCACATAATTATAGTCTCAATGTTATCGCTCTGATAAGTTTGCTGATCTCTGCATTTCAGCCTCTCCTATTTTACAAAATAAAGTAAGTCTCTTTCAAGTGCTTATACATGCACAAGGGTAACGTACAGTTCCGTGTGGGTACATAAATTTGTGTTCATGGAAGATTCCTGTGATTGGTCATAGTAACTAATTTACAAAGTTTAAAAAGTAAAAAGTAAACATAACTTTACAAATTACCAGCCTGGCATTTGCAAAGTCAAACTTTTCAGATAAAGAAACAGCGCCATTATTCTGGGAATAAAATTTTATAATTTTCATACTGAAAGGCATCCACAAATCCCTTTCGTAGCGAAGGGCTGGACACTTTCCTTTCATAAACTTTTTTTTTTTCTTGCTACTTCTTGGCAATAGGCTTGTACGATTGTGTAGAGCCCTTGATTGGAATCTCATCTGTACTTAAATGTATTTCCATGAGTGTTTAGTTTGTAGGTCTGGCACTGAGCTCGCTGCTGTAGTGAGTTTGTTGATGAACTTGGCTGCAAAATTATTGATTGAAAACTGAAATTTCTCACTTCTTGGAAAGTCTTGTGAATGAAGTAACTAATTAACTTGACTCTCACCAGCACAAGGGAATTGCACCACAAACGATCCACCGCCATATGGGTTGCCACCAGAACCGTCAGTTCTGAAGTCCGCTGAGGTCACCAGCCACTCAGCATTTTCCAGATCTTCCTGAGGGATGTTCCTCATGGACATCACCTCAACCTCCTCGCCAATGCCCACAGTTACCTGTCAGTAAAATAGAAAAGTAATCATTGTTGAGTTTCGTACATTCCATGCTGATATCTTCACATTACTGACTAACCTTTTACAGACCAGCTGTCTTTCAAAGTTCACTTTTAATAGGTGTTATTATTAATTTAACGTTGAATTTAGACGGAAAAGGCGAAAACTACTGTAGAGCAACAACTAAATTTTGCTGCGACAAAATTTTATTCTCGCATTGTTTTAAGAAAACTGACTGGTGAAAGTCTTTTAACTTTTCGGAAGGTGGAAAGAAATAAATTGTAAAACAAACGCTGATATACAGTTTTTAGTATTATGCAGAGCCGTGATCTAATGGAATCCGCATTGAGCGCCACTAAACCACTTATTTAAATTTATTTATAATATTTGCACTCAGCAGGAATACTGACTATGCTCCTGGTAAATATTTAAATTTAACCATATTATGTGGGGAACAACGTTTTAAATTTGCCCATTCTAGGGCGGAGGACAAGGGGAAAACCACCGAGTAGGTAGATGGACAGTGTGAGGGATGATATGCGTGATGTGGAGCTGGAGGAACACATGGTAATGGACAGAAATACATGGAATAGCAAGATCTGCTTCATGCAGCGACCCCGTTTAAACGGGAATAATACTGCTGTAGAAGAAGAAGAAGAACTGTATTAAGGATTGATGAACAAATTTCCAGAAAACCTTACGATATGGATAAGCCCAGAGCAGTAAGTTATAGCGATATTTACGTACGTGGACTAAGAAAAAACTTTGATATAACTAAAAAAAAAGAGCGTTAGTATAATAACAGAGCATGGATATGTTACACAGAATTACCAAGTACCAACTCTCACCATGTTGGGTTGAAGCCGCGAGTAGATGTAGTTCCATGACTGAGCATTGATCAAAGGTCGACTCTTTGTTGATTTAGTATCTTCTGGGTCACACATGTTGCCCTCGGCATCGCATCTTTCTAGTTCCACGTTTGTGCCTTGGATTTTAGCCTGAAAAGGTAAGGAAATTACCATTATAATATGATATTCCGAGCTCCCTCCGGAAAATTATATTTGTAGGAAAAGTAAAAAAAAAATCACTAAAGATAATTTCCAGCAGCTCTTTGATACATTGAGCACTGAAAGCGAAAAGGCTCACGCATGGAAATGAGTACAGTAACTAATTCACAAATCACTTTTGTGCATGAATATTTTTAAATGCACAACCAACACACAAATCTTCATCACCAAACATGAACGGTCCCACCTATTTTCCTGTATAGTGGGCAGGTAATCTGGGTATAGATATAGATTTTCTAGTCAACGTTAGAGCACTGATCAACAACTTTCATCTATTTAGTTTTTTTTTTTCAACAAGATGACCCGCAATTCTAAACTGATCGAAGAGTTTGCTTTATAGATTTAGCAACGTCCCATTAAGTAGAGAGCGTGACGGGAGGACTCGCCAGGACTAAAATAAAACTTAGCCTTTGGTGAATGACGTTGTATCGTCGAGTCGTAGCATTTGAGGATTTCGTTGATTTGGCTCTTAATCCTAACCAAAAACATAAGCAGTGTGACACACTGGCTCCAAGTTTCTGTACTTGGTGACAACCATTTTACTATGTTTTTTTTTTTTGTGTGTGTGAGTGCAGTTCACTTAGCTGGCCAGTCAGGAGCCGAAGGTTGAATGGATTAAGTTGAAAAAGCGCTAATATGCTAAAAAAATTGTGAAGAGCAGTGCGAACAGCATATGATGTGTAAAGTAGGCTTAACTTCAAGAAGAAGAAGAAGTTAAAATGGTCGTCAAACCTGCACCAATTTTGCCTCTGATGTTGTGACAGCCTCCTCCGTAATTTTCTATAAATGTTGAAGTTTGTTGTTCAATTAATATATGTCCTCAGCATATATCTATGTTTATGTATTTAAACTCGTGAAGTTTGCAGTGACATCTTTTGGGCGATATTAATAAAAAAATGCTCATTGGCTGTTCAGCTGTACAGTACGTCGATGTGACATCATTGATGACGCCAAGTTTCGATGCATGTTTCACGTGAGTCGTTCCGTTACGCTCTTCGGCTCCTGGTCTGACCATACCAAACCGATGTGCAGCAGCTTTATCTTTACGACAGCATGAAAAAAATCATATCTATTCAATACACGAATAGGTTTATTTTGCTTGCTGGTTGAATAGTAATAGCAAAATTGTTGATCGTGTTGCTATTGCTGGACATCCAGGAGCAGACAAAAAACAATGAAAATTTCAGTCAGGGCCCTCACACTGACTAAAAATATTTTGATCTAGCTCTATTCACAATACTTGCCATCCTTAACCTGTCCAGCGAATTCTCTGGATCTTCCAATTTTGAAATAGTCATTAACGTCATGTATTTTAATGAATCTTGATAATCAGGCTCAGAAGGTCTTACCTTATATTGCATGGAGGGCATGCGAATCTTGATCATCAGCGATGGATTGTCATCGGTCAGGGGGTAGACAGCAATATGACTGTTCTGCCTCATGGGCTGCGCATCTGTTTCGTAATGGCCGTCAGTGAATTGAGCGCTGTATGTGTGTTCATGACGTTCACAGCCCTCGAACGCTGAAAAAATCCAAAACTATTTATTACACGTATATGCCCAAATCAAACCCGCTAAATAGTTTATATTATATGTTCAGAAACGCGAGTAAAGGAGAGTCTACTAGTGAATTTTTCTTTCTGAAAAAGCATTACAAAATTCACTCTGTAAGGTATCCTTTTTGCCGACAATCACCAATAATACTTATTCTGTACATGTATTAATCTGCACCTAAGTTCAGATGGTGCTTCAGCTGGAAGATCATCAGGCAGAGTGACCTTGAAGTTTGCCCATTAGGAAACTCACTAACGTTTTCTAAGGTTTTGGAACCCGATGAGATCGTCAAGCTTGGGATGAACCTGCAGCCGAGGCCACTAACAAATGAACTATTCCTTTGTCTGTGACAGCGCAATGCTATATTTCGTACCAATATGCAGCATTCTCATCTAAATACATTAATTCGGCTCCATTCAGATGGTGCGCCCGGGTAAAGATAGCCCCTCCCCTCTTTATCTACGCCTCAATGATACAATGCTGCAAGTTCATTCCAAAAATGCGCAAAGTAAACCTTCACTTCTCGTAGAACCAGCACTATTTACAATACCTAGCAATTAGGATAGAGTGTTTTTTTAACGGTGACCTCCTGGGAGTTGCCTACCTTCCATATTATAAAGAGAGATTTCGAGATCTTTGGCTGGAACTGCAAACAATATATTTTGTACTAAACCAGTGTTAAAATTTAAGCTTTTGTTCTGTACTTTAGCGACTCAAGAATATGTAATTTCTTGAACCGAATTTCCTCAATATCAACTGGAATCAGCAGGATCAAAGGGTACACAAGATAGTTAACATTCTCTCCAGAAGTCCATTAAAGGTTTCTCCCTCGATCTGTACTCTAAACGGTAAGGGATCAGTGAGTAAGATGAAAGGGCTGTTGATATAAACATACAACTCACCTGGCCTCATTTCGATGGGTTTATTGGAGTCAGGTCGAGGCGATGTCAGCGGATATTGGTGCATTGGCCGATATCGGTCATCCATGGTACCTCGGTGGGAATGAATTCCAGGCATGGGATTACCCCCTTGGTGGCCATCGTGCCCCATGTGGTTATGGTTGTTACTTCCCCTGTTGTTGTTGTTGTTGTGCCCAAAACCGTTATCACCAAAACCCCTACCGTTGTCGAAGTTGCCATTCCCAAAGTTGTTGCCACCACGATTGTTATCAAAGCCTCTACCGTTGTCAATGTTTCCATTGCCGAAATTGTTACCCCCACGGTTGTTATCAAAACCTCTACCGTTGTTAAAGTTTCCATTGCCGGGGTTGTTACTGTCAAGTCCTCTATAGCCCGCCCCGAAGTTTCTGTTCCCACCTCCTTGGTTGAAGTCATTACCTCTGTTCCTTCTACCATTGTCATTGGTGCCCCACTCATCCGCAAAGGTACCGGCACCTTGTCTGCTACCATCGTCACCACGCCTGTCGCTCCCACCCCAGGACCGGTCGACTCCGTAGTTGACGTTGTCCCCAAAACGGGGACCATTGGCGGACCGATCCATCGAGTCCATGACCGCAGGATCTCCACTGGATGCACCAGCAGCACCACCATATATGCCGCTGCTGGTACGCGGACTGTTCGGTGCGCCGTGCACCAGCGCGCATGCGCACAAGCAAACAACTACCGCATAGCGTAACCGAGACATTTTCTAGCTTCTCTTAATCTGGAAGAGGAAAACGTGATCAATGGATGAATGATATGACAGCTTATGATACAGCTCATAAGTTTCATAAAAGTATAATTTCTTCATTAATGCAATGATTGTTGCATATCCTATATGAAAACAAGACACTCAAATAAAGCGAACTATGGCACATAGAATTAACTCTGTTACACTAAAGTAAACTTTCAACGTCTCATTGGAATAGCAATTAGTGAAACTGTCTCTATGTGAATGAGGGACTGACTCTGTAACACTAGAATGAGGTACAGTATTTTGTGACTGAGGTTTTCGTCATATTGAAGTACTTCAAGGAAAACCTTTTTAATGAGGTATAGCACACTCTGATTACATAGGTTTATGCGCTTAAATCATGCAATGAATTAGCTCAGGAATACTACTTTTAATGAGTGCCTAAAATGGTGAAAAAGCAACGTCTGTAACAGCTGAAGTTACTGTGTAAATGCTGTGTCATGGAAGTTAAACTTGAACGCAGAAAATCAAACTGTAATTCTGCAGCCAAAATGCCAGCTGCTCGATAAGTAAATTTCTATAAGCTGTCATGGATTCACGAGAGTAACACTCAATGTGACACCATTATTACAGTGCCACCAAGATGCAACTGGATGCTGGATGCAAAATGAAGCTAGAAATGCACTCTGAGAGCTCATACTTCTCCCAAGCAATGCATTGTTTACGAAAAATACAAGTTTGTCTTGAAAACACGATTTTTCATCATAACCAAAATTATTTGGTCATTTGTGCCTCTGGACGTTTCTAACAGTTCCTGTAATTTTCTTGATGATCTGCCCTAATTTTTTCAGGTATAATCAGGAAAGCACTATAAGACGAAAATATAGTCAAACACAGAAACAGACGAATCGATCATCAGTAAAATGTGGCCATTTGTGCCTCTCTGCATTTTTACAGATTCATGTAAATTTCATAGAGATTCGTTCATGAATTTTGGGCTTATTTTATGAGCAGGCAGAGATGAACACAGACAAACGGACAGCCAGATCATTACAGCAAATTTGGCTTGCCTTCGCATATTCCAGACAATTCCTGCCAATTCCATAAAGATCCATTCGTAACTGTTTAATTAAGTTACTTTATCAAGGTAAAAACAAACAGTTGAACATGCAAATGGTTGAACGGATCGTCAGAAATAGCTATTCATTTGTTTCTTCTGAAGTACCTACGTAACTAGAGCATTCTGAAGGCACATACCTCCGCCAAGCAAGGCAAGGCTTATGAAAAATCAAAATTCGTTCTGAGACTATGATTTTCTTTATATCAACACCAAAATTTATTCATTTGTGCCCTTCAATAGTGTTAACAGCTTCAGTAAGTTTTTTGAGGATCCGTTCATAACTTTTTGAGTTAAGCTGCTAACAAGCATTATGACAAACATGAATCAAACATACTAACGAATCAACCGTTCTACGTCAAAAATTGATCATTTATGCCTTTTAACATTACTAACAACTCCTTTGAATTTCATAAAGATCCATTCATTATTTTTTGAGTTATTGTGCTAACAAGTTCAAAATTATAAACAGTGACAAACGAATGAACGAACTAAGCAATCGTTTGAAAAATTTGCTCATTTACTCTTCATAATATACCTATCAACTCATGTAATTTTCATAAATTTCGCTAACGTCTAGAGTTATATCATTGAGAAAAATGAGGCAGACAAGCAAACAAACAGATGGACGGATCTTCACCAAAAGTTAATCATCTGTTTCTCTAAACATACCTAATAATCCCTGTAGATTTTGTGACAATCGGTTCACAACTTTTTGAGTTATCTTGATGACAGACAGAAAGACAGACGGAGAGAGAGACAAACCCCACGAAAGCATAACCTCCTTGGCGGAGGTAACAATCTCTGTAAAGTTCATAAAGATCCGTCCACAACATTTTCAGTTATTTTGGTGACAGATACAGCGATAAACAGGCGGACAAACTTTGACAAAAACATGATCTTTTTGTCCTAGGTAAGTATCCGTTACGTGCTTCGGAGAGTAACATAGAACGTGACACTATAACGGCGGTGCTGATACTTAAGCCAACTGACTCATTTGTTCCAGCGAAGAACTCGGAACTTGCCATAGTATTCACGTTAGGGTGCTGGGAATTAAAACTGGAAATTTCACATTGTCGAACGGTCCCTAATGGGATACTATGTAGTAATGAGATAACTTCTGATGCAAAATCTAAAATGTGCCTGTTTATATTCCATTGAATTGATAGGTTTATTGCACACAGATATACAGTAGAATACAAATATGTTAAATATTTCAAATTGCGAGTCACAAACTATGATATATCTGCAAAATCACTAAAGAAAGAGGTGAAACTTTTTAGGCAACAAATAATATCATGATATTAGTAAAATTGCATCACGTAAGCTTTATACAGCTTTTTCAATACGTTGTTAGATACCTGATCCAACAAATGCTTTGATATTCTAATAACAAGAGATGCTGTTCGAAAAATTGTTGAGTGCTTCTCTACATCAACACGTACGTGTGAAAAATTGAAAATGGAGCATCTCATTTCATATTTTTTTTCAAGGGGGAATGAGTGAGCGGTAATATTATTGAGAGATATGAGGAGGATGTTGTAAAAACAATCGGAAAGACGTAGGCAGTGAAATAATTGTACACATCTTGAAAATACGCCATTCATAAGGTAGCTATAGTACATATCACCACATTTCATCAATGGTATATTATTTCTGACTCTTTTACCTCGGGGTATTCGCTTTTTATTTTATATGATATAATTTTTTGATTTACGAATATAACAACGAGGGGCTACACCCCAGATGATAATATTTGATACAAACAAAAACTGAGCTTATGAGTCATGAATTAGCTACAACGAATCACGATTGACGTAATTAGACCCTACATATCAAAACCTGTGTCTTGTGGCGAAACTTTTTGTTGACTGAACTTGCAGTTCATTTGCGCCATAATCCGATTTGTTTCAAATTCTTACATAAGAGGTTGTCTCATTACAACCATATAACCCCACCAAGGACCGTCTAAAAGTATTAGGTTTCCAAGTTTCCCCAATGCACTATTGGTATCGTAATAACAGTGTAACCAAGATGACAACTGGGTGTAAAATGAAAATCAGGGCAATGTGTTCACGAGAGTAATAAAGAAAGTGACTCTGTACCAGTGCAACTAAAATACCAACTAGATAAAAAATGAAAATGTGTGCTACGTGCGCACGAGAGCAACAAAGACAGTGGCACTATAACAGTGGTCGCAAGGTGCCAACTGAATGGGAGTGCCCCAAGTCGAGGCTTTAGAGCGGAGGAGCTCCGGATATCCTGAGCAGCGTCAGCTCAGACTGATAAGTTTGGTGATGTGTTTCCTATGGCGGCGCTGGTCCGAATATGGCCATCTGTGGCACAGCATGGCCATCTGAAGCACAGCGTGGCCATCTGAAGCACAGCGCGTGGCCATCTAAAGCACAGCGTGATCACCTGAGACACAGCGTTTTTGACCTTAGCTCTAAGGACAGAAAGTATACTTATTACTCCTGTAACGGGTGCGGCTCCAATTATTCGCAGATTCATACGATTGGCCGTAAGTAGCGATACGCAGCCGTAAGTAAGTAGCCGCAAATAGCCGTAAATGGCCGCACGTAGCCGCAAGCTGTAGCACAAAGCCACAGCAAGTGGCCACGTTTGTCTAGACCACAAATGGCCACCTCTGCTGTTACGTCACTGGCAGCAGAGGGCAATGGTGGCGTAGTGCTGGTGACCAGCAAGATTCGCTCAGCCAGCTGACGCTATAAACCAAGGCCCCTTAGACAGTGTTGTAGGGAGCCATGGATGCACTCGAACTGGTGCCGCTAAATGCTCTTGAAATCTGAGCCTTTAGGGAGATTATGTCAATCGTTTCACCCTAAGGACTCTGTTGACTAGCTCCTGCAAGGTTCGATTGGGTCGTCAAAGTCGATCTCAGCAAGGGCCGCTCGTTCGGAATCTCAGACAAGAACGCTGGCTAGCGCCACTGTGAATTGCCCTGCTAGTGTTCGGAGTAACCTTAGTACGCTTGAGATGGCTCGAAACTCCATTTAGGACACGTTCGATTGAGCGCCGAAAGTAAGACGAAGTAAGGCTTACTTCGCGCAAAGTAAGGCTAGACTTCCTCGACATTTCAGGTAGGTGCGTTGGCTTCGAGACGCTGAATTGAGTTTCAGGAGTTGACCTTGTTCGGTAACTCTTAAGACTTCAAGAAATTCAACTTTTCTCCGCAAGATGGCAGTTTCATCCGGCTGAACGCAATCGGGTGGATTCTAACATTTAAAACACAGATTCAAACAGCAAAGCCAAAGCTTCTGTCTGAAATATCGGACATGTCAAGTCTCGAAAGCATAATATCGGTGCCCATCCAAACGTGCTCTTTATGGTGTATGATTGAATTTCCAACCTTCTTATGGGCAATGAATTCAAGGTTAAAGCCTAAATTTCGGTTCAACGGAGCGAAACCAAAGCACCTATCTGAACTTTCGAAAAACTGTACTTGAATTAGAATGACTTTGACGATCCAATTGAAGGAGCCCTAATTCGTTCAAAACTTTGCGCTGAGTTTCATATTCGCTATACCCAGGATTGAATTCCTTCCTTGAAACCCGATCCTCCAAAGTTGTGTATCCAACAGTCAAGCTGATGATCCAAACTAATGCAACTAAGTAGATTATTAGAGTAGATGGCTGGCAATAGACAGGCCAACGAGCCCATTCCCAGTGAGCAGCCGAGACTAGCGCCTCAGCCTCTATGAATTATTTATTGACTTGTGTCAGAATCATTTAGATACGTGAGGAAGAAATGATCGAAGAATGGAATAAACTCAGCAGGGAGTTGTGGTGCAAGCACGATTAATTGCTGCAGTTCTGCGGAGCTCAGAAACGTTAAGTTATTTGGGGTATGAAAGATAATGGATTAGGGTGGCCTCTGAAACTTTGGCAGTTAACAGTTTGTAACTCCTGGAGGAAGAGTTCCGAGCTGTGGTGGGAAGTGTTCCCAATATTTGTGAAGACAATTTTTAAACGCATTGACTATCTCTGCACCGAGAACTTACGAGGAGAGTCTATACCATATGTTTGACATGAAGTACGGGAAAAACTGCTGGCTGAGAGTACTTCTTCGATCCATTTGCTGGAGATTTTGGCCCTTGCTTCACAGGCGATCATTATAACGTCTCGGTAAAAAAAAAATCCCGTTGTAGCAACGTCGTTGAAGCCAATCAAGTACTTGAATGTACTTGATTAGTTGCGTCCTGAGTCGTCTTTGCTCGAGAGAGATGAATCTAACTTTCTGTAGGCGACCGTCGTGCAGCTTGTTTCACAACTGAAGTACAAATATTGTTGCTGCGTTGGACGCTCTTCATTTTATGGATATCGTTGCATTGATGTGGCTACCAGAATTGAACAGCAAATTCTAAACGTGGGGGCACTAGTGCTTTGTGCTGAGGAATGATTATGTCCTGGGACTTATGTTCAAAATTCCTGCAGGAATCCCAGTTCGTTGCTGGCCATGTTGACATTCTTGTCAACTTGCTAGCTGTGTTGTAGGTTGTTTCTGATTGTTATCTCCAGGTCACACTACTGGGTGATGGCTTCCAGGCGCTCGTCTCCCTTTCAGCTTCACTCCCTGCTGCCGACCAGTGAGCCACGCGCAGACGCAGCGTGCATAGTCTCTCCGATTGCCATGGGCTTCCAATCTTCTCACATACCGTTGATGGGAGGCACTGTCGAATGCTTTAGGAAATCTATGTAAACTAGGTCCCCACATTTTTCTTCGTCTCTAGTTTCCGTAACTTTCAGGTTAAGTACCGTAAGTTAGCTAGGCAGCTCCATCTCTGAAAGCGCGCTGAGTATCCGAAATGAGCTGGTGCATGTTCATGTGATCAGTGATGCGCTTCTTCAGGAGGCGTTCAACTGCTTTGCTGACGACCGAGGTAAGACTGATTGGTCGATAGTGACTTGTGTTTTTCTTGTCCCCCTTCTTCTGTATCGGGATCACATTAGCGAGTTTCCAAGCCTGTGGAGATTCTCCCTCGCCAAGAGATAGAATGAACATTTTGAGCAACGGCGCTGTGATGACCGGAGCCATTTTAGATTAGATATGCGGTAGCAGACGAACCAACAGGCCCTTTCCTGAAGAGACACCGGAACTAACGCCCCGGCCCTCTATGAGCTATTGCAATTGTCACCAGGATACATATGACTGAGAGAAAAGGAGAGGAAGAATCTCAGTCAAAAAGACGATCATGCATGTACGCAAGCACGATCAATAGCCTCTGATATGAGTTGCTTAGAGACGTCTATCTGTGTAGTTGGAGAGGAAGAGATAAGAAGATGGACGAATGTGGCCTCGGAAGCTTCGGCCGTTAAGAGTTTTCGACTTCTGGAGGGGGAGTACTTTGTGGCTAAAACATTTATTCAACACAATTGAGGGTAAAACAAAAAAGTAACTGCAACTCATGCTTACCTTTAAGCTTGTTTACGATGGGCTTTATTTTCTCTGAGCTGGCGTTCGAAAAATGTTACCATTTTNAAAACATTTATTCAACACAATTGAGGGTAAAACAAAAAAGTAACTGCAACTCATGCTTACCTTTAAGCTTGTTTACGATGGGCTTTATTTTCTCTGAGCTGGCGTTCGAAAAATGTTACCATTTTGCACTTTTCACTTAGTTTAAACACATTAAGAACCGCACCAGACTGCGACACGACGAGCAAGAAGGACTTCGCCACATTTTACGCGCCTCGTCGTTTCCGGAATTTTCAGTGTTGCTGTCAGGCAGGCATGAGAATTGGCCATTTGAAATAGTTACATGGAATTTTATAATTAAAATTACTTTACTTCAAATAAGCTCTCAGATTCTAACCTTTTTGCGACAACTTATCTGTGGAGAATGTCTCGGCCGATGTCTGTCAAGACGCTTTTTAAACGCGTTGACTAGTCTCCATACCAACAACGACGGAAGGGAGTCAATTCCAAAAGTCCACTATGAAATACGGAAAGAATTTCTGACTTAAGGTTTTTCTTCGAGCTTTATGCCGGAGTTTTTGACCGCTGTTTCGGGGGCGATCATTAACGTCTCTTTCAAAAAGTCCCGTTAGAGGCACGTCGTTTAAGCAATTCAAATACTTGAATGTTTCAATTAGTTCCCCCTGTGTAGTCTTTGCTCGAGAGAGATCAGGCCCAGTTCTTGTTGGCGACATTTGTATGGCTTGTATCGCAACTGAAGTATCAATTTTGTTGCTCTGCGTTGAATATTTTCCATGTTATCGATATTTTTGCACAGATGCGGCGACCAGAATAACTGAACAGAAAATTCTAGGTACGGGCCCACTAGCACCTAGCTTGTACAAGAGAATAATGGTGTCCTTGGACTGGTTTCTGGTGATGAATCCCAGTACTCTGCTTGCTGTTTTCACTCTCTAGTCAACTTGCTGACTGCAGAACACAAGAAAAAGATTATATCTGTCAGTAAATTTGTACACATTCAGGTGGATCAGTCGTTGATGGACCTAATGCTCCGTAAAAACACATGCGTCTATGGGAGCTACTAACATATATATATATATATATATCTCTACTGGTTCCGAAATAATCATAATATTTTCTGTGGTAAACACCTTGGTGAAATATTCGTTCAGGATGGTAGCTTTATATCTCTTAGGTCATTGATGATTTCACGGTCAGTTGTTTTGTGTGGATCTATGGTTTTTCATTGAGTCTTTTTATTTACATACTTGTAGAATGTCTTTCGCATTCCATTTGGCCATAGCGGCTGCGGAAACTTTTTTTCCCCGTATGGTTGGTCCCGCTTTGTTTCTGCACTTCTCAACATGCCATTATTTGGCTGTACTTATTCTGATCCATTCCATTATTCTTCCAGGCTCTATATTGTAACACACGCTGCCTGGCAATGCAGTTTTTGACGGTCCGATTCATCCAGAGGGAATCAATGCTGTTACGAACTCTTCCATTTGGGACATGTGTGTTCGGCACCAGTCAGGATACTTGTCTTGAAGATATTAGAGCATAGTTCAACACCACAGTATCCCATAAGAGCTTCGAAGTCAGTTGTTTCTATATCAGTTGCTATTTCTAGATAACGGGCTCGCCGATATAGTCTAGCAGTTTATAAGGGTGAGCTCGTGGAGTCAGATCGTTGCCAACTATAAGAGTAAATTCAGTCATGTTGCGATCTCCAAGCCGGTCTAAGATAGCAAGGTCGACAATTCCACAGTCACGTGTAGAGAATACCATGTCTAAAATACTGTCGTATCTGGTGGCTTCATTAACGTGCTCAGTTCGATTGAGCGCCTAAAGTTAGCCTTCGATACTTAACTTGTTCGAAACTTTCAGGCAGGTACTTTAGCTTCGACATGTTGATTTGAGTTCTAGGCATTCCCCATTAATCAATTGTCTGTGACACTCTCAGAAACTAAATAATACTTTATAAAATGATGTTTTAGCAGGCTCATCGTGAGCGCGTTGCTTTGAGCCCTTGCAACACGATTCAAACAAGTAAAGCAAAATCTTTTGTCGAAAGTTGCGGACAAGTCAACCCTCAAAGGTGTAAATCCGGTGACAATCGAACGTATTTTAAATAAAGTGAGTGGAAGTCGCTCTTAAAGTACCATTCATGCATGCTTAATCAAATATTTTATACCATGTCGTGCTGCACAGCCTACGTAGTTACCTGACTTGTGTAAACCAATCCCTTGAGGAGGACACTTACGGTCATTTGTGGCCCATCCACGAGAGCAAAATGGCTGAAGTCTGAGCCCTCCGACCCCGTCAGGGGCGCACCTTTGTCACCTGGTCTCCCACATTTCAGCATCAAGCTATTTGATTCTCACTTGAATCTCAGAATTGTACATGCGATCAATTCTCAAATTGGACAATTTTCCTTCTGCTGTCGTTGCCACAAATTTTCTGACCGGTATGAACTGTATAATCCTCAATGCATACCCACTCCGTACTCTATGAAAAATCGGTTTTATTTCTTATGTCACTCCTTGATATTCAGCTTGAATTACTGCCCTCCTCTCCTGTCACACCCACGCGCAAGCGCACAATTTCCTTCCACAATCTAAGTGTTAAAAGTACAGTATCATTATTTGGCACGTATGAGCTGCCCTATTTTATTGTACCATTCTGTCCTCCCTTTCCCTCACCGCTTTTTCGGCATCAGCCCCTCCATTATACGATATAACATTTGCATGCACCCCGATCGAGCATACCTCCACATCGGAAACCAATTCTTTAATGGGCCTCACCAACGAAGTTTACTACATAGAATGAACCTTCTAAACCTCTTTCAACTGCACGTCATCACTGTGGCGGATGTAGAAGGATCATCAGGAAATATCCTGTCAGCCATATAATGAGCAAACAACAAACGGAAAACGCAACTCCCTTGCCCAATTCCAACAACTGGCCTTGGCACCTCTTTCCGGCGTGAGTTATAGTGAGTCACGTGCGTGTGCTACGGAGCTTATGTGCATTTTTTTGTGTTATTTGTTCCCTACTATACGTGGTGAGGCTTTTTCCATCCAACCGCTGCATTTTCAACTGAATGAGATAAATAGCTATGAGTTAGATTAGAATGATTCCTATAAATTCAGTTAGGTTGTTTATTATACAATTCCAATACCTACAAAAAAATGTAGCTATGATCAGATGCGGACGTCAAACCGAAAGCACACATGTTGTGTTTATGCTTACTTTGGTAATATTTCCTCTAAATATAATAAAATGCCGGTGCTAATAAATAAGATGTACGGTGCATTGGTAAACAACATGGGTGATGCATTCGGTTAGCCCAAGCTGACAATTAGGAGGATTTCATTAATTAGATTTCAAATCGAGCTCATGCATCCTTACGTGGTACTGCTCAATCCATAAGACGGAGCTTAACCCTTTTCAAGAAGAAATTTGAGGCCTTTAAGATATGAATGTAACCGAGAGGCGTCTTCAATGATTCTGACTGGAAAATATCCCGAAGCGCCAAGGTTGCCTCAACATTTTATTGCGCAGGTAACGTGTACAGCGAAGGTGTTTGGACAGCAAAGGTGCTTGGAGTTTAAGTCTTCCAGGGGTTAGTCATTGACAAGTTGCATAACTGCATTGAAAGGACATGGGAAGTGCAAGGGATGTTCGGCTCTTACATTGTCGATAAGCTTCCAGAGTTTTCTGGCTCAGCACAATCTAGCAACAGAGCAATAAATGTGTCTACCACGAGATCAATTAACCGCCTATGGTAGCTTTGAAGTTCGGGCAAACTTATGGGATGCATAGATGTAGCTGTTATAAACATTGCAGCTGTCTGTAATAAACGAAAATATATTTTTTTCTTTTTTTTTTTGAGAATAGAAGCAACCAACTAAAATGTCGCCTAATGAACTTTTAATCAGAAGTTTCTCCAAGAAAAAGTTCCAAGTAATAAACAAAGACTTGGAATAAATTTGAGGTTGAACCTTTCATCCGGGCTGCATCGCCCCCACTGCAGGGGCTCCCTTTCCCAAAAGGATACAATGGAGGCTGGAGCCCCCCCCCCCCACACACACACAGCAAAACGGTACAGCCCAAGCAAGACAAGAGTCAACTCTCAGCTCCAAGTAGCGTTGTTCCGGGGCCACACTGCACAATCGCACGCACAATTTGATGTGAGGATGTGCAGCTCGTATGACGGCCGCGTTCGTAAGTTGAGTCAGCTCGTATGTCTCTCATGCTGCCGTATCTACTCTACTGACTTTAAATCTCTTTACCGGAACAACAGCGGCCGATGCATACTCGCATCAAGTTTTGCGTGCGAATTCACAGTGTGGTCCCAGAAGATTTAGTTAACTCCATTGACAGTGAGACCCCAAGTACCCCAGTGAACCCCCTCGCCCTTCCCAATCTGCGCCGTCACCCGTACCCTCTTTGGAGAGAGTTGCAGTCATCACAGTAAGTCCAGGAAGCAAAGAACGTTGCATTCATTGCTTCCTGAGTAAGTCAGTAACAGAATAGGATCCTATTCTACTCATGCAAAGACGTAAACTCTTAGTTACCTACTTCAATTTTAAATTTTATTACGTCTCCCAAAGCTGAATGTTTTCTAAAGTTTAATCTCAGGTCTTCACAGAAAGTTCAGCAAGAAACCTATTTCTGGGTGCACCTCGCTAGATTTGAAATTAGAAGTGCCCTCTACCGACATAGGTTCGAAGTGCCAGTGTCAATAAAGATGGACTTGAAGAAGCTGGCTGGTACGGCGGGTCAATATTTGACCAGAGCAGTTCAAGTAAGTGATATATATTACCATTAATGTCTACGTCATCGCAACTTTCGCCATTAGTA
>LQNS02000211.1:25158000-25184032 GCA_001587735.2 Parhyale hawaiensis
AAAGTGTACATGGCACCAAAAAATCCTTAGTCCCACTGGAAAGAGCATGTCATTTTACCTCTATGACTTAAGTTTCATGAACTGCTACAACTCCTTCATATCTGCAACGAAAGTTGAAAAACATAACTACAGTAAAACCCCTCTAATTCGCACAGCACGGGGGGAAGGGGGTGACGGATTAGCGGGGATTTCGGAATACCGGGGTACTTACAAATCCGAAAAAAACCTCTTTATTCCGCACTAATACGAATTATAGAGAGATTGTTTGTACCTTTTGCGCAGCACCTCGCACAGATTTTTCGCTCATCACCTCTTCTATCCGAAAAATGAGAAGCGCCCTGCACGGATTACAGAGGTATTTGTTAGAACTCCGTACTTTACCCCATTAATCCAAAAAATGCTCACTTGTTCAGATAGCACTTCGAACAGTAATGAGATGTTCGAATTAGGGAGGGTTTCGGATTATTGGGGTGCGGATTAGAGGGGTTTTACTGTATTCGGTTTTGAGGTGTAAAGTTGAAACAAGGTCATTTTTTCTCAAGTTCATTTTTCGTCTACTACAAAACTGTTCAGATATTTAGAGCTGCTGTTACATGTTGCCTATGTAGGGGAGTAATGGGCCTATGTACAGAGAAAATATAAGTATTCAGTATTTATTCATTTTCCAATAGGCTACATGTACTAAAAACTGGATCGATTCACCCGTGCGGTCCATTCGGTCCAATTCACCCTGTCAGACGCTACCTTGAACTTTATTCCATCATATGGTTTATAGCTGTAGTTGTAATGAAATTTTCCACCACAGTGATTGAGGCTTGGTATTTCTCTTGATTCAGACTCATATAACCTACCTAGCAAAACAAGCTGTTATTTATTTTTTAGAAGAGGGCTGTGTGCAAAAAATACAAGAAAATTTGAAAGGCTTTGGTTGTACATTCAGAAATATTGCTTTCCCATCCTTTTTTTATTTTCCCCTAAACTTTGGTGTAGGTAGCTTCTAACATCGGTCTTGGTCTTCCTTCATGCGGTAGTTATGAGATATAGACTGTTGGTTGTCTTACTTCTTTCTATCCTAGCAGTAGGTACCTATATTGGTAGCTATAGCTACATTTTGTGTTAACTCCTACCTCTGTAGATCTTCATGACTCTTACAAAACAGAGTGTACTACCGTATTTACTTTTCTTTTGTAAATGGTTGCTTGTTCTTGCTGTTCCTAAGTGTGTTGTTCTTGTTTCCTGTTTTTTTTAGCATAGCTACTACATGCTCTTTATCTTGCCTCTTTTCATACACCATGCTATGTCTAGGAAGTTTTGCTGTAAATATTTATCTAATTCATAATTTATTCCCTGCTTTATCATATACTGTATTTTCATATAAAATACGGTACCTATGTCAATTTCCCAAAACGCCATGCTTTTAGTGCTGGAAAGGATGAATTAAATAGCTAGGTACCGGTACCATAGCTAACTCACTATTGTCAGATAACCAAGCCATTGTGTGAACGTGAAGTTTTCATCAACTGATGAGTTTTTATAGCTATATAGCCTATAGTACAAATTTTTCGTAGCTATTGAATGTTGTGTGTTCTAGTTGCCATATTTTGCACTAAAGCAGTCATTTCAACCGAGTTCTGCATGTAGCTATACACATAGCATCATGCTGGCTTTGAAACGACACCCATTCCCTGTAAGTACTAAGTATACCTACTCAAGCCCATGGACGCCTTCCCCTAATTGGACATTGCCAAGTTTCTTTCTTATGTGTGTTTCATTGCGTGCTCATGTGTGTCTTATTTCTTGTAGGCAACAGAGTGGAAGACATGCTGTTTGAGAAGTTAGAGAAGAGGCGACCTAACAGACTGAGCAACATGGAGCACCTCGGGTTGGACATGGTGCAGGCGGGCAATGAGTTTGGATCTGGCACTGCTTATGGTGAGTCCTAACCCATGCAACGAATGGGTAGAATGGTGAGCAGTCTGTTCCTGTCAGGGTTGTGGAGTCTCATGGGCCCAGGCTGACGCTGACGCCTGGATCCAGGCACTCTCCGACTCAGACTCCTTGGGCCTCAAAAACTTCCCGCTCCAATTATTATTTTTTTTTACGATGTAGGCTCATTTTCTTCGACTCTGCAGGCCCGATTGTGGGCGAAGTCCAGAATTGGCTTTAGTATAAAGAGCCGTGTTGCTTGTAACTCTACACGGCGGTGACTTGAACTTGTGTCAGCACTTCACTACTTGACCTGTTTTAGCTGCTATTATTGCATAGATGCAGCATACGTGTAGCAGTGACTGGGACATACCGATACACTCCTGCTGTGAAGATATTCTATCAATTGAAATACTGCTCAGGTGCGGCCCTGCTGAAAGTCGGCGGTGCACAGCAACGTATTGGGCTCGCCGAGCGGGACTTTGTGGGCAGCACCATCACAGACTTCATGGAACCCCTCCAGAAGTTTTTAGATACTGACATGAAGACCATCGCTAGAGAAAGAAGACTGCTGGACACTAAGAGGCAAGTCATTGAACATTAATGACGGCACTATTTTCGCGGTCTTGAATCAACTGTGTCCGTTTCTTCTGCTCAGAAGAGTTTTGCATTTGACATTTTTCTGTGGATGTTGCGTTTCGGTTGCGCCCCACCGCTGCTTTCTGTTGCTTCAATTAGTAGAAGTAACTATGCAGCCATAGCCTAGTTTTGCATCCGGCGTTGTGAAATGTATTTGCTAACTGAAGTTGAGGACTGCCCTAGGGTGCAAAGAAGCTTGTAGCTACTTCAGTTCAAAGCTTTGGATGCTAGTATTTTTGATACTTTGAACTTCGTTGGCCAACTAGACTTGAACGCATTCCACCTAACCTTGCTGACTAATTTGCCCTGTTTGAAACACTGTATAACTGCATTCATTTCAACTAACCTGCCCTTTGATATCTCTAGCTATTCTATTATCTACAACTTTTATGCTTCATTTATAGACCTACAGTAGGTAGGTAATTGTTTATCATTGAATTATATACGTACGCAACACTGCTGAATCGCCCAGTAGTGGCTGCTGATCGGAAACAAATTAATAAATAGCTTATACTTGAAGGCACTGGGCAGCGCTACCATAGCCGGCGCAAGTAAGCTTGCGCTTTCAGTTTTGAGTCTGGAAGGACAGCTTTTATCTATAGCCCATGGTGGCTTAGCGGAAGTGTGAGTGTTGGAGGAACGGTGTGGTGTCTCGTGCGTGTGTCTGTGTCCGTATCTGTCCGTGCAATTGTTGCTACGTGCTCTGGCGAGCTGTGTGTTTACACACGTATGATAGTTCTGACGGCATTTTGTTTTGTCTGAGTGCAGACTGGACTTGGATGCTGCCAAAAGTCGCTTGAAGAAGGCCCGCAATGTTGACGCCCAACAGGCCGTGAGTAGCTTCCACTTACTTAACTTTGCAGATTGTTGATCGTAGTTGGTGTTGGGTCCCTTATAGTCCAAACCCTTAATATAATAATAATTTGTATTGGTTCATATATATGCTGCCAAACTTTAGGACGGGTTCACGTGGGAGCTTTTCATTGAGGATAGCAAGAGGATATTATCGGATCATTGAAATGATGTGCAACATCACCGTTAACTTCACTGACACTAACGCCAGACTTCGTAGCTATCGTGAGAGAAAAGATCGCGCGTGAACTCGCCTTTGCAAATATAGCTGTATATTAAACCTTCACTGCGTGTATCACGTATATATATATAGGCCTATATAGCTACAATTCTGATGGTGTTATTCCTACGCGATAGTCTAGATTTCAGTCATGTAGTGAAGGGTTTAACACCGTATAATCGGTAATATTTTATGTATATGTAGATACTGTATTTGCTTGTAATACCTATCTAATCTCTATGTGGAACAAGTAAGTGTTTTTCTCTATCGGTAAAATATATCAACGTGCATACATCTCTTATTATAATATAATAAATTTTCTGTGCTACTTGGTACCTGTGGTATGTGGTTGTTGATATCTCTTGATTTACTTTCACTTTTCCTTATATCTTATTGCAAAACGGTAATCTTGTTGTAGAAGCCTTTCAGTTACTCGTCAACGGCTAAATCGACACAGGTCCTTATGTAACGTAGCCACGTGAAGCATTTATTTATTAAAGCAGAGCACAAATCTTTGATCTTTGTTAAGACTGTACACAAGTTGCCTCTAGCGTAATTCATTCGGAGTAGGTTGTGTCTTGCCTACGTTCAGTGTGTGGTGTCAGTACGTGCTATTAACTCTTGCTGTGTCTTGTGTTACACTGTTGGGTGGTCATATGGGTCTGTTTTCTGTCTCTCGCATGCTGTCCAGGCCAAGGATAGCATGGACCCTAAAGCTTTGGTGACCCAGGTAGGTATGTCTTTGTAAGCTATGGACTAAACTTACAAGCAAATCAACGCTTTTCAGCTCATATCACTCATGACTCTGTGGGAGTACCACTCACGACATTGTACCGTAAATGCACATCACACTCTTCCAACAGAGAGAGTAGCTACAGCATTCATATTGTCATTTTGGCTATTGCTTTATATTCACACATTAAATGACTTTTCTCTCACCCTGTGGTGACGCATTCCATCATACCTGTAGTTCATGTATACATAAAGATTGTCATCTTGTGTTCTGGTGTTCTGTGACCGAAAATATATGTTACGATTTCGACCCACGTTATGCAGGTAGTGTCCTATGACCTAGTACCTGTTCAATTTACGTACGTCTTTGACCCACGTTACATAATATTCAGTGACCTAGTATATAATTTACATACGTTCTTGACCCAAGCACTGTTGTGTCTCGTGCCAAAGATATCTAAGAACCTAATTTTTGATCGCATTGTGCAACAAAATTAATGTTTTTTTACTTTTTTATTCAAATTAAATGCAACGTCTCCTTGAATTGCTATATATTCATCATTGTTGTTGATTATTTTACCAAGCAGATGTACCAGCCTATTCTTCCGTGGCAACATTTTTTCTCCTGTTGTCAAGAAGAGTTATGTATGTAGTGTCTCTTCCCTATATATATTTTCTATTGTGGATTATATATAGGTATAATGCACTTTTGTAGCTATGAAGCCATCGGAGAACCGCAACTACAGATCTTTATTGTCTTGCCAATTTCTTTTAGAACTTTTAATACTATGTGCTGTTTATACGTTGTTTGCTGTTTATAGTCAGCACTCTACTCTCACCGCGGGCAGTCAGCAGTTTATTGTATTATTTTGACAATCTGTACAGTTTATTTTATTCCTTTGGCACTCGGCAGCTGCTTGTCTTCCTTTAACAATTCATGTGGACAGCTTCACTCATTCGGCAGTCGACATATATACCGTATTTAACGGTAATCCATGTTGCAACATGTGTTTACCACTGCATTCTTGAACTCTCCTATTGACTGTCTTTGGGCTGCTCTTCTTTCCTGGCTTCATTTATCAGATTAGCTATCCGGTGCTCCCATCAGGCGTTGCGTAGTGCAAGATGACCAAGTCCGCTAGCTACCCTAACTCTGGAATCGTATTCATTGGAACTGTCTTATACTCTATATTATCGCTAATTGACTTTACCTTTGCAATAAATTGACTTTTTTTTACTTGGCCTTCACTCGAAATTGGCTTACTTTGATTTTGCCTTTAAATTGGCTTGCATTGATTAGGTACCTTCACTTTCACGCGCAGTAATGGTGCTAAGTTTTACTACCGTTTTATCCTCATGTTGCTCACTGCGTGTCGTTCATTCTCCTGTCATGCCCGGCTGTAAAGCAGCCAAATTTCAATTTAAGTAAAATGATTTATTCCTGATTATTGGTATGCAGGTAAATACTTTTCCACGTCGTTTCTTCTATTCACCACGAGACCTTCATTTAATGTTTGTCTTCAATGTCCACATGCATTCATATCTTCTGTTCTCTCTTTTCCAAGCTCCAAGTAGAACAGGAAATTATTGATGTGAGCTCAAGTCCTGTAACTTGTTTCAGTTGTTTGTAGTGCACAGCCTCCTGTAGCATTAGAGTAACCCTTAACAGTTACCGCTATAGCTTTGGGTACTTAATTATTCAACAGTGTGACCATACCAAACCCTATGAACCCAGACTTCCTTGCGGTTCATTTCTTACTAGCCTCGTCGTTGTTAATATGTTGCTAAGTCTACGGGACATTGAATTATTTTAGAATAAAAATTCCTCATTTCATTATCTCCGCTGCACAGTGTCATAGATGCTACGGACATGAAATAACATTCCATGATCACAAAATTTCGCACATTACAGTAATAATACACTTCTGTAAATTCTTCAGATCTTTCAAATACAATTCACCCCCCGAGAAAGACTACTGGCATTGTATCAGACAAATATTGCGAGTCACTAAAGTAGAGATTATAAAAATGAAACCTTAGCTATCTTACATTGTTTACTCAGTGGCTATTTGTATCTGTTTTGTTCCCGAGACACTGGGACTACGGATTGAGTCATGTGTAGTAGGTAATTCTTCAAATGTTAGAACGACGGGTTCGTAGGGTTTGCGCCTATGATTTGTGTGTGCTTTAGAGAGGTAGGTATAATTTGTGCAGGAGATGGTTGTTTTTCCTTTCATTAGCCCTTAGCGCTATGGTAAAAAACTTTGGTGATAACCAATCAGATGTCAGTGTTCATTGTCGTAGATTGTGTTCACCCGAAATTACTCATTACTCAATCATTGTCGGATAGTTTTTTGGAGTCAGCAGGAGTCGTAGTTCATGAAAGTGGGCTTATTTTCTGAAGAAAAACAGTGGGAATTGTACATGTTTTGGAGCCAAGGAGTCGGAGCTGGACACTGGTTCGGGAGTCGGACTTGGCCATCCAACAACTCCACAACTCTGATAAGAAGGACGCATCGTGGGGTTAAGCTCCGCCCATTGAACGGAACGCATGCACGGTTGTGACTTCATCGGAACTAACTCATCACCATGTTAAGGCGTTTATCCATTGCCCCATGCTGCCTACCATATACTCTAGACATCAAATAGCTAATACTTACATCTTCCGATAGGATAGTGACGTCACTGCATGTTGCAACAGTGCCCGTGTGCAGGGCGCCATCGCTGCTCTCACTACAGGGCTTGTGTGGCACACCTGTGTTTGCCTATTGTTACCTACAGCCCCCGTACCTCTGTGACTCACATTGTTGTTGTAGCTCGGCGATCTGCGACTCGGCGAGACTGGATGCGTTATTGACACCTGTCCGCCGACACCTGTGTGTGTCTGTTCCTCACGTACACTCCCTCTCTCTCTTTCTCCCTCGAGTATCTCGCTACTACTGCTGCTGCTGCTACCTCTGCTCAAAATGTCCCAGTTTAATTATTATATTACTATTTTCCCCCTCATTGTCTCTCAAGATTTTCCTTGCTTTCGAAAAATGCCTTTTGCGTAGAAATATTGTTTCACTCTCATGCTACTTCTTTCTTTCTCTCTACAATCTCTTCCTGCTTGTCGTGTAGATGTATTATCTCTCTTTGCAATTTCTCCTTGTTTGTGGGACAAACTGCCCCTATCGATACATTGCTTCCCTCTTCCTTCTGTAATACGGCATATCTTGAAAATGCGAAACGCCACACTCTTTGTGATTTACAAATAATCAACGTAAAACATTGCAATCATTTTATCATAACTCAGTACCCAATTCTGAAGAGAATGCCGCATTGTTAGGCATTCTCTCTAATTATAGCTCACGGTATTTATCGCATGTAGCTACCTATTGCAGACTATACGAGAAACCAAATTTACCCCAATGTTTTTGCCTTAAGTTCATTCCCAGTTTTTGAATGATGTTATGTATCGTGGATAAAGATATTAAAATCCGCTCTATTAAGTAACAAGAGATAAAATTTTTGTGGTTGGCGCGAATTTTAGGTAGGTAATAAAGTAATAGTTTTTAGTGTTACAATTTATGTTGGAATTTATTTGTACTATCAGTTTCCCGGATTTTGGAAATTTAGTATCTTATAGGGGTGTGGCTATACCACTTTTGTGGCACCATTACCGAGCTTTTAGCCGATCCTTATGCTCAGAAAACTTGCCAATACCAGCTACCGATGCCGATAGTAGGATCGGTGTGCCCCGAAGGTATATTCGTCCCAGAACGTCGATTAGTTTGATGCATGCATAGTATGGTAGACCGTAAAATTACCACGTGTATTTCGTTTGACTACTTGAAGCAAAATTTCCTTGGTACGAAAGACACGCCATGGTTTTCATTAAAATAGTTGAGGTTTGTGCTGTATGACATTACAGAATTCTCGTACGGTGCTTCACTCTTATGTGTGTTTGTGTATTCGTGATTTCTTTCTTCCCTATAGCACATCTCTCTAGCTGCTCTGCACCTGCATAATCTCGTGTTGCCTTATTTATCTTCTTCTTCTCTTTCTCTACAAGCACAATCGTTAATATATTTCTAGCGTTTGTGTATGATAATGCTCAGCTTAGTGGTATGTTATTATAGTATTTAAGCCTTGAAGGTTGGCATTTAGCGTGGTACAAGACATGTGTAGGGCTTTGGTTGTCTTATAAGCAGTCGAATTCGCTTAATATGTCCACATCGGGACCTACTGTTTTGGTTGCTAGGCTATGACCGTCTGTCTGGTCAGAAAAAGCAAGGTTAACAACTTAAGGTTAGTATTCGCTAATGTTTGCTGATGGCCTAAACACACTGCCTCAGATGTTAATTTTTTCTTTTGTTAGCAATTACGGAGTTACCGTAAATTAGGAAATGAAAATAAAGTAGGCAGAGAGTCTTTACTCTCAAGTATGAATGATTTTATAAAATAGAGGAGATACTAACGCCTTATGGTAGCAGAATGAGAGACGGTCTCAGTGACTAGAAATATTCAGTGTAAAAGGGACCGCTTCAACATACAACTGCTTCAATAACTGAAATAGTTCAACACAATGCAATACTGGCTTCAAATATTCAGTGTTTGAAACTCGATTGATGAGCAAGTTGCTGAAAATGAAATGGTACGTATAAACGCGCTGGCCATAATAAACGAAGCTACATGTACTTGGTTTATACTTATACTACAAAGCGTTTGATTCCGTTCCAGCAGAGTCTAGTCCCGCTACGTGGCTTGTTTGAACCGGTATTTCTATTGATCGACTGTATTACTGTTGTGTGCTCCCTCCCAGTCAGCATTAACTGCTCCTGCCGGACTATTTCAGGGACGACGCTAAAGATGCGAACTGCGTAGCGTTAAAGTTATGGAATTTCAGTTAACTTTCTCCGTTGCATCACGAGTTCAGTTAGCCGCTGTTGGGTGAGTCTCCGGATGGGACATTCCAATCAACTGTTCCATTGTGCTCCTTGAATCATTCGTTCAAATTTTCCCTCGTGTGGAGCATTGAATGTGTTGATGGTCAAAGTAAGAAATCTCTGGCATGTGTAGATTGAACGTACTAAAATACGTAGTTGCCCCCCCCCCCCAATGTTCATCCCCCAATATCGCCTTGAGAATGTTGTCTGCTCTTTTGCCCCATATTGTTTTGCAGAATACCGTAATGTTGATGACGTTCAAATCCAGAATACTATCCAAAAATCTACACGAACCATACTACAGCCACCAAGACATATAATAGGTAAAATTTATTTTGGGTGATTTTAGAGGATACGAATTTTGAGGGGCATGTACAGGGTAATTGGAGTTAAATTTTTTTAAAAATTTTCTTGGGTAACCGCACATTTTGAGCGCTGTACTGTACATAGTAGTACGAATCAGTAAAATAGCACCCAACCCTAAATAATTGCAGTGTGGTACTCGAGTTCAACTGCGACTCATTTTTTGAACGAATGACTGTGCGATGCTGAGAGAGAAAATGCACAGCGTTATAGACAGATTCTTAGTTCTTTGCGTCTTATTACTGCCGTACTAAAGTTTCCAAATGTCCGTTTTCAGATCGCTCATATTACTTCTGATAATATGAGCTGTTTCATGTTTTACGCAACACCACTGGAAAGGAGACGCACACTATACAACCTAGGCGTTATTTTTAAATTTCTGTAGCGTATATACGTGGTGATATCCTTTTGCAGGGAATATCCAGATTACAGTTGTCACATGCATTACTGAGGTTGCCCTCTTACCTGCTGCTGTGCAGGCAGAGTCTGAACTGCGCAAGTGCCAGGCTGAGTTCGACAGGCAGACAGAGATCACCAAACTGCTACTCGAGGGCGTCAGGTTTGCTCCATTTACTGCCTAATAATAGTATTAGTTCTGGTAATAAGAACGATTGTACATGATATAGCTATATTGCTCGTTTGCGACAACAGTGACATAAACTCAAAAATTTGAGTATTTTGAGTTATTGCCGCCACCACAAAGCCCGCGTCAAGTTCTATTAGTCTATGAAAATAGGCCCTTGAGAAAGGTCATTATTCAAGTGATAGTTTAGAAAATACGGCGATAGTAAAACTGTTTTCGCCTCTCCTGAAAAATGTCAATTTTTCAGTAGCTCATGTCACTGTTGTTGCGAACGAGCAACATACAGGATGTTTTTTTTAGGCGAACAAATTCCAATCATAGGTAGAAAAACTAAAAAAAATCGATTTTCAGGAATGATAAAATGCCCAAAACTCCTTAGTTTTCGAGTTATAATGACTTGAAGAAATTTAAAGCTTTAAGTATTTTATTACGTGCGCGCCAATGTTAGCGCTAGTTTTGCTAGTTCAGCACGTTTTCCCACCACATTCCTGCCCACGCGTTTACACTGTAGGTATCGATGTTGATGATTATTTGGGCGAATGACATGAGGATTATTAAGGTTGAGCTCAAATGATGATTATTGTGAATGTTAACAACCCCTTCGCTTCATCTGTGGAAAATAATCACCTTGGAGAAGTTGGGATCCCTTGTCTGTTGCATGAGCCACTCTGAAAATTGTACACAAGGTTCGAAATCTGGTGGCAGCAACCCTTGCATTTTTACAAGCGACACGGATGTAAACTCTGACGACGTAGTGTCCGCCATACAGTAGTGTGATTACGTTAAATGCTTTAAGTTTGAAACTGCAGATGTTTTTTCGTAACCATGAAATATTTGCTGTTTTTGTTGTAAAAATAATGTAAACTGCTTTTGTGGGGTCAGAAACGTGCTGAACTAGTAAAACTAGTGCTAACATTGGCGTGCATGTAGTAAAATACTGAAAGCTTTAAATTTCTTTTAAGTCATTATAACTCGAAAACTAAGGAGTTATGGGCATTTTATAATTCCCGAAAATCTATAATTTTGAGTTTTTCTACCTATGGCTGAAATTTGTCCGCCTAACAAAACACCCGGTATATACTATAACAACATAAAATATGACAGTAGCTAATACTAATGGTGATGTAGCTGTTGGTAACACAGGATTAATATAAAATTATTACTGTATTAGTAGTAACGGTATTTTGCAGTAGAAAAATTGCCTGTTTGTTCTACTCTTAAGTTGGTGCTACCTAAAGTGTACAGTGTACACCCAGTGATGGTAGGACTCTGGCTAGGGTAAACAGCAGCGAAACACATGTCATAGGGGTGGCAGCGTGTCATTAGGAGCGTGTGAATCGATGCCGGATAAATACTTAATAAAATCCCTAAAATATGTGTAAGTGGTGTGGGATATACCCACTGGGAAAGTAAGGATTACAAGTCCAGAGAGGTTAGCAACTGTTGCCATAGAAGCTATATTTCCGTAGGATTGTGAGTCCTGCGACTTTCCGAAGTTACGTGTAGTGGATGAGGTGCTTTTGGTTGTAGCTATGCGATGCGTTAGATTAAACGAAGTATACCAAGATTAGGCTAGTTTAGAGTAAGGGGAAAACGGCTTGTTTAAATTTCGGGAAAAGATCATTAGCTACACAAAATACGTGAAATTCAGGGATACTGTAAAATACCTGAGTTCACCGTAGTATGCTGTACAATATACAATATAAGTGCAGCTGAAAAGCATCCACTTCGACGCAAAACGGCGTACACGAGTAGGCCTAACTATAGCGATGCAAACTTTTGAAATTTCACGTTTGGGCGACAGATATTCTGAAGTTTTCTTGGTAGTTGGTCCTAATATTCATATAATTATAATATGTATAGCTAGTCGTTTCTCGTATAGAATCCTTAATCCTGGGCTTCTGATCTTTTATGAATAAGAGGAAAAGCGGTCATTCAGTTCTTCGGGGCATATTGCTTTCGTGACCACTTTGTTCCATTTCTTACTGCTGAAGTTCTGCTGACTATATTTTTTCTGTTCTTCTTTTCTTTCCCGACTTGTTCCCATGCGCGGTATTCCTCCTTGCTTGGCCTCCCCGTTTTTTAAGACAGCTGCGCTATATTTTCTACTGATTTTCCTCACTTCAGATATTGGTGTAGTGTTACAAAGGCTTAACCAATAAACTGCGGCATGCGTGTCTTCTGTAGCAGTGGTTCTCGACCTTTTTCTCCCACGCACCCCTAAAAGATGTTTTTTTCCTTCGAGCCTCCGTTAGTGTTCTTAAATAAATGTACCAAAAAACAAAACGGGTATTATTTTACTTTAACTCACACATGTTTTTTTTTCATTTTTCTTACTATTATTATGTTAATTGGATCAATTTAAGACAATTTACAGGAATAACGTTTTCGTCGCAAATGCTTAGTTTTCGAGATATATGACTTAGAAGTTCCAATTGTTTTTCTGTGGGAGTGAATAGCGGGCGACCCCATACAAGCAAAATTAGGGTTAGGTAAGGCTAGGTAATTTTAGGTTAGGATGTGTTAGGTTTCTTTTAAGTCGCTAGCAAGCCTGTAAGGACACCGACTATTGTTTCCCATAGAAAAACAATGGGAACTTCAAAGTCTGTGTCTCGAAAACCAAGCATTTGCGACGGAAATGTCATACATGTAAATTGTCATAGATTGACCTAATTAACATACTAATAGCAAGAAAAACAAAAAAAAAAAACATGTGAGTTAAAGTAGAAATTTACCACAAAACGTACCAAATAAGTTCTTATTAATGTAAATCAGGCTTTACTGCGGAGGCTCGCACCCCCAGCCTGGCATCTACCCCCCATCTCCTTCCAGGTTGAGAACGACCGTTTTATTCCGTTTCGGGAATGGATATTTCCGTCATTCGCAGTTTAAGTGTAATATGTTACTAGAACCAAATGCTGAATCTAGTAATATCTACTAGAGCCCTTGTGTAGGCCCAATCCACTTACGAGTTTGTGAATAAGCTTAACCTTTTCTTCACGAGGCAGCTCTACCTACTACAAAGGCTTTTGTTTTACCGTTGGGTTACAATAGTACTACGAACCGTCGCAACAAAATAAAGTAGTTTGGCTAACATTTGCTTATGAGTAAATCAACTTACAGATCGACGCAAGCTACTCACGTGAAGCACCTGCAGGCCTACGTCACGGCCCAGGCCGCTTACTACGAAGCTTCTCACAACGTCATGGTGGAGCTGAAGAAGGATTTGGACAGGTGAGCTTACGCTTAACAAATATTAATGAATATTATTTATTCTTCCTTGATTAAAATACCGTGCCTGGCCAGTAGGAATTACTGTTATCAGTATTGCAAACATAAATGATCAAAAACTAATGAGCGAAGTACCTACCATTACCACATAGCCAACAGCGTTGTACTTATTCATTAATACAGAGAGATAAGGTTAAATCATGTATTGAAGGGTCGATGCCCGGAGCGTTTAATGATGCTGCTTTAGGTACCGTATTCTTTTTTTTTCCTCTCCTGACTTGATGTGTTGTTGGGTGTTGATCCTGTGTGGAAACAACGTCGTCTAGCCGATGGGTTTCACGTTTCTATCGACATACCACATGTACAGTATCTTCGTTCATGGGATCGCTTTTGTAGTGGAAACGGAGGTTAAACTACCCTACACAATATACATGTAACTATATAGTCAGGAACGTCTGACAAAGTAATAAAAGCGGGAAGAATTTAGCTAACCACTACGATTCATTGGCAAAGCAGCACGAGGGGTAACTATAATCAATTGGAAGTGTTCATTTCTTAACTTACATCCCACTGTTATTGTGTCGGGTGGTTTATTTACAAGATAATAATAATCGTGAAATGACGTTGTGAAGGTGAGCGTGGTACGAGGTTTTGCTTGTAGTTTATGTTACATCTATTTGATTTATTTCCCACAAAAGCAGAATTTGACTTGAATTCTCCTGTTTTTTTTTCCGGGTATCTTGAAAATTCCTGCCTTTAGGGAGGCTTAGCAAATGCAATATTTAATGCTGTTACGAGCAGTTCAAGAAGGATGGCTTCAAATTGATGCAGTTCATTATTGAAAACTCGTAGTAAAATTATGGGGAAATGGCATTGCCTAGCTAGCTAGTTGTCATTTTTCGCTCAAACTAGAGATGGGTGAAATTTGACTTGTGCTTTCCGTACCTACGTCGTAGCATTTGTCTTAATGTTATCTTTGGCTGAATGGTTTAATGGAGGCAGGTGTTGTAATTATAGTCAAGTTTTTCACAGAATTTGTTTTTATTAAATAATCGCATTTGACTAAATAGCTGAGTAGTATTTTTGAAATGTTTGCAATTTTTGCAGTTTCTTTTGTTTTCCTGGCAATTCTTGCTTGTTAGTGTTCCTAAATACTGTAGTTGTTTTTCAATTTTCAATGGTTTTCTAATTCGTAGGAAATGTGAATTGTTCTTCAAGTGATTTGTCAGTTAAAATTTTCTAACTATTCGCCAGTTACTTGAGCGCAATGTTTAATCAGGTTTGATTATTACATAACTATTAAGTGTTGTCTTGCAAAGATTCAGTGGTAATTTTGTGTGTATCTCTCTGCTTTTTGTTGTCAAAAAACAAGGTCGTTGACTCTGTTAACCTTTTACCGGGCAAGTGATCATATATGATCACTTCCATAATGCTATTCTTACGTGTTTCCCAGCCGCCCGGTAAAAGGTTAAGCGTCATTCAAAATTCGTGACAACTGAACAAGTTAACATCTCAATACTGCCTTATGCTGAAAACTCGATTGAATGCTAATACATACTTCCATATTTATCCCTGCGTTATTTGAGTAATCACACATCCCCTCTTTAACTCGTATGAATTTTTTAATGACTAGATATACGTAAACAAAGTCAGTACCGAAGTCCATGTACCGTACCGTATATGCACAAAATCATCAAGTGAAAATAACTTGTTCCTAGAATTAATATTGTAGACAACTCTGCCTGGCAATACATATGCTAACTTCGGTTGCCCGATGTTTATTATATGCTCGTGTTCCTATATTTTATATCATCACATTATGTATATTGTTTCTCTGTTTATTGCTTACAGTTCTTACGGTACTTGCCTATGTATTCCTACAATTTTTTGCGATGTTTACATGTTTTTTACAATTTTTATACAGTTATATACTTGCTGTCACATTTTTATCTTGCTTATGTAGCATAAATGGCTAATGCCAAACGGTGCATCTCATTGTCAGTTTCTCACATTGATTTTTTTTATCTGGACCATATTTCCATCACTTCTTACATTTACTGCTTGAAATCTTGCATTAGCTCTTCGATGTTCTTGTGTATTTTGTGTGAGTTCAGTATTTGCAAACTGGTGTTGGGACTTTAAAAAAATGTGTTTTTGACGGTTTTCTCCACGCAGTTACTCTACTTCTAACAAAATTCTTATTTCTCATCCGGGAAGTTTTTACTACCTGGTTTAGCTGCTCCGTAAAACCCCACAAAAATAATAAATCGAACATTGAAGTATTTGATTTAGCTACCTAAATCCTAAGGACATGCAGAGCGATTACGCCACGTTAAGTTAAAATGTTACCGTTTTGCAAGATAGAAAAATTTACGTTCTTAGTTTTGACTGGTTTTCCCGAATGTTATGTTTTATTGCCTACACATTTCTCTTATCACTGCTTTCTAGCCAGCATTGTTTTTCTAGTTAAAAAGCTACTTGACCAGGATATTCTTTATCATAGAAATATTTTAAAACAAATGAGTAACTTTTATATATACAGTAGGCCTAAATATATCTGGTAGTATGCTGAATAATATTATGTAGCGAAATAGGTATTAGTTTCACTACCTATAATTATTTTTGAAAGATCACCAAACTACCTGAAATATTGCCACTTCATTCAATGGTCACTCCTTGTTTTCAAGCCGATTATTCTATATCGGGAAATTTTTACCAATCATACCGTGTCTAGCAAAGTCATCTGCTAGTTAGTTGTACTTTTATTGCTCTTTATATATGACGTAATTAATCGCTCTAGGTCGTGCACTTCCCTTGATATGTTTAATTTATATCCTTTGTAGCTCGCACTTAGACGGACACCATTTTTTTTCGTTTAGTATCGCGTTTTTTTTTTCATGTAGGGTTTCAAATTAGAGACAGTGCTCAGTTTTCTTTTATTGCAAAACGATTATTTTTTTACAAATTTCAAAACTCTTGATTTTCCTTTACACTTTTCATATGCTGCGTCGCTGCCTCTTCCGGGTGCCTGTGGTAAATATCGACTTCATTGTTACCTCTCTTCCATATCCCGTGTTGATCGTGCTTGTCCCTTCTCCTTTTCATTCTTCTATTGTTGCTTTATATATAAATGATATCATTTTGTCGGGGGCTTGTCAATTGCTCTACGCATGTTACTGCACATGCTCTTTATGAATCTTTATTTTATTTTTATGTTATTCGTCTTTATTTCTTTACTTCTACTTGATAAATTCTACTCTTCTCTTTCTCATTTTCTCTATTCTTTTCTCTATTTCCCTGCTTATTATATATGTTTCATGTATAACTTCATTTTCATTTTTATACTTTGTGTTTATTCATTTTCTTCGTTTTTCCCTAAATTTTGTCTTTCTTTACTCTCATCGATTACCGTATTTTTACTTTCGTTTTGTCTTCTCTTGAATATTCATGGCAATCTTGACAAACTTCTCTGTACTACTTCTTCGTGTTTATTTTTCTGTCGAACATCCTTCATTTTCTGCATACCTTTTCTAAATTAAATCTTTACAAAGAGTTCTTGCCTTCATCTTTCCTTGATGCTTCGTTTTCATTATTTTCCTTATTTGCCCTCCGCACCCCTCATGTTCTGTGCACGCCGGGCATCTGCCGAATTCCGTCCACGTTGTACCTTTCTCTTCATCCACTCGCACTGCTCGTTGTTGACTCCTTCCTTGCTATCATCCTTAATCATTCCCTCTTCCTGCTATCATCCTTAAATGATACCTTTTTACATCCTGCCCCTTGCTCTACTCCCCCCAACTTCCAAGCAGTCTGGCCCAGTCTGCCCCTTACAACTCGACAGGGGCGTTTGACCCCAGCATTGAGGGCAACTCCGTGCCCACCTTCGCTGTCAATGATGACGAAATTAATCTTGCCGCCGTGCCCCTGGACTCACCGTAGACCTGCTCTTCTCCCACTTAACTCTTACTCCTTCATCTTACGTCCGTTTTGTGAATCCTGATTTTTGGAACGTATATGTGGTGCCATTATCCGTTTGGGACTCTCAGCTTCTGTTGATGAGATATGACTTTTAGTCCAACGTTACATTAGCTACTTTTATAACTCTGCGTATTCCGAACAGATATGTGGTGCTATTATCCGTTTTGGACTCTCAAATTATGTTGATTAGGTTTGTATGAATTCTGCCGTGCCACTGAACACGCTTTCGGTATTGTGTAGGGATGTCATAGGCCACGTCCGTTTCGCAAGTTTGGATTTCGGAGCGATTGTGCCATGAAATTATCGCAGTATTAAACGACTCTTCCCTTATTGATTCTACATTTGAATTCGGTCATTTCACTTTACTTTCTATGGACCTACCTGTACTTAGCGAACTTCTTTTTTATATATATCTTCGTATCCACTATCAACATCCGCATTTTGGAAAATATGTGGTAAACTTGGCTACTTTTTTTTTGCTAGATGTGTGCTGATTCTTTCTATTGTCCCGCGTTCCGTAAAGCCGCGTATCCATTAGGTAGCTATGTCTCGTCTCAATTAGTGGATTCAGGACGCGTGCGATGTAATTTGTTGTCCCTTAAAGCTACACAAATGTGGGGTAAAATTAGCCACCTGCAGTATTTTTGGACTGTCTGACCCCCCGTACTTCCTTGTGAACTTTACTGCAAGTTCTCGTGTGGAACGCGGTAGAAATATTTAGTAGCAAATTATTACCTCTGCCAAGGAGGTTATGTTTTCGCCGGCTTTGTCTGTCTGTCACCAAGATAACTCAAAAAATTATGGACCGATTTTGAAGAAATTTACAGGGTTTGTTAGTTATGTTGAGAGGAACATATGATTAACATTTGGTGAAGATCCGTTTATTTGTTTGCCTCATCATTCCTAATGCCATAACTAAGAAAGTTATGGACGAATTTTTATGAAATTTAAATGAGTTTTTGGGTATATCACGAAGAGCAAATGACCAATTTTTTGTAATGATGCGTTTGTATGTCACTGTTTTTTATTTTATGCTTGTTAGCACAATAACTCAAAAAATAGTGAATGGATCTTTATGAAATTTATAGGAGTTGTTAGCAATGTTAAAAGACATAAATAAAAAAAATTTGATGATGATCGGTTGACCTGTTTGCGAGTTTGACTAATGCTTGTCGGAATGTATGTTAGCACCATAACTCAAAAATTATGAACAGATCTTCAAAAAAATTAGTTAAGCTGGTAATCCTGTTGAAAGGCACCAATGATCAAATTTTGGTGTTGATACAAAGAAAATTATGGTCTGAGAATCAATTTTATTTTTTCTTAACCGTTGCCTTGCTTGGCGGATGTATGCGCTCTCAGAGTGCTCTAGTTAATAATGCCTAAAGATTAATAACAAGTAAACGGTAAAAGTTTGTTACTTTACTAGATTTCCTGTGGAGCCAGACGTTTTGGACTACATTTATCGTGTATTCCGTTGTGCCACTTCTTTTCTATATTATTAATCCATTCGTTATAAACGCCAGCGATGTACAGTCGTCCGCAGTATTGCTGGACACTTGTCCTGATTTCAGGTAGCTCTTCATATTGAATACAATTGAGACAAAGACGCAGTTAACGAGAACTTGAAGTTATAGTATTAGGAGAAGAAGAATTACTAGTGTATTGCCGCGCTTATAATTCTCCTACTACTATATGTAGCTAATTCCAAGTCATTAGGTGCGTCTCTGTCTGTTACATATATATATATTCAGTTTCTTTTCAACAGGCGAGATATTTAAATAGTATCTAGCACGATTCCTGTTGTCATGCATGGTAGCTGGCTAGCAATAACATCGTCTTCGTCACTTTGTCGCATCAATCCAATATCTATTGGCTCAAAAATTCTCCATTGCTTTAGCAATAGTGGTAAACATTCGATTGTATTTCTTTTATCAAATATCAATAGGCAGCCGTTCTCGCTTATAGACAATGCGTATCCGTCTCTCGTTTGTTGTTGTTCTGTATTGTTGATAACCTGCTAGCGTAGTGAAGTATTTATTGTAAAAGTTGATGTATTTACATCGTATGTAACATTTGAATAAGCTAGATCAACACAGGTAACTGGTCTAGCAACAACAGAGGTTGTAAAAAGCTGATATGCCCAGTCTTCAAAACGTACGGTAGGGTGAAGTAGAGTTGTCGACAGTTTGGTCAGTTTTGTAATTTAGGCAGTTTAGAGACAATTCTTGCAGCTTTCATGAAATGTATTTCTGAATTATTATGTAGTGTTAGTGATTGATATTTATTGGGAATTCTGGCTTTTCAAATCATGGAGACCAGGATTATTTGAAATTATCAATAGTTGATCCATATAGGTAATTCTGGATGAGGTGGATGACAATTAATAACAGTGTGGGACTGTGGGTGACGGATGTAATTGAAAATGGATTAGATTAGATTGCTGGCAATAGACCGTACAACAGACCCATTCCTCGAGAAGACTCGAGGCCCAGGCTCTGGCCCGTTCAAGCTATTCCCGTCAGTGAGAGTACCGGTACTTGAGGTAGGTAATTAGGATCATTATTACCGTAATAGGATACTCCAGGTCGTGTCGATCCATGGCCAACATCTTTCTTTTTTGTAGCAAATTATATTAACTCATAACTTGAGACTAATTTCATAAAATTAATACATAAGTGTTCACAAAATTTCAATGTTCCGGGTTGTATCTCCCATTTAGATTTTACATTTCTGAAGATGCATTCCGAAACTTTAAAATTTGTGATTTTACCGACAATTAGATATATTTATCACCCGCGACCACAGTGAGAGGTGATAATGTTTGCCTTGAAGATTTAAGTATATTTGTAAATTTGCATACGGTACTGTATTTGTCTGTCCACCCAATAAGTGGTCGAAGGAGTTGAGCAATCTTCATAATTTTTTAGGGAGTTTTTAGTGGGTTGACCTAAATGTGACCCATGCCAAAAAACTAGACCTAGCTGGCCGTTAAAATCGACGGCGTTGAATTTTCTCTACCGCGGTACATCGTCTGGAGAACGGGGCGTTCTATTTTTTTTCCTATGTTATTATGGAAGAGCTAATCCATGGAATGAATGCGGCTGTGCCCTAGCCTCGTTCGTCATAAATGACCTCGTTGAATTTGCCCCCTACCGCGGGTGATGGTCTCACACCACCGAGGCGTTCTAGTTATTTTATAATTTTAACTTTTTTGACAAGGCTTCCTTAAAAACAAACTTTTGACTGAAACAGCACTTTGGTAAGACCCCATATGCGCCTTCGCCGCTTAGTCTAGTGTTCAGTCGGACTTGCCAGTAGCTAAAACTTGGAAATGTGGACCGCATTTTAGCTCCACCAGAATGAGCGTCCCTTCTCGGTGTTCTTAAAATTATCTGCAAAGCCCTTCATAAGTTGGGCTATAGTTATGCTAGCACTCCGCACATCGTATAGCTACTATGGGGAGTCGCTTTGTCTGCCTCAGTGAACTCATAGGCTGTCTTAACCTTAACTAGGCCTTGGGGACGTCTATCTTTCGTGTTCACGGTGATTCCTTCCATTTCTGTGTCTCGTTTACGGATGGTGTGTTCTTCCTCTTCATTTACAAATTGCTGTTCCTATGAGCATTGATCTTGGGTGAAATTAAATTCGTACATGCGTAGCTTCCTGTTTCTATCAACATACTGTATGGGCATTATTTTTTTCCTCTGTTAGATCGTCTGTGTAGTGGAAGCAGAGACTTTAACTATTCAATATTGCAACATTAATAATGGCGTAAATATAGGTAGCTTGCCAGTTACAAAGCTTAATTATTTTTGTCAGTCGTTGAGTTTAGATAGGTGAACATTACGTCGCATATCGTTAGATTTATATAAATATCTCTTCTGTCGCTGCTGTATTACTATTGCGTACCGTTTCCAAACGGGAAAATAATCACTTAGTAGTCGTTCATCTAGTAGCTTTTGCTGTACAGAACGTATTGATGAGCTGTTATTAGTTTTTTATCGCCTTAGTTCACTTATGGTTAAGTATTGGTTTCTTTATAAAAGATATTGTCGGCTGTTTTGCATGTCGCCAGCCACTGCACTCTATTACCGTAAGATGCGTGAACTGACCACCGTGAGCAAAGGGTGCCTGTATAGTGTGCGGCGTATCTGAGACGCAGGTGTTACATTTGTTCCTAACACTTGAGCACTATTCTAACTAAACCAATTCTAGTGTAACATATTCCTACCTTACCTAACCGAACACTTATGTTGAGGTAGGCCACTCAATAACTATACCGGGGTCGATGAAAGCTTAGCTATCAAGAGAAGTAAAAGTTGTCTTCACTTCCCTGCCCCTTTGTTTCCTGTAGTTTTGCTTCTGCCGTTTCCTCTGTTTCTTTTCTTCCCCCTTCGCACTCCTGCTTATGGTCTTTGCTGCTCTTCTTCTTTTCTCCGTCTGCTGTACCTTCGTGTATTGGATTCATATTGTGGTAGTAGCTACTACCGTTCCCTGCATCAGGGCTGCGCAGCGGTATCAGGCCAGGCTGTGTAATTATGCTACGAGGCTTCTTTTTCCTATTGTATTCCTACGGGATAAAAGTCCTTGCAGCGAGCGGCCACAAGCTGACTTAAGTTTCTAGGGGTTGTAACCACTGATATGTGTACTTACCCATTAATGGCTGCGAGGACCACGGGATCCCGTTTCGTATACCTAGTACTATTTCTAAGAAAAGTTACCATTAATTTAGACATTAATCTGTCTCTCACAGCGTGGTCTATGTACAACATTTCAAATAGCCCTAGTCCTGCGAGAAGACAAATTGGGTCAAGAGAGAAAATGTTGAAGGGCTATCTGGAGCTGGGGTAGCTTCATGCTAGTGACAGAGCTGTAGCTTGCGTAGCTTTTGTACAGTTCTTACGCCGAGGTGGGCATGTGCGGCCCTGCGTCCCTGTCACAAGTGATGAAAAGGGTCGCACCAAATAGGACTTGCGGCCCAATTTTGTAAATCTTGTGGCGGTGCCTCGGAGCCGTAACTGCTCTTCTCTGTACGAATGCAATAGCCTGTTGCAATAAAGTTTGTTGTTGTTGTTCGTGTAGTTGTTCTTTGCACTTGAAACTTGTTCTCTCTGTGTCTCTATGATATAGTTCATGTGCGTGGTCACAAAATATTTGTATGCGTTGTGGTTGTAGATGAACACAATATTCATAAAGTTTGACGTGAAAGTTCATATTCAAAATGCGCTTGCATCATATAGTTTTTGCCACTGATTTTTTCTCGGTAGTAAGAAAGCTATTGAGCACCTACTGACCATCTTTCTTTCTTTTTCTTCCTCTACTTGCTGTTTTTAACTCAACAATTCACATGCCATCAACTATCGTTTAACAAAAGTGTATCCATTTCGTTATGGCTCAACTTGAATTCAGTGTGTGAAATTCCGTAGCTGTTGTAATTGCTATACAGTATAATCTTTATCATGCTGCAGCGACGCCTGTCTGGCATACTTACACATTAATTCCGCTCAGTATCGTATTAGTTGTTTAAATTTCCTAGGTTACGCTGCAGTTACAGCACTCTTTTAGCGATACTGTTTTATTATTTTTTTTTATAGACTTGAAGGTTCTTTCAATAGCAGTAGTGCTTCGACTGATCTATTAAGCCGTTACAGTTATGCTGTTCTTGAACAACACTGGCGCGTTGGTTCCACTGTACTGATACAGATGCCTTGCAAACAGCAATAATGGTTCATTTCATATACTGAACCAATTTATACCATTGTGTAAACGGCAATAATGTTCATCGCCCGCCATCTTGGCACTGTTTACAAGTTAGAAGTTGCATTGTTTCATTCTTATCTACATCACTTTGAAACAATTTTCTGCCTTTATCCTCTTTGTTGGAAACCATAACTTGCAGCGATAACCATATGGCAATATCTGTTGAGTGCGTACCATTACAAGTTTTCTACTATGTTCCACTTAAAAATTCTATTCCCATGGCATGCCCTTGTTTAGCGGAACTCCGTACCCACTGATTTACTTAGGCCATTTTAGTTTTCAGAGAAAAACTTATTGTTAGTTCAACGTCATTGAGATTCTTGGCTAGTCCGAGTTGCGAAACTTGTGCTAAAATGTTGCTACTGGCATCTTTTTGTGACGTCACTACTCCCTGGGGATCTTGATTTGATCAGCCGGTTTGAATATGTGGCTAGGTTATCGAGTTACAGACTTGTAGGTGTACAGAGTCCGAGTCTTAACAAAATAAATTTCCCTTGTTGGCGTTCTACCTTCCATATGGAGATGGAATACCATGTCATATTTCCTGATGTTATCCTAATTTAAAGGAATTAGAGTAAATACCTAAATAATATTTCAGCGTTGACAGTTTAATACTTGTAAGGAGTTGGATAAGATATTTAGTCTCCCCATGTTGACAGTCTGAGTAATTTTGGTAAGGAGCTGGAATGAAATAAGTATTATTTCCATGTAGACGGTTCAATTTTGTTAAGTAGCTATATAATCAGAGTCTTCTGGCTGCATGGAAATTGAATTGGAGCACCTTGTAACGTCTGCATGGAGTCGGAGTTGGTGCTGCTACTTTCCAACTCCCGCAATCCTGAGACGTAGTGACGTTACCCAGGGAGGCCAGTAGTGACGTTTCAGGAGGTTCTGTCACTTTACGACCATTGCTGCTGACGGCTTCAGTAATCACTGCTAGCATTATATGTTTTAAAACCAACTTGTATTTTTTTCAGCATGTTAAGCTACGAGAACTAACGTATTCTCTGTGGGGAGCTGTGGTTACCTGGTAGATTTATTTCTTACTATCTACCCTTAACCCAATGACGCACATTTGTAAGCATGATGAATGATGCTGTTCTTGGAGATAGTGATGCATAATTGGGTTGTAGGTGAGCCAACAGACGGGATTTGCTGGAATAAATATTTCATATCGTTTTCCGCCATAATTGTACCTAATTTATGCTAAAATTTTAAGGTAGGTATCGATCAATTTGCTATCATAGTTCGATAACGTTTTAGAGACAGTCTCCATTATCATCTCTCTAAAGTCAATTGCAAAAGAATCGCAAGTAAAATTATCGCCAAAATCCAATCCAAAGTATCGTACCTTTATCGCTGGCTTCATGTTTTTAACAAATTTACGACTAAGCCATCAAAAATTTTCCTGAATATAGTAGGTATAGCTGCATTAAGATGACAGCTTCATGTAGCACTACAATTATTATTTGTTGTAGTTAATTTTCATGCAGAAATGCCTCATCGTACGATGCACCGTGTCAGCTTTCATATATCAATCCGTTCACGTACCGTATGTATGTATTGAATGATGCGTCTGCTCTTGTTCTTGCAATAAATATATTAGTTTATTGATGCTGGGTGTTTGCTCTTTGATGCCCTCTGGTGTTCCACTTACCGAGGGAGGTTAGCTGGCTGGCAAGTTCATGGGATTTCGAGATTTACGTAACGTTCGTCATCGCCAGTGGAGCTTCGTTGTCTGAGAAAGGCACAGCCTTGGTGAAAGTGTGGACTTATTTCCAGGCTTCCTTTTTCCTATTTCTGACGATATTTGTCCCAGGGCTGTGTAGTCGGACGGAGCAAGTCCTAACTCCCATTCCTGGATTCTACCAGTTTCTGACTCCGACTCTTTTTTTTTTCTAATAAAGTAGGAATATTTTTCACTAACTCGTGGCTCCAACCATCTCCGACTCCGTGCCCCCAGATGTCCGACTGGGCAATCCTGCATTGCTCTGTTCTTCCTTTTCTTTCCAGACTGTCTTTTTCTCACACCCAGTGGCCCTCCGTGCACGTGCTTCCTTTTTTCCTGACGTGTTGCATGGACTTGACTTTTGCCCTCTCTTTGCAACTCCTGGTGCCGTGACTAAAGACGAGTGCACACGATGGTAAATTAACGAGTTTTCGCAGTTAGTCGTCCGAATGTTTTGTTACGCCCCAGTTAACACTGTTTTGAGTTTACCTAAAAAAAAAGAGTTTAAATGTTAACCGTGGAATCAGTTTGCTCAGTGAGTGCCGCTAGTTAAGTTTCAAATGTCCCTTCCACTTTGGAAGGGATTATTACTTGATAGTTATTGTATTCTGTACATTTTTTGCAATACATAAACGATCATAGCAATGCATTCGGATGGAGATGAGGAAATGCGTTCTTTTGACTACTGGTACGAATCGAACATTTTTGGGATCCACGAAGTTGGAGTCTGACTCCTGGTTGAGACTGGGATCGGAGTTGGTGAAAATGCGTTTATTTTTCAATTGGAGTCATATTTTAGTGTCTAATGAGTTAGAGTTGGGCACTGGTTGGATCCAGGAGTCTGAGTCAGACTGGGTCATCCGAATCCACAACCTTGAATCGCAGTGATATAAAGTGTAAGAGTAACGTAAGTCCCTTGTTCGGCTTGGGTATTACTTTCATATGTCTTCAGTTGGCCTGTTGGTTACCTTGCCTTGATCTTCAGGCCGCCGTTCCCTATTATTGCTTTCACTTTGCAACCTTTATCCTTAATACTCCTACTGATACTCTATTCTGCATTCCGGCGTCATCGTATCCAGTCTGTTGTT
>LQNS02000211.1:25188760-25200629 GCA_001587735.2 Parhyale hawaiensis
CGGGACAAGTTAAGGCTAATCGGATTAGAAAATCCCGATCGAAATGGGCGATCAAACGTGTTTTGCATATCACCCTGATTATTTTTGGGTACACACTCCCCAAAACACATTCTCGAAGCGCAACCCACTCCTATTGAGGAGGCCCTTCGCTACAAGCATTGCCTACCTAGATATATACTTCAAACTTCATATTTATAAACTATATTTTACCATCAATTTATATATGTACCTATATTGATAATCAAGCAACGTTTTACTGTACACGTTATGCATACAGAAGTTTAAACTTTTGCTTCATAAGTCAGCTATTGTGTGTAAGTTTCACTTCCGAGTCTAATCTCTAAACTTATTTACCGACCCTTTAAATCTACCGATAATCTCAACAAATCAAATATCTTTAAACTAAATTTTTGGTAAACCGTCCCCTTTGTGCCTGCCGAACATCCTATTGCTACGTCGGTAAACCGACCTGCTTGTGCCGACCAAACATCCGTCTGTAAACCAAGATCACATGCATACAGTTTTTCCGACGACTTAAAAATCTAACGGAACATCCTGATAGTGTTTTGCCTGTCACTCTCGAGGCACACCATCCGTTAGTTAGAACACTTTATCATGTCCTTATGCCAACCTTCAGTCACTTTACGGTGTGCCTTCTAGACCTTCTACTTGCCGAATTTGTGGATAATCGTTGGGCAATTCTCCGTAGGAGCTATTTAATTTTGTCAAAGTCTTTGTGTATGTATAGCTTCGTACGTTGTAAGCTGCATCTGGGTGTAAGTACGTCATAGCATAGGCTACATGTGCTACAGATTTACATTTCATCTTTGCATGTTACGAACAATTCCGTACCTTCCTCATGTTCAGTGTAATCTCCGTGCACCCCGTAACCCTGCACGCTCGCTTGCGTCTCACTCACTCACCCTATTTCTCTCTCTTCCTTCTCTTTCTCGTTGCTTCCCCCATTCCCCCTCATAGTGTATCCCTGCACCCTCCCACCAGTAGCGTCGCGGGGGAACCGCCCTCCCCCTTGCCGTACTCCCCCACCTCCCCGACCCTCCCCACCGTCCTCCCCAACGGCAGAAGGGCCCGGGTGGTGTGCGACTACGACGCCACGTCCCAGCAGGAGCTCAGCCTTATGGTCAATGAGGTGAGTCGGGGCCCAAGGTTCGTCCCCCAGAGGGAATCCTGGCAGTTAGTTACCATATAGTACCAGAGTCTGTTTGGAACATTGCTCCCTCAAGGCAGCCGTCATGCTTTGTTGACAAACATGGTACGAACACGAGTCAGTTTCCAGCGTTCCCCGCTTAGGGCAGCCTTCGTACTTTGTCAGACGTAATTACCCACAACTCGCTGTCAAACATGCCTCATTAGGGGAGCATTCCCATTGAAAAAAGAGCACATTATGACCGTCTCGAGAATATTTCATGATAGGAAGAAGATGTTATATTTAGTTGAAATTATATCCTTCGACTTCCATTCTTTTGTCAGTATGAAGAGTCGCGCATTTACTGGAGCCTCGCGAATTTTTCTATGAGGAATGTTCCATATTTCGGGATTCCGACACCGTGAACTGTAGGGAATTCTCGTAATTGAATTAGTGTATTCCGAGTCGGAGACGGCGAATAATCTTGAATTCGTCCTAACTTAAATGCTTACGGTGCAATTTGGCTGCAACGTCACGTGAATACATCCCTAACATGCACCTAACTGCCCTATAAAAATGAACATTATACCTTGTATAGTTTGGTACTCACATGCAAAAAACGAAGATTTTGGATCCCCGCGCATCTAGGTGGAAATGGCGAACAGAAAAGGCGGAAATAGCGAACCACCAAAAAGCAGGAAATAAGGCATAGGCAAAGCTGAGCTATATACCATATGGAAGCCTATAATGTAGTCTAATAATCAACTAAGTTTCAAAACTGAAGCATGTTTCTAAGTATTTTAAGAAATATTTGGTCGTGACCCTATGAAACATAACACCCTATGAAAATTCTTTTTCCTTAAAACCTGTTTACAATTTGAGTTATCACAAATTGAAAAAAAAACTGGGTGTCAGGAAAATGAATTTTCGTAGGGTGTTTTTTGTACAGTGTCTCAATCAAAAATTTTTTTACAATAGCTACTTGGAAACATGCTAGAGTTTTGATACTTAGTTGGTTATCAGACAATATTATAGGCTTCCATACGGTATATAGCTCAGCTCTGTCCATGCCTTTTTCCCCTGTTTTTTTTGCGGTTCGCCATCTCCGCCCGGCATTTCGCCAACCATCTCCGCCCCGGAATACACTAACAATGTAACACGAGTCTTTCTCGAGATATTTTTCTGCGAAAATTCCGTTGCATTATGTTAGACTCCAAAACAAAGACGTCGGAACCCAGCTAAATGGACGATGAGGTAAGTCGTTTAATTTACTGGGGCAGGTGATGGTCAGCCTGGGCATTTTTGCGCAATACTTTAGTTCACCTTCAAGACGTTCTCTCATAGAGAATCTGCCACGTTTGTTCACCGAATGTCAGGTGCCTGACTTGCAGTCTGTATAAAATTGCAGCGCTTAGCACTGGTAGAATCAGCAACATCTGAACTGGTGATTATTGATGAAATATACACAATATTTCTAGGGAAAGTTTTATTTGAGAACAGTCCTGTCACAATTCACAACGAGGGGGCGCAAGTTTTCAGTCAGTCGCTCTGACTTGCGGCTTGTGTGGGAAATAACTTATCCTGGAAGCAGTGGGGCAAATTCGAACGAACCATGTCGTTGCAGTCATCGGAAAAGGGGGTGGCTGCAGTGTTGTTGTTAGTGCCTAGGTGAAAAAGTATTTAGCAGAAAAGTAATTTTAGTCTGTTTTTTATGATACTCGATGTTTACAAATTTTTGGCCGTCCTAGAGGGGCTGTTTTACGATTTTAGCCTCTAGGGCAGCTTAGAAATTCTGTTAGGGTACCGCCAATACTGCGTTACTGCGCCACCGTGTGTGTTGCTGTTCATGAGCTTCCATTGTTCGCTAGTTTATCATTAGTCTTCATTATAATGGCGTCTTATTTAAGCTTTTCAACTTCTTAACTTAAATCTCACGAGCAGATATCATCCGGTGACAATAGTTCATTGTACTTGCTTGTAACCGTGAAAAAATATAACCACAACCTGTACCGTAACTGGTTATTATGTATGCCATCAGCTTCAGAGGTGGAAACTACGCCCTATTTATCAGTCTGATAACGAATAATTGATATTTGTTTCTCGAAAGACCATAAATCCTAAAAAATGCCAAGGGAATCCTATATCTTGCAGCAGTGCAAAAGAAACATGATAGCTAATCCCTGTTTTAGCTACTTCTTGCCCATGCCCTCATATTTAAGAAATGAATTTGCGTATGTTCTTTGTGTAAGGGCGTTTCGTTTCCTGTAATCCTTGATTTAACAATTTATGTGTTTTTTGTCAGCAGAAAACTTTATCGTGAAAGCGAAATGCTACTTAACCCTTTCTCTCTTAAATTATCTTAGTTGAGAAAAACAAACTTTTCCTTGCAATAATTGATTTTTTGGCATGGGGAAATACCACGGATGACATTCGAACCTCCAGCTATGAAACATTTTACCTAACTAAAAAAAAAAAAAACTAGAACGCCTCGTGGCATAAAACCATCACCTACGATGAGGAGGTGGAGACGGGGAGGGGCTGGGCAGAAAGACTTGGATTTGCAGATTTGACAATTTTAACATCTCGGTCAGTTCACCTGACTGCCTGCAACACATCGTTATGATTGTTCGATTCCTTCTGGCAGTTTTTGGGTGGAAAGAAGTCAGACAGGACGGGAACTTCATCACCTTTCTCACTTCGATCGCAGGTGATGAAAAGATGCCGAATAGTTTCCATTGAAGCGCCCAAACAACGCTCAATCTTGTACGGTTTCTGTTAGATGCTCTTTTTTTTATCTATTTGAAGTTGTTAAATGTGATACGGTAAGAAACATAAGGTTTAAATTGTTCAGTGCATACCGTATTGCTATCCACTGGCTTGCTAAGGTGTGTGTGCGTTTGTTTTTTATCTTATGTAAAATTACCGTATTGTGTTTGTTGTGTACATAGATACTAATTGGTGCCGGGCGGGTGTTTGAAGGTATCTGCTAAATTCAACACTGTCTCATAGTTCCTTTCATTGGTTTAACCTGCTCGTCCATTTACTTTTGTCCATTGTCGAATCAACTACCGCTAACAACGAACTTTTGTTCTATAAATAGATAGTACTTTACAATTCACGATTTGTCGAGCAAGGAACTTAAGTTCCTTGCCTATACTAGTATCACTGTACGGATCGCCCTAGCCGATAAACTTACTAACAATAGTAAAACTTATGATTATTTGTATAATAATTACAGGAAGTGATGTTTGAGCCCATCCAGGGCAACGCCGACTTCGTGCTGGTATCAAGAGCTGGACGGACAGGCCGGGTGCCCAGGGCCTACCTGGAGATGCTGGACGACTGATCTGGACCTAAGGCACTATTTTTCCGTTGTTTTGACATTGTGTTAACATAGTTTTGCGTTTGAGATCTGTATTGTTGTGGATATCTGACTCGTTTAGATACCAGTTTTTACCATCTATGAGCTTGTATTAGTCGAAGTGTTCATTTTCAGACATGTGTTGGTACCATTGACACCGTAAAGTATTTTTCTAGTCCTGTGTTCATATTTGGTCATACATTGCATTGATGTCCTGTAGTTACGGTGATCCCTGGTGACTTCATTGACATTTTTTTGTTATAAATTTGCTCTATGAATTCTCTTTATGTATGAGTTTTCGTTAATCTTCTTGTTCACTTGATATCTTTATTTAAATTTCAATTATGGTTATGTTCTTTTTGATCTGTTAGTTTAGTTTGTAGGTAGCTACATAAATTAGAACTGCTTTGTCTCGCTGAGCGATTGATTTGTTACCAGGATTTTATTTTATTTTTTTTCTATCTTATCCATAAGAATCGATAACATCACAGCACCGCATATGATCTTGCTCAGGTAGTGTACACTACCTAAATACCTATTATTTCTAGCTGTACCGACTTCATTTTGTTGGGCTAATTCCCAGTTTCATTGTCTTACCATCAGACCTCTTGTTGCAATAACCAGGGGTTCTAGCATTCTGGAAAACATGGAGAACAGGGAAAACAGGAAAAATTCAGGGGAAAAAGGGACCAGGAATCAAAATATTTCGTAAGGGAATTTCTGCACGGCTGTGGGTGGTGTTCATTTTGTGGGGTTATCTTTATGAATGTGGCGTTCCCCCAGAGCCTGAGCTATATGAAGATTATTTGTTCTGCAGTGCCGGGGAAAGGTGGAGGACTGTCTAGCTCTGCAGCAAATCCTAATATTGCGAAGGTGATTTGTAACGGTTTCAGTCCCATTCAGCACATAACCCATTGGTAATCACATTATTTGAGAGGTAAATGGACAATCTGACACTCAGGGAGATATAAGCAAAATCAGGGAAAACTCAGGAAATTGTAAAAGTCGTGATCGCCGGATACCACGAATAACATATTTTACTCGGCTGCGTTTTTCCGTTGCAGATTTGCACGCCTTTATTCAGTCTAGTCTTATTTTTTTGTAAAGCAGTTCCCCCTATGAACCTTGTATGGTAGTTCATTGTGCATATTAAGTTACCGACTGGTTGTTTGTTTGCCTTAGTACTTAGTTTCGTACAAAATGCGTAGTTGTGTAGCTAAGTGCCAGCGCCTGTACTGGGCACACAGTAACTAGCTAGCTACGATATTTTTATGGTTACAGCAGTTTTAGGCTTGACGAATTAGTATTAAAATTCTTTCTGGTTTCATTATTGCACTACCTTGCAGAATATTTGCTACCTTTGTTATCTTGTTACCTGCTTGAAAATTTAATCCTGCATATTCTGCTTTATAATATCGTACTACCATAGTGGAAAATATGTACTAATTAGGTACCTATAGTGTGGCACTTCCTTTATTGGTTATTATTTACTTCATATCTATATTATACAACTTATCTCAATCTATTTGCTACCCATAATGGTACTAAATGTTCGAAAATTTGGAGCCCTCTGTAACATCGAACAGCCTTTTAAAATTGACTCCTAGCTATATTACTCTTAACCGTTCTGACTTCATTATAGTCACGTATGTTAGTCCATAATATTATCCTACGGTATACCATCTTTATAGTCTCTCTGTGCATGACTTGCTCATCCAGTCATTGTATATCTGATCTACGTACAGTATAATGAATTGTTCATGAGCATCTCGTGTAATCACTGCTTTATTTCTCCGGCGCACCACGTAAGGTTCTTTTTTACCCTTGCTCGAGTATCTCCTATCATGCTCGTGCAGATTCTATAGTTTCTACCGAATTGATTTCTTTGCTGTGGATCATTCTACTTTGGTAGTCACTTCATACAAGGAGTCCCATGGGCTGTCTGTGGTCCTCGTGACATTTGCCTTTGGTTGCCCATTACGCTGTTTGCGCGCTTCTACTCTTGTTCTTCCTCTTTTTTTCTCGATATGTTGTTTTCATTAGCAGTGATCCTCTTCAGGTGGAGCCCCGTTTTGCCATTTTTTTCATATTGAAATTGAGTAGACTAGTTATTCCATTACTATTACAAAAGTAAGCTTTCTTAGAGTGCTACTTTGTTGTAGTTAATGCATCATTATATCTACTAAATTATGGGTTAAGAAAACAGCATGAAGAAAGCGTGACAGATGTTACAGAGCCCCGCGTTAACGCGCAGTCCAGCCATTACGTTCGAAAGTACGTCACTGTTATTAGGCAAGGCGAACAGCCTTCACAATTTGCTAATTTTGTATTTGACAAAACCTCTTCAGTGTAAGTCTATAACTTTTGTTACCTAGCTATATTGTACAAGCATGACTTGCGCTAAGAATAACTTCTATGAGAACTAGCGTTACTAGTGTGAAACTTCTCTCGCTTATAGCAACAAATGTTTTGCTAATTATTCTTACAATAGATAAAAGAACACACATCGACGCAGTCTACATGGCGTCAATTTTTATTTACAACAACATATCATCTTTGCAGTTAGCTTTATGACCTTTTCCTTATTATCTTGTGCATTTTTTATACATGTACAAGGCTCTTATTCAGGTGTAATTTAGGTCATATTTTTGTTCTTAACTCTAGAACACTATACGTACGGTATATCCCTATCGGTGGATAGAGAGTATATTTCACCCAAAATTAGTGTTTTGGGATATATGCTATGGCGCATATCTCTGTACGGATAAGCTTATCATTTCATCCTAGACTATAATAACCTATACTTTATGTCTTGGAAGTGGAGTTATTCAAATGAAGTAAAGCCTAAGTTAACTCATCTAGAAGCATATTATGGGAATGAATTCACTAGAGCAGATATTTTTAGTGCAATAAATTTTTCCTTTTTTTTTATTTATTATGCTTCCTACCTAGTGATGGTAAAAAGATTAAGTGCGCATTCTATGTTTTGAGTGATAACCATTCGTTTTGTTTGTGTGTTCTTGTGTCATTTTGTACTTTAGGTAATTTTTCTACCGTTGTGCAATATTTATATTTCTTGCATAATTTTATTGATATATACAGTATATCTATAGCTTCTAGCCTCTTGCCATAATATGTTATCTTTTTACCCCCACGTGCCTTCAAAACGAGTTCCTTCCTTATAAAACTGTCCCGTTGAACGGCCAAAAGGCACGCGGGGGTAAAAGACGCCAGCTCCCACTATTCTCTTTTCAATTGCGGTTGGCATTAAATACACACCAGTCTACGGAACTTTAGGCTGATAAGCATTCGTAAACTACAAACTTACCCATAGTGAATATGCAGTATATTACAGCATATTGTAGATCCAAAATCCCTGCCACGATATATTTGGGCATCACGCACCTAAGGTTCCCGAGTGCCTTATCCGCAGAGATGTTGCAGCTTGCCGCAGTTTCTGCTGACGAAGTTAGTTTTGTAAAGTTAGGTTCTCTACTTTCTTCTTTCTGTCCCGTGAGGTCGGCTGTCGATCAAGATAGCCGGCCTGGTACGCGGTACATCTCTAGTCTCTCTCGTTTGGAAGGACACAAAAGGGGCTGACCACTTGAGTGTCTCCCTACAATATATTTTCCGCCTTGTTTCCCTGCCCGTAGTAGCGCACGTGGCCACCACGCGTACCCAATATGCGGTATTTGAATACTGCACAGTACATGTAGTTTCTCTGTTGAAACGCCTGAGTTGCGGCGACGGAGGTTAAAAAAAATATATAATAATATCTCACGTGTGGAAAGCCACAAAAGGAGCCGTCCACTCGAGTGTCTTTTACTATTCTTTTCCCGCCAGTAGTAGTGCACTGAGCCGAACTGAATTCTTCCGGCAGGAATGCCGAGATAAAATATTCGTACAGATGACTTAGTAATAAAAAATGAAATTCACTGTTGAATAGCCTGAGTTGCAGCTACGGTGGTAAAACTGAAGTCTAACTGTAAGATCCATAATATTCATTGCACCTATGTAACTGTTATAACGACTCTGCTACACCGTACAAAAATCTGTAAATTTTTACAAAAATCAACTATGGTGCCCAGCTAATTTACTACTAGAAATTGATAGTAGTCTCTTAGAGAAGTGCAGTGATACCCATATATAGGCTGTTTGATGTAAACTTAAGTGTAACTCCTCCTCCTTTCTGAGGGACCTCGCGGCCAATTTAATGGAAATGCCTTCAAGACTTTTCTTACCAGATGTAATCTCTTATCGCAAACTGTGATGAATCCGTTACGATAAATGCTATCGTCAACTGCGGCTCCGCCCGTTTCTTTGTGTGTGAATTACATATACTATGTGTAAAATTAATAATGATATTCTCTTTACTACTTTATAATGTATAAAATGAGACAAATTCCGCGCACGAGCCTGTGGCTAAACACAGGAATAGTTCGGCGCGATATAGGCAGTGTGCCAGTGAAGCGCTAGTAAAAGTTTCTACTAATACTAATAGATCGCTATTGATCGTCTCCGATTCGGAAATAGCGGGACAATACCAATGTAATAATAATCTTACAATGAATGTATTGCNGAGCCTGTGGCTAAACACAAAAATAGTTCGGCGCGATATAGGCAGTGTGCCAGTGAAGCGCTAGTAAAAGTTTCTACTAATACTAATAGATCGCTATTGATCGTCTCCGATTCGGAAATAGCGGGACAATACCAATGTAATAATAATAATCTTACAATGAATGTATTGCATGTGAAGAAATTTACTCAGGCTCGTTCGTAGCGATAGTGTTTTTTTCAACACTTTAAATTAAATTCTATTATTCATGCATTCAATTGTTCGTTGATTCACTCTGAGTAAGAGCATCCTCGGTGGAAATACCAAAAGTTTTCATGATTCATTTGCGTGCATTCATTACACTTTGTTTGTTACCTACCTTAGCACTCAAGTAGCTAATTGTTCGAGTTTACCTGGCTTTGCCATTTCAAATTTCTCATTGTGCCTCGCAGCATTAATTATTGTTATGTTTATTTGTGTTGTTTTGCCTTGCGTTACACTCGTATGAACGGTTGTTCTGTTCCTCTTTTATCTATTTGTGATGAATGTAGTGCATTTGTTTTATCACCAGCAGTAGCGCATTTTTTTTTTCTAAGAATACAGGGATTAAGAGGATTCACAAAATGGATCTGACAGCCGTGTTCACTGCTTTGCTTTTCTTTTATATTATTTTGTGTCGCCTTTTCTATATGCTACATTCTCTGGCCTCAAATAGTAATTGTTAACCCTATTGCACCAGGCTGTGTTATCTTGCTGCAAGGGTTCTTTGTTCTGTTGTACTCCTACGGGGGAAAACAGCCTTTGTTGCGATGCAGCAGAGCCTGGTACAGATACGGGCTACGGCTCATGTTGTGAGGTTCAAAAATGTAATCACGTTGCCCCTCTCATTCGCTGTGTCTCACCCTCCTATCGTTGCCGTGCACTATCTCCTGGAATCTCAGTTCCCTTGGGACGGGAAAACTAATGTGAAGTACTTGAATTTAATACATGGAGATATATTACCGCCTTGCTGTCATACTGCCGGTTAGAAGCATCAAACTTGACACCTGAATTGATTAAATTCCAAACTCAGAATTATGTTATCATTGCGGAACCTCGACTGGTCTCAAAAATTCGTCGTTGCATTGAAGCTAAAAAACAATGTCGAGTATGGGGCAGAAGTCTCAAATATTCCAGCTAATTGAGATAACTTGGCTACACTGTGCTTGTTGTTCCTTGTTTCCATGCGCTAATCAGCAACAATTATAATCAAACGTGTCCAAATGAAGGTTATCATCATCTAAGATATGAGCAAATTCCACATTACGGGTCCACATGTTTTCCTGGACCCGTTACATGGGTGCGAAGTATGAAACTGCCTTCCAAAGTCACATATATAGCACACTCTCTGCCCTGCGAGCAGCAGATAGTTACACCTGACACTTGTTGTGCACGTTACGCAGTTTCAGTATTAGATGGAAAAATAGGGCGTCACTGATACGGTTGCGGGAAAGAACAACAGGAGTCAGTTTCAAGATGCTACTTCTCACAAATGACGTGTGCTCGCTGCCTTGCAATACGTTTATATGCTCCATAACAGTGTTACTGGTCTAACAAATGTGCGGAAAGACTTTTCTGTACTGTAGAATTTCAGCAGCTCTTGTTTAGTAATAATAATTGTAGGTATATATATTCCTCAGGCTAAGTGCAGTCGTTGGTACAGTTGGTCGTTATTATTATAAAAAACTACCTTTTGCAGTAGTTTCTCCTGTTTTATTCCGGCAATGGCTTTGTGTGGTAATAAACACTGTGGCAAATCCTCAACGTTGCATTAATACTAATCTGTTACCAGGGACTCGGGGTGGTCAGACGACGTTAGATCAGATTTATACAGTTACCGGGGTCTCCAGGTTATTCGTTTTTTAAAGCTAATGCAGGTAATGAACTGAATAATAGCGAACCACCGTTTTTTATGTTTCTAATAGTATCATACGTTGCTGCTGGTGCTCTTTTTACATATCGCCATATTGTGAGTGTGATGTTTGATTAAGTATTTAATTTTACTGTATTATTTCCCTAAGTGTGAACGTAGCGTTAACCAGCCAGCACAGCTGACGGCCAGGCTTGGGCACCCTATATCATAGGGAGTAGAGCTCCCCGCTTGGATCACGTAACCTTTGGAACATCTTTTGCTGTCGGTCATTGGCGTCTTTCGTCATACATCCTTCTACTCAATATAGGCAATGGCTCGCTCATAGAGGACCGGAGCGTAAGTCTCTGTTGCTGTCTGGGAGTGGGCCTGGTGGTCCCTCCACTGTCAGCTATCTAAATGAATGTGCTCATCATCTTACAAACTGTTTTTCTTCGTTATTCTTTTCCCCGCGACGGGGTCCTAGTAATGATAATGGAAGAAGAAGTCTCACCTCCATGCCGCCCCAGTTGTTTCTTTCGTGCTGGTCACTCCGGCAGCTGACCGGTCTAATCTTTGTTTTTAATGTTCGTTACAATATTACTGTAACTTTGAAGAATTCTGAACTGTTGAATCATAAAACATTCTAGTTTTCTCATGCCAAGATGTTTTTTTTATGAGAATGCTGCGCGTAATTGAGATTGTTTTGTAAGTTGCGCCATGTTTTTTTATAGCTATTTTGTTAGAAAAACAAGTGTTTTTACTAGAGTGCACTGTTGTTTAGACTATATTGTTAAAAGTTTTTGAGTGTTTTTGAACGTTTGGTTGTTCTTCTAGAGTTGTAAAATTTTTCAATTTCTCTTCCGTCTAACGTTGTGATGCATCAATTTTTATCTCTGATGGTTCAAGAGAATTGCA
>LQNS02000211.1:25200903-25214285 GCA_001587735.2 Parhyale hawaiensis
TTGAGTGTTTTTGAACGTTTGGTTGTTCTTCTAGAGTTGTAAAATTTTTCAATTTCTCTTCCGTCTAACGTTGTGATGCATCAATTTTTATCTCTGATGGTTCAAGAGAATTGCAAATCTTAAGTTCGTTTCTGTAACCTCTACCACATCAACGACGTGTACTTGGTGGGTACAAGAATACAACTGGGTCCCCTTAGGATATCTTAGCCTTGGCTAGGCCTTCGGGGCATCTGCTGTTCGCACCCACATTCTTCCTACCATTTTCGTTGTTTTACTAATATTGCTTTATTCTCAATTTTCTATGCTTTCCTGACTTGCCGCTTTTCTGCGCGTTCATTCAATGTGGCAACACCTCCGTGTTCTCTCTCGCACATTTACGTTCTTATCAAGTTGCCACATGTCCCTAATATTTTTTTCGGTATTTGATCACCATAATAACGTCAAAAGAAGGTTTAAAATTTTACAGTATAACCGATATGATAATAATTCTATCCACACACCAAGTGCACTTCCTTTTCCTCAGTAAAACATCTTTGCAGCGGCTAGGAAACTTACACTTATATATTGATAGCTCTCAGGAATCGCTTCGTACATTCGGCAGCCCAGGTCCTAGAGTGTGGCTGTGCCATCATGGGTATATTCTGGCGGGCCCTTTCCCTGCCACTGGAAAAACTAAAGTGGCGTCACGAACCCAAGGGTCTCAAGTTCTTTCTAAGCAGGAAATGTTAGAGCTTGCCGCAGTTTCTGCTAACGAGGTTAGTTTTGTAAAGTTAGGTAGGCTCTCAATACTTCCCCTTCTGTTGCGGGATGTGGTCCGCTGATTGAGGTGGCCCACCTATTCCGCTAGGCTTCTACCTTCTCCCGTGTGGAGGGCCACGGAAGGGACTGTCTGCTCGGGCATTTCTTTCTTCGTTTTTCATTTTTTTCCTCCAGCGGCGTAGCTGAGCGAAAGCGTTCAGCCGCGCCCGGGAGTTGGAGATGCACAACTTGCGCCTTTTTCCTGTCAGTAGCGCACTGACCTCCCGGCAGAAAAGCCGAAACGAAAATCATTGATAATTTAAAACGAGACCTACCTCGCGTCCTTGTGGCGCACGAGCCCCTGTTAAACCACAATATAGTTCGGCACGATATAGACATTGTGTCCCTCATACGTTAGTAAAATTTTGTACTACTACTAGAATGTGGCTGACCGCTTGTCGAGCTCTGCAGCTATCAGTGCTGCACTCCGCGACTGGGATCACAGCTAGGTGACTGAATTAACTATGCCGCCGAGTATCGACGTATCTATACGTTTCAATATTGTGTCCGTCCTACGAGACACGTGCTTTCGGTCCTTCGGTGTAGGCTTAACCCTCCCTTCAGTGGGCATATGGTGGGTCATAGGGTTAAGTTAGTTGGGTTCGCTCATCTTATGTTATGCGGAGCAGCGTCCCCAGGGGGACCGTTTTGATAACGTTAAGGATTAGCTATTAGGTTCGCCCATCCTATGCTATGGGGCTAGGCAGCCCCAGGGTGCTCGTGTAGGTTACCTTAGCCATTAGCTAGGCCTTCCAGACGTCTCTCTTAGCACGGGTGAAACGAAGGAATGGCTAAAGTAAGAGGATGAACGTGTACGAAATAGACAAGAAGGAGAAGAAAGGGCTGAACGACAAGGGTACGCGCAACTAGGACACACCCTTGTGGAAGCACGTTGGGCTCTCCGTTTCTCTTGGCATACTATATGTCCCTTGCTCTTTCCTCTGTGATATCGTTCTGCTCGGAAACGGAGGCTTAAACTTCCTAAGTATAACTATATAGCTAACCCGATTAGCGCCCCACGCCATTGAGCCCTGAGTACACCCATTGTAATATTTAATGCACCCTTGATAATTATAATACGTCCACAATTAAAACAATATTCATATAGGTAAATAGGTATGTAGTACAGTTTTAAACAGAAAATGGCTAGAAAAATTGCAAGATCAATGGAAATGATGCAAAGAGTAGTAACCCTGTGCGATATTTTTTTTTTCTTCTTTTCAATCGAGAAGCGCAAAATGGGCTCAAAAACAGGGTAAGGCACCTTTCGGGGCTGCGCCTCTGTCAAAACTATACCCCTTGCTCTCCAAAATGGGTAATACGCCTGAGGCGCAGTGGCGCAATACCCAAGCAATGCCTCATTCCGTCAATTGACTGTAAACGTATATGATGTTTTGTATTTACTTGTTATTATACATATATCCTGGCCTCAATTTGGTATCCCACAGATAGTGCGACCGGGGACAGGTGTCCCCCCTTGCCTGCCCCCCCCCCCCCCCCCCCCCCCCCCACCTCCCCCCCTCGTAAGGGAGGGCTAAGTGGACTCATGAAAAAATATNAATGAGAGGGTGTCAGTGTCAATTACACGCCGTCATTTATTGACAGACGAGTCCACTAACTGTGTTATAATTACCATTCATTGTCATGTTTTGGGGTGTTGTTCCTTTCTTTAGTTAATGATAGCGTCTGAGTTTCAAAATATTTAATTCAATCAAACCTCGAGCTGTATCAGGCGGTACTACCTCGCTTACAAAAGCTATTACCCCATAAGAATATAACAGAATAAAAAATATTTTCAGCGAAATAACACAACCTGGTATGATTATTGATTAGTGATTACGGTCAAATGTTTTATGTGTATGCGCGTTGAGTGTTTACGAGTACTTGCGTCGGTTATAACTGGGCGTGCCTAGCGGCGCTAGAACAAGCGCGCGTAAGTAGCGCCGCTAGTGTTTTAGTGGTGCACGCACTAGCGCCGCTAGGTTTTTAGACAATGTCAAGCGTTATTCGCTAGTTTTTGCAATAATAGTATAGTATAGTATATTGCTTACTTCCATGTATCTTCGCGTTGTATGGAAAATCAATAAAACACTTCTTTGATTTCTTCCATTTGCAATGCAATAAAAACTATATTTATCTCCACCAAGGAGGTTATGTTTTCGTCGTGTTTGTCTGTCTGGCTCTTTGTCTGTTTGTCACCAGGATAACTCAAAAAGTTATGAAGCGATTTGGATGAAATTTACAGGGATTGTTAGGTATAATAGGAGGAACAGATGATTAACTTTTGGTGAAGATATGTCCATCCGTTTGTTTGTTTGTCTGCGTCGTTTTTCTCGATGCCATAACTCAAAAAGTTATGAATGGATTTTGATGAAATTGACATGAGTTGTTAAGTATATAACAAAGAGTAGATGACCAAATTTTGGTAATGGTCCATTTGTTCGTTCGTTCGTTTGTCACTGTTTTTAATTTTATGCTTGTTAGCCCAATAACTCAAAAAGTAATGAATGGATCTTTATGAAATTTATAAGAGTTGTTAGTAATGGTAAAAGACATAAATGATCAAATTTTGGTGCAGATCGGTTGGTTCGTGTGTATGTTTGACTCATATTTGTCATAACGTTTGTTAACAGTATAACTCAAAAAGTTATGAACGGATCTTCAAAAAAATTGAACAAGCTGTTATTAACATAAAAAGGCACAAATGATTAGATTTTGGAGTTTATGCAAAGAAAATTATGATTTCAGAGCCAATTTGAATTTTTGCTACCATTGGCTCACTTGGCGGAGGTATGCGCTCTCAGAGTGCTCTAGTTTACTTTTATGTTGCTCTTCATGTTTTTCCTAGCACTAAAATGGTTCCAGGTTTTCGACTAGTAGTAGATTTATACAAGTTCCGAAAACTAGCGCTAACACCAGCGCCATTAGGTTTTGAATCGTGTAGCGTTAGTGCCGCTAGTATTTCTCGGGTCTAGCACTAGCGCCGCTAGTGTCTGTCACTAGCGCGCACTACTCTGCCTGTACACATGTGTGCAATGTAATCTAGTTGTCTGTTCTAACTGTTCTAAGGAGCCTTGGGCCAAGTGGTCAATGACGTCAACGAAGCGAGTGAGTGTGGTGGCTTCGAGTTCGCAGAATGTGCCTACATCGGCGTGGATTTCTGCTGGCAAACTCTGGTAGCTGGAGGTCATAACAGTGGAAGAAATGCTCCAATTTGCTCTTAGGGCCAGCTGCACGCTATAAAGTCATGAAAATTATACAATAAGAGCAAAGCGTCACTTTAGTTTTTCCAGCCACATAATAAGGGATTTTTAAATATAACTATTATTATAGTTGTCCGTAGTCTGGGCCACCCGGGCTGAAATACGGATTCCGTACATCGTCGACTCCGTTGACCGCGGTGTCATTGCCTTCCAGTGCAAGGAGGTTTAATGAATTAAACCTCCTTGTGCCAGTGTGCCACTTGCGGCCACATAAGGTGGTAGTGTAGATTTGCGGCTGCTGTTCCTGTGGCGCTATCCTCCGTTTTTCTCTTTTACTTTCATTTCATATTCAGGAAGATCTTTTAAGACAGACTTCATATTAAATTGGACAATATGGAAAAGACGCTGTGGTGTGACGGAGAAAGGAATATGAGAGACATAATACTTTATTGCTAACGACGCTGGAAGCTCAGCTGGAACACAGGAAGCGTGTGGCGCTAACCACGAGCTCGATTCCCAAAGTGCATTCTCCAGTGTAAAATTATCATCAAATTTTATTATAGGCCCTGAACTAATCTCTAATGTATATATATGTTTATATTTACGTCTTTGGATTTTTTCCTGTCTCGTGTTGTGACTTACAGATAATTTTAATTTGCGGCAATGTAATAGTTAAAAAAGGGAAATAATCGTATATCTGCCGCATGGAAAAATAATTTTTAACTTTAGCTGCGACACCAGTTGTGAAATTGTAAACATTCATCGTGTGATTCTTGCTAATCAAGCCAAGACTCGTATACATCATTTTACAGTACTTGTGAGATGCTAATGTTTGATTGACGTGATAAATAAAGTGATCGGCTACTTATTGAGGCATACCTTACTTTGTGGGCCTTCGGACGAAGTCCAGGTGACGTTGTTCACTTCTCCCCACGTGTGTGGATTCACGAAGCTGTGTTTCTTCTGTTGAATTTAAGCTAGCGCCCTGAAGCGAATTATCCCCACACTGCGCGTACGGAACCGCTAACCGCTGGTTTATCTGCTATTCTTTTTAAGTATGAATCCAGTAACTTTTGAATTTTATAACTTTTATATCACTGGCATTTGGATTACGCGGTGGCATAATATTAGACAGTCTTGCTTCCCGTGTACTGAGAAGCTATTGGAATATTTTGTCGCTACTGCTTCAACATTTTTACTTGGAATGCGTTCCAGTCTTTTCTGAGCGTCTAGCGACAATCCTTTCAATCATATATTCACTACGATATGTTCCAGAAGTTCCCAAACGCTTATGATTGCGAAGCGTTCGAATCTTTGTTGTATTGAATTCCTTGCATAACAATATAAAACTAGAGCACTCTGAGAGCGCATACCTCCGCCAAGTGAGCCAACGGTAGCAAAAATTCAAATTGGCTCTGAAACCATAATTTTCTTGCATAAACTCCAAAAAATTCATTTGTGCATTTAAATATATTAATAACAGCTTGTTCAATTTTTTTGAAGATCCGTTCTTAACTTTTTGAGTTATACTGTTAACAAACGTTATGACAAAAATATGAGTCAAACATACAAACGAACCAACCGATCTGCTCCAAAATTTGATCATTTATGTCTTTTACCATTTCTAACAACTCCTATAAATTTCATAGAGATCCATTCATTATTTTTTGAGTTATTGTGCTAACAAGCATAAAATTAAAAATACTGACAAACGAACGAACAAACGGACCATTACCAAAATTTGGTAATATACTCTTTGTTATATACCTAACAATTCATGTTAATTTCATCAAAATCCATTCATAACTTTTTGAGTTATGGCATCGAGAAAAATGACGCAGACAAACAAACGGATGGACATATCTTTACCAAAAGTTAATCATCTGTTCCTCCTAACATATCTAACAATCCCTGTAAATTTCATCCAAATCGGTTCATAACTTTTTGAGTTATCTTGGTGACAGACCGATAGACAAAGAGACAGACAGGCAAACACGACGAAAACATAACCTACTCGGCGGAGGTAATAAGACATATTTCACGCCCTAGCGGCGCACGAACCTGTGGTTAAACACATTAATGGCTCGGCGCGATATAGGCAGTGTGCCACTGAAGCGCTAGTGAAAACTTCTACAACTGGAGAACTCAAAATCGTTTGTGGTAGTCGTACTTTTGCATGCCTCGAATTTTGGCAGTGAGCGATCTTTGAACAGCTTTAAGCAGAGTTGTGAAGTCGGATGGTTCAAGGTCCAACTCCTAGTCCTGGCCCTCCAGAATTTCCGACTTCGACTCCTGGCCTTCCAGAATTTCCAACTCTGACTCCGGGTCCTCAAGATTTCCCGACTCCGACTTCTTGATCCGACTAGTCTGTAGCAAATATACACATTAAACATGTTCATATAATTTTTACCAATATATACGTACATATTAAGCTAAAGATAGTAGTTTTGTACATTTACAATGATATTTTGCATCATCAGCACCATTTAAGACATTTTAAAAATGGGGTTCCGTAGTCGGAGTGCGGCTAAACATACCGACTCCGACTCCTAGAGCAAGTGAGATTCTGACTCCTAGAGCAAGTGAGATTCCGACTCCTAGAGCAAGTGAAATTCCGACTCCCCCTCAAATCCTCCGACTCCGCAACCCTGGGTTTAAGTTATTCTAGCTTTTTTTCGTAGTGGGCATCCAAAGTGGAGAACAGTACAATGGAGCATCACCTATACCTCACGTGATGAAAAAAGTTGATAAAACCCATCCACTCTATTGCTTTCCTTCGGTTATAACCCTAGGCTACATGCCTTTCAAAAGAAGCATCATCTTGCATTCTCACGCCGAGGTCGAGATTAGGCTTATACATGGAACTGGTTAGGCGTATACATGCAATTGATTAGACCTATACATGCAACTAGGTAATATATTCGTGTGTTGTCAGCAAATGATGAGGGGGCTGCATATAGCTGCATCCGTTCCCCATCTCCTTGCCCATGATGAGAAGATAAAGTACGGGCATATTCTGTTACATTTTCTAATAACTCTCAGGTATTTCACCTCACCTGACAGGGACTAGTACGTCATCGTGGAAAGGCTGGTTGAAAAGTAGCTACAGGCAACGCGCCGGTACTCATTTTGAAGAAGTGGTTTAGTTTAGTTAATTTTATGTTTGCGCTTAAGCATAGATGCGTTATTGTAGTCAGTATATATTGGAATTATCTTCGTTACAAATGGTATCATTAGGTACTTTCTTCCACGCAATTGGCTCCCGTGTGATGGTCTCGACTTGCTTGTGATGCCTCATAATATTTTTTTAACGTTGCTTGTCAGAACTTAATATTAAAAGTGTCTTCGATTCGTCTACTTCAATTGAGATAGTCGATTTCAATGAGATTCATGTTGGTAGAAACTCCAATTTTGATCGTTCATTTCTTCAATTCGGATCGAGTTGCCCGAGTCTGCTTCTGTCGCAAGCGTAATTGTTTTGCGATTAGCGCCTCAATTGCTCAGAATCAAACTAGTAAATCACACAGAGAAAATAAAGCTATTCGGCTAACATTATAAGCAGGTTCAATTGGGCGCAAAAATTAATCCTTCGATCCTTCACTTGTTCGCAGTTTCAGGTAATTGCGCTGGCTTCGATCCGTTAAATTCAGTTTCAAGCACCGACCATCAATCGGTTAGGTGCCCTTGAAACTTCCCGAACTGCAATCTGCCTCCGTAAAATGAAGGTTTAAACAACGTAATCGCTTTGCCTTGAACACTTGCAACACATTTCTGTGATAAATCCACAGCTGTTCTCTGAAGTTTCCGACAAGTCAAACTTCTAAGGCTTAATTTCGGCGCCCGATATAACGTGCCCATCTCAGAGGAATCGGATCTTGTACAGAAACCTTCGCGTGGGTTTAATATTTTTATTGGATTATACGTGACTGTAGTACACTAAGACATCGTAACGTTTGAAAATGGGGGCAATCTTGATCCGTTAACGAAGTAAACTGAGTAAATTCGTTATCTAGTGCTTGTAGCTTATTCGTTTAAAATTGAACTGATATTGAAAGAGAACGTGCACTGCCAGACTCTGGAACGTTAATCTTTCGAGGGCCAGAGGATTTGGGCAGCAAATTTCATATGAGCCTTTCAAGCTCTGGCAACTTTTACTCTATTTACTGGTAGCTATCTAGTTTGGTGGTGCGTGAAACATTTAATCCTAGCTCCAAAGAATAAAATGTGCAATGCGATACATTTAAATCTCCGTTCCAAATTATTAAAATGCCCTTCGCGATTTATTTTTATCCCCGCTAAAAAAAATATATTGTTATTTGTTTTGATTGCCGCTAGAAGATATAGAAGCATTTCTTAGAACTTTTCACCCTATGCCCCAAAGCACCTGCACCATACCTCTCCCCCACCTCCTCTTCCAGCTTTTTTTTTATATGTTTTGATTCAAGAAAGTAAAGCAAGGCTTGCGCGTATTGAATAACTTCTTCTCAAAGAAATGTACGGCGCGCTTGCTTTTTTTTTATTTTTTCTTTTCTGCCGCTTTAAAAATATGGCCGCGGATCTCGCTCGTATTTTGCAGCGTTTTCTCAATTGACTATCAGCCGTGCGTTTCTTTTTCTCGCTCTAAAAAGGTTAGGCAACTGCTGCGCTGTAATTTCCAGCCTCTTCCGAAGGAATATCGGTCCTATTCTTCTAGGTTTAGAGTTAATATATATGAGCATATAAGCAACGTTTGCACGTACTTCACACATTTTTTTAAGGAAATAGCCGTCGCATAGAATTAATGTCTTTGTAACCTTTGGGTTCCCTTCATAGCCTTGCACGAAAGAACTAACCCTCGCACCCGCCCGCCAGGATATATCGCTGGCGCGCGTCCCCTCGCGCGTGCTCCCTCGTAAGGACGCTCCCCTCTTATCCATACAGGCCCGCAACAAAGGGTAGTAGCGTTACGAGGGGAGCCGGCGACAAAAATCAATATATGGGTCGCAGTGAGCGTGATCAATACTGTGATGAGGTCCTTACAAGACGTTTGATGCTTTTACAGCAAGACAGAATCCCGGGACTCAGAATTTGTAAGTAATGTCTCTCTGAATAATTTTCTGTTCTTTTCACGTATGCTTCAGAAAAAACCGCATAGACTCTGAATTCCTCAACTCTAAGAAATACATATATCTAGTATTGCAGCAAGATCTATCGATGAAAATATTTTAATTAAATTCTAAGTGAACGTTTCTCCATTTGACCAAGCAGTGGTAAGAGAGACTTCATTTGACATACACTAAGTGGCGAATAAACTTCTCGCATTGTGTTTTTACTCACGCTGTATTTTCTTGCATTATTTTACTTCAAAGTTCAATTGTTTGAGCACAACTGAATATCGCTACATTCTAAAAGTGTTTATCAGAGACCTGTTTTGAGTCCATAGAGAATTCGAAAGTTTTATTTACATCGGAAAATGAACACCGGTAGAAAGAGCGAAGCATGATGGATCCATGGTTCCATGTGCAGGGCTGTCGCCATGGCGTGCCCTTACACGTCAGGCATTCTAAAAGAGGGCTAATATGAGGGCATCGGGACCACATGCTCAGAATCCTCAACAGTCCAAGCTCAGTGTTTTTTTTTTTCGATTCGCTGTTAGCACTATAGTGGCTTTCTAGTTAGCACTGTAGTGGCTTTCTAGTTAGCACTATAGTGGCTTTTTAGTTAGCACTATAGTGGCTTTCTAGTTAGCACTAGAGTGACTTTCTAGTTAGCTCTATAGTGGCTTTCTAGTTAGCACTATACCTAGTGGCTTTCTAGTAGATCTGCTGTTGCCTGAATGCATTTTCGCTAACTCAACGCACGGTCATTTGAAAATTTATTTGGGCAATCATAGAACTCGCTAGTTCGCCAAGGAGGTTATGTTTTTGTCGAGTTTATCTCTTTACGTGTTTGCTTGTCTTTCACCAAGAAACCTCAAAAAGTTATGGATGAATCTTTACGGCATCTGGAGGAATTGCTAGGAAGGTTAGGATCGGAACAGGTGATTAACTTTTCGTAACTATCCTTGCAAGTGTTTGCTTGTTTGCCTTTTTTTTTGTCAGTGCCAAAACTCAGAAAATTTTTGAGTTATTTTTATGAAAATGCAAGAATTATAAGGAATGTTACGATGAGCAAATGAACAAATTATTGTTTGTCCGTTTGTTGTTTGTCTCTAGTTTGATTATATGTTTGTCAGGAAAATAACTCAAAAAATTGAGAACGGATCTATTTAATATTTGCAGAAATAGTTAGAGATGTTTAAATAGACAAAGCACCAAATTGTGGTGTAAATCGGTTCGTCTGTGTGTTTGACTAATGTTTCACTTTTAGGACCAATTTGAATTTTTCAACATTCCCTTGCTTGACGGAGGTATTCGCTCTCATGTGCGTTCACTCATTTGCGTTAATGAATGCCAATATTTTTGCCAATCTCTTCAAAGACCGTCTGTCTCTGCCATCCAGAATGTTTGGTTTTCTACAATTTCAACAAAATTGACCGGATTCGCCATCTCGTTCCTAGCGTACAATTGTTCTCTATCTCGTTCTGTTATTAATATATGATCTTTACAAATTTCCCGGGGTGGTTTTTCCACTTTGATGAAACCTGGTGATGAGTACTTTACCGTGCTGATAGGTTCTCTCTACGAGTCTTCTTTTCTCCGATATTAATAAAACTTCACAATTATGTATACATTCAAAACAGGCCTTTACTAGGTACCGTACTTGACAAACCCTTCCAAAATGTTGCCATATCCAATTGTACTGAAACAAATTAGCTTTGAAATAAAGTAATGCAAAAATCTACAGCAAGTGAAATGCAGTCTAATACTTTTTTGGGTCATTTGGTGTATATTCTGCAATAATAAAAAATAATAACATGATTTAGTTCGGCAATTATCGCCATACTCCGCAATATAGCTATTGCTCTTCTATCTTCCAAGGTCTATTTTATATTTTTATTTATTGATTTTATTCACTATGTTATTCCGTGTATTTTTTGTCCAGCTAGGGAGTGTCTACGAGGAGGCCCGCGAATTCGTTCTTTTCTTTTTTTACCCTTTCTTTTTTTTTTTTTTTTTGTTTCAGGCTTCACGATACAAAATTGATATGCACGCCCATCGCGCGCTGCATGAATTTATAATGCAATAGCAGTCTCTCCAATGCCCTTTGCACACCCTCGCAATCCGCCGCTATTGCCCCGTAGCATGTCTGATCCAAACATATGAACTCTCCCTCGGTAGTTCAGTCCAATTTTATCCTGGCAATTTCAGGTCGCTAGGGAGCAACATGGCAGGATTATCTTGCCAGCAGGAAGGCCGCAAGTCTATTTCTATGGCAACACTCGCTTCTGCTGTACCGATGCCATAAAAAGAGTATGTTCCAGCATTAAAATAGGACTGCCTTTTATTGGATTGCCTACATACCGAACTGCAGCGCGACTAAAATGATAAGTGAAGCTATTTTTTATGCACAGTACTGTATATTAGATCTTTGACTTAAGTCGTAGCCTAATACACCTATTATAGTTAGAGAGAGGTTAGAACGTTGTGCTTATCTTGGGACAAGCTTCCCAGCATAGGAAGTGAAATATTGCGATAGTAGGAATTGAAGTGTCAGCGTTTAATTCTGACAGTTGTTGTCTACTACAAGGCCACTGACCTAACCAGCATTAGTTGGTAGTTGAGTCTTCCGTCTTTGATGCCATTACTCTGACAATTATGGTCGACTGCAACCGCGCTCTCTTCTGGGCTCAGCGAATACTTACATATCTGCAGCACAAACCAGTGCACTTGAATGTCTTAGTTCGCGTGTGAGATCAAGGCGGCTTTACCGTTATCCATAACGTCACTGTCAATTTACTTCAAGTATTTTGACTTCTCGTTACATTGGCAGAATGTGCTGCAGTGCTGTATTCAATGAAGTGATTGATTAGTTAAGGAGGCAAGCGAGACACAGTTCTTTTCACTTAAATAAATAATCAGCTAATGTTCGTTGTACGATCTTCCAGTGGTGATACTCAATTTTGGGTTAATATTTCTTTTGTTGAATGTTTTGTTATTTTCTTAACATGAATTTTCAGCAAGCGTGCTTTGCAAAGGGCGTGATGAGTTGATTTCCAAATCTTGCAGTTTGAGCAAAAAATTAATGCTTCTCGAACTTTCGCTCTACACACGGTATTTCCGAGTTTCAGGTGCCATTATCCATTCATATATACAGTATGTTACCTTTTATTATGCTAATACAATTTTTTAAACTTTATTTTACAAGATAAGTGTCGAACTTTGAAACATCAATATTAACTAAATGTACCTATGGCTATGCTGCATACATAAACAACACTTGTAAAATAAATATTTAGCCATTTGCTAAGTTTATCATGCAAATTGCTGATTTACGAGTTTGTTTTACTATTACTTCAGATTATGCAACAAGTTAATAAAAACGTCATAAAGAGGAAATAAATAGAACTGAAGTGAAATATTTCTATTTAACGTCCAAAACCAAGAAATTATGACCAAAACAATTCAATAAACACTGAACTAAGTTTAGTTGTGGTAAACATAACAAGTTAATTTTGAACTTGGCAACCTCCATTTTTCATGATTTTCATAAGGCGTTTATCAACAGACTTTGTCAGGTTTGATATTTCAGATGGTGGAATAGAATCTGCAGCTGTTTTTACTGCATTCCACAGGCTTACTCTGCTCGAAAACTGTCGTCGTCCTTCATAGACCTTCCTTTTGATCATTGCCCAGAGGTTCTCAATGGGATTTAAATCGGGGCTATTCGGTGGCCAGGTCATAATCCTTTTTGATATAAATCCTACCATCCGCAAGCCAGTAAGCAGTGTCCCGTGCTAGGTGTGAGGGAGCGTTATCTTGCTGAAATACCAATTTAGATCTGCGCGCGATAGTCTGCTCATTTATCTATGGAATCAAGTTGGCTTCAAAAAACTGGCAGTACCTTTCTGCATTCAGTTTAACTTCTTCGCCCCTTTCAAATGGACCAATAAGGGTGTTACCTACTATCCCGGCCCAAAACATTACACCTCCGCCATCTTGTTGACGCTTAAGCCGTGTCTGTTGAGGTCGGTCATGGAGGACCCATCCAGACGCCCATCCATCAGGACCATCAAGAGTTGCTCTGCATTCGTCAGTAAATACGACATTGTAGAAATCAGTTTTCATGTTCTCTTCAGCCCATTTGACCCTATTTCCTTTATGAGTTTTTAGATTAGATTAGATTAGATAGGCGGCAGTAGACGAACCAAGAGGCCCATTCCCAAAGAGACACCGGGACTAACACCCCGGCTTCTTTGAGCTATTGCCATTATGTTAGTAGGAGAAAAAACGAGAGGAAAAA
>LQNS02000211.1:25266685-25276978 GCA_001587735.2 Parhyale hawaiensis
AAATCGGTTCATAACTTTTTGAGTTATCCTGGTGACAGACAAACAGACAAACAGACAAACAGACAAACAGACAGACAGACAGACAGACAGACAGACAGACAGACAAACACGGCGAAAACATAACCTCCTTGGCGGAGGTAATAAAAAAAAAAGATGGTATCAGTGATACGAACTCAGAAACAAGAGGGGTCAATTTTAAGCTGCTTCTCACAGGTCGTAAATGAGCTGTCAGGCGGAACATATATTTTCACAATTCGTATGCAGGATAAGTGTTCAAGGTCATAGATGAAGACCAACACTTGTCTTTCTACGGGTTCCAGTGAGCAATAATAATAGGGTGAAAAGGCCAAATTCGACACACCTCTGTTGAATCCTCCCCTTGCCATGCGCTTTTTGCATGTAGATATTTCAGATAAGATTACGAGAGGGTCGGCATCTGGCAATTGTACATCTGTTTAATACAAGCACTCGTACATCGAGCCTAAAATTGGTCATACTTTGGAGTGACGTTTAAAAAGCGAATTACCTAGCTTGTGGAGGCAAATGAAATCAGTGGATAGGCTTCTGAATGATGCTTGTAGCTATTTACTTTTATCAGGGTTGCAGAGTCAGATCGACGTTTCTAGAACCAAGGACTTCGAGGAGTCGGAGAAAGACATCCACTTGTCCCAGCAATCAATCGGTGTCGGATGAAAGTTTGTCTGTTTTGTTGAGATGTCGCAGTTGCAACGGGTCGGGACGGAGACTTTTATAAGCTGCAAGGAGTTGGTGTTGGTGTCGGACGGTGGTTGGTAACAGGAGTCGGAGTCGGACCTAGAACTTGAACCGTCCGACTCTGCAACTCTGGCTACTGTTAATACGTTTTCTGTTTTCTTTATACGTAGTTTTTTCTTGATAACAATCAGTAATGTAGCAACAGTCTTGAATAACAAATAACATATTGTTGCTCAAACAGCTACTCATTCACATCAAAAGATTGTTCCACCTAACTATATATTGAAATTATATTTATATTATATAAGAATAAATTATGCATGGTGTAGCTTCTACCTGCTTTTTATTAGTTACATTTTATCACTAATCAAAAAACCTTATAGTGTAATTGAATGACCTCACCAGCAGTTCTAGATGCGAGTCTTTACACGTGTTGATAATTGATTGTACGAACTATTCCCTCATTTCTCTAGCGTTTTGTGTGTGATTTTTTCATGTTCTTCGATCTTACGCGACTTTTAAGATCAATATTTTTCTCTCTATTTTTCAGAAATGGAAGCAGCTATTTGACAAGGTAAGTGCTTGTTGACAATTCTATATGTTCAACTAGTAAGGAATTACCATACTCTCGCTGTGCTTAAAGTATCATTTATAGAATAACTTAGTTCTCTTCACTTCCGTGAAAATCACTGCCATAGTTGTGAAATAAAACTAATGGTATTAGGTTCATTTTTTTTGTATATCGATAAGTTTCTGCTCATTCGATGACTTCAATTCTTGGGTATTTAATGTAAACATATCAACCCATGTATGAGACACATTTAAATGTTTATTGTGCAGAAAAATAAATAAGTGAATAAATTCAGCTGCAATATGCCTTGGAAAAAGGAAAATATATTATTGATCGAATGTTGCAATATTTATTGGGCAACAGAAAGAAATGTACTTCAACACGCAAGTTGGAACCTGTCTTGGAAAAAATATTCCCTTAAATTGAGAAATGTTATATGAACGGAAAACTATATTCATTTTACGCATGTATATTGGACACTATTGGAAGGGAAAATCAGATTGAAGCTCTTAAATTGGAAAGTGTATTGAGAAAGAAAAAAAAAATTTCCACTTTGTAAATATCAGGCATATGGAGTAAGGAAGATATATGTAGCACGTAATTTGCAAAATATACGGAGGAGGGATATATCGAACGAAGTGTGTATAGCATAGAGTCGCCCTTCTATGTTTACTTCCGTGTGTTGCCGGATTATCTTTCCCTGGTGTTCTTTGTCACGCTCTGCAAGTATCCGCGCCCTAGACCTATCGCGTGTCTTGGTGTGACAGACTTTGTGTGTGTACCGATGTTGTGAGTTGAGGAGTGAACAAGACGGTTACTAAAAACGCCGTCGATTTATTCTTTTTCATCGAAATAATTTAATTCGCTTAACATTAACTTGCCCTTAACCCCACTCATGGCCTTCTGAGTCGTAATTTGGAACGGGTTTTAGGCTAGAATGTCGAACCAAAAACGCTCTTCACGCGGCCTCAAACTCCAACCTGCTCCACATCGCAAAGGTTTCAACCGTTTCTAGCGTAATTGGATTGCGCTCACCGCCTGAAGCTCCGTCCATAGTGGCGAATCACATGTAGTAGAAAACAGGCACATTTAGAAATGAAGAACAAAAACAATATCGAACGACTTAGTTTATCGCGCTTAGGTACCCATTTTGTCCGAAGCAGAGAATGTAGTAGTCGTTCAATAGTTGTGCATCTTTGTGTGCTTCAGTTTCAATAAATTATTTTCTAAACAAAACCTCACGGTATCGCGTTTCTTCGAAGGAGAAAGAAACAAATTCGGCTAGCCGAAAGTCCCCCGGGGGGTTGCCGTCAGGCAAGCATGAAATTTTAGCCATTCGATATACAGTACATTGAATCTTACAATTTGAATTAGGTTCTCTAAGTCAAATGAGGTCTCAAATTTTAACCTTTTGTGGCACATAAGCCCATGACTGAAGTTCCTAAAAATAATAATGAATAATAATGCTGCATGGTTCACAATCTGACCTATAGGTGTACTTTGACTTTGTTTGTTCCTCATGATACCTACTAGATTTTGGGCGCAGACAGTAACATTAAGATAAGATAGCTGAAGTAGAAAAAATGAAGCCATGCGCTTTAAACTGTCTCCATTACGGAGTGTGGGGTGTGAATGCCGTAAGTGCAGGCGAACAAAGATACGTGGCAATATTTTAACGTACGTAGTGTACATAAATGGAACCTTTTTGCAATAATGACAGGAGCGTTTTGTTACTGCCACTTTATTTGTACTGCTTGGACGAATCCCGCTAAAGTAGTTCTGGTTCTGCTGATGGTCTGATTGTCGTAAAACAGAAAGCGTAACTGTATTAGATAAGTAGCTTTAGGAAACGATTAAAGGTGTCCCGTAATTGCCAGTCTTTTTGCTTTTCAACACTATGATGGTAAAATATTTCCACGCTTGTCAATGTTTTTATGGATTTCTGAATCTCGTTATCAACATTAGCTTCATTTATACATTCTTTGATTCAAGATAAGTGCCATTATGTTACGCTGGAGATTCGGTAAATCATTTCCAGTGTATACTTCGGTTAGTAAGATTTATTTTCAAGAATTCTGGTTGTTTCCGTATATAAATGATGCAATTTTCTTGAGATGAGCCTTGGCATGCAGCAGGCGCCTCTCAGATGTTGTCCTTAGTGAAGCTAAAATTTTATAGCTAATATGTCTAGTGCAGCAACGCCTTAGGTACAGTCTAAGGCGTTACTGCACTTCTCGTATTAGCCCTCCAAATCCAATTACGGGAATAGGCGTCCCTATCAGTAATATAAAAGTTTCCCTAATTGAAATGTTTCTCAATTGCAAAAAAAACTCCGTCACGGCTGAATCATGCACTTCTGCAAATCTTATGCTCAAACTTTGTTAGGTATAGCCATGAAAATAATGTAAAATAAAAGCACTAATTAATATTGTGTTATACCAGTTGTACCACTTTGTGAGAGACTGGTGAGTCTGGTGTTAGTTTGATTATGAATAAGCCTGAAAAAAAAATTCGCTAATTTAAAGCTTAGCCCACTTTCTTTTCGTGGACTGTAAGACGTTCGTGAAAATTCTTGCTTCTTGAAGTTTTACTTACTGCCAGCTGCTCCAAGTTTGATGGGCTGCGGGCACATTTATTGCTTTCAAGTCGCAGTCAGCCCGACAACACAACTGGAAGTTTTCTCTGGAGTTAGTGTAATAGAAAATCTTCATGAGGAGTAACTATAATAACTGGTCTGCTTCAACTCCACGGAAGTACCGTTGGAAGGACTGTCGAAAGACAGAAAAAACGCACTTATCCCACCTGATTACTCTACCCTACATGTAGACGGGTACGTCACCCTGATATATTCAGTTTTTGTACTAACGTGGAGAGAGAGAGAGAGAGAGAGAATTAACAGTTGTCTACCTGTAGATATAGTCTACTAACGCTACCGGGCGCAGCCGGTGCCTCAAGAAACAATGTTTCTCGCGAAGAGAGACGCCTGTGAAAATTTCAAATTTTTAAAAATTCGAATAAAGTGCACGTTATACTAACTGCACTTTGGATGAATACTATCGACTTGCTAGTGTTATGTTTGCAAACTTTTCAGAGTGTGGAAGACATATAATGTGCAGTTTGAAAGATACAGGGGCCCAGCTTAGAACTTTTGCCCACAGTAAGAGACCGCCGCAATTACCGATTAAATTCTGAACTCAGTGACTGGGATATCTCGAGACTAATGACGCACAAACTTTTTGTTTGCAATGTAATAAATAGGCGAAGAGTTGCGTTGGTATTTCTCCATTGTTCTTGCGACACAACTCTTGTCGCCTCACTTTCTTCTTCGCTTCCATAGACTAACGGAAATACAACTAATATTTCCATTTTTGCATTAGTTGTTACTCTCTGCGGAAAATGCATCAATTTATTTCACATTGTAAGTTTGTATTTGTTGTTCTTATACTGCTAGGTAAAGACTTTTAACGTACTTTACCCTTTTGTTTATCTGTTCTGTGTACACGAACACCACAAGTCACTGTACACTTAGTAACAAGAATGCATGTATACTAACGACTAACCGTTCCATGGAAAACTTGTATTTCACTCAACAGTTTGACCACGAAGGCTTCGGAGAAATCCCGTGGCCAGAGTTCCGCATGGCTCTGGTGCACCCCGACTTCATCGCCTCCGTTGACGAGCACAAGAGGGCGCAGCTCATCGCCCGCTACCGCAGCAGCATGGCCGGCGAGCACCGAGAGGGCAGCACTAAAGTCATCACTTGCCAGGAATTCATCAATGTCGTGAGTACCAATAAACGTTTATTTTGTGCGTGTGTGTAAGCGTAAACCATCGTTTTCATCAATATTCTGAATCTAAGAGTTTCTTTTTTTTATCTGCAGACTATAGTTTTACGAAGGCCGTGGATGTAAATGTTCGTTTTTTGCAAAAAAAAAACTGTTTTTTTTTTTATAAATATGATGGCTTTCTCTATAGTTGTTACATTTGAGCTCTCGTTTTCATTAGGGTCGTCCTACTCTCGTGTTTTATAGTGACAAAAAAAAACGATAAAAGTTTGTATTTTCGCCAGAGTTGCGAACCAATAAGTCTTCATTTCGAATGTTTTCCTCGTCCTATTTGTTTTTAGCAGAGATTTTGTTTTTTACGACAACTCACGACAAAGTTTTTCTTTCGGCTGCACAAATCAAGTTTTGTCTGTATATTATCTACATAAACTTGAATGGAACTCCAGTCAGCTTATATGTGATGTGCGCGTTTGGTGGATTTGCGCGATCGATCGATCGCGCTGCGCGTTTGGTGGATGTTGTAGGTATTAAGCCGTAATTTCGGGTTAAGTTGAACTATATTCGGGTTTAATGCCGGGTAGGTTAGGGGAGGCAAGGACTGTTTTTTTTCCATTTTAAAATTTGAACGATCCACCAAACGCGCAGCTCGATCGATCGCGCAAATCCACCAAACGCGCACAACATATGCAATGTTAGCGCACCGTATCCATGATACTGTCTTTCAAACTCAAATTTCTGCTTCATTGAAGTACGGAAATTTTGGCCTTTGCTTTTACAATCGCATATCTCCCTTTTTTTTGTTTTTCCTCCCTTGTTCATGTTACGTTTCTTTCTCGGCCGTCTGTTTCCCTTAATAATTTTATTGTTACACACATTCGCACACGACCTTCTGGTTTCAATTTTGCTCCTACTGTGTTTTCGCCGTGCAGAACCTCCCATGCATATCTGTTACTTTGCCGATGCGATCGTCGGGTTCCGTAGCGTATCATATTTCTTATTCTGTTTCAATTGTTTCTGCAGGTTCATTATCCATTCTTACTTTACAATTTCTAACCTACTGTTAATTCCCTCTTCGCACGCTCTTCCCATTGTGTCGTGCGAACGATCTACGAGTCCATTGCTTCATTGCCCCGTGGGCGATAACTCCCGCTGCTGTACAGCGATCACGATTTGCGTGCCGCTGCATGCAGCCGCGCTGTTTATTGCTTCATTTCATGCTGGCACCCGTGCGAAATTTCTCTCTGCAGGCTCTGCTGTGTGGTGACTAGGAACCATTACACTGTCTGCCATTACCTGAACTTGAACCATTTGATTTTTACTAGATAACATCGCCCAAAGGAATTTGCAAAACCTGTGAGACACACAGAGAAATTTCTGTAACTGTAAGCCTATATTCAAATACTAGTGGACCCGTGCGTGAAAAAATTCACGCAGTGTTTGATATGCTTGCGTTACATAGGCCGGTGCGGAATCTTCTCTTCTCTGACTTCTGACTTGCATCTTTATTTTCTTCATTGATCCTTCGCCGTGCTCTCATCCTTAGGTTCTCTCTTTTGCATTATCTTTCTTCTGTCACGTGCATCTTCCATAATGACAGGCAGAAGTAAAATTTTGAGTAAAACACTACAATAAACTTGAATGGAACTCCAGTCAGCTTATATGCAATGTTAGCGCACCGTAGCCATGATACTGTCTTTCAAACTCAAATTTCTGCTTCATTGAAGTCCGGAAATTTTGGCCTATGAAGCGAAATCTGCTCTCTCAAAGGAAGACAGTAAGCTAGAAGAAATAAATGTCTACTGCCCGTCGCGTCGTGAGTGTCCCGTTGATCATTTGCCGAATTTATACGTCGTGACCTGAGAGAAAAGTTATAGAATTGGACTTCAGAAGCTGCATGTATATTGTTCCGATTTGAATATGTATTTCAAGCAAGAAGTGCATTCAGCTAAAGGGAAAAATATCCCACTTTCGCCATCTTCTACAACCTGGTCATCGATCTCTATGAAAACGTAACTTTATTACAAAATCTGCAACCTGGCCTATTTCTCGCCTATTTTTTTCCTTAAGAGCGGACACAAAATAAATAAATACAGGAAGCGTTTTATTATGTTAGGATTGACCCATTAACTGTGGCATGCGTATCTTGAATACGGTTTCGGGAACGGATATTTCCGCCATTCGTAGTTAGTGGATTAAAAAGTGTGTAATTTTTATCTGGCTCTTGTTTAGTTGCCTGTTTCTAGACAAACACAAACTTACCGTTGTAGACATGTCTGTGCGTATGCTTCTACCCTATCTTTGGAGAGCGGTAATAAAAACGTTTAATCCCAATGATGAATTGATGTATGAAATCTACAGGGGGTTAAGAAACGACAGGTGCACGCTTTTGACAGTAAGCAGGGACCCACCCAATTAACTTTTCTTCATAAATACCAAAAATTTGAAAACTCTGTAGTTTTCAAGATAATGAGCATTAAAGTTTAACCTTGACGCCCAGATAATTGGCAACAGTTTCTTTCTGACCAATGTCATAAGCCAAAATGAAACGAATATTAGAGAAGTACATATGTTATCTACTAAATTTTACAACAACTGTTTGAAGTGACTGCCCCTTGGTTCAATGCGGGTCTGATGCTTCTGTCGTTTAAATTTCCTGGACACATTACGAAATTTTGGTTCTTCTGCACTGTTACCTGCTGCGACCACTAGCCTTGCGACAGTATCCATTTCGGACTTTATCAGTGTTTTGTAAATCAAAGATTTCTTGTAACCCAAGAGGAAGAAATCTAAAGGAGTCATGTCTGGGGAACTTGGAGACCCTGCCACCGGTCCATGACGCCCTACTACCCTATTCGGCGAGGTATTGTTAAGATATTGGTGGCATTCCTGCCGAAATAGGCTGGACCTCCTTCGTACTGGAACAGCATCCAACGGCGAATACCTAACATTTTCATTTTTGAGACGCTAAAATTGAATAAAGTGGGACTGAAAGTTAAAACTTTAAATTTTAGTATCTTGAACACTGCGGAGTTTTGAAATTGTTGGTTTTCGTGAAAAAATATTTATCTTGCGTGTCCCTGCCTACCTTGGTACGGGAACGGAATTCTGCGCCGTATGAAATAGACTAATTAAGTGTTCGGCGCGACATGGACACATGAGTTCGAAGTGCTAGGTATCGATATTTTACTAACTTACTACCATACTTAGGAAAGACCAGAAGCACTCGAAGCACTCGATATGTCCATGCTTCAGACACTCTCCATTTCGATTCTTCCAGCACTTGATTGGATGCACAGCAAGAGCTCCATATATATGTAGTTCTAATTTATCATTTTAAATAGTATTCCTTACTCGGCAAATCTAGTTCCAAAACACTCTCAGCGTGCAACTTTACATTTGCCTGATATGAGCTCAGTGTAGTTTGAAAGGTAAGAAACTGAGAAGCAATAAACCATTGAGCATCCATTAATTGGAATGGAAGGCTTGATAAATTTTTTTGTACACTCTCCTGCTACCGCAGAAAAAAATCGTAGCTGTAATCACAGAGCGACGAAAACCCGAGGTTAAAAGAACGCTCTACAGGTATCATGTTTTCCCTAATTACCCGGTATCATTCATATCGATTGTATACATATATGTATGTGCCTGTTGCCCAATAATTATTTTCCGCAACATGGGTAAATGTATCTAAGGTTGTACATCTATCACTCGTCTACAGAAAATCTTAACGAGTAGCTGCACGATGTAATGCTTCAGTTGCCTATAATTAAAATGTTAAGTGTAACATGTAAGCGCAGTGGCACTAATAAGCGACTGTGTATTTATTTACGGATTTTATGGCGGCTTGTTGTGATTTGAAATTAATTAATACCTTGTGACGGTTCTCCTGTCTGCGAGTTTGTGTCTACAGTGCGACCAACGGTATTAGTCCAATTTGATTTTTCTCTAAAACTATTATTTCCTGTTAATATAACTTGATGTTTCTATTGTATGTCGAAGAGTAATCATGTACAATGTTCATGATCCTATTATTTGAGAAACTGTTGGCTTCATACCATTTAGAAACTTACTTTTATCTAATCCACCTTCTATTTCCTGAACCACGATATTAGTCTCTGGTATCAAAATTAGTTAAATATGATGAATGAAACACAAATTAACTATCAGTTTATTTATTAATTACTAAATAATGCTTCAAAAATACTTGGAACTTATTGCAACAGCAAACAAGGCAAAATAAACAATAAACAATAAGCTCATTTCTTAATGTAACGGCCATTACGTTTGATGACCTCAAAAATGTTGTCATTAACGGAATGAGTCAATTTCTTAATGTACCATCGATGGATCTTGCAGTGACTTGTATGGCCTCCCACAATTCTGCTTTTGAAGAAAACTACTTACCCTCTGTATAAATTTTGCGCTTGACGATGGACCACAGATTTTCAATTGGGTTTAAATCTGGAGAATTGGGTGGCCACACCATCAAATTCTGGTGTTTGAACCCCAAAGAAGCCATGTATTCTTTTATAGCTCTGGCTGAATGCGAGGGTGCATTGTCTTGCATGAAAACCAGCTTTTTCCGAAGCCAAAGCCAAGGAACAAGACCTTCATCGAGTAGGGCGCAGTAATTAACAGAATTAATTTTAACTCTTTCACGGACCATTGTTGGACCTACAAGTTTATCATTAATAATCCCAGCCCACAACATGATACCACCACCGCCTTGATGGCGGCCAAAACGCTGGTGGAGCTTGCTCTCAAATTCCACCCATCCTTTAGACCCTCTCGTCTCATCTGTGTGTGAAACACACTTTATATCCTGTTTCATATAAGACCTAGCCCACTCAACTGTCAGAAGCATGTGCCTCTGTGTCAATGGAGGCTTTTTTTTCGGGAGATTTCACATTTGCAATAGTCCCCAAGATTCGGTTTCGCGTAGTTTCTGGCACTTCATTCAGACCAGAGCTTTCAAAAATTGTTTTGCTTGTGCTTCCCGGCTTTTTCAAGACTTGACGTTTAATTTTTCTGATATCCCGCGTGTTCACAGCTTTTATTTTACCTTTATCAGACCGTGTCTTCCGATTGGAAGGATCCCTCAAAAAACGTTGAATTGTTCTAACATGGCGGCCTACAATCCTGGCAATAGACGCACATGAGGTCTTAATTCTTGGCCGTTTCTTTGATAATGGTTTGCTTCTCTTCGTCTGTTAGATCCTTAGC
>LQNS02000211.1:25280739-25290851 GCA_001587735.2 Parhyale hawaiensis
CGCCCCGCTCACGCTCCCGTGCCTGTCTAGTGTTCCACGGCGTCTTGTACGGAACTCGCCTTGTGTTCGTCGTCTTGCGCTCGCCCATTTGTTGCCCCACAGTCGCCCTATTTAGGTCTGAGCTAGCTTAGCATTCAACAATTGTGGCTCGCGGTCGCCCTTTTGTTGTCCCACAGTCACGTTCTTGCTAACGTAACATTCGTCTTGTGTCCGTCTTGCAGTATCCTATTTGTTGCCAAAGAGTCGCCATTTGCTAACGTGACATACGTCTTGTGTCCTTTAATTGTCTTGCGTTGGCCCGTTTGTTCCCACACCGCTACCTTTTTTAACCGTCATATTTGTCTTGTTCCTTCCATCTTGCAATCGTTCAGTTGTTGCCGCCGAGTCGCCTTTTTTATCTCGGTCATAATTTTTCGATGATCAATTTCGTTCTGTACACGCAATATCCCGAGGACAATATCCCGGGAAGGGCAAATATTATTCTACCAATAGGATGAACCAGATTGAGTCTATAACTATTCTAGGAATAAATACAATAACTAGAGCACTATGAGAGCGCATACCTCCGCCCAGCAACGCAGCGGTACCAAAAATTCAAATTGGCTCTGAAACCATGATTTCTTTGTATAAAATCTAATCATTTGTGTGATAGTAATAACAGCTTGTGCAATTTTCTTGAAGATCCGTTCATAACTTTTTGAGTTATGCTGCTAACAAACGGTATGGCAAATATGAGTTAAACATTCAAACAACCGAACCGATTGCACCAAAATTTAATCATTTATGTCTTTTAACATTACTAACAACCCCTATAAATTTCATAAAGATCCATTCAATCTTTTTTGAGTAATTGTTCTAACTAGCATGAAATTAAAAACAGTGATAAACGAATGAACGAACGAACAAACGGATCATTACCAAAATTTCGTCCTCTACTCTTTGTTATATACCTAACAACTCATGTTAATTTTATCAAAATCCATCAATAATTTTTTGAGTTATGGCATTGAGAAGAATGAGGCAGACAAACAAACAAACGGATGGACATATCTTCACTAAAAGTTGATCATCTGTTCCTCTCAACATACCTAACAATCCCTGTAAAGTTTGTCCAAATCGGTTCATAACTTCGTGAGTTATCTTGGTGACAGACAGACAGGCAGACAAAGAGAACAACAGGCAGACAAAGAGACCGACAGACAGACAAACAAGACGAAAACATGACCTCCTTGGCGGAGGTAACAATGGTTGCAGAAGTAATTCTGTAAACTAAACGTATGATGTAAACTTTCGTAATAACTGCTGAAAAACCGAGTTCTTGACATGGAAAGTCAGATTGCTTAAGAGCAGCTTACAATTGTGCAGATAAAATGACAAATTAAAAAAAAAACAGATAAAAACAAAAACGTTAAAATTAAATGTTTAGTATTGTTTACTCACCTAGCTGAAGCAAAGGTGTTGCTGTCATGAGAATTAAGGAGCGCCACAGGGCCGGTATTTAAGTATTTTTGGGAAATGTTTTTGTATCAGATAAAAAATTTCCATTCTGTATATACTGTAAGGCGCCTCTTCTCCTGTAAACAATAATTTCTAATTGGTAGATGAGATAGCATTGCATGAAGTCTGCCCATTCTATTGTTGTTTGAATATTATCACCCCCAGTTGAGCAAGGGTTAGAAGTGCTGCCTCGCTCCTTGTCGCAAAGTCGGACGTTCTGTTCGTAAACCACCGAAGAAAGTCTTGACGCTTGGCATATTGTGCTACGAAGGTCACAGATCAGACTATCTGTGGTCGACTACAGCGGTACTCTCCTCTTGGGCTTACAGCACGAACCAGTACATTGGATCTCCTATTTGGACCGCAGGGTCAAGGCCACTTGTATTGTTAACTGAGCAATATGACAATACATCGGAAAATAAATTATGAAGTTCTATTTGGAACTAATATTCTTCCAGATATTACTATGAAACAAAATTTCTATCGGGCCTCTCGGGACTACTCATCTTTCTAGAATAAAACTGAAAACCTTTGGAAACGTTCAGCTAATGTTCACTTAGCGTCGAGACTTGTTCATAGACGCTGCCAATTGTTTCGGCAGGCTCCCTCTAACTGCCTGCCAGGCTTCGTCAGTGTCTATTCATTTCGTGTTATGAATGGCTACAATGGCTATTTGTTGAGGGAAACCCGCTATAGGGTAGGAGGGAAGTTGCTAAATTTGGAGGTGAGAGCCTCTGTTTGTCGAAGGAGTTCCCACAACTGGGAAACGGAGACCCATATTTGCCTTACCCAGGATGCATATAGATACAGCAGGTATATGTACGTATAGTTAGTTGTTAAATTACTCTGTGGTGACCTCGTTTCTTGAACAATCGCTGTTCGAATTAAATTTTTCTAAAGATATCAAAGAGCGACTCGTGCTTCGATCGTACAGTCACATTGGTGCTTTGTTTTTAGTGAAACCATTCTTTGTTCAACTGGAATGCAATGTGAAAAAGTTCTTAAACCAGCACGCATTCCCGTGCACCAATATCGAATGCCTGCATTGGTATACTGGCTCAGCACGGAAATTGCACTTGTTTCTGCTAATGCACTGGAAGGTGTGCTTTTCTCGGCACGTCACTTTTTTGTTAGTATACTGCATAAGTAATTCTTCAGCGTACGCTTGAAATAGGGCCGGTGAAGGCGTACATTGCCAACAGTTTCTTGATATTCTTTCATAATTTATTTTTCTTGTCACAGAGAAAATTATTCATGCTGTAGTTTTTGGCTGCTCTGTGTGAAGGATGGCTACGTCTTCCCGAAGTAAAATAGGTTTGGCTCGCATCATTTGATATCTCCTATATAGATCATGCTGCAACCATGACGGTGTCTCTGCATCTATTGTTTCAATCTACACTATAACCACGAAGACTGAAATGGGTGTCAGTTGAAGTTCTCTGCCGCCACATTGGACATCCGGGGAAACGAGCAGTACGTAGGAAATTAAAAACTTTGAGGTTAGCATGGCCTTTGTTCTACCAAACAAATATCTTTGAGACCTCTATACTGCTTCCTTTTCTTTCACACACACACCAAAACAGTACCGTACTAAATATTTGCTGTTGATTCTGTATATTTCAGAATTTAGCAAGGCATTCCTGCTACTATTTTACTTTCTTTCACTCATGTCAAGCAAAAAAAAACAGTGGCATTTGCTGTTGATTGAATCTTGTGGATCAAGTATTGCTCCTTTACTGAATTTCCTTCCACATATGCCAAAACACTGCCATTTCCTCTCAGTCCTGCCTCAAAGATTAATATGGCAGCTACTGCTTGCTTCACTTTCACGTATGTCTAAACATTGGCATTTGCTTTTAATGTGGGAAAATTTCCCGGTTTTCCCACAGCAGTCTAAACAAAGCGATAGACTGGCGAGAGCTGCTTGAGAATTTCCCATCTGGTTCTCTTCTTCCCTATCTATTGGCGCTTCGTTCGGGAGATAGGACGCTTCCTTCCTGACCTTTGCTTCCTCTTGTTTTTATTTACAATGAATACGCTTACGACAATCGCATTCGAACTGCATGTTTTAAGCGGAGCAGTAGTTGTTGTAGTTTTCTGCGATTGAAGCACACTGGACAAAATATTGCACCGTGGATCCTACAAAAAATTAAAACACTAACGCAACGAGTAGGGAATTTTCATGAGTATTAGAAATCATCCCTAATTTTATCTTACTCGACAGTCTTTTTTACAACAAGTATGAATGAAATGGAAGCAGTCTACAAATACAATGCATTTTTTTAACCGTTCATTAACCAACACGTAAAGCACAATAACACATTGGAATTTGGAATACCACCGCTGCTACGCGACGGCTCTCAAGGTTTGCAAAATAACGACGAATCCGTTCCAAATTCAGGTGTAATGGTTTTCTCATGAGTTACTTTGCAGGAATAATGCTGGATAAACACTTGAAGTTGCAAATGGCTATGATCTTAGTTTACTATATTTTCAGTTGTTCCCTGCCTGACAAAATAACTTTGTAGATTTTCCTACTTATGTACAGGCTTAAACAAAAGGAAGTACAGTTTCACTCGTGTCGCACAACTTACACAAATTACAGTAGATGACACATAAACCTTTATTGACATATAACTGAAGTTTTCAGGCCTTCTATGCAGTTGCCGGCTTGCTAGCCTAAAGTTGAGCTTCGCAGCCTTATGCCATCTTTTGAGGTGACATACAACCATTCGCTATTTTGCATGGCAACATTCGATGGATGAAATTTTCTAAAAAACTGGAAACAAGTTTCGACATTGGTGAAGTGGTGCTACATATACATCAACAAGATGCTATTATTATATACATTCGATCGTTTAAACTATCTATACAATGTTGTACTAAGCTAAATAATGCATTTTGTGTACGTCGTCTACAGCGGAGTATTTGTGTATCTAAAGGCGAGTTCACACTAGCAACTTTCGCTCCGCCTATCATGCAGTCGTTCAGTGAAAATGCTGTTGACAGGGTAGTTGTGGTTCACACTTGATTGTGTGTGTGAAAAACGTTCCCCACAGCACATTTTGAGAAGAACTATTCGTGCACAACGTGAACTGGCTGCAATCTACAGAATTACTCCTGTACTTGTGTGAACTTCCAACATTTGGAATGACAGTAATATGTTCATACCAAAGTTCATAAAAATAGTTTAGCTTCAACTAGTCAACAGGCGGCATTACAGCAGTGTGTCATAATTGGTCACGATCATACGAAACATTCTGTCGGTTTATGTTGTGCATGCGCTAAAAAAAACTAGAGCACTCTCAGAGCGCATACTTCCGCCACGCAAGGCAAAGGTTACGAAAAAATATAATTGGTTCTGAGACCATGATTTTGTTTGTATCATCACCAATATCTAATCAATTGTGCCCTTCAACAGTGTTAACAGATTCAGTAATTTTATTGGAGATCCGTTCATAACTTATTGAGTTATGCTGCTGACAAACATTATGACAAACATGAGTCAAACATGCAAACAAGCCAGCCGATCTGTACCAAAATTTAAGCATTTGTGTCTTTTAACATTACTTACAACTCCTATAAATTTCATAAAGATCCATTCCTCATTTATTTTAGTTATTGAGCCAACAAGCATAAAATCAAAGACAGTGACAAACAAACGAACAAACTGACGGTTCATTACAAAAATTTGATCACTCACTCTTCGTAATATACCTAACAACTCATGAAAATTTCACAAAAATCTATCCATAACTTTTTGAGCTATGGCATTGAGAAACATGAGGCAGATAATCAAACAAACAAACGGATGAACGGATTTTCACCAAAAGTTAATCATCTGTTCCTCTCAACATACCTAACAAACCCTGCTGTAAATTTCGTCCAAATCCGTTCATAACTTTCTGAGTATCTTGGTGACAGATAGACAGCCAGAATAACAGACAGACAGACAAACAAAGCCGACAAAAACATAACCTCCTTGGCGAAGGTAATAAGCAAGTTTAATATAACTCCATTTGCCCGGAAAGTCCTTATATATTTTGCTGCTTACGCTTACAAAACGAAAATTTAGGGTAGGTTCGCTAAATAATATGCCTAAACTGAGTGGTTGAGAGCTAAGATTTGGATTGAAAACAATGAGAATTTCCATATTTAAGCACTTGTTTCATGTGTTTAAATGTGTAGTTAGGCCAACCTGTCTTAATATTGCATTTTTTATGATATTGTATGTAGGTAACAGACGCGTACCTGCGCACTGTTTATAAAATATTTACTTGAGAGCGAAAAGCTGTAGCGTCATCACTGGGGCGGGGGACGTGTTTTACTCTGAAATTGTGAGATACTTTGAACATTTTTGCTGCTCTTTCGTTATTCGAAACCTACAAAATGTTTACATAATGTAAAGACCACGGTTTTATACGCAAATTACATTTCAAAATTCGCGTACTTTATAAACGAAGCTCACCTAAATTCTCGTCGACAGCGTCAAAAATACAATCTGCAACATTCTGCCGTCGCACAACCTACCTCTGCCAGTCGGAGGAGGAGCGGCGTCGTTTCTTGGCCAACGGGCTGTGATGGCAATTAAAGTTGCCAGTGTGAATCAGCGGAGTAGCTTTGTTAGGAGTCTATACTGTCGAATTGTATTCCTTAAGCAGAGTGCTAGCTATGATTTTGACCTAAGTTTACTGTTTTACCCGTATAGGTATATGTATTAGCTAGAAGATTTCACAGCACTCGATATCCACGATAATTGCCTTACTTATACGACTCCCCCATTGGTGTCTCACTGGTAACATCTGCTCTTGATGTTGGCATTGCGGAAGTCTAAATTTCATTACTCTCAGAATGAAAAGGCAAACGCTGAGGCTGGTCATACTTCTTAGATGCGATGCTTATGCCTTCTCGAGCAGCCGCAGTGCAATGTGTGTATAGTTCTCATTATCGAGATCGTGCTCGATAGACAGCGCTCTTGCTATCCTCTTTCATATTGTTCTGCTTACGCTTTCAGCATTATGCTGAGGCCACACTCTGCATTCACCATGACAACTGAATGCGAGGATGCAAAACTAGCACGTCATATATGCTACTGACTTGATATGTTTATTGAAATGACACACGAGCCGCACATCGTATAGTACCCAGTTGGGCTTGCGAATACATATGTGGCCCCGGCACATGGGGATACATAGGGTATGAACTACATACGGTATATACACGATCTCTCGAACAACAGTTGTCCGTTTAGGCTACATTAGTTGTCCTTTTTGACTTTGAGTTTTTTCAAACTTTGTAGCTGAGATTTCGGTGTTGGCAGCAGAGAAGAAGAAAATATTGGCCTGTGGAAATTCCCGGCCAAGAAGGTTGGATCGAAATATTGAAGCTCCTTTTTCCCGGCCGGTAAATAGAATAACATGACCGGTGGACTATCTACGTTGTGGAATCTTCTTCACATACCTGTAGTTTATGCATATTAATGATTTGTAAAGCACTTTAATAAAAGATCATGTGAACTATCAGATCTATCTTCTTCGTGTATGACTGAAATTGCCGCAAGAAATTGTAAGAACACAACGAAGAGCGACTGAAGAGCACACACTTACTACCTCAGGCGTATCTGTATTCCTCCTAAAGCGATACCGTACAACCCTCATTTCCACTCCTTAATTACTGTCTAATTTTCCATTTTTAAGTATGTTAGTTTAAATCTGTCTGATTTTTTCTTATTCATGATGATACCCAGCTTACTCTTTATCCTTCCTATGCATAGAATTCCGTCAACTTAACCCTCAGTCCCCTCACTCCTCTCACTGTATCTGTTTTCCCGCTTCCTCTCCACTTGAAACAAACACTCCGTTTTTTTACCCTCGTTTTTTGTTGTTCCCTTGCCTTCTTTAAAGGCCATCAGTGCCGCTAAAAGCCTTCGGCTCTTTAAAGACCGAGGAAAAAGAAAACAACGAGGGCAACGCTCGTTTTTAAGGCCTTATTTTTTTGCAGAAATATAGTTATTTTGTGAGCCTTCACGGAGGTATGGAGGTAATGAGAAAAGGATGTTCGTTTCAACCTTTTCCTTGCAGCGTACCTTTTCTGCTACCAGAGTTTTGGGATTTTTTTTGCAGGAGCAAGTATTTTAAAGACAGGATGCAGATTTAAATGTGTCTTATCTTATTGAGGTTGTGATGTCTCGGTATAAGCGTTCTTTCTGCTATTGTCTTCCTATGAAAGAAAAAGCTCTTTGCAGGGTTATAGCACAGCCTGAGCAATATAGAATCAAGTTTATGCGCTATAGATATTGCGCGTTAATGAAAGCGTTCTAGGTGTGCTATGTAAAGCAATGTACAGTAGCTATATAACATTGAGCACAGATGAATTCCAGTCCACTTAATTCCTGAATGTTGTATTTGCCCCTTTCGACCAAATTTCCCCTGTTCTCTAATCAATGACGCTCGGGCCGATTTAAAATCATTTTGCTGAATCAAGACGTAATTATCGCCTGGAATTCGATCCAAAGCAACGAAGCCAACGCTCAAGACTGAACTTCTAGACAACCTGCAGCTAAGCAGATTAGATGATCTCGGTTCACGTAAGCGAGTTGCAGACTCCCTAATAACAGCATAGCGCCCACAGGAACCAAGGCAACGACAACAATAACACTTGTGCCAGCAGGCCCTGTCGGGGGCATCTGGCTCGACAGGAAGAAGCTCTTCTCCCTCGCGCTTCGTCTTGAGTGTTCCACATGGATACTGTATGGGGGTACTTGGCTCTNTATATAAGCTGCTATTTTGTTTAAGTTTGTTGGAGTTTTTTTTACTCAAGATGTTACTTCTGCCTGTCTATATAGAAGACCTAAGGATGACAGCACGACAAAGGATCAATGAAGAAAAGCAGAAAATTAGGAAGTAAATAAAAGAAGAGGAGATTCCGCACCGGCCTAGAGGCATTAGGCAAACGTGTAGGTTATTGCGTGAATTTTTCACGCACGGGTCCACTAGTATGACACATAAACCTTTATTAACATATACCTGAAGTTTTCAGACCCTACATGCGGTTGCCGGCATTTCAGACCCTACATGCAGTTGCCGGCATTTCAGACCCTACATGCAGTTGCCGGCATTTCAGACCCTACATGCAGTTGCCGGCATTTCAGACCCTACATGCAGTTGCCGGCATCTCAGACCCTACATGCAGTTGCCGGCATTTCATACCCTATATGCAGTTGCCGGCATTTCAGACCCTACATGCAGTTGCCGGCATTTCAGACCCTACATGCAGTTGCCGACATTTCATACCCTATATGCAGTTGCCGGCATTTCATACCCTATATGCAGTTGCCGGCATTTCAGACCCTATATGCAGTTGCCGGCATTTCATACCCTATATGCAGTTGCCGGCATTTCAGACCCCACATGCAGTTGCCGGCATCTCAGACCCTACATGCAGTTGCCGGCATTTCATACCCTATATGCAGTTGCCGGCCTTTCAGACCCTACATGCAGTTGCCGGCATTTCAGACCCTACATGCAGTTGCCGGCATTTCAGACCCTACATGCAGTTGCCGGCATACTCACCGAAAGTTGAACTTCGCAGCCTTATGCCATCTTTTGAGGTGATATACAACCATTCGCTATTTTTCGTGGCAACGTTTGATGGACGAAATTTTCTAAAAGCTGGAAACAAGTTTCGACATTGGTGAATTGGTGCTACATATATGTACATCAACAAGATGCTATTATTATATATTCGATCGTTTAAACTATCTATGCAATGTTGTAGCTAGCTATATAATGCATTTTGTGTACGTCGTCTAAAGCGGAGTGTTTGTGTACCTAATGGCGAGTTCACACTAGCAACTTTCGCTCCGCCTATGATCGAGTCGTTCAGTGAAAATGCTGTTGACATGATAGTTGTAGTTCACACTTGATTGTGTGTGTGAACGGTGCGTTTGTACTGCATGTAGAGAAAGTTCCCCACTGCACATTTTTAGAAGACGCATTCGTGCGCAACGTGAAATGGCTGCAATTTACAAAATTACTAGTGTACTTGTGTCAACTATCAACATTTGGAATAACAGTAATATGTTTATATCAAAGTTCATGAAAACAGTTTAGCTGCAATTACAACTAGTCAACAGACAGCTTTACAGCAGAGTGTCATAATATGTCGCGATCATACGAAACATTCTGTCTGTTTATGTTGTGCATGCGCTCCAAAAAAAAAAAAACACAGCAACAAAACTAGAGCACTCTGACAGCGCATACCTCCGCCAAGCAAGGCAAAGGTTACGAAAAAATAAAATTGGTTGTGAGACCATGATTTTCTTTGTATCAACACCAAAATCTAATCATTTGTGACCTTCAACAGTGTTAACAGATTCGGTAATTTTTTCGGAGATCCGTTAATAACTTATTGAGTTATGCTGTAACAGACATTATGACAAACATGAGTCAAACATGCAAACGAACCTACCGATCTGCATCAAAATTTAATCATTTATGTCTTTTACTATCCTTTGGTAAATTATAAAATTGAAAAAGTCGACACGAACTAATAATTAAAACTTGACGTTTCGGGATACTTCTCCCATTTTCAAAAGCCTAATAAAATCTTTAATG
>LQNS02000211.1:25354939-25388724 GCA_001587735.2 Parhyale hawaiensis
ATTTAGATCAGTACCCGATAAGGGTAAAATAATTAAAGACCGGAATCATTATACGGACGACCCTGCCCTTCCGTATTCATCATTTCTCGGAATTGGTGAGCCAGCAGACAACGTAGCCCGCCATGCGAGCTGTGAGTAACCGCCATGCGAGCAGTGAGTAACCGCCACCCAGTTTACTCACTTGCGGAGGTGCATGCCAAAAATGCCACGTTTTTATTATGTGTGGCGTTTCTACGCATTTGTATTTCCTATTTGCAAGTTTGTTACTCTTACGGGCGTGCACGTTGTGAGTATGCATCCTTTGTTTTACTCACGGGTTAAGATCTAGATACCTATTTCTATTAAGTAGAAACCTTTTAATTTAACAGTTTCCAGTAAATACTCAGTTGTTGTTGTAGATGTGATGGCGCTTTGAAAATGAGTAAACGTGACTTATTTGCAGCCCCTCTTTGGTGTCGGGATGTGTACACACATATAGCCCCTCTTTTTCTTGTATTTTCATTTTGAATACATTCAGTGTCATGATTGTGGAAGAGGTTACCACTGACAGACATAGTCCTGGTTTTTGCACTTTTCATTGACATGATTACAGATACAAATGTGACTGGCCCATAATACCAATTATCGACATATATATTTATTATAGCAAATTTTCATTCGTTATTATTGTACATTTGATCACTGCCGATATAAAAGTATACTTTGCTACATCGGTACAATACAAGTGAAACCATCATAGACAAAAAGAGTGGTGATGCTCCCCATGCATCCAATAACAACAAGGATATGAGCCCTGAATAACTCAATAAAGATATCAATATTGAAAAAACAATTCCGAGACTAACAACGGGAGTAATTTCATAAAGTATGTGGTATTTAAAATAAAATCTCACCCGCGAATCTTCCCAATTTTTCACCCATAAACATCAAAAACTCACTCACAGCAGTTCCCAGTGCCTCGAATCTCAGCGGTGGCGGCACCGCCTGTGATCCGGAATTCTAGGAATTAGTGCCTGGAATTAACTCGAAGAATTCGACGACTTCTTGCCTTGCTTCCGCAGGCCTGTAAACCATCTCCTCGACAGGTTAATTGGGTTTCTCATGTGTTTGGATTATGTTGTTACGTCTGGTGTTCTTCATAGGTTAGCATACCTGCTGAGAGGAAACGTGTTTCTATTAAACACCTGTAGCATGGCATTTAGTCTGTTGTTCAGGAAGTATTTCGAAATTTCTTGTTAAGAAACAGAAAATTTTTTCTTTAATAAGTATAAGTTTGAGCTCTTGAAAAATAATATGTAATAATAAAATTTTGTTCTCTTGCAGAGAATTTTTTCGTTTTATTTTGGAGTTAAAACTCAATCCTTTTAAATTAAGTTTCAGTTCCTGTAAATTAAGCTTCAGTTGTTTTATAAGAAAATTTTATTTAATTACATAAAACTTTGATTTCTATTAAGCTTCCGTTTCTTTCGCTTTATCAAACTTTAGTTCACCTGAATTAAACTCCTGTTCTTTCGGTTCTTTGTAATTAAATCTTCACCTAACTACATTGGAAAGGGGTAGAGGGTTCTGTGTGTGCAAGCTGGCATGCACTAGCATTAGCGCACACGTGGCGACCAGCTGCACACATGTACGCCAGCACAGGCACGCCTCGTACGCACCAGCTGGTCAGTGTACGCAGCAGGTGCCGATGTCGTGACGGTTTACCTGCTGCAGACTCTGCCTAGCTAATTATCGTGCTGACCGCTTCATCTGTTGCTGCATGAGCAGCATCTGCCGGTCGTGTATGCGCTGCACGCACACCTTCATTCAATGCTCATAGGTAAATAGCGAGTTCGTACATACACTCACCTATATCTGAGTATGTACACTCACCTATCCGAGTATGTACACTCACCTACCCTAACAGAAATCGTGCCCCCCCCCCTCCCCGGAACCTAAAGTCGTAAAACATCATTTGCAGCGGAAACATGATTTTATTTTTGCATTACAGATGCGTAGCCTGTTGATAAATCAGTTGTGTAGTCTTAATTGGAATTAATTTATAGGAATATGGCAAATGTACATACATACTGTACACAGTGTAAAATTGTAAACATCATACATTACGAGCATCTTCCTACACTAAACCAATAATAGGAAGAGAAGAAATTCTATCACTTTTTAAGGGAAATCTGCTTGAATATCTCGCAGAAAAAGAATTAATCAGGCAACAATTTTAAAAACTAATCATCACCTACGTTGCCAGAAGTTGGGTTTGTTACTGCGATGCCACAAAAAACTGTTTACTGTGCGTGAACAAAGAAAATCATAAAACTGATGCAAGAAAAACTAATCTCATTATCCACTATGTAATGATGCACAGTTGCTGGTTGGTTGATTGATTGCTTACTTGGTTCGTTGGGCTTTTTTCAGCCCAATCTAAGAAATAGGTAGGTGAAAATTCAGCTGCTGAACACCAATCGGAAGAGATAAGAGGAAATTCGGGCAGAAGCTCGACGTAATGTTCGCGGACTGAACTTCTTGGCCGCACACTCAACTTGCTGCCCGCACACCTCACCCGACTTGACGATCAAAAGCTTAACTTGATGATCGATCCGGCAGTCACATTAATGATCGGCCGCTCAACGTCATGACTGTATGCTCAACTTTTCAACTTGGTGATTGATCGCTCAACGTAATGATTCTATGCTCAACTTGGTGATCGATCGCTCATCTCGGTTATTGAACGCTCAATTTGATGATTGCACGATCAACTTGGCTGCCCCGAAAGAAATGGGGCCAACGCACGTATATTACTTGCCGTCTGTTTTATAGCTTGACACCGTAGTATATGTATATAGTAATACACGGTTTATTAGTGTCTCTCTTTCCCGATCTGATGGATTAGATAGGAGAAATTTCATCTGCTGCACAGGCAGGGGGCCATTGCCTTCCAAACGTTTGTTTTGATTAATGGCTTTTGCAGAGTTCTCGGAGATTGACCATCGTGTTTATGACGTAAAATGACGAAAATAACTTGCTTGCACAAAAAGAAACTCGGGTATTACTCGTTTAACTTACCTTCGAATTGCTTATAAAAAGAAAAGATATTCTTCAGAGCACAACCTTGAGTAGAAGGAACTGAAGCGGAGCTTGCTTTGAATAAACATTCTGTGCCATCAGATAATGACGACCCGGGCTGCTAGTTGATGATGTATGTAAAAATACAATTACAATGTAAAAAATAATGCCTTACGATGTTTTTATAATTACTACATAGAGTAATTCCTATAAATATATGTAACGCTTTGCATGTGATTGTAATGAGCTGCAATTGGAATCAGGTTCAGACCTGCACACTGCTACTCTCTTATACGACTTTTCTTTCCATTTTTCTTTCTTTGTTTATTACTTTTCTTGGATATTCCTGTGTTGGAATGCATACATTGTTCTTTTTGTTTCTCTCTTCCTGACGCATCAATTATTGGTATCCATTTTTTTTATCAATTCATATAAGATGGGAAAGTTCGATCAACGGACACATTTCCTTAAGCGGAAAATCTCCTATCTGATAGAAATAGTCTCTTATTTTTCTAATAATAGCCTCAATTTCCGCAGCGGCCGCTTACTCATTAACCCGGGCGCTCATTTACGCGATAAGCTTTGGGAATGAAAAGGAAAATGTCGGGCATTTGGTGACGAATTACCAATGTCTGGCACAATAGACCTGGTATTTTTTGTCCCTTTTCTATCGTATATTTGACCGTGGTGCGGTCATGTTCACAGCACCAGGACCATCAATTTGGGTTAACAACTGGGCGGCAGACTGTGCATCTGGTGCGTGGTGGACCAGCGATTGCTTGGCCAGGTAGGAGGTGGTGTGCCGTGCGCGCGCCTCTGCTAGTTGGCGCCTGGAATTGATACGCGTGCCTGTGCTGCGCATGAAAGTGATACGCCTGCATACATTACGCTGCAAGTTACATTTACGCCTGAACATTTGTTAAAATTTCCTGAAATAGATATCTGTGAGCCTGAAGCTGTCGTTTCTGTACATGCTTCAAATTGCAACTGTATTTCTGAGGAATAATCCATCTTTTACAATATGTTTATGAAGAAATGATATAGTTATTATGAGTAATAATTGCGGTTTTCTGAAAAAAAAAACGCAAAAAATTTACATCCGTTGCTCTCCATCAATCACGCTCGTGAATTTACTGAAATGGGAATATGAGCAACAAGTAAGCCCGCCCTCTCTCTCTCTCGTATCTCAGTTGTAACCAAGATACACTGTGCTATATCAGTCTAGCTCGGCAAAAAAAAAAAATTTTAAGGTTGGCTTTGGAAGCTTGACTGTTATTGTATAACTCTTACGAGCTGAATTTGAAGAAAATTCAACTTAAAACTATTACCATACCTTTTTGCTTCAGAAGGGATGGAAATATATAAGCGAACATACGGTATAATTAAATAAAGGAATAAACATACCCTGGTCTATATCATGTTTTGAATATTAGTGTGCTTTTTTTACTATTAGTTTTTGAAGTGATGGATGTCCATCGTTCCTTGAATCTCTGCCAGACCTCGAAAATTCCATGACTAATTACGAAAATGTGTGATGCATTTTAAATTGGATTGGAGAGCTGGTAATATAATCTATAGCCGGACTGACAGGCTCGTTGCCAGGGAAGACCCGAAGTCCATGCAGGTGTTCATTTTTATTACTTTTTTATTGTTCACTTCTCTCTTTCGACTGACGTTGAAAATGTGCAGTTTCCAAATGAAATACTTCAGAAGCAACTGAATAAGTGTATTTGTTTATTGCAGACTCCGCATTCCGGTTTCTTTTTTGATATTATAATTATTTTAGCCCTTGATCGCTTTTTTATCCTATTATACTAATGTCGTACAGCGTCCCTACAAGGGCTCTTTTTTCCGTAAAAACATAATAGAAAAGAGAAGCGTTAATTTTATAGCGAAACTAAACTGCCCGAGTAAGGTACAGTTAATAACGCCCTAAATGTTATTCTTACTTTTTTTGCACCCGCATGCCATCTCCCTGTTCTGCCCAATGGCTAGCTGACTTTGAATTATTTCAGTTATTTTACCGGTCCGCCACACCCCCCCCCTCCCTGCACCGTTATTCAGCTCCCTCATGTAATTATTTCGTTTACTGCAGACCCAGCACGCCAAGTTTCTCTTTGCTAGCGTTGTAATGTTTTTTTTTTTTTCATACACAAACTGCGCCCATCGATCGGCTGTAAGCGTGCAGTAGTTTAGCTGTAACTTAATCACAAGGTTTTATTTATTTATTGTTAAGCTTGCACGCAATTTTAGAAACAATCTAATTATTAATTATTTATTTGTTTACCACAGAATACGCCCGCTCCTGCGTACAGTATGTATTAAAAATATGCTATTAATTATTTACTGCAGACTACTTACTGCTCCCTCCATATATAGGTATTTATTTGTTCATGCAAATCCGCATTGCCTGTTCTCAATACTTTTAAAATACCCAATTTATATTAATTTACTGAAGGCTCCGTACCTTGGCTTCCTATTTACAGTACTTTAAAAACATTTTTTTCTTTTATTTATTTACCCCACATTAACCACTGACCCCCCTTTGATTCTAACGTAAATATATTATTTGTTTACCGCAGACTCCGCACGTCTGCTCCCTGTACACAATACCTCACTAATACCCTAATTAGATTCCAATGCTAATTAAGCTACAGACGCCGAGGACCACCGTGAGCGTCTCCCACAATCACATTAAAGTCGGCGAGCCGTGCCACCGCCTCCGTAAAGTCCGTTCGGGCAGCGATCTTCTGAAATTCATTGGCTTTATTAGCAAACAAAGAATTCATTTCTGAGAGCTTCTTCTCAATGGTGCGGCAGTTGCTTTGGTGAGTTAGGGAAGTCCATTAGCTACCTGATTTTTGGGGAGATCTTGTGAGAAACTAGAGAGACGGCGGTAAGTTGGTCAAGACAGTTGTACACCCTAGCAGAATGCGCGGCCGACTCATAAGCTAAAATCGTAAATTAACTGCTGGGACGGCCCAAAATCTTGCTACCCCGGTGAAACTTCTTCCTGGCACAGAAGCTGTTTTTTTTTTCATTTTCAGCGTATGGGGCGGCAATGAATTCTGTTAAGGGCGTCAGTTTATGTGCTTCTGTAATGCAGCTAGTTTTCCAAATATGCCACGGATCGGTTTATTAAAATGAGGATATGTAGCATGGACAGGATCTAACTTCGTCATTCACAAAAAAGGCCGTACGTGGAGTCGAATAGCTAGTGTATCTTCGCGTATATGTTCGGTAGGCCAATATATGAGCCTGTCAGTGCAGTTTTGGTAACTGAGATTTTGATAAAAATTTCATTAATGTTGCTGCAATTACCTCCGCCAAGGAGGTTATGTTTTCGTTGTGTTTGTCTATCAGTCTCTTTGTCTGTTTGTTTGTCTGTTGCAAAGGTAACTCAAAAAGGTATGGACGGATCTCTACGAAATTTACAGGGATTGTTTGACCCGTTCGCAGTAACAGATGAACTTTTGGTGAAGATCCGTTTATCTGTTTCTTTGTCAGCCTGTTTTTTCTTGGTATCTTAGTAACTCAAAAAGTTATGGATGGATTTTCATGAAATTCAGATGAGTTGTTAGGTAGCTATGCCACAATGAGTAGCTAAATGACCAAATTTTTCTGATGATCTGTTTGTTCTTTCGTTTTCTTGTCGCTGTGTTTGATTTCAGGCTTGTTAGCACAATAGTTCAAAAAGTTACGAATGGATTGTTATTTCTCAGAGGACTTCTTAAATGAAAGTTCAGCCTTCTGCCTCAAAAGTGAGCGAGCTCAAGTCCCTCTGCTGGAGTTCCCAAGTACGACAATACAATACCAAGTGTGACCCCCGTAGCTATTCATACAACACCGTTTTCACCTCTTGAATTTCTTCGTATCTTATTTTCATAAAGCGCGATAGGAAAAATATAAATATATTTATAAATAAATAAATAAATAAAAACTCGACGTGAATTATTATATCGTACTGATTGTCATTAATACTGTAAAGATATTATTAGTATATTACTATCGTAATGATTATTTTAGTATATTCTTAGCATTATTACCAGCATTGAATAACTTCTACCTGCTGTTCGTATCTTCACCACTACACCACGGCGACAATGTCGTAAAGCACCAGGCAGGCCGTGCACCCAGGACCACCTAAGGTGCTCCCGCCGTGTTCACATGTGTTGCCAGGTACGCAGGTACAGACATGTATGGACCTGCCGCAGGTACAGCAGGCGGCAGGATCAGACGAGTACTTCCCCTGCGGCCATGTGTAGGTATACATACTGTGTCGCTTTTTCCTTCTGCTCGACAGGACATTGTTGAGCGCTCAACAGCTCTAATGGCCTTGAAAACACACAGGATTGACTTGCTCGTCTGCTCTTGATTTTGGTGGTGCCGTTGTTCTACTGACCTTCAAAATACGGAATATTGGATGGTTTGTCTGCTGGGTTTGAAATGTGTATTGTATACATTGTTGATCCGTTGTAGGAGAAAATATACTGAAGAGTGAACTGTTCGCTGGTTTTATATTATGTTGGTGTGATTGTTCTATTGGATTTGAAAATGCACAGGATTGAATTGTTCGCCTGCTGGGTTTTTTCGTTTTTTTTTTACTAGCCTAGAAAATACACAGGATGAATTATTGCACGCTTGCTGCGAAGTTTTTTTTAAAGTTGCCCTACCAGCCTTGAAAATACTCGAGATAAATTCTCCACCAGCTATGGATTTTCTTCTTTATCATTGCAGTATACACTGCTTTTGAAAATAAATAGTACTGAGTTGTGCGTGAGCTTTGTTTTTATTTTTATTGTTGCGATACTTACATTGAAAATACATAGGATTGAGTTGTTTGTGTGGAGATAAAAATTGAATCAGAATAAATATAACAGCCCTGTAATTTTTCCTTCTTCGTCTTCTTTCATTAAAAACGAAATACAAGAAGCCTCCTCATATCATGCCATCTATAATTCATTAACTGAAACAATGGCGTTTATGTCTAAGCTCTCCATTGTGTGTTTGGACTCACAGAAAAGATAGGAGCACCATATTTATTTTAATGGAAGTCGACTTATATTTTCCCTTTATTAGGGAGAAATTGAAATCATTTTAGACAACAGGGCCTATAATATACCAGATTGGCTACCTATATTGATGAATCTCTATTGTATCGCGTTCCGAAAAATATGCAGGTATAAATTGTTATTTTCATTGTATAGCCACTTCACTAAAATCAGTGTTGTCCTTCTTGGGGGCGAGGATAAGAATCCCCTTGTGTACATTTTTAACTGTGAAATATCGGTTTAGCCTTCCCGTGAAAGATCACCGCTGTATGATGTTGAAAAATATTCATGTAAAAATGAAATTTAGCTCCCGTATTCGATTGCGACCTATTTAAAGCAAGAAAATTTCAGTTCCTAAAGAGAAAGATTGAATACGATTTTATATCTTTATCCTGAAACTGGTAAATTGTAAATCTTTCTGGAAAAGATTTCTTCTTATGGCATTGTAAGAATGTGTATATTTCAACACACTAAACATTCGTAGTGGATATTCAACAATGCAAACAATGTCGCGTCTAAGAGAAAATCTTGAGAGCTTCTTAGGTATAAACGTATAGCATCGAAATGCCTGCTCTGCACATTATTAAATTTGGGAAATGTATAATTATAAGTATTTATAGATTAATATATCGTTCAGTGTTGAAGATTTTTCCGATGTATACTAAAAGTCCATGTTCATTTTCTATACTCTGTAACTTAAACTTGTCACTGCGTATTGTCGTTGTCCGATTAGGTTTCTTAAAAATGTCAAATCTTCATCCTCAGCAAAAGCAAGGTATCCCATTTAGTATTTTTTTCTTTAGCTGAAGAATTTTAATCACTCTCCTTTTCATAAGAGTCCCTGCGTGTTTTGGACTCTTTTTGTTTCTCCTCTCTCTGGGAAATGGAAATCTGTTCATAAGATTGGAGCTACGCAGCAAAAAACAAGGTATCATTTTACAGCAAAAAATGAAAAACGGAAAATTACGTTCGATTCGTTGTGGCTGAGGTTTACAAAGGGCTCTGTATAACCCAAAATTTGAACGAAAAAATGGGGATCATTTACCATATGCTCCCGTATCATGAACGACACAAAAATAACAAGTTTACTTTGCTTTTCTACCACAAAAATATGTAAGCCATCGTAGGTTAAACACTGCCAATTCATCTTTTGGTTATATACATGCATTTGAATTTTGATTTTAGGATATATATAGTTTCTGAAACGATGCAGTTGACCTAAGTTCTTTTTTCTACAAAAATAGCTCTTTTCTCAAATTAAATACTTTTTCTTTATATTAACTATTTATGAGCAAAATCTACAAGGTTCAGTTAACTTAATGTACTTCACTCATTACACCAACAAAGAAACATTGTACCAAAAATTAAGTTTAACTTTGGTAAAGTGCATTTGTTCTTAAAGTAAGTATAATTTGTAGAAAAATGTCGATATCACCTAAAATTAATCCTAATGTCCCTAGAGACGTAGTTGATGCTATATTATGCACGGTACAACTTTAAGCAAGAGATACTTGACTTGAAATTAAGTTAACCTATACAAACTGTTTGGTAGCACTTGGCGATAAAATTTCTCTAAAATTGTTTGTAATTTCCAAAGATGTGTTGCAGACCTAAAATTGGATATGACTTGTACAGAGGTGCACTTTGGAGGTGCGTTTGTACTAAATACAAGTACCACCCAATTTTGCTAAGGAGAGTTAATCTGACCTAAAATTAAGTCTATAATGATCTTCTATTCTACAGAGAAGTGTTTGACCCTAAAATAAGTTCAGCGTCTACACAGAAGACGAACCATAATGCACTTGAACCGATGCCCACCTTTTCTATCCATCCTCTGACCCGTAAAACGACTCCGTTCCCACGATGCTTTTTCTCACTCTTTTCTACCTGCCCACTATCTCCAAACATTTACCTCCTTATATTACCTAGTTACCTCTCAGGTATTAATTAGGATTATGTTCCAGCAGTGGCCACAACTTGAAACCCAACTCACTGTCTACTGAAAGTTAGTTAATTATCCTGTCGTTAGACTCATCGACTAATCCTAGGTCATGCTGTGTTGGAAGTCGCCAAGCAATGTGCTTTGCCAGAGAATTCATTAATTACGTTAAGCGGTATGAACGTACGTCGCTGTTCTTGTGAAACACACGTCAGATAGGTGCCATGTGGCACCGGTGACGGCATGGGTCCGGACTGCATGCGGTACTTTTTGTAAGATTAAGCCCGACGATACCTTATAGTCAAGTCGCATCCCGGTTGCTGATGAATTTAGTGTTAACCTGCAAAACATAAACATGCAGAAACCGTTGCCGATATGAAAGTCTCATCTCAATAACTGGATGGTAAGGAAGAATATTCCTGGTTGCACTGGACCGTGCGTCAAAATTCGCCCAGCTGGGTAAGTCGCATTTCAGTTACCTAATGATAGGTAAGTCTACTGTGATGGCGCACACCCATTTTCCAATGAAGAAAATTAAATTCAAGTTCATATATATCTCCCAGTAGGAAAGTTTTCACTAATTGAAGCTCTCACAGTACGAGATTAGTACACGAAGCATAATTCAATACTTGTTGATAATAATGTTTCCGGGATAAGTTACAGTTCACGCAGTCTTAAGCCGAGTCCACACGTCATTCATCTCAACGCGTTCACTCGTCCAAATGTTTTGTTACGTCTTTGTCAGCAGAACTTTGTGTACGCCCCAAGAAGTTATTAAAATGTTAACTGTCATATCAGTTTCTGCTGCAAGTGCCACTAGGCAGGTTACGGATGTCTCTTCAAATTTGGGGTGACATAAAACTGAGAAAAACAATGCACTTTGTGCTATGTCTAGGGCACAGTAACACGTTCGCACGAGTGGATGATTGTACGCGTCGATATGAATGTACTGTGAACACGGCCTTAGGATACAACTCTTTATTGCCTTTTCGCCTTATTGAACCCAGGCTTCAGCTTGAACATGAAATCTTGCCGAGATCACGATAATATCACTTCTCAATTGAAAATTAATCAAAGGCTCTTCCTGTAATACTGAACTCGAACTACCGCCCCCCCCCCCTGATTGCACAACCAGGTCCTGGTGAAGTTACTTTCCTTGTCGTTTGATCGTGAGCGTGTTCGTTTAGAATGCCCCAGGGTGCAGTTCACGCACGTGCATGTATATAACTCCTGGGAATTTCGTGTGTCTATATAGTGGTGATTATTATACTTTAAAGACCGAAATAATTAGGTCATCGAAGTAATCATAGCGCACAGTGCTAGTTGTGATTTTACCAGGGAAACAAAATTTTGTATATTAAGGAACATTATTTCCATTGACTAATTACGTCAACTTTTTCATAACTCCATCGTTTTAATTCATTTCTTCCTCATTTCCTTTGGATGGAGTCGACTTGCGACACAGCTACACACTTGCACGTCATGCCGTGTTGAGCGGCACGCAGTGTTTTATTTTACCCGCACCCGAGGTAATTTCGTCGCTTGTGCCGAATAATTCATTGAGCTCCAAGTGCATTGGCCTCTCCGCACTCCACCCTTCCGCCCCTGTTCCGATCTGTGCGTCTCTCTCTTCCTCTCATTCATGTCTCAATTTCCTGTCGTTTCCCGTGCTTGGCCTTGCATGGTTGCGCGAGCTCAGCGGTGTCTTTTAACTTCAGTAGTTTAATCGTATTAAGCTTAAATTTAAGTTTCTGATGTATTAAAGTTGGGTTTCTCATCCGAATAGCACTTTTGTGAACGTTCATTAGTGGTGAGCATGTGACTATTGAAATGTGAATATTCCGTAGTTTTTTTTTGGAAAAAATGCCAGGAAAATGCCAAGAATTCGATATTTTTCTATGAAAAGTTTTTCATTATTTTCTGAATGAAAAGTTAATTTATCCGTTAAGACTTAGACATTTGTTTCTCTACTCGTAGGAATAATACAACTTTTAATACCTTCCAGAACATAGAGAGTGTACGTTAATGCGTCATTTTTCCATTAGGGTTTCAGAAAATAACTTCAGTAATTGTATGATATCTGTAGTTTGATTTTAAATATGACAGATGCTTTAAATTCATCGTCAGCTTTTGTTAGATGAAACTTCCACCATATTTGATCGAGGATGCATATGATTAGTTGTAAGACATCTTCGATTGAAATTTAAACCGTTGAATTATGTTTGCGCATCCTAGTGTATCAAGGACTTGACAATATTTTAAAGTTCTTACACACTGGCATAAGGTTTTACTACAATCAGATTCATCTAAGTAATTTACATCTTTGAAAAAATGATGCACTTCTTACTCACCAGCGTGCTCCATCCACTAGCTCTGGCCCACAATGCTGACCTGTCCGCAGCATGCCAGGTATGCCATTGTGACAGCAGGTATTTCCTGTGAGTTACGTCCGTCGTGTTCGTGATATCCTCCCGTTACGCTTCGCTGTCACAGTCTCCACTTGTGTACGTGCGCACGTATGACTGACTGGTGTGTCACATCCTGGAGTATATTGCACGGTTTCGTGTCTTTCATAATAATGTACCTATGAGTTGAATCGACTTCATTCACAAACTTGCCGAACTACAGATATTAACAGTTGTACTCCTTCATTCAGGTTTCATTGTCATTGGCTTTCTGTTGCATGACGCAAACAATCAGTGTATTTCATTGTGTATGGGTTTATTCGGTATATCGTACAAGATTTATTACCTTAAATGCTTTAATAAATACTTGCTGAAGTGTTTTATAAACCTTCGAATCGACAACTCCGCCTTTACTCTAACAAATGGAAGATTAGTTGCTTTCTACAAGTTGTGTTAATTGAAGCCTGTAAATGTTGCAAAATGGATGATTGGTGTATCACATCAAGGCCTTTCATACAACGTTCAACATGTTTTATGAGTGTTCACTGCGTTTCGGTAATTCAGTTTCCCATAATTCTAACCGCAAAAACTTAGAATTTTTTTGCATACAGATATGTTTTTATATTGTAAATAGCAGACGTGGTTCATGATATGCAATGTACTATACATCCTGTATCATCTTCACCGATGAAGTATTCAAATAACGGCAAATACAACACAAAACTGTCCGCCATCTCATTTACGCATATATTTATAATCGGGTGTTTGAATGTTTTTTATGCCATTAGGAATATTTATCTTAAGCGTTATATACGCGCCCGTCACAGCTGTGTATCATGCAGTCCGCCGCATTCAATGCATACATCAAATTTTATTCCATGCCGAATTTAAATATTATTGTTCTATCTCTTGCATTCGTTTCTGACATTATTTTGTCATCTTTTTTTGTTTATTTTGCTGCAAGTATTGCTGCTGCTGCTGCCTCGCTGAGTGTGGGCCTTTGTTGCGCTTTCAACTGAAATTAATTCACCCACACATTTATATAATTGTTTTTCTCGTTACAGTTGCAATGTGGGAGGTTGTGCAGTATACAGTGACGAGATAATTATTTGTTTGAACAGCTGATAATTTCACCGCAAACAGTGAACGATTCCTAGCTGTGTACGTTGCCGGTAGTGAACCGGACAATGTCAAGTTTAATGTTCTCACGCCGACGTGTTTTTTTCTTCAGTTTATTAACTATGCTTTCCAGCTGTGGTAGGTAGTGGTCCGCATCGTCATCGAATGATGGCAAAAAATTATTATGTACTTCGACGAAGCCTCGTTTCATTCTTTCGCCTTTGCAGTTCTGTTCTCTGAAATTCTTACACTTTTCCTTCTCTGCTGGGCTCGATTTTTTAATTTTGTGCTGCATGGACGAAGAAAAAATTAATTCACAATGGAAGTACAATCGAGCATATCCATGCTACCTCAGAAAGGTACTCTAGTCGTCTTCACACTCACTTTCCTTCGATAGCGAAAATTTGCTAAAGCCACAGCCCTCTTGCCTTTCATGCGGTGAATTTTTGCTTATCTAATCCATCACATTAGAACGTTGATACAAGCAGGTAATTAACAAGTGTTTTATTATATACCGAGATGTCGCAGGACATGCCGTCTCTGACGCCGTAGCTCTGACAATTTGTGATCGGCTGCAGCCATGCACTCGTTTAGGGCCAGCGTTCATCAATCTGCAGCTCGAACCATGAACAAATGCATGTGCATTTCCCCATCAGGGGTTAGCGGTCCAGATGACGACATTTACCCTTTACTGTCTGTAACTAAAGTCTGTCTGGCATGCAAAAATTTACACCGTAAGTTCAAGCTTAGGAGTGTCGAGTCAACTTTCGTCAATAAATCGTCATATGCTGTGGCCAAGTGTGTAATTAAATTTTCATCTATTTTTGGAAAGCCTATATATTGAAGCCAGCCATTCTTCCTCAAAAATTTTAACGTCATCTGGCTGGATGTGACAGGAAAGTTCGTATCCTGGATACGGAAGTTCACATTTAAGGCACTATTTTAGTGGGTCAGGTTATATTTTTATGCCAACTCTTCTTCGTACAAGCCACATTATTTTCCTCGGATTGGATTTATACATGAGCAGTGTCATCCTTTTGAAAGGTTAATGCAATGTGAATCATTTGAGGCAGCGTAATAATGAAGAAAACTGAATATAGTAAAAATCTTCTCGTCGTTGTTCAGGAGAACGGTGTCAACTAAACCCCTGCTTGAAGATATCCAAGAAAATGGTACAACTCTACTCGTAGATATTGAAGAGAACTAGTGAAAAATGCAACTCTTCGTGTGTTGCTTAGACTTTTGATAAAATTGGTGCATAGTACTACGCATCTTCTTCTGTCGTGTCAGAAACACTTCTACAGTACATCCTGCCTGTGTTTTCCTTCTCGATGTGAAGCGTTAAATTCGCCATTGGGGTGCATTGGGACAGGTTGTGATCGCCTGCAATTAAAACGCAAAAATATCTTCGTTAAGCATCCAGCGTTCGTACCAAGATCGTTGCGCCGATAATAGCAAATATGTTTGTACTGAGTGGCTACCCTATTGCACGCGAATATGCTACTCTGAAAAATCTCCCTAACTTTACTACACTGAAGTCAACGATCTATTAACGCATTCGCAATCAGGACACCAGAGCAACTTGAAGACGATGTTTTCACCCCAACAATTTGCAGTTGCTATGCCGACTTGTTACTGCCAGTATCTTCACTTTGTATGTACCCACATACTAGGATAAAGTTGGTAAAATAATTTTACTACTGGAGAACTAGAGATGCGCAATCGTACAAAAAATTTATACTCGTGATCCTGACCTGTATCTACCCAGATGCCGGGACGGATACAGTAAAATATTTATGGTTACTCAGCTGGTGAGCGCCGCTGCTATCTAAAAAAACCTGCATTGTGTACAGTTTTTGTCGGACCGGCCGCGTCCTTTTGGAGTAACGAATTCTTTGAACAATTGGATGAAACGCTTCTGTACAGACATGTCAGCCTTGGATGGTAAGTAAAATTAATTGAGATTTTCTAATTACTGCTCCAGGTAAATGGATTAAATCAGTCGTTTTTTTTCAAGTTATTGGTTTCATGATAGTACTTGAGTACCGTCTCTTCGTATGTCAGTACATCCATTTTTTCCAACTTTTTCAATTTATTATACCGGAAAATCCGTTTCTTCATTCTCTCCATTTATTATGTCAGTAATATATTTTTTATGTCTTTTTTCCTATGCTCTCAGTTTTTGTATAATTCCCTTGCTGCTTGATATTTGAATTATAGACATATGTATCTACTTATAACTTATTATGACTCATGAAGTTGTACATTGTGTAAAACTAACTGCATCTGTACTACAGACATCTGAAAATGTACATACGCTAAAAATTCGGTTTCTGGACTCATAAATATAGCTACTCGTATGTACAGGATTTAAAAAATTCTGTTCCTGGATTAAAAAGATATTAGGTCATCTCCTTAGAATTTCCGTTTCTGGCAATCGTGACGAGTCCGAGTTAATGAGTGAAAAATCCACTGCTTCCAGCGTTCGGAGTCGGAGTTGGAATAAAATGATCCACTCCGCGATTCTTGAAGTCTGATTATGAAAATAAATGTTTCAGAAGTTCATTAGAATTATATGTCCCAAATAATACAACTATTGCAAGATATTGTGAACTGTCAAAAATTACGTTTTCCAGCCAATCCACGTATAGGTACTGTGTGTATTATCGGGTGTCAGTATATACGGTGTAGTATAAAACAAATAATTACTTATACTTTATTAGGTAAGCGTATGGGCCATGGTATCTAATGTGTCCTACCTTATGCTACCTGAGATTTGGGACATATAATTATTATGTGCGCACTTGACCCTAAACCCACAGACCAATATCAGGTGTCTCGTATAGGAATAGCATTAGTTGAAACGTAAAGAAAAATTGACCCTCAGCGCTATATAGGTTAAGTTAGGCTAGCCACCTATTCTAGCTGAAGAAAACCTATCTTGGCCGATTCTTAACTAACGAAACCTTTCTTAACCTAACCCACTCGCAGAAATAGGTCACTTACTATATTATTAGCCTAATTTTCGGTAGTGAGTAGGTCCCCCCAAGTTTTGCATAATGTTTTGCATAATCCAAAGTCAAGTACATAGGGATAAAAAGAAGCATCAAAGTGATCACAAACATTATACAAAAATAGATGTTTCTAGAATAGTGTAAGATATATGTATGAAAAATCAAGTACATAGGGCTAAAAAGAAGCATCAAAGTGATCACAAACATTATACAAAAATAGATGTTTCTAGAATAGTGTAAAATATATGTATGAAAAATCAAGTACATAGGATAAAAAGCAGCATCAAAGTGATCACAAACAATATTCAAAAATAGATGTTTCTGGAATATTATGAAAAATCAAGCACATAGGATAAAAAGCAGCATCAAAGTGATCACAAACATTCAAAAATGGATGTTTCTAGAATAGCATATGAAATGTCTTCCACAATTGAACCATTTTCACCTCGAGACTGCATATGTGCGAACTTTTTTTGAATGAATAACTTACTATTATATTTCTTGATCAAATATTAAAATGCTTTCTGTACAGTAAAGTTAATATGAAGCCCAAATTCCCTACAGAATCTATATTAAAGTTATATTTTCACTTACCAGTCATCGGATCTGAAACCGAAAATAAAGAAAGAAATAATCTCAAAAATATACAAGTATTTTATTGACTATCATCCGTGTGTATGTTTTAAAAATCATTTTAAACTATACGCTCTTTTTCGATCAAAAAAAGTATCGGCCGTGTTTGTGCGCTTTTCGGTGGTATATAATTACCTATATGTGTGACCACTTGGTGGTATATAATTACCTATAAGTGTGACCACTCGGTGGTATGTATTTACCTATATGTGTGACCACTCGGTGGTATATAATTACCTGTAAGTGTGACCACTCGGTGGTATATAATTACCTATAAGTGTAACCACTCGGTGGTATATAATTACCTATAAGTGTGACCACTCGGAAGTATATAATTACCTATAAGTGTGACCAGTGCGAGCGATCGTACATTGGGAGCGCTGATCAATTGTTTGCCAGGTCCACCAATCCAAAAGAACTTCGTTTCGAACTGGTCAGCTTTTATTAAAACTCACGCAATCTTTCGTGACCATTGTATCAATACTAATAATATTTTTATAAGCAATAATTTTTCAGCCTTATAAACGCAACCCAAATTGGTGCTAGTCTCCGCATTTAAATTTGGGAGCCTTGTACATTTTTAAACTTAGGCCGGAGCTGAACAAGTAAACATCTACTGTGAAGCGCTCTATAAGTTCATAGATAATCCGTGATTTTTAACGGTTTCCTTTGCTAGAGTTGTTTCTGTTACCCGTAACCATCTTTCATTATCTGAATTTTTGTTGTTTTCAGAGCACTGATAATGGACGTTTAGCTATCCGAAATGTCTGTTTTTCACTAATGTTTGTGATCACTTCAGTTATTTTATCCTGACAATCAGATTCCCAGTGAATTACCCTCTATATAGTGGATATACACATGTATAATTATGTGTTGAGGATATAATATTTTTCCTTGTCAGTGATGACCGGAGTGGGCAGTTTTGTTTACTTCTATAATGATTTTTTATCTGTTTAAAATTTAGTCAAGCTTTCGTGTCCCACATTATTCAAATAATGCATGATAGTACGGCAATTAACCAGGAAAAAAAAAACTTTCTTTAGCTTAATCCATCTGTACATATAGTTTTGGTAATGAGTAGTTGGTTAGAGTAGACAGTCTTGCTAAATGCTATTACGTAAAGGCTTCGGGATCGGGAGACAGATTCCAGGAATACTACAAGAGCCCCATGCGGAGTCAGACAAATGTGTAGTAGGTCCGGCGCTCAAAAGTTCGTGGAGCAACCGTTTAACCACCCTTGCTTTTTCGGCAGTACCGAGTATATAGGGTTCACGAATTGTCTTCGATAAAGGCTCCTTTAGTTTTATCCAAGTTTATGATTGTGTAGGTTCAAAATTTTGCTTCCAGGTATACTGTACATGTTCGCAATTCGCTCAATTGGTACTCAAATAATTGCGTAAATACGGCGCGATTCATTTGAAATTATAGCTTGATTATGCAGCGGGGCGAATTTGGGAATCTTGCTCTACTCGACTGCATTACTTTCGTAAGAAGAGCACGTGTAAGAAAAAAATGTAAAAATTAAAATTTAAATAGTAAAACTGCATAAAGCAAAGGGAGGGGAATGCCTGTATCAAGAATCCTTGTACATTCCTGGCGAATAGTTTCCAACTCTAACAACTCTAATATTGTGTAGCCCCTTCCATTGTGCTTGTGCTTTAATGGCCCCAACACCGCCCGGTCCCAAATGTGCCAATTTGTGCCTCATTGTTGCTAGTTTGGCACTTGTTACCTCCCCCAAGGTGGTTATACTTTTGTCGAGTTGTCTGTTTGTGGAATTTGCGGGTTGCCTGTATGTTTGTCGGTCACCAAGATAATTAGAAAAATTGTGGGCCGCTGTCACAAAATTTACAGAGAATGTTTGGCATGTTAGGGTTAACAGGTGATTACCGTCTGGTGAAAATCCGTTCAACCGTTTGTTTCTTAACCTGCTTCTTTTCTTAGTACCATAATTCGAAAAGTTTTAAAGGATTTTTATGAAATTTAGTTGAGTTGTTAGGTATGTACATCACAAAGAGGCAATGACCTTATTTTTCTGATGATATATTTGTCGGTTTAATTGTTTGTTGGCTTTGTGTTTTACTTTATGTTTGTTCGCAGTATAGTTCCGAAAGTTATAAACGGATCTTTATGAAATTTACAGGAATTGTTAGATATGTAGAAGATATCTATGACCAAATTTCGGTTGATCGGTTCATCCGTTTGTGTGTTTGACTAATATTTATCAGAATGTTTGTCAGCAACATGACTCAAAATGTTATGAACGGATTTCCATGAATTGTGTTAAAATATAGTAATGTTGAGAGACGAATAAATTTCTGTGTTGACTTGTTTGTCCGTTTGCGTTGTTGATTAATGTTTGTCAAAATGTAACTCAAACAGTTACTGACGGATCTCCAAGAATGTTACAGAAATTGTTATTTTATACTGTCAAAATGCTCAAATGACCAGATTTTCAAGCAGATAAAAAAAATGATAGTTTCATAACCTTTTTGAATTTTTCGTTAACGTTGCCTTCTTTGCGGAACTATCTCAGAGGGCTCTGGTTATTAATTGTTTTCTTCACTACTCGGTCTAGAACGGGGATCAGCTTCACTAAAAATACATGTTTCTGTATTTTTTCCCTGTATCTTCTGCACTTAACAAAAGTATGTGGCTAAATTAATGATTAAGATCGTTTTTAAAGATGTCAATACTTATTTTGGCAATTGTGGGACCCGAAGCTATAAAACGGTATAGCAATTGTCAAGAATGTCGTCCGGCGTACTAAAAAGTAACTCCCAGATCATTGCATGATCCTTGAGAAGTACCTTATTATATCATTTACTGCACGAGTAATAGGCAGCCTAAGGTTGCTTGGCAAGACGACAAGTTCCCTAAATTTTTGTGGTATGAAGACTAATCGCCTAAAGCTACGTTGCATCTGGACGAAGGGCATGTTCGTTTGGTTGACAAAATTAGGCTTTCGAGACTTGACTCGTCCGCAACTTTCGGCAGAAAGTTTTACTCCATCACTCTGAATCCTGTCACAAGTAGTAAAAGCAATGCGATTGCGTTTGAGGATACTCAAAACTCCATTGTAGGGAGGAATATTTTCAGTGTTTGTTAGTGTCAATAGTAACTGACTAGTGTCAATAGTAACTGATTAGTGTCAATAGTAACTGATTAAGGGTCAATAGTAACTGATTAAGGGTCAATAGTAACTGATTAAGGGTCACTGCTTGACCCTCAAATCAGCGGATCGAAGCCAGCGCATCTGCTTGAAATTTCCAACAAGCCAAGCATCGAAGGCGTAAGTTTGGCCCCCCCATCGAACGTGCCCTTTAACCTTAAATTTTCATATCTACCGATAAGTTCTCTCAGCATTTCGCACCACAACCATTCTGCCTCGCACTGTCACCCCCTGGAATGCACCACACTTGCCGCGCTGATTTACTACCACTGCACCAATTATCTCCTGCATAGCTCCAGTGTCAACGGATGTTACAATTTATGTTGTATTATATCGTCACTTTTGGTTCCCTATGCTGGACTAGTCTTGGTGATGTCGATAGGCAACAGTTGCTCGCTGCATGATTGTTACTGTGTCAGGTGTATACAGTACGGGCTTGCAATTTCCTATAATGTCTATATAAATACGCACTGAGTTTGTGTATTTGTACAGGGGATTAAATCGCATGGTCGTGCATTGACCCACAGATGTGCGCTGCATTTTTTTTTTTTTTTTGCACATACATTCCAAAGAAGGGTATTTACTACATATACGTCCGTGCGGTACTGTTTGCAGTATCTGTAACAGGCCGTGACAAACTGCCTTAATTAGGGTACCGATACACGCGAAAGTTTTCTGGTACATACCAGCGCTTATATATGTATATGGGACATAATACATTCATATACATGCACGTTCTTGAAAATTAAGTTCCCCATAAAACTTCTCATTTTTTTTAGGCGGTGTCGACTGGGCCTTGAATCTTTGTCGCTAAGGGGGAAAATAGGAATACAGGTAGGAAGCAGAGTAGGGAACTGTCGGATACGCGAAAAAAGTCGAAACAATCCTCATATCCCAGCAAAAAAAAAAAAAAGATGTTGAGAATTGTAATTATGTAACTACGGTCATTATTACTATAACTGTCTATTTTTACCCCGATGATACACTATTTTAGGAATTTTTTGCATATCAAGTCGTTCTGTTTGGCCTTTGATGCTTTCTTCGGCCACTGTTTGTATTTGTTGTATTTCATTTTCATTTTTTCCAATACATTACATTTAAAGGTTCCAAATCTTTTCCTGTATCTTTTGTGTTAAAAGCGCGTAGTGCAGATGATTCTGTGCAGCATAGACACACATATGCGCTTACAAAAGTTACCTCTTTCTACAGCGGGTCGAAATCGGTCAGAATTGGTCATACATTGACTGCTTTGTACCAACGTGTTGCCTTCTAAAAACGCCATATATATATATAAGGTGAAACGTGAAGATTATGGTTAGGCGAAATGAAATCAACAGTTTTCTTCTTGTTTTATGTATATATACTATCAATCCACTGAAAAAAATAATATTTGCGAGTTTAGTTACGGAATGACGTGGAAAATCAATAATTCCATATATACCAACTTAAGCTTTCGCAAGATCAGAGACAGAGGTTTTAGATATATTTGTCTCTTAAATTAATGGTGGGAAACGTGAAGGGCTATCATGTTGATGGATACAATGTCTGTCTATACTTTGTTATATGAGCGGTTAAATATGCCGTGTTGAATGAAGCCTTGTCAGTTCTTGCTCTGATTTGAACGCTTATGGATGCCAAGTTAGAAACTAGCGCAATGTTGATGCCCGGAAATGACAGTCTGCAGATGATATGTCAAAGAGAACTGTAGATTGACACTTCTAAATCATAATGCCTGTGAACAATGTGTCGTTTTTTATCAATCACCCACAACTCAAGCCTGCTTCAGAAAACTGCACGAACAAGTCCTCGTTGGTTTAACTTTCCCAATGCAGGTATGGGAGGTACGTACGTCTTGTAAGCTCCGTAGCTAAGCCGCTTTGGAAGGCAGTAAAAGCACAAAAACTCGGATCGTGTCTTCCCACACCCTGACCTGATCTGTTAGCCAAACTTTTCTACACCGACATCATCTCTGCCATAGAAACGTGTGGTTTGCCACGGCCGCAAGCACCGGCTTTCTTTTAATGATGGCTCCTCCTAATCTCAACTGAAACTAATGCACGCAGTTGCCAGGGCAGCGTTGTGTTTACTTAGGAAAAGCCCCAATTTGAGATTCCACTTGAAACTACTACACAAAACAGCCATGCAAGCGCCGGCTTTCGGTTTAATGATGGATCCACCTGACTGTAACTAATGGGTATAGCTGCCCTTGCAGGTTCTTGTTTTTTTCTGTAGAAACCCTAAATTTGAGTTGTCACTTGATACTGATACATAAAACAGCTTCTCGATCATAGGAACTTGTTGTATATGATGGAACTGAAGTTGGTGTTGCTTGTTTCACATATTTGACTTTGCTTCCTTGTTAGCTAAGCGTTAGTAAAGTTTATCTGTACTTCTGTCGTGTTTTGCTTAAAAAATCGTTAATCTTCGTTGTGTTGTATGCTGTCGAGCGACTATCGGCAATGAAATTATGCGCATAATCTTCAAAAATACTGGGGTTAAAAAACAAAGTGCTATGTAGCAGCTAGTAAATGTCAGTAAATGAATACGATATGTTTGGATGTTTTATTGCTAATTTTTACAGGAGTAATCTATCTTATTTATAAGCCATTATATATATATATTATCAAATTTATGATATTTCTCATACGCGTTTTTCGAATATTTTCGTCCAGCATGGATTTGTTATCGACTCGGATTATGTATATAATGATATGAATTTGTTGAAAAAGCACGTTATAAAATTAGCATTAATTACTTTTACTAAGTATAGCTCTTAATCACATTTATTATTTTTTGAAAAGATGTACGGGTATATGGAGCAACTGATTTCGCCAACTTTTTCAATATTATTATAGTATCTTTATTATTATCTCTATCAATATTTTGTTCAAGAATTTCTGAGAAAAAATGTTGCTGATTGTTTTTACGGTATGTGACTCCTAAATAGTTATAGACACGTAGAAAAACCTGTCATGGTGTATATATCTTCGTTACTGCACAATTCAGTCTTACTGCTCGGCCATTCTTGTAGTAGAAACTAAATTCCTATCATAGATCTTACACTGAATGACTGCAGCTTCATTTATCTGGATAGAGGTCGGAGTGTGAGGTGTGTGTGTGTGTGTGTGAGGTGGTCTTCTGTGTACAGGTACCTCGCATAGAAAAGTGTGTGCGTGTTTTGGTTATGTGGGTATCCAGCTTAGGTTAAAGTCTTAAGTGCATGTTTGTAAATGTGTGAATGACTGCACTTCATACAGAACGATAAGACGAAATGCAGACAAAAATACTTAAATGACTTCATTAAACAATAAATTTATTGAATTTTTTCAATTGTACAACGAAAATAGCAACTACATTTCTAATTTAAGTTTTCAGTATACCGGTATCCATCTCTATAGCTGTCACTGCACATATTACTCCGTTCGTGGCCTAATTGGCTTTGTTGGGAACGCATCATTTTTGGTGAAATGTCCTCACAACATTGATTCTGTTTAATATTTAAAGCAGGAACTTTTTGGTACTTGGATGAGCATGCAAAGGTTTTGGAAGATGAATAATCTCGTTAGGTTTTTTGGTCCTATTTATTGAAAAGTTCGCTAATGGCTTCACTGAGTTTACCCTAATGAATAAATTTCGATGGCTAATTACTAACGATAAATTAATTTAGTAAGCGTAGCAGTAAACGATAACTTAATCTGACACCAACAAAGTTGGTTATGCCGTAAAGCTACTTGACAATCTATAAAAATTGGAAAAAAAATGCCTACAATTCATTTGATCACCCGGTAACTATGTGGAATTGACGGGTATGTAGAAGGAATCGTGCATGTATGTTTGGGAAAATGCATGTCCCACATAGAGAAATGGGTCAGTGTTTTGAATGTAATTTTTTCTAGGGTAAGGACACTTAATTTGTAAATTTTGTCTACGTGTGTTGTTTTCTATGTATTACAGGACGGGTATTTTAGGTGTAGCTTCGTTTATTGCAGAGTAAAATAAACTGCTCATGTTTGAATTATGAGCATGGGCATTTTATGTAAGATATTGCTTGCATTTTGAATGTAAAGTTGGGTGCACGTGTTAAAGGTTGCATATTTCACGAGATTTGTACGTGAGTGAATATTTCACAAATGAGACTGTGCGCGGGTATGTCTTGGATTCCTTGTGTACGAATTCCTCTGTCGAAAAATTCCTGTGAAAAACCACGGTAGTTGTAGCCAGGCTCGAAGTCGTATCGGAGACATACTCGAAGTCGAAGCGTTTAACAGCACATTTGCTAATTGCTCTGCTATTCAAACACTGCAGTAAGGTCCCGTGTATAAGTAAAACCTCTGCCAAGAAGGTAATGTTTTTGTCGAGTTTGTGTGTCACCAGGATAACTAAAACGTTAATAGGCGGATCTTCAAGAAGTTTGCAGGAATTGTTTGGCATATTAAGAGAAACAGAAGAAAAACTTTTGGTGAAGATACATTTAATTGTTTGTTTATTTGTTTTTTTTTGTCTCTTTTTTCTCAATAACATAGCTAAATTCTAAATTCTTGTGATTTGCTGTTTGTCTGATTCTTTGTTTGCCTCTATACAGTATTTGATTTTTTTTAGCCAAATAACTCAAAATGTTGTTACCGGATATATAAGAAATTTGTTGGAATTGTTAGAAATATTAAAAGACATAATTGTCCATATTTTGGTGACGATCAGTTCGTCTACTTGTATTTGATTAGTGCTCGTCAGAATTTTTGTGAGCAACATAACTCGAAAAGTCATGAACGGATCTTCATGAAATTAGCACGAATAGTTAGAATTGTTTGAGAGCACAAACGATCAAATTTTAGGGATGATCTGTTGGTCCGTTTGTTTGTTTATTTGATGGCGATCGGAAGCACTGGAAGTCACTCGATGTGCGCATCTCGCACTACTTGTGTTTCCGAGTCCTGCGTTCAATGTCTGCTCGGAATGCTATACCGCTCTCTCGTGGGTGCAGTGATACGAGCTGTGGGCTTCCGCGAAGATTTTTAAGGTAACGTTAACTTTGACTGCGCTCTCCACTGGGAAGCCCAAGCGCACTGGTTCGCGCTACAGATATAGGCCAACTGGTCCCACAGGAGTAAGTGCAGCTGCAGCCGACGACGGGTCGCTAAGATCTAGGGCGCCGAAACGGAAGGTTCATCGACCCGCCACCCCTACCCTAAAGTAGGCACCCCCACGATAGCTATACGCACCAAGCAGATTTGCTGATCCAGCGCCAAGAGAAAGACAGATACAATTTTTTTTGCTGCACCTTGTTTTGACGACACGGGAATGATAGTTGACTAAACCTCCGAAGTTCTAAATTCCGTAAATAGCTCATCGGTGGCCACCCCTGGTTATGGTGGACCGCTTCGCTGAAGACCCGCCGACCGCACAAGGCTAATCCTTTTTATTCTGTGGTACCACTGAGGCTGTGGGACACTAACGTGTTACTCAGACCGTATGGTTGGCAGGCTGTTGCATTATCTTAAATAGGCGAGAAAATTAGCACTTTGTTGGCTTAAGTCTGCCAGGTATAGGAAATTTCCACTTTTTTACTGCATGTGTGAGTGAAGGCAATCATTAACAGTTTGTTGGTGTAAATATTTGGTTTAAAAAAACAACGATGCGTTAACTTTAAGTATCTTCTGTCGAGTGTACTGCTCGTTACGTTAGAGCATAAATTAGCACTGTCTCTCTCTAAATACATCAGGTGAAAAAATTTGCATTTTGGTGTCTTAATAAGGCTCCTTGTTGCCTTGAGGCAGAAAATTAGTATTCTGTTGTATTACATGTATGAAATGGTAAATGAGCTCTTTGTTGCCTTAAGTACATAAGGTAGGAAATTATTTCTGTGATGCCTTAAATGTATCAGGTAGAAAATTAGCACTTTGTTGCCATAAATACATCCGGTACAGACTGGACAGTCTGTTGCCATAAATACATCAGTTAAAAATTATCTCTGTGTTCCCGGAAACTTGTGAGAGACACTGATATTTTCAGTTCACAATTTTAAATGTGTGAGGTAGGATTGCCTAAAATCTCGTACGAAAGTTAGAAAAATGATCACCTTATGGCCTTAAATACAAACGTGAGGCAGGCAGTTAGCATTTTGAATTCCTAAAGACTCGTGAGGTGTTTATAAATTTAGCGTGGACGTCATTCTCATAACTTTGCGAGACTGTCTAAGTAATTATATATTATGCTCAGTCCATCAGGTAGGTTATTAGCATTTATTTATCTGCCTTCAAGCCCAAAGTCAGTGCAATCGTTTTCACTTGGCAAGAAAGTCATAAGCTCGGGTTACGTGCTCAGGTTCCTACTATTTATTTTTTCTCATATATTTTGACATGGCCTACCATCTTCTTAAATTGGTCGTGCACGTACGCTATTCATTTTTGTGCCCTTAAATTAAGTTGTTGTATAGTATTTTTAGTGTCCTGATGTAATTTTGACCTCCAAACTTTGATAATAGAAACCAATGTGTACAAGTGCGCTTTACAGTAACAATATGAGTAAGGTGAACGATAAAATTCATTAATGAAGTGTGTTCACAATTGAAAGCAATCGTAAATTCACAAATTTGCATTGTATCAATGTCGTAATTCAGTATTTTGTAATTGTATGTAGGATTCAAAGCGGTCTGGCGTGGATCACATGTACATATGTAGTAAGATTCGCTACTTTTATATCTTTATATCCCACTGTCGGGCTTAATGACCAAATTTGATTTTTGGGGTGTTCAATTCTGGCGCATTAGTCGAAATATTCTAATCTTCTTAGCTTCATCTTGTCCGAGACGTCAATCCTGAGAGCTGGATTTCCCTCTGTGCCAAATTTTGGCATCAATCGCAATCCAATTGCGCCTGCGAAGACTTGAATATCGACTCTACTTATCGAGAAGTAGCTCGTTCTACCGACGCATTCATAAATGTGCAGGGCTTCATCGATTAGCCGGCGAAATTAAACCGACTAGGCCTGACTTGCCAGGCACTTGAGGCACGTGCGCGAGTTTCGATCCTTTAAATTGAGTTTGAAACGTAAACCTTCATCGAGTACTCAAGCTAGCTCTACAAAATGTAGGTTGCACTCGTCCTAAACGCAATCGGGTTGCTCCTACCACCTGGAACGCCATTTAAATGCGAAGCCTACGCTCATTTCTGCATTGCAGACTTATCAAGCCACACTTACCCACAGAAACCTTTGAGCAACTGTATGTTTATATCTATTTACCTGTAAAGATGTTACTCATTACAGGATATTCCTTTTTTCTTGCAATAAATACAAACTTCGTAACAGAGGTTCATTCTACATAATAGGCTCGACTTCATCACACAAATCGATGACTCCTTGACACGCTTAGCAACAAATAGACCTTCTGGTCCACTTCACTCATATCACACACAGCCCATGAGAAACCGATGACCTCCACGTTAATTCCACCACACTTGCGGCCCCGGACCGGCCGAATCAACCGCACCTTGGCGTTATTAATCAGTCCGTTTAAAATGTGTGAAATCAGTGGGTGGTCCTGAGCCTAAATTAAACCACTTCAAAGTGATTGCAGCTCATCCCGTAACGGTGAGAAACGTCTCACGTCGCGGCCGGTTACCTCCGATGGAGGGAGCTTGCCCAATTTTCTGTTTTATAGCAGTTTTCAATAACGAAACTATGACAGAAATATGTGCCTATCTGTGTTTCTACTAGTTTGCAAACATTCCCCACCGTCATTAAGTGAAGGTAAAAATTGTTTACTTCTGTAAAACCGTCGTTTCCTTAACTGTTTTCCTGGTTCTATCCTCAGGCATATCTTTCCCGTTTTCTTCCTTGAGTTTCAATTTAATATGCTCATTATAAGAGCTCTGAGGGAATGGGAAGCACAAGCTAGTAGTAGTAGTAGTAAAAGTTTTTCAATTAGCGCTTCAGTGGCACACTGCCTATATCGCGTCATACTATTCCTATGTTTAATCGCAGGCTTTTGCGCAGCTAGGGCGAGTAATTTGTCTCATTTTATTACCTCCGCCAAGGAGGTGATGTTTTCGTCGTGTCTGTCTGTCTCCAAGATAACTCAAAAAGTTATTAACCGATTTGAATGAAATTTACAGGGATTGTTAGGTATGTTAGGAGAAACAGATGATTAACTTTTGGTAAAGACATGTCCATCCGTTTGTTTGTTTGTTTGTTTGTCTGCCTCATTTTTCTAGATGCTATAACTCAAAAAGCTATGGATGGATTTTGATAAAATTAACATGAGTTGTTGGGTATATAACAAAAAGTATATGACCAAATTTTAGTGATAATCCGTTTGTTCGTTCGTTCGTTTGTCACTGTTTTTAATTTTATGCTTGTTAGCACAATAACTCAAAAAATAATGAATGGATCTTTATTAAATTTATAGGGTTTGTTAGTAATGTTGAAAGACATAAATGGTCAAATTTTGGTACAGATCGGTTTGTTCGTTTGTATGTTTGACCTATGTTTGTCATAACGTTTGTTAACAGCATAACTCAAAAAGTTATCAGCGGATCTTCAAGAAAATTGAACAAGCTGTTATTAATATAAAAAGGCACAAATTATTAGATTTTGGAGTTTATAGAGAGAAAATTATTGTTTCAGAACCAATTTGAATTTTTTTCTACCGTTGCCTCACTTGGCGGAGGTATGCGCTCTCAGAGTGCTCTAGTATTATAAAGTAGTTGTAAGGAGACCGTTATTATCATTATTTAATTTTACGTATATGTAGCTAATTCACAGAGAGAAAATTAGAGCTGTAGTTGACGATAGCATTTATCGTAATGGATTCATCACAGTTTGTGATAGAGGTTACATCTGGTAAGAAAAGTCTTAGGGGCATTTCTATTAAATTGGCCGCGAGGTCCCTCAGAAAGCAGGATGGAGTCGATACAATCTAGTATCTACGATACCACCTAAGGTACTTCTGACGTCTTCAAGTCCGAAATTTCAGAAAATTCGCGAGGCAACGGACCCTTTACCATCCAGTAGATCAATTTCTTATATCTAATCCTTCATACCTAGACAGACCAATCAAGCAACCTACTAACGTACATATCGTGTTTTATTATATTGTGAGATTATGATAGCTACTCATTTCCTGCCCTTCTAACTCCCCACCCTCTCACATACTACTTTGGTTGCTCTCTCTTAACTAGACTACCTGAAGTTCGGTTCTCGTAGGAGTAACATTGTTACCTCAGCCATATGGAGGTTATGTTTAGTCGAGTTTTTGTGTTAGTCTGTTCGTGAGTTTGTGCGTCTTTGTTTGTCACCCAGATAACTGAGAAACTTATTGACGGAGCTTTACGAAATTTACACTGATTGTTAGGCATGTTAGGATGAACAAATAATTAACCTTTGGTGAAAAGCCGTTCTACCGTTTGTGTTTGTTTGTCTGCCTCTTTTTTCTTGATAACGTAACTCAAACAGTTTTTGGACAGATCGTTGGGAAATTTACGCATATTGTTAGGAATGTTGGTAGGAGTAAAGACGAATTTTTTTGTGATAATCAGTTTGTTTGTTTGATTGTCTCTATGTTTGTTTTAACGTTTGCCAGTAATATGACTCAAAAAGTTCTAGATGGATATTCTAGAAATATTCAGCAATTGTTGAAAATTTAAAAAGGCACAAATGACCGAATTTTGTAATGTTCGTTCGTTCGTTTTGGTGTTTGACCATATCTTTGTCTTAGTGTTTGTCAGAACATGACTCAAAAAGTTACGCATGGATCTTTAAGAAAATTACAGGAATTGTTGTCAAAGTCAAGTGGCACAACTGAACAAATTGTGGTGATTGTAAAAAAGAATTCCTGGCTTTAAGACTAGTTTAATTCTTTCGCGCACATTACCTTTCCAGCCTAGCGGAGGTGTGCGCCGTCTGAGTTCTTCTCTAGCTCGAAATGCTTACATGGTGCTAACTTTCTGCTGGTTCTCCGTCTCGTCACAGAATACATGCAGCATTACCTCTGCTTACCTGCAGCGGGTGGAGCGCATAACGCCACCTGGACCTCGTCTGAACAACTGGCAGGCTGATCCTCCTCCTGTCCAAAACCATGTTTAAAACGGTGCTTGAAAATAGCACTTGTCAGCGTCAGACGGGTCAGCGTAATAATTAAGAGTAGATTGGTCTACAGACTTGCATATACGGTACGAAACTTACCGTCACTTTCCGGCAACGTGAATTTTATTCACAGCAGATGTACTACGCATACTTATTTGTTACAATGAGTCCGTCCGTATACGTTACACCTTTACCGAAGAGCTCAATCTACTTTGCATATTGCGATCAGCTGCAGGGAGCTTCAGCGACGTCCTCTGCTTTTCTACTTTAGTGATTCTACCAAATGATGGAGGTTTGACGCGTAATAACCCTTTTCTGGGCGGATGAACGACGCTGTTATACGAAATAGAATTATGGAAGTGACTACATGTGATCCCTTTCTCGGTAAAGGATTATAGGAGGGATTTGCAGCCCGCTCTAGCGCAAAAAAAGCTGGCGCAAGTGCCTTTCTGGCACTTGCGGTGAGGGGTTGCACTGTGCTACAGAAACGCTTGTCTACCTGTCTGTACAAGGTCCCGCAGCAGCGGCCGTAATTATCCACACGGATTCTAATTTTCGCTTGCAAAGAATCTTTTTTTCATTCAATACTGCATATAATAATAATAATAATAATAATCTTTATTAAGTACTCATAGACATTACAAAATTGAAATGAAATATGGTACACAGGAGAATGTTTCTTATTTCTAGGTTACACATAGAGCATGTCGCAGTGATCTTACATATTAGACATCATTACGCCCCATTGCTCGGCCTCCGTCAGGCAACAGGAGGCGCTGCCATCGTATATACATATAGGACCGTTTGTACCCAGGGCCATTACGGATGGCTTTTATTAATGAGTTGTTGGAGTTTTCAATCCTGTTTTTTAGGCTCCATGCGCATTTCCTGGTCCTGACTTTGAGACAATCAGTGTATTTCTGAGCAAATATCAGGCTTGCGCTATTAGATCTTGGCACATTCATTAATCTGCGGAATATGTCATTATAAGCTACCCGCAAGCGCTGAATAGATTTCTTTTTGAAGTTACCCCAAAGTGAGTTACAGTACAGGGGGTAACAATAGGTTCGGAATAAGGGTGTGGTGTGTGAATTAAATAGCTCTCAATGTGACTCAGTCGCCGCACGACAACGTGCTACATGGAATTTAGGTAAAGGTAAAGTCAACTTGGACCACACCCTCACCTGGGAAACCCACATGCACTGGTTTGTGCTGCGGGTATAGTCCCACTGGCCCCAGATGAGTAAATGTAGTTGCAGTCGACCTCGGGTCACCAAGAACTATGGCGCCAATTTGACGGAAGGAACAAATGACCCGAGACCCCCCCCCCACCCCCCTCATCTCTGAGGAAGGTAGTTCCGCCACGGCACCGTGCATGCACACACAACTGCCGAGTCAGCACACCAAGATCTGCAAAGAGCTCGCTGCCTGGCTGGGCATCGAACCGCCGAGCGATACAAGGTGTTAGAACTGAGAACGGAAGCATGCTGCTACCGTGGCGGCAGGTACGACACAATCCTATCAATAAGCCTAGTCCAGCTCTATCGAGATAATTTATTCCCCTTAGCCTTAACTTGATCGAAACTTCGTACCTTAACCCGTACTCAGAGTCTGTCATCTAAGAAGGACACCCTATCTGCAGGTGTGGCAACGCAGCAATAAACCATCAATGGTATCTCTGCCTGTTTTAATGAATGTGCGGCGAGGTGTACATTGAGCCCTACTTTTGCTGTGAAATTTCGAGAAGCACCGACCGTGTGCGGGTTATCATGGATCGAGTATCTGTCGTTTATCGTAAACCGATTACGCATGTAGATTGAGTTACAGAACATTTCAAGCATAATCGACTTGCTATTAACCAATGCATGCAATAACGATCTGAAGTGGCGAATACAACTCTCATGGCTGAAAGTATAGCCAAGCAAATTAGTTTATTTCAATGGAAGTGAAACAATAAAACACTCCCTACGGGTCTGTAAAGTTGGCTGTGTGACCAGCTTGACACACTTCTTTGTCACGTGTGTCGGACTGGCCACACGTGCGCCATAAAGTGGAGAAATAGGTACTTACACGGGCCCCTCCAGGCGTCATTGCGCCTGCGCACCGTATTTGGTGACCGAACTGCGCAGAAGTTATCGAAATTTACCCGAATTTCCTTCTCGTTTTTGCAAGTTTCGCGAACTGTTTCGTGCAGTGAAGTATTCTCGAAAACCTTCGATGCCTACTCGTTTCTACAAGTTTCGCTGTTTTTCGCTGAATTCAGTATCAGTGAATTCGCTCGAATATATATACAGCTCATTTATTGAAGTTTGATGGAGAGTTTCGCTGATTTCAGCAGCTATTTGCACGAAAATGCTGCTCTTTTCTACAAGTATTGCTGAGTGTTTCGCTGAATTTAGCTTCGGTGAAATTTGCTCAAAAATACTACTAGTTTCACAAACTTTCATTGACTATTTGGCCGAGTTCTGGATCAGTAACCGTTACAGCTTGTGTAATGAAGCTCTCTACTTATAGAAACACTGTGTCACTGATTTCCACTTAATAATATCGATAGCGATCTGCACAACGTTTTTTTCCGTCTCTTGAATGTATTTTTGACCCTTGCCTATCGTGCAGTCTCTAGGTGTGATCTCCGTACTTGTTATTCTCTAGCTGATGCTGATATTACAAGAATCGTGAATCCGTCGGTTGCAGCAAAATTCAATCGTTTACCGAGAAATTTATGAGGGAGTCAAAATGCATTTATTTTGCCTCTGCATTGACGTTCGTCAGAGTAAAAGCAATCAAGCTATTTACAAATTAGTACAAAACTTATGTCTCATCTGGTGAATGTATAGGCAAAATTCCTACGTTTATAATCGACTCATATTTTTTTAGGTAATTACGTAAATATGTGCAGTTGGGTTACCTCTCAGGCCTGTACTTCAACTGAAATTGAAGTATTTTACATTGAAAACCTTTAGTCAACAGTCCTGCAAGCATTTAATTTACCTGCCTAAGCTTAAATTGACAGACAACTGTTTTACCTCAAAAGTCCTTGAATCGAACCGAAAGTGGTGCGAGCATTTAATTCAACTGCGCAAAGAGTACCTGCCGACAGAATAAAGCATTTCGCCTTAAAGTCCTTCAGCCGAACCGAAATTCGAACATGTACTTACTTCGCTCGTCGAACCAAGACTTGCCTGCTTAAAATCAACGGCAAACAGAAAAGAAATTCTCCTCTGTCAGCTGGGGAATTCGCCAATCTAGCCATTAGGGAAGCAACTGTTTAGTTAGGAACAGCGCGAAAGTCTCCGCTAACAGTACCTAACC
>LQNS02000211.1:25388826-25403142 GCA_001587735.2 Parhyale hawaiensis
TGCCTGCTTAAAATCAACGGCAAACAGAAAAGAAATTCTCCTCTGTCAGCTGGGGAATTCGCCAATCTAGCCATTAGGGAAGCAACTGTTTAGTTAGGAACAGCGCGAAAGTCTCCGCTAACAGTACCTAACCGCAGGTGTGTACGTGTGCGCGCTTGTACGTGCTCGTGGATATGGGTGTGTGTACGTTTACAGATGTGTACAGGTGGGCGTAAAGATCTGTAATCACGTGGGGTTTATAGGTGTGTATATATGTCTAATCATGTGATATGCCTATTCGTGTACGGTAAGTGTGCGTGCTTGTTTAGAGGTGTAAAAGTCAACATCTATGTAGATCTGTACTTGTAAATGTATGCAATAAATGGATATGCTTACGTTTATATATCATTGTAGCTATCCGCCTTCAAATATAGCCATGATTATGTGCATACATATATAGTATAATATACATAGGTGTGCGGGCCCGTACGTGTGCATGTTACTGTAAAATTGTAAAACCTGTGATTTCGCGGAATCCTTGAATTTCAGGGATGTCGTGTGATTATTTTTTAGTCACGTAAACGAACCTTTCATTGTTTAGACTAAACGATCCCAGTCTAATAAACGTACCTTGGCTAACCTAACACACTTCGTCTGACTTTACTCACCCTATCTCGCCAAACTCACACGATCTAGTACAACATACCTCGTTTATTTATACGAAGTCCCTGAAATTTCAATTTTTTTTTTTTAAATAACTGGTTTCACGATCCTACGGTAATGCATGTAGACATATTAGTTTATACCCTTACTTAAGAATGCACATGTGCGTGAGTTTGCGCATAAGAACATATATATGTGTGCGCGCGCTCATGGTTTTTACCTTGTTTCGGCGTTTGTCTATACATGTCCATACAGATACAGCTGTGAACACGTGCGTTTATGTTGGAGTGTGCTGGCGTGTGTACGTGTCCGGTCGCATGGGTGTGTCGCCATGTACTCGTACGTTGGAGTGTGCGTTTCAGTACGGTGTTTGTATCGATCTAAAAAAGGTGTAATTAATGCGTATCGTAATTTAAGACTGGTGCTCCTCTTGTAGGTATACAAAGTGAACTACTATATTTGAATTATTTTTTTTCCCGTTTATACGAAACATTTTCAATTTCTTGAGATGAATTGCACATTTCATAAAAACTGTTACCAATATCTTTGTAAAAAAAATTGCTACCAATTCTTTTATAAATATTACTTGTTTTTTTCAGAAATATCGCCCTGTTTTAGAAGAAAACGTGCACTTTTGGTGATGAATATTGCTTATTTTGTGAGAGATACAACGTACTAGGATGGTATCTAAATTGAGTGTTTGGTGACAGAACACTTCGATGAAAAGTAGTGAACACTTCTTTCAAAGGGAATTAATATTTAATATTCCACCTTTCTTGGAAAACGTTACACATTTTGCGGATAATGTATAGTGTTGCATGCATCTTGTAACAATGTTGCGTGCTATATGTAATGTAAAACTGTTGGCATGACTCTGTTAAAATGTTGCATGCTTCTTGAACAACGTTGCAATTTTTTGTACAACATTACACAATTCCTCAGAAAAAATCTCCTAGTTTAATTGAATATTGTATGCTTTTTGAGAGACTTTGCGTACTTCCTGTGGAAAAATTGTGTCAATTCCATACTTCATAGGACAATTTACCCACTATTGCAAAATGGGTCAGGCTTGTCACTTGTATACAGTCTTTGATTAGTGCTGGCCAATTGCTTATTACTGTTTAAAGTGCCTGACATATTAATTACTATACATATCGTTTGAGAGGTGTTGCCAATTTACCAATTATCGTGAAATCCGCCAGGCTTATTAACTACTATGTACAGCCATTGAGTACGGATGGCAATTTACCAATGACTGTGAAGAGCGCCAGTTTATTACTGCATACATTCACTGAGAAGCGCTGTTCGATATTCATGATAAATCATACGCTTCCCAAGTTGAAGCGGCTTGCGTTACAATAAAACACAAAATGCCACAGGCAAAGCCATTGTTACCGTGGCGGTACAGCCCTGTTGTCACTCTCTCACATTGTCTTCGTTCATCGCACTGGAACTCTTTCGTTGTACAAAAGCTTGTTTTTGCCCGCATTGTTCGTCATTATTCTGGCTTATGTATTGACCATTTTGCTTGAAAAGCCAATCGTGTTTTTATACACACAAGTAAATATCTATAACGGTAAGCTTATATTTAACTATAAAGAGGTAAATGTAAGCAGAAGTCTGAATAGATTTCATATTTAGAAAGTAACTAATATAAGCTTATCGTCACCAAGGTTTCTCATCAATTCAACGCTTTTATTAAATTTAATGTATGGTCGAAAGAAGTTGTTTTCTTGCTGATGCAATAAGAAATCGTACTACTTAGAAGCAATAATGTTATTATTGCAGCATTATAGTATCATGTACATATTATCGAAAAGCAATCATAGTAGTATCCATATTCCTAAATTAGGATTTAAGATGATTAGAAAAAACTCTGTAGCTTTGTTTTTAATTAATATATGTATCATATTATTTTGGAACTAGTATTTTTTATTTATATGTTGATATAGTTATTGATATAGACTTCCTTCCGACGTTGTTGGTGCGGAGTCGGTCAACTCGTTTAAAAATCGTCTTGACATACATTGAGAGAGACATCCTCCACAGTTAAGAACCCCTCCTCTACGAGTCGCAAGCTCTTAACCGCCAAAGCGGCTATCGATCATGCTTGCGTGCATTCATTATCATCTCTTTGGCCGAGATTCTTCTCCCCTTCTTTTTCTTTTTTTCTGACTTCTCCCTTTTTTTCTCTTCTCGTTTCCCCAGTCCTCTATATCCTACTAACATAACGGCAATAGTTCATAGAGGGCCGGGGCGTATGTTCCGGTGTCTCTTTGAGAATGGGCCTCTTGGTTCGTCTACTGCCTCCTATCTAATCTAATCTACTCAAACCAGCGTAAGCAGTCCTTTAGGGGCGGAACTGAATTGAACGCAGCAGTGCCAAATCTAATCTGTTGACTAATTCACTTGGAGTATTCGAACATAAATATAACTTTATCGATTGAGACAAGTTATACCACGCGCTTAAGTGAGATATGGCCAAGTTGCTTTGAGCTCTTAGCCTCGCCCATCGGACTCCTTACGCTGGTGTGACTATAGTATCTATGCTACCATTTGCAGGTACTTCTGAGGCCTCCAAGAAATCCTGGTTCAAAAATATGGCAGGGCAACGACTTCTTGCCGCCATTTGGCAGATGGATTTTGTCCCATGTAATCCTTTATATCGCGACGGAGAAGCCTACCAAGTGGACCAGCCTAGCTAGCAACCAATAAACTGTGTATTTTTTTCATGTAGTGAGATATACTATAATTGTATCTCGTCGCATTCGTGATGCGTTGTTACCTCAATTAAATTACCAGTTGGTACTAATGCGCTTTTTTATAGCCTTATTTACCGGTATCAGGTCGGCAGTTTGAAAAAAAACGTTATGAAGACGGCATCTTCATTATAAGATTTCAAGAATATATTTTAAAAAAAGAAAATTTTTCTAGAATATATAAGTTCATCACGCACGTGACAGTGCACGTGTGTGTCACATATATGTGGTGGGGAAGTAGAGTTCACCACACTCATTATATGGGACGTGAGTGACACATATGGTGTCTGCCACACCCTGCCTGCATGTGAGGCACTCTGTGCGCCGGACGCTCGTTGCCCAACGCGCTGCTCACGCGCAGTGCATGGCCGTTTGCGCGTGCGCGTGACCTCACGAAAATGGGCCCAAATTGTGTGGTGCTGCTGAGTGAAAGGAACGCTCGCCGACCCACGTAGCAGAGACACTGCAGGCGTTCCGACGGATAGTGCTGTTTTCCGACGGTATTGCTGGATTTCCGACGGATCTTGCCGGTTTTCCGACGGCTAGTACCGACTTTCTGATGGATAGCGCCATTGTTCTGACGATATTGCTTGCGTTCCGATGAATCTTACCGGCGTTTCGACGAATTTTGCCGGCGTTCCGACGGAACCAACAGGTTCCAATTTATAGCATATTGCTAACGTTCCAACGCGGATAATGTCGGGTTCTGACTAATATTCGGCGTATCGGCGGAAATGGTCGGCGGTTCGAAGATTACTGCCTGCGTCCCGACGGATACTTTGAACATTGAGACGGATATTACTGGCGTTCCAAAAAGTACGACTTGCATTTCACCGGATTCTTACTGCCTAGGGATACTGTTCTCGCTCCAAGTGTTTCGTTTGATGTTTCAATACCGCTGGCGGTCCTGTTAATTGTTTCTCTGACTAATACTAGGTGATGAATTAAGTCTCGTCACATCCACAGTTATCGATAATATTGAGTAAAACCAAGGAATAAAGTCAATACATTCTCAATAATATCGTGTAAAATTAAAGAATGAAATAAGTCTCAGTACAGTCGTATCGACAACTAGGTCGTCATGTTCACTTTTGTCGATAGTAGCGCGGCACATTAGCATATGAAATGTCGAAGTATACTCACTGTTACTGATAATATTGACTGATGTTAGAGAGTAAAATAAATCATTATACTCACTGTAATCTAGAATATTGAGTAAAATAAATAAATAGATGAAACTCGTTATTATATTCACTTTTATCGATAATATTGAGTGAAATTAGGTAATAAAACAAGTCTCGTCATACGCACTGCAATCAGTAATACTGAGGGAAATTTGGGACTGAAATTATATTACACTGACTAAATTTAGCAATACTGCCCTCATGAGGTACGTGCTTCATCTATACAGTATTAGCCGTCCAGTCTACACTAGCGAACTATGACATGTTGCATTCTATAAATGTAATGAATAACATAGTTAAATGACTATGTTGTAATCTCTAGATGCTGCGCCTAGTGAATTATTAGTTTTTTATTTTTGGCCCTCTCTTTTTTTTTAATTTCCTGACGAGGAGTTGAAATAGATTTCTCAGCGTTGGAGCTGGTGAATCTTCTAATGCTCTATGGCAGACTTGTTTATAATCAAAAGCGTGTGTATTAGCGAAAGATACTAATAGATGCCCCCACATATGCCACTGCCTAGCTGGAGCGCAACGACCCTGAATAATAATACTAAGTCCGCGGTTACAACCCGCCTTGTTCTGTGTACTCGCTCCTCATTACCGGCAGAGAGTCTGCGTTTGTTAACCGCTTTATTCGAATTGTTCTTAATTTACCAAACCCTTGCTCGAGGGACCTATTACTCGAACAAATTCTTTGTCGAACGATCTAGTACTCGAACAAATCGATGGGCGTACATTGTTATAAATTTCATACATTTAATTTTATGTTCTCATAAACTGCTACTTATAAAGTGTTAGCAAAATGTCTCAGCGGTTGTGTTCGTTTCAGAGAGGTGCCGTTGGCTCAGTAAGTTTCCTTACAATGTACTATTGCCCTCCTTGCTTCCCATCCTCCCAAATGTATATATATACGGTAGTATATATTTCATTGAGCTCCTAACAGTTATCTCCGGATATATTTATCAGCGTCCTCTTATCAAAAGGATTGAATTTTCTCCTCTTTCTTTCTTTTTGTTCTTTCTTCTTCTTCTTCTTTTGCAAAAATTCCGCCAGCATCGTTAACCAGGGACCAGCCGAAGGATTTTGTTGAATTTCATAATTATATCTTGCTTATTTAATTGGAAAAAGGGTGTCTTCGTAGGTCCATGAAGTCGTATTTTTACGCTAAAAGGAAAATATTGCACTAGTTGAGTTACATTAGAGAAATACATTCGCATAGCTCGTACACAACCGATCTATAACTCACATTGTTACAGCCACCAGTAGGTGAGCAAAATGTACGGACATAGACTCGCTATTCGAATGCATTTCCGTAACTGGAACACCCGGCCGCGCGTTGTCATATAGCTACACATACGGAGAGTTTGTAATGACCTTTGTGGCATAACTGTTCCGTGCGCTATGAAATAAGATTAAAATATCTAGGCTGCAGTTCTTGAATAACGTCTCTTGGTGTCTCTGGGTGCGTTATTGGCGTTGTTATCAAGTTGGACATTGCAATTATTCCTACTGGATAACAAGCGACTGGTTCCCTGTACCACAGTTGCACGGTTGCTCCATTTCTTGTGCGGTTACCAGCCAACAAACATGGCGTTAATGACTTGAACTTTTCATAAATCTAATTACCACTGACTTATATACCGTATTAGCTAATTACTATCCCTACGAAAATGATTAGTTATTAATTATATGCAAAAAAAGTATTATTCTAGTCATATATATTCCAATTAGTATTGCTGTTATGATGTATTCAGTTAGGGGTTATCAGAGGTTATATGAAACTGTAATTCTGGAGTGTGTCCCATTTGGCAACCGTTCCCTACGGTTCCTACCTGTCTGGAACCGTAGTTGTAATAGTAACGTAACCGCTCGGTGAAGGTGAGTGAAGTTCGGCCAGTGACTGTGACCAAAGAGTTTAGAATACAACAAGAGGGGAAACTCCACGGGCCGTTTTGTCCCTGTCGCTTTTTTGCAGTTTGCGACATGGCCGCTACACACAGCTGGCGCTAGTGTCGCTTTATAGTTCGTGCTGGAATGTGACTCNGTTTCTACGAGACTACGATTAGTGTAGCAGTGGCTGGTGTGGTGTGAGGTTGTGCGTCGCTCTGCCGACTGCGTGCCCCAGTGTCTAGCTCTCCGCTGTTGTGTAGAGGAAGATGTTTTCTGTTATAGCAGTGGATTTCAGCCTGTTGGATTTGTTCTGATGATTGTAATCGAAGCCATCTGTTGGTTGAACGATCATTGTGTGAGTATTTTGTGCTATTCAGGGTAGTTAATTCTGAACAGTAAGTTGTTGCAATAGCAGTCTTGCAGTAGGTAGCATGCCTTGCTGTATTACTGAAGCAATACAATTTTAAATTACTTAATTGATTTTTACAACTAAGGGCTATTACAATCCCGATTTATACGCATGAACTTTCTGGAATTGACGCAAATTTTGCAGTTTGTTATTTAAGGTCCCATACTGTAATGGAGCCTTCCTTAATTCTGTAGCTAAAATTTAAAATTCTAAAGATAGGTATATAATTTTAAAATAGGCCTATTGACGTGGGATCGAATTATTTAGGAAGCAAATCCCTGATCTGCTTCATGTTAGGAAAAACTGCCAAATCGATTGAGTTTTAATTTATTTTGGTTCATTTTTATTAACTGTAGTGTAGTGAGCCCTATAATTTAATGAAGAAAAGCTTATTTTGTCTTGTGAACTTTTTCTTGCCCCGCCGAAACATAGACTTTTTAAGGTCCTCTTCTCGTAGATATTGATGAGCCGAACACGAATGCCAGGATTTCAGCCTCGAAATTATCTTTTTTTTTAGAAGCTGACGAGCTAAATTCAATGTAGCAGCACCACAACGCAGTTCAGCTCCGCGTATTTACATTATAGAGTGTTTGTTAGATTTTATTATCGCCTAATTTTTTTGCCCAATATTACACAATTTTTTATCTTCTAACTTAAAATAACCCCTACTAACCTACCTTAACCCACTCTAAATTAATTTTTTTCGAACCTAATGTACAATATTCTTAGAATGCAAATAAAAGTCTAAAGTGATTTTCTCGAACCTAATGTAACAATATTCTTAGAATGCAAAAAAAGTCTAAAGTAATTTTTTCGAACCTATTGTAACAATATTCTTAGAATGCAAATAAAAGCAACATAGGCCTAAAAAAATTCGTGTTGAGCGCGTTAATATCCAACAAAATAATGGCCAATCATAATTGAGCTTGAATGAGAAAGGTAAAGTAAAAATTATATTTATTTACTTAGTAGCGTACCTTATCGTCCAAAATGACGGCGAAAAATTTGCGATGGTTCTTCGTTGATCATACTGTTGTTAATTTGATTACAAAAGATGATACGTAACTTCTATTTATAATGATCTAATAGGGCAAGCGCGTTCAGTATTAGTTTGCTGAACAGTTCAATCCTTCCTTTCTCTGATAGTGACCGTATTAGTTCGTGACTCGCTTGAACCTGTGGAAATTCCACGGAACAACAGAAATGTTCTTCAGTGAACTCTCAGACCTGTATCATCCTAATTTTCCCCTATCTAATTTTAATGTGAGAACAATAAAGGTGATAAAGGTGATGCTGAAGGAACCTGTGGAAATTGTACATGCTGAACAAAAGAATTGTTCCTATAATAATGCCCTCGATCGGACCCAGCATCATGCATACGTAGTAGTGTGAGAAATGTTCGAAGTGAGGTAGTGCATCTTCTACCTAATTAATACCTGCGAGCACTAACAGCTTAAGTTTGAACTGGACCCCATCTCCCTTCTCAGGATGCCCTTATTTCCCCCTAACTAATACCAATGAAAGCGTCACGGTCGTAGCCTGCTAAATAACTAACTAACGAAGGGACAATTAATCAGCATGATAATATACTCAAGCAGTCAAATATTCCTCTAAATTAAAGTGCTTCATTGTATCGCGAACACGTCAAGATCTTACTCAATCGAAGGCTTTTAGCTCGCCCGAAAAGTTGTATCATCAAATGAAAATATTTACCCGAAAAAAAATACGTCTTCAATGAAACCAGGGTGTGCACTGTGCAGTGGGGGTTTGAACTGGACTGGTAAAAGCGCCATTGCACACCCTGAATAAAATCCCTGTTTCCTTTGATACTCGGAAAAATTTCTTTTTTGTTGATCACGTGCTCTGCTCAATATGAGCATTAGGAAGTCATTGATGTAAGGAAGTAAAAATACGGTACCTACGATCCAAGCATGTTAATAGATACTTAAGACATCATCGTTGCCTGGAATTCACATTAGGGAAGCAAGAGGTGCATTTAATGCAGAGGAATTTTTACGTTGCCATCATCTGCAACCTGGTCTAAAATCTATCTTTCGGTTGCCAACAGAGCTTCACAGAATATAATCAAGGCCTGGTTGGAACTTGTGGCTATAGCCACAAGCTCCAACCAGGCCTTGATTTTCATCTATCTTGTGTTTAAGCGTATCAGAAAATGAACAGATAAATCCTACAGTAATTATGGTGTTTGATGGCTTAATTTAGTCATCATTGGGTTAATAAACTCTGAAGAGGAACATTTCAGTTACAAGTGACTGTTGTTTTTTAGCGGAAGCCCCAAATTGATGCATTCGATTTCTTTTACTTTGCAGATGACTGGGAAAAGAACACGTTCCTTCAAATGTGCCGTCCATCAAACTGACGGGGAAGTATCTTCTCTTACGGATTTCCATCTACGGCCTCCCTCTACCTCATTATTTCGCAGGTACAGTACGAGGATTTTCTTTCGTTTACCCTTAAAAGTGACACATTTCACTAGAATAAAATTTCCTCCTTGGAGTTTCTGTAGAGATTACGTTATTTCTTTAATTCTGTCTACGGTATGCTTGTACCATATTTCACTAGGGCAAAATTTTATTCTCAGTTTTCCTGTAACACTTCGCAAAGGTGTTCATTCATACCTACGGTATACCTTTCCCGTTTTTCACTTGTGCGGTTCTCAATAGTACTATTACAGATATTACACAGTGATATTGCATTGGTCCTTTTGCCCTTTTGCCTCTGACTTGTCTCCGCCTTCCGTTTCCTTTTGAAATATTTGAAGTGAAAACTTGCCCAGAGCAGTTCCATCATATAGTTGTCTACAGCACTTCTCCGTACGATTACCCTCTGTTACAAGTACGAAGTTTGTATTTTTGTGTTGAGTGTTCGTAGCGAAATTTTATTTCTTGTACTTGGCAGTCTCTTTGCATGTTCAACGCGTTCCGTAATTATGTGAAGCTAAATATGGTTGGGACGTAATTCATCCCCATCACGGTTTATCTTTCCCTTATCTATCTTTTTTTCTTTTGTTACCTGTTTTCAAGAGTATTTTTGAATTCAATTGAACGTTCCCTAATATTCTACTAGCCCTCAGCGATGTCTACTTCATATACTTCGGTACCTTCGTAGCATTTTCCTTCCTTTTCTATATGCTTCCGTGACCAATGCCTATTTCCCTTAGCATTTCCCTCTAATTCTACGTGTCTCTCAACAATATCTACTTCCCTCTAGGATACCCTCGCATTCCCTTGCAGACGTTCAGTGCCTAAGTAGCGGTTGTTGGGTTAGGTTGGTCGTGGCCAAGCTCCCGTCACATCTGCAGATTGCCGTCATAGGTGCCCATTACTTCCGGTTAACGTGTTACAATCATTGAACTACTTTTCGATACAGTGATTTCACAGTATTATGCCCTATATTATTGCTTGCTTTTAACTGTTACACATCGATTTTGATTAGTTTTCTACCGGTGATGCTTAGGCCTATATGCCGGTGATGCCTATAGGCACATACCTACATGTAAATATTACTAACTACAAGCGAGTGATCCTAATGAGCTTATATGATATTTCGGTGTAATCCTAGCGTGAAACAAATCTTGAGCAAATATTATATAGGCAATTTTATCGAAATTTAGTTCAGTTTTATTGCCCCTATTTCTTGAAACATCAGCGATCACGTGCGCCTTTTTAATTCTTTTTAACACTGGTTAAACTCAACATGGAAATCATCTCATTTCAATGTTTATAGAAAATTCAGCTCTTGCAATTTCTCATTATTTAGATATCACTGAAGAACAATAGGCTTCTGTTTTACGAAATTTTCACAGGTTCCAGAATAACAATATTAGGCCATAGGGTTAGAGATTAGTTAGGTTTCCTCACCCTATGCCATCGGGAGTCCTCCCCCCACTCTGAGGAGACCGTATATAGGTGACCTACAGGCCTACACAGCATCCTTCTTTCATTCTCCTTGTACATATCCATTTTATTACGACTACCGCTAGTCTTTATGTTGTTATTGCTTTTCGTTCTTGGCCTATTCCTTTCCTCACTCCAATCTCTATTTGAGTGGCTAAAGAAACGTGTACTGGTTAACATATATGTTATTGCCAATAATAGTAATGGTGACGAGTAAATCAATATATCATGCATGTAATAATAGTAACGAATAAATTAGCGTATCTTAATTGCAATAATATAACTATGAATCAATCGGCGTACCTTACTTTACATTATACCGAATAAATCGACGTATCTGGCTGGTAATTATAACGAAATAATAACAAGGAAGAAATCGAGGTATCCAATAATAAATTAATCTACGTATCTTGCATGTACGTGGCGTCAAGTGTTACCAAGGTAGCCGGTGGCGCCGCGTTCTGCACGTTATCGTTACGACGGTCGTACGTGTCAGGGCGAATATTGCTGCAACGGGTCATTTGCGCTGCAAAAGTTGTCCAATCGATCGGAACTTTTACCTGCCACTGCAGAAATTACCTAGCAATTTTTTTATGACATTCGCTAGAGCAGTTGCGAATATTAGTAGTTTTGAAGAACAACCAAGGTTGACTATATTACCTTTCGTAGACAAATAAATGAACTTGCTTATTTCCGCCTCACTCGCTCCCTTTGTTCCGATGAACTTAGCCCATTTTATTATGCAAATATTATTCCTAAAAGTTTACTACCTACCAAACTTCGTCAACGTGCACAATATTGCTCGATGTACGCAGTCTGAAAAGCCTCTAATTTTCTACTTTCAACTTTTCAGCATTAAACTCTTCAATCGTGTTTGCAGCTCACTGCATTCCACTTTAAATTCGAATTCCTTTTCTCGCTGCACCCGTTGACCCCTTTAAGTCCATTATTTCTTAATTTTGCCGCTCTGAGTGTTCACGTCCAACTATTCATATCAGTTTTATGGTCGCTACTTCCTACAATGGTATCAGTTCTATACATTCTCATCAGTTGCATTTACATCAATTACTTTCATATCAGTTTTATACGTGAAATTTTTGAACGTTGCACATTTCGTCTTTGAGTTTAATATTTCCCTTCCCGATCTTAGTTTGCTTTCCTATGACCCTATGACAGTCCTCGTTAAATCTTAACTTTGGCAAGAATTACCCTTTTTAAACCGTGTTCGAATTATGTTTTGAACAATTGCTGATTTATATTTCATTTTTACTGTGTAATTCTAACTTACTGCGTCTCACGTTACTGTAACTAGGCAACTGGCATTTTCTATATCTCCCTCTGCATGTGATTATACAACTCCAACTTTCGACGTGTTGTAAATAGGCAATCCAGTATTCTACGCTGCAACTATGCTGTACTGTAACATTTTGTTACATGTCGCTAGCTGCGTTTCTTCAACTTTCTACATCCAACTTACCGCAACTTTGTGCTCCCGCTGCTCGCGTCACAGCCAATTTTACACGCTGTACACCAGCAACTTAAGTTGCCAACATTGTTGCTATAGAGCGGACGTGCAAAAACCTGCTCTCCATCTGCAGGCCCTCGCCTCATCGATCTTCTCTTGTCCTCGCGCACTGCACTTCCTGCTTATGAATATTTATCGTGTTTCGCTTATTATTCATGCGGTGGTGCAGTCATTGTTTTCATATTGTGAATTGTAGAATCGTTCAATTCAGTTTCTATGAGCTATTGATAAATCCTGCATATATTGATCCTCCCTCTGATAATTATTGCGCTTTGGCAGTTGTTTGCTGTCCTATGGCAAAAAAATTGGGTGATGAATTTTGCATTATCCAATGTCATCTGACGGGTAGACAGAAAGACTGAAGCTTGTTACACAACCTTAACCCCACCGTTCCACAGTCGAAACCAACCGCTTCACAACCTTAACCCCATCGTTCCCCAACCGTAACCCCACGGTTCCACAACCGTTACCCCGCCGTTTCACAACCGTAACCCATCGTTTCACAACCGTAACCCATCGTTTCACAACCGTAACCCATCGTTTCACAACCGTAACCCCACCGTTTCACAACCTTAACCCCACCTTTTCACAACCGTAACCTCGATGATTTCACGATTCTTTTACCTCTTGTTCTGACATCCTCTCATCAACTATGTTTGGAGCTGAGGTGGATGGATCCGGCCGACAAAAATTTTCTTCTTTTTTACTGATTTTCTGCAATTTCTTCCTTACCGGCGGCCGGAAGATTGGGTGCCTGGAAACCATAAAAGTTCGCTTCTCTACGGTTACAGCGGAACCGGTTTCGCGCTCAAAGTTCAAGGTGCAAGAAGTTTATCAAGCAATTATGAGTGAAACGAATTCTTCTTTCGGACTTTGGCGATGTCTTTTCGTTGCATATTTTTTGTCACGAGTTATCTTCTCTCTCGATTTTTGCTTTTGTCGATAATTTCTGCTCTCCTAATATTTTTCTTTTTCCTCTCATATAATTTTTCTAATGTTCACCCTATTTCATGTTTTCCATTTTGCCTCAGTTTTCCATTTTGCCTCAATTATTAGTTTTTTTCTTTACTTTCCCTTTTATTTGCCTTATATTGACTCCGTTTTTTTATGCCCTATAAGTGTTAGTCCTTTCGCCTTTTCTTCTTGATTTCTTCTCTTTTTCTATATTCGCTTCCCTCTTGCCTTCATCCTTCGCTAATACCAATCCTGTTTTTTATTCCTTGTTCTCTGCTTATGCCTGTCGACCTTCTTTCTCATATTGCTTTTTTTGTTGTTGTTTTCATCTTCCCGTCCCTCTCGCCTTCCGTTGTTCCCTTCTTCCCTCGCTCCAATTTTGCACGAGGTCCCGCTCCCTCCATTTCACTCAGGTGTTTGTTTGCAGATCTCAGGTGTATCGACCTGCGTAATCAATACACGTCGTAAGGTACCGGCGGTGTACACGCGAAGGTATTCTCCAGCCTCCCCTTGCCTGACACGTGTACAAGAATACCGTGCTATTTTTATTTATATTTAAAACCTTTTCTACCCGTTTTCAAGTAATCGAAACAAGCTGGCATATTTTAATCCAGTAGATTTGTCCCTGTAACAGAAAAAGTTCTTCCATTTTTTGCCAGTCAGCTTTCGAAACTGTCATGTTTTTGGCTAATGTTTTATTCTTTCAATTTTTATTCTGAACAAAGAAAATGCGTGGTCTACGTACACTGAATATTTTTCCTTCTGTATGATAACTATTTCTTTCTTTTCGTTCAATCCTCGTAGCACTGGAAGATTTACCTAGAATATTTAAAAACAGAATTCTCAGCCTCAACCATATTCTTATGTACCTATCACTTTAATTTCATTTGGTAAATGTATTACTGATTAAGTAATCATACGTAATATGATCCTGTAATGACAATTATCTAACGATTTCGAGCGGGTCCCTCTTTTCAGCTGGTCTTTCTCGTGTTACATAATCGAATGTCATTCAGTCTGCCTTTGTTACTAGTTT
>LQNS02000211.1:25461508-25489213 GCA_001587735.2 Parhyale hawaiensis
CATGATTGAGCTTGAATGAGAAGGGTAAAGTATGGCCAATCATGATTGAGCTTGAATGAGAAGGGTAAAGTATGGCCAATCATGATTGAGCTTGAATGAGAAGGGTAAAGTATGGCCAATCATGACTGAGCTTGAATGAGAAAGGTAAAGTAAAAAATATTATTTATTTACTTAGTAGCGTACCTTATCGTCCAAAATGACGGCGAAAAATTTGCGATGGTTCTTCGTTGATCATACTGTTGTTAATTTGATTGCAAAAGATGATATGCAACTTCTATTTATAATGATCTAATAGGGTGAGCGCGCTCAGTATTAGTTTGCTGAACAGTTCAATCCTTCCTTTCTCTCATAGTGACCGTATTAGTGCGTGACTCGCTGGAACCTGTGGAAATTCCACGGAACAAAAGCAATGCTCTTCAGTGATCTCTCAGACCTGTATCATCGATCCTAATTTTCCCCTATCTAATGTATACTGAGGGAACCTGTGGAAGTTCTACATGCTGAACAAATGAATTGTTCCTCCATTATGCTGCCCCCGATCGGACCCGCATGATGCATTCGTAGTGTGAGAAATGTTCGAAGTGATGTAGTGCTTCTTCTACCTAATGCTGCGTCTACACGACGATCTTTTTCGTCGAAGTTTGTGATCGCGGAAAGATTTTGATCGCAAAACACACGCGGAGAGCCTTCGAAGTTAGTGATTTTAGATCGCCGACAGTGCTGGAAATCACGATCAAAAATCGCGATCAGAAAAAGTTTGCAAACTATATTACGCTCTGTAACTAGATGTATCTATTTTACATATATTATTTAGTAATTAAAGCATAATTTTTTATTGAAATGGGCCCGCTTAGCGAATTTTATTTATGTTTGATGCGAACGTTTGTACTGCGGAAGCATTTGGCAACTATATGTTGCCAATTAGTAATAACTGTAGCTTATTCATCAAATTACGTCTGTACCTTCTTTTTTTCATTAGTAAAAACTACAATGGAGCAAGAGATCTGTTTTAATGGAATAAACGGATGTACACAGTGTGAATTGCAGTAGAAATTAAATAAATTTATAAATAAAAATTGAGAAATTATTGTTCTATCTTGTGTATTTCTGCATATGAGGGGATGCCAGTGAATGAATTTTTAGCTATACTTTTTGCCAGTATATAAAGTTTTACCCGCCAATCAGCATCTACAACTACAATAAATATGAGACCGATAATGTTAAGGTGGAATATCGATTAATAGTAATGGAATGCTGAATTCGTGTATAGTCACCTTGAATTGATCGTGGCTTCTGTTTCTGATGCCTTTGGGACAAGGAGGCGAAATTGTTCGTGATTTTGATCGTCGATTCTTGTGTTTGTGATCGCTGAAAAGATCGTCGTGTAGACGCTGCTTAACTGAAACCTGTGAACACTAACAGCTTAAATTTTTAACTGGACCCCCATCTCCCTTCTCAGGATGCCCTTATTTCCCCTAGATAATACCAATGAAAGCATCACGGTCGTAGCCTACTAAATAACTAACGGAGGGACAATCAGTATGATAATATACTCAAGCAGTCAAAGATTACTCTAAATTAAAGTGCTTCATTGTATCGTGAATACTGCAAGATCTTAATCAATCGAAGGTTTTTATATAGCTCACCCGAAAAGTTGTATCATCAAATGAAAATATTTACCCGAAAAAAATACGTCTTCAATGAAACCAGGGTGTGCAGTGGGGGTTTTACCATGACCAGGACGGGTAAAAGCGCCATTGCACACCCTGAATGAAACCCCAGTTTCCTTTGATACTCGGAAAATTTCTTTTTTGTTGATCACGTGCACTGCTCAATATGAGCATTAGGAAGTCATTGATGTAAAGAAGTAAGAATACGGTACCTACGATCCAAGCATGTTAATAGATACTGAAGACATCTTCGGGGCCTGGAATTCACTTAGGGAAGCAAGAAGCGCATTTAATGTGGAGGAATTTTTACGTTTTTGCCATCATCTGCAACCTGGTCTAAAATCTACCTTTCGGGTTCCAATAGAGCTTCAGGAAATAGCCACAAGGTCCAACCAGGCCTTGATTTTCATCTAGCTTTTGTTCAAGCGTATTAGAAACTGAACAGATAAATATTGTAATTAGGGTGTTTGATAGCTTAATTTAGTCATCATTGGGTTAATAAACTCTGAAAATGAACATTTCATTTACAAGTGACTGTTGTTTTTAGCGGAAGCCCCAAATTGATGCATTCGATTTCTTTTACTAACGTCTACTGACCCTTTTCTTGTGCAAGGAAGTTTACACGGCAGGTAGTTTGACTGCCCCTTCATAGAAGAGAATGCCTAAAGGTAGATGCCGGAGGGAGATGCTCATTATTTCGCAGGTACAGTACGAGGATTTTCTTTCGTTTACACGTAAAAATGACACATTTCACTTGAATAATATTTCCTTCTTAGGGTTTCTGTAAAGATTACGTTATTTCTTTAATTCTGTCTACGGTATGCTTGTACTATATTTCACTAGGGCAAAATTTCATTCTCAGTTTTCGTGTAACACTTCGCAAAGGTGTTCATTCATACCTACGGTATACCTTTCCCGTATTTCACTTGTGCGGTTCTCAATATTACAGGTATTACAGTGATATTGCATTGGTCCCTTTGCCCTTTTGCCTCTGACTTGTATCCGCCTTCCGTTTCCTTTTGAAATATCTGAAGTGAAAACTTGCTCAGAGCAGTTCCATCATATAGTTGTCTACAGCTCTTCTCCGTACGATTACCCTCTTTCACAAGTACGAAGTTTGTATTTTGTGTTGAGTGTTCGTAGCGAAAGTTTATTTCTTGCACTTGGCAATCTCTTTGCATGTTCAACGCGTAATTATGTGAAGCTAAATATGGTTGGAACGTAATTCATCCCCATCACGGTTTATCTTTCCCTTACCTATCTTTTTTTCTTTTGTTACCTGATTTAAAGAGTATTTTTAAATTCAATTGAACGTTCCGTAATATTCTACTAGCCCTCAGCGATATCTACTTCATATATTTTGATACCGTCGTTGCATTTTCCTTCCTTTTCTATACGCTTCTTTGACCAATGCCTATTTCCCTTAGCATATGCCTCTAATTTTACGTGTCTCTCAACAATATCTACTTCCCTCTAGGATACCCTCGCATTCCCTTGCAGACGTTCAGTGCTTAAGTAGCGGTTGTTGGGTTAGGTTGGTCGCGGCCAAGCTCCCGTCACATCTGCAGAATGCCGTCATAGGTGCCCATTACCTCCGATTAACGTGTTGCAATCATTGAACTACTTTCGATACAGTGATTTCACAGTATTACGCCCTATATTATTGCTTGCTTTTAACTGTTAAACATCGATTTTGATGAGTTTTCTACCGGTGATGCTAAGGCCTATATGCCGGTGATGCATACCTATAGGCAAATACATGTAAAAGTTCCTATCTACCGAGCGAGTGAGCTTATATAATATTTCCGTGTAATAATAGCGTGAAAGAAATTTTTAGCAAATGTTCTATAGGTGATTTTATCGAAATTTAGTTTATCTCTATTGCCCCTATTTTTAAAAAACATCAGCGATCACGTGCGCCTTTTTAATTCTTTTTAGCAGTGGTTAAGCTCAGAGCATGGAAAGCATCTCATTTCATTGTTTATAGGGAAATTCAGTTTTTGGAAATTTTCATTATTCAGATACCATTGAAGAATAGTAGGCTTTTGTTCTACGAAATTTTCACAGGGTCCAGAATAACAATATTGGGCCATAGGGTTAGAGATTAAGTTAGGTTTCCTCACCCTATGTCATGCGGAGTCCCTCTCCCCCCCCCCCCCGCTCTGAGGAGACAGTATATAGGCGACCATAGCCAGGCCTTCGCAGCATCCTCTTTTCATTCTCTTTGCCCATATCCATTTTCTTACGACTACCGCTAGTCTTTATGCTGTTCTTGGTTTTCGTTCTTGGCCTGCTCCTTTCCTCACTCCAAACTCTATTTGAGTCGCTAAGGAAGCGTGTACTGGTTAATATATATGTTATTGCCAATAATAGTAGTGGTGACGAGTAAATCGACGTATCATACATGGAATAATGAGTAAATCGGCTAATCGTAATTGCAACTAGAGCACTCTGAGAGCGCATACCTCCGCCAAGTGAGGCAACGGTAGCAAAAAATTCAAGTTGACTCTGAAACCAAAATTTTCTTTGCATAAACTCCAAAATCTAATCATTTGTGCCTTTTGATAGTAATAATAGCTTGTGCAATTTTCTTGAAGATTCGTTCATAACTTTTTGAGTTATACTGTTAACAAATGTAATGACAAACATGAGTCAAACATACAAACGAACAAACCGATCTGCACCAAAAATTTGATCATTTATGTCTTTCAACATTACTGACAACTCCTATAAATTTCATAAAGATCCATTCATTATTTTCTGAGTTATTGTGCTAACAAGCTTAAATTTAAAAACAGTGACAAACGAACGAACAAATGGATCATTACCAAAGTTTGGTCATTTACTCTTTGTTATATACCTAACAACTCATGTTAATTTCATCAAAATCCATTCATAACTTTTTGAGTTATGGCATTGAGAAAAATGAGGGAGACAAACAAACGGATAGACATATCTTCACAAAAAGTTAATCATCTGTTCCTCCTAACATACCTAACAATCCCTGTAAATTTCATCCAAATCGGTTCATAAATTTTTGAGTTATCTTGGTGACAGACAAAGAGACAAACACGACGAAAACATAACCTCCTTGGCGGAGGTAATAATCAAATAATAAATTAATCCACGTATCTTGCATGTACGTGGCGTGAATTGTTACCAAGGTAGCCGGTGGCGCCGCGTTATGCACGTTATCGTTACGACGGTCGTACGTGTCAGGGCGAATATTGCTGCAACGGGTCATTTGCGCTGCAAAAGTTGTCCAATCAATCGGAACTTTTACTGGCACTGCAGAAATTACCTAGCAATTTTTTTATGATAGTCGCTAGAGCAGTTGCAAATTTTAGTTGTTTTGATCAACAACCAAGGTCGACTATATTACCATCTTCAATTTGACCCAGTGACAGTCCTCGTTAAATGTTAACTTTGGTAAGAATTTCACTTTTTGAAACGTGTTCGAATTATGTTTCGAACAATTGCTGATTTATATTTCATTTCAACTGTGTAATTCTAACTTACTGCGTCTCACGTTTCTGTCACAATGCAACTCCAGTATTCTACGCGTCAACTATGCTGTACCGTAACATTTTGTTACGTATCGCTAGCCGGTTTATTTCAACTTTTTACATCCAACTTACCGCAACTTTGTGCTCCCGCTGCTCATGTGACAGCCAAGTTTACACGCTCTACACCAGCAACTTAAGTTGCCAACATTGCTACTATAGAGCGGACGTGCAAAAACTCGCTCTCTGCATGCCCTCGCCTCATCGATCTTCTCTTGTCCTCGCGCAGTGCTCTTCCTGTTTATGAATATTTATCGTGTTTCGCTTATTATTCATGCGATGGTGCCGTCATTATATTGTCATATTGAGAATTGAAGAATCGTTCAATTCAGTTTTTATGAGCTATTGATAAACCCTGCATATATTGATCCTATCTCTGATAATAATTGCGCTTTGGCAATTGTTTGCTGTCCTATGGAGAAAATTGGGTGATGAGTTTTGCATTATCCAATGTAATCTGACGGGTAAACAGAAAGACTGAAGCTTGTTACACAACCTTAACCCCCACCGTTCTACAATCTAAACCACCCGTTTCACAACCTTAACCCCACCGTTTCACAACCTTAACCCCACCGTTTCACAACCTTAACCCTGTCGTTTCACAACCGTAACCCATCGTTTCACAACCGTAACCTATCGTTTCACAACCGTAACCCATCGTTTCACAACCTTAACCCCACCGTTTCACAACCTTAACCCCGTCGTTTCACAACCTTAACCCCGTCGTTTCACAACCGTAACCCATCGTTTCACAACCGTAACCCATCGTTTCACAACCGTAACCCATAGTTTCACAACCTTAACCCCATCGTTTCACAACCGTAACCCATCGTTTCACAACCGTAACCCCACCGTTGCACAACTTTAACCCCTCCTTTTCACAACCGTAACCTCGATGATTCACGATTCTTTTACCTCTTGTTCTGACATCCTCTCATCAACTACAGCATGTTTGGAGCCGAGGTGGATGGATCCGGCCGACAAAAATTCTCTGCTTTTTTTACTGATTTTCTGCAATTTCTTCCTTACCGGCGGCCGGAAGATTGGGTGCCTGGAAACCATAAAAGTTCGCTTCTCTACGGTTACGGCGGAACCGGTTTCGCGCTCAAAGTTCAAGGTGCAAGAAGTTTATCAAGCAATTATGCGTGAAACGAATTCATGTTTCGGACTTTGGCGATGTCTTTTCGTTGCATATTTTTCCTTGTCACGAGTTATCTTTTCTCTCGATTTTTGCTTTTGTCGATAATTTCTGCTCTCCTAATATTTTTCTTTTTCCTCTCATATAATTTTTCTAATGTTCACCCTATTTCATGTTTTCCATTTTGCCTCAATTATTGTTTTTTTTTTTTTTTGCTTTACTTTCCTTTTTCTTTGCCTTATATTGACTTCCTTGTTTTTCTTTTTTATGACCTATAAGTGTTAGTCCTTTCGCCTTTTCTCCTTGATTTCTTCTCTTTTTCTATATTCGCTTCCCTCTTGCTTTCATCCTTCGCTAATAGCAATCCTGTTTTTTATTCCTTGTTCTCTGCTTATGCCTGTCGATCTTCTTTCTCATATTGCTTTTTTGTTGTTGTTTTCATCTTCCCGTCCCTCTAGCCTTCCGTTATTCCCTCCTTCCCTCGCTCCAATTTTGCACTAGACCCCGCTCCCTCCATTTCACTCAGGTGTTTGTTTGCAGATCTCAGGTGTATCGACCTGCGTAATCAATACACGTCGTAAGGTACCGGCGGTGTACACGCGTAGGTATTCTCCAGCCTCCCCTTGCCGTGACACGTGTACAAGAATACCGTGCTATCTTTATTTAAATTTAAAACCTTTTCTACCCGTTTTCAAGTAATCGAAACAAGCTGGCATATTTTTACCCCGTAGATTTTTCCCTGTAACAGAAAAAGTTCTTCCATTTTTTGGAAGTGAGCTTTCGAAACTGTCATGTTTTTGGCTGATGTTTTATTCTTTCAATTTTTACTCTGAACAAAAAAAAATGCGTGGTCTACGTAGGTACGCCGAATATTTTTCCTTCTGTATGATAACTATTGCTTTCTTTTCGTTCAATATAACAGCACTGGAAGATTTACCTAGAATATTTAAAAACATAGTTCTCAGCCTGAACCATATTTTTATGTACCTATCACTTTAACTTCATTAGGTAAATGTATTACTGATTAAGTAATCATACGTAATATGATCCTGTAATGACAATTATCTAACGATTTCGAGCGGGTCCCTCTTTTCAGCTGGTCTTTCTCGTGTTACATAATCGAATGTCATTCAGTCTGCCTTTGTTACTAGTTTTTCTATTACTTCTCCGGTCGTTCGGAACCTAAGCGTTTCATTGCCTCCACTCAGTAGACTGTTTTCTGTTTCTAATTAGGATTTGGGAAAATACCGAATGCCGGTAAAAATAACAAATCTTCGATGGTCTACGTGTTGATTTTAAGTAGAGTATTCCGTTCTTCCTCTACCATCGTATCATTCCCTGCCGCAGTCCTGCATGTAGAGTCCAGTCCATGTCCTGGTAACTGGTGCATGCAATCGATGACGGGAGGTCTGGGGAAGCTGCCCCACCCCCCTCCCTTGGAACGGGGTGACGTCTGGTGGAGGGAGGATAACGATATGTATACCTACCACTTGTGTCTGCCATAGTTGGATATTGTACCATAGCTGCCTTTGAAGCTTCGACTCTTCGTTACTGTAGTGTCATACGATGTAAGTGCTGTCGATATGGTGTCCCTCGGGTTGTTCCAGGAACATCGGAAGCGATAATTCTTCGTTATAGTCGTCTCGATAAGGCATCTTCCTAGATTGTGCAGGAGCATCGGAAGCCTATACTCTTCATTATAATATGTGATAAAATGAATGCTTGAAAGTACCTGCACTTGGTTGTTACTGCTCTGCCATCTATGTAGCGCAAAATTGCATATATATCGGTGTACTTTATTTACGCATTTGGCTATTTTGCACAGTTGTAATTAAGGTAAGATTCGTAAATTACATACCGCAAATTGCACATGAAAACGGGCTAACTGCTCATCATAACATTGTGCTTTGGTGAAAGTGCTCCTGAACGCCGGCAAACGCATCGTTCACCGTCCGAGGCCATTAAGTCCGTTAACGCGGATTCAATTCTAAAATTGGTGAAAGCTCACTAAAAGTTCCCCAAGTTATGAGAGGTTGGAAGGAAAGCGTGAGTTAGAAAGCACTCGAAGAAGCTCCCGCTCACTCGTTGCTGTCTGTGTTTTAGGGGACTTTAGTGAGAACTGGAGCGTGTGAAGCCGTAGACGCGCCGCCTGCATTGTTCTTGCTTCTTGTACAGCTTCTTCTTTTCGGTGATACTCTAGAGCTCTGCTCCCCTGACCAACTCCATCTGTAGATTGCTTTAGCCTTATTTAAGAGTCCGGACACCTTACCCTCCCCATGTTCGATCGGCCAAAGAGTTACCGGTACTTTCCTCCATATTTATTAAACATACGGTATGCTTTGGAAGTCGCGCCCCCGTACCCAAACATACGTAATTTAAGGCCACTTGGGCGCCGTACTCCAGCTTAATTGTGGTTTTTCTTCTGCGGCGGCCCTGCTTTTTGATAATGTTAGACATTAGCCTTATTAAAGAGTTAGGGGAGTCGCGCCCCCATGGACCTTAGCCTTAGTGAGCGCTGGGGAGTCGCGCCACAGGAGGACTCCGTAGATTACCATCATTGGTTTAGTTAGGCCTTTGGGACAGCTCTCCTTCCGCCCTTACCATGTCATAACGTGTAGCTTTGCCCTACGTTTTTCTTTTTTTGTTATTATGGGAAGTCATGATCCAGGTGGTCCCCATTATAGGTATGATATACCCTAAGCCCCATCCTGATCTTGTCCATATTTTTCCTTGTTTGTCGTTTCCATCCACCAGTACGTTCTACTTCACAAATCTGTTAATGTCCTTTCCTCCCTCCTTTCTTTGGATCATGCGACCGCAGTGGGAAGGGAAGCTAACCTGTGCCACTTCAATTTTCCCAACCCTCACTGACTGACTTGCTTGAAATCCATCTCATTTTCTTAGGTTTAATGTTGTCAGTAGAGCACTTAATGTAATTAATAAATTTCAACAACATGTAGGCCCGTTCTTGCCTGCCATGGAAGATATACCAATAGAAATGGAGCATCGCCACTGTTCCCTCATTTTGGGATCTTTTGAAATGCGTATCTCTACATCGCTCCCGAAATGGGGGAATATTGGCTAAAATGGGGAGTCCCATTGGGAAGTCGCAGCTCCCCACGGAGAAGGCGACTGGGGAAGCGCTTTGTCGTTCCTCTGCGGTGAGCCTATGTCTAGTTTTAAGTTAAATATGTAGGCAAATTTCTATATTGTACGTTGAATTGCATTTCTGGGAATGATCCCTACTTATTTTCTCATATTCTCACTTGCCTTTGGTAGACTTCTGCTTCTCTGTATGATATTTTCCATTGAATTGCTGTGCGTTCTATGGTACGTACGTTGATTTTCGTACTAAATTTGATGGCTAGTCACTGTTTTTGAAGTACGGTATACACTGACGGAACTTTATTTCACTTAAACTCTTACTTCCTGTTTTCCTATGTAAAAATTGCTTGTAAACGTTGCGCTCGTGAGACCTGTTTTCATTCTTCGTTCGGTTTACCCATATATACTCGCTATTCCCGCGTCGGTTGATCCAATGAGCAGACACCGCTGTGCGTATGTTTCATGTTACTCTCAATATACTACGGGTCCCTTCTTTCGTTTCCTTCTTCTTCTCCTCTTTTAATCTCAGGTGACTAGGGAGGCTTATGCTATGACTATAGTAGTAGTATAGAATAATAATGTTCTTGTACTGCCCTATAACGGAGTTTTTGTCGCCCTTGAGCTAAATCCAAAATTCAAATTCTGGGGCGAGCAAAAATGCGATTGGAGTAGATGTTTTGCGTCCTCTCTAGCAAAAGCTCTGTGTAATTCAAACCCATCACATCAGGATTATAGCTAATTCCTGAAGTTGCGGTAACGTTACAAAGTGCTACTGTAAAAGAAATTAAGTAGACTTTACAGATACTTACAAACTTTTTTTGCCATTCTTATGAAAAATTTGCATTAGCTAGCTTGACATAAAACAACAGAAAAGTTTTATTACAAAATTGATGGCGTAACCGTAAATTTGACGGAATATTGTTGGCACGCATCGATAAATGTATACATATTTTTGCTGCCTTCATTTATCTCTGTAAAATTACTGGCATATGTCGTACATTACAAGTTCATCTACTGTATCAGCTCCTGGCCTCGATCGTCCCGTGGGAGAATCAGCCAGAGTGTCCTGTCTGGCTGAAAGTTTCCTGGAAGTTTGTCTGTACGCCACACGTGTGTTCCTGTTGACACACGTGCTGTCTGCCTCCCAACACTTGTTTTTTTTCGTTTGAACGTATCTCTTTTTAGGAACGTTCGCTCTTAACGCCCACACTCTACTGAAGCTCGGCCTTAGTATTCGCTACGTAGCTAATAAATGAATTTTTTTTTACGCATTAAGTACTTCTTGTGACGTGTTCTATTCTGCCTCTTTGCCTAGCCGACGAACTTTTAACTTGCTTCAAACTCAGCTGGTCAAACGTAATCAGTATGCAATTAACGCGTAAAACTTGATGCAGACTTTCAACCCGAATACTCGCGTTTGAAGCTTAAAAGCTTACTCTAATCGAAATAGGTTTACGTAGCTTGCAGTGGACGAATGAAGGTATCTACCTATTATATAGGCCTACCTTATCTATACCTTTACAAAGTTGTGGGGCAACTGAGAGCTACAATCTTGACTGCCTCTGATAATCTTGCGGTGCTTCGTTAAATAGTTAACCCTTTATCATCCAAATGAACCGTTCGGTCATTTGCAAATTAGCAGTATTCCTTCGTAAGTCTATTGTTTAATGTCGACGATGTAGGGTTGAACCTTAATGCTACATTATGTCGACGATGTAGGGTTGAACCTTAATGCTACATTACTCAAGTCTGTGCCGCGTCGATGGCTACAAGGTTGCTTTCTCATATTTTATTGTATCTCATACGGTATGCCTACTGAAGAAAGAGCTCTGGTAGCGATAAGCACAACTTGAGTAAGACGTACAGGGTATACCCTTGCTCTCATTGTCTATGCAGCGCTTCAAACAGTGTTACGTCTACGAAATTTGCGATAATAAAAGTATCAGTTCCTCCTGTCTGTACCAAGCTATGCTACTTCCGTACAAAAAAGTTTTTTTCCAATAGGTATATAATAAGGCAAAGAATCCTTGTAGCGTAATCGAGCAGCCTGGTATTGACGGTAGGAAGCGCTGTTGTAGTCTACGAAGTTATTCGACTAACTTTGCTCTCTATTCTTAGAAGTAGGTACGTAATTTGTGTCAGTGCTCAAACCATTATATTTTCTCCCCCAGAATGGTTCGATTGATCGCAGAAGAATATTTGGTGGAGGAGCGCGACAGAAAGTACTACGCAGACCACTACGTCTGCTGCCCTCCACCTATTTTCATACCACTCGTCTCTATTATACAGGTATGTTTTCTTCTCACTACATTTAGTGCACTATCACTTGTTTAGTTTACTAGTTGGTTCTCGTGTTCTGAATGACTCCCCTTTCTTCGGCTGATTTGTTTACTCAATTTGCTTTTGCAGGACATTAATTTTACTTTTTGCCATCTCCATCGTGAATACAGGATGACAAAACCATGCGGGCGCTCTCTGTTCATTGGTCTTCGTGAGTTGAGTTTTAGTATGGTGGGGTCCCTATAAGTTTGAGTTTGTATCGGTGCTTTTTACTGTGCGATTGGTTCTATATGCATCATCAATAAATTTTCTAACCGGTATGCATTGTTATCTCAAAATTCTTCCTTTTCGGAAATTTCATAGCCCCATTTCAATCTTAAGCCAAGCACACAAAGCCCTAAGGTAACATGTTTAGTACCCGTCCACCATGCTAGAAGCCGTCCACTTGCACTAAAAAAAACTTCCTGTGTGAAAACTAGCAGTGCTAGAAAGCCGTACATAGGCCTAAACTGTAAGCTAAAGACTGCCGCACCATCTCTGAAAATAATAGGTGAAAAAAATTAAACGATGAAAAATGATTGTAGTTTTTACATTTTTTCATGTTCTTAGTGAAAAATTGTAAAAACCACCACCATTTTTATTGTTTTATTTTTCGCCCGTCATTTTCAGAGATGGTGCGGCACTACTTAGCCTACAGTTTAAGGCTATGTACGGCTTTCTAGCACTGCTAGTTTTCACAGAGAAGTTTTTTAGTGTCAAGTGGACGGCTACTAGCATGGTGGACGGGTACCTACCTACTAGACACGTTACCCTATGCCCCTATCGGTAGGGACTATAGGGTCCATTTAGCCCATGGTTAGTGTTTTAGGATTCAATCACTGGACGTCATATAGACGTAACGCTACCGCGGGGCTGGCATTCCTGACGAACTCGATTTACTTCTCCTGTAGCGCTTGTTTTTACGTGTTACTTGCGTTGTGTTGTAGTTGCACCTCTGGTTGCCACCGTGGATACGTTCTGTGCCACACGCTACCGCCGCTGTAGCACCTCTGGTTGCCACCGTTGATACGTTCCGTCCCACACGCTACTACCGCTGTAGCACCTCTGGTTGCCACCGTGGATACGTTCCGTCCCACAGGCTACCACCACTCCCACAATTCCCGTCAGTTCCGCTGCCTGGGGCGCCCAAGGAAGCGACTGCCTTCCTGACGCAGGTTTTTTTACGGCGATTAAAGCGCCTCGTCTGGTTCGGGTCACGCTCCCTGCTACTTACTTCCTTTCTTTTTTTCGGTCCTTTGTTTGTTGTGCAAAGTTGTATGATACTTGCCTGCTGCTCTGGCAGTGCCTCGAGGAGCCATGTAACTTCGGGTGCAAGTTGAAGGTCGCTGCCGTCTGAAAAACGCGCTGTTATACGGCTGTTTTTCGATGCCTTGTTGTGCATTGATGTGATATCATGAGCGATAAAGAACGCTGCATTTTTTTGAAGAGAAAATAACTAGAGTTCCTAGTAGTATCCTGTCTTATGTGCAACTCACATTTTTATAATAATCAAGTTATGTGCATCTATGAAATTATTGTAACCAGACTGTGATTGGTTCGACTGTTACATTCACAAACTATGCCGATTATGTAATTTTTTTTTCTATCCGTATGTCTGGTGTCAGTCACCTCTACTTATTGTTTTACCTCTCATAATTTTTTTGTTTTAAGATTGTAGAAGACGTCCTTAGCTAAAATCTGTAAAGTAAAAGTGCATCGACTGAATTTAGTAACTACGTGTGTTTTGTACTACTGTATTACTTATTCCTCTTTTGATGTCTTTACTTCTTCTATGTGAAGTGAGAAGACTTGCGCACCGCCCTATGCACAGTAGCCTATACTATCCCTACGTACTCGAATATCTATGCATAAATATAATACTGTGTGCAGGCTCGTGTGGGGATATTATAGAGTTTTAGTTTCAATCCATTCTAATTTTTTTTTATACTTTCTGGCAGTTTCTTGAAACCTTTGCCCGCCAGTTCCGTGTGTGAACGTTCAATATCCTATAGACCGAAAGCGAACGTTTGCTGTGCGTTGTCGTACGTGAAGGTTTGCTGCCCTTCTGGTGCCGTTACTGAACGTTTGCTGCGCTCTAGTTAACCGCACTCGAACGTAAAGCGTCTTGGTTACCCTGCGTATCCAATGCCACCTAGAAAGTTTTCTAGGTGGCCTTGGCGTATCCCTTTGGAACACCTCAGTGGCAGTTGCGGAGGTTAAACAAAGTGTTACTATATAAGTTACGTGAGTTAACGACTGCTTATGCTTCGCCGTTCACTTTACGTAGCAGTTCGCTCTGCTATATTTATCGTACCTAAATGTTTGCGCCACTGCTGTTACTGTCCGTGAACGCGCAGAACACTACTGCGATCTTGCGTACAGCCATTTCGCGACGCCCTCTGACCCCTGAGTGTATGTCATGTTCCTCGCACCACCAGCTCCACCGCACCGAGGGCACACTATGTGTCCAGTCCCCTCTATATCTTCCTGTACTTGGGAAATTTGTAACGTTAGTTCCTTATGTAGCTATGTCGTGTTTTAGTTACGGTGCATCTGGTCATGTGCTATGCGGTTTTACTCTTTTTCGTCGACTTGAAAGAGTGTCATAATAAGTAATTTTTATGGTTGTTTAACTTTACGAGTACTGCCCGTAGATCTACAACATCTTCTTCGAGTGCAACGCTATTTTCTGGTTTGTATCATCTCCTGATTGTATTTGCCTCCACTTGTATGAAAAGTTAAACCTTTCTATGCATCACAAAGGATAACCCAAATTGTTCGATAAAAAAATCTATGTGCTCACGTTCGTACAAGTCTTTTATTTTTTCATATCATTCAAGTGTAATTCCGCCGAGTGCATCGATACGTACATGCAGTCAAGTGTACGTTTGTCGACGTGTATAGTCGTACATACACTCAGTGTAATTCGCTTAACGTGCATAAACCGTCAGTATACCTGTGATTATCCGTATGCGCTTGAATTGTATTCTATTGACACTGTAAGTGTGCACGATTGACTGCTTACACTGCAGGTCTGCATGTGTATCTGGTGGCATACATACGCTGGAAGTGTGTGTGTGTGTGTAGGTGTGTCTACACTGTGACCGCAGAGGTCACTTTTTTAGAGCGAGGTTACGTGAGGTCACGGAACGCTCCTTGGAACTCGTCCTCCCCAACCCCCTGCTGCAGTCCACCACCACCCCCCTCTCCCCCTCACTGGATATCCTTTACTGTTTGCCCTCCCCCTCCCATGTCCCGTCCTATCTACGTAATGATATCCTTACTGCCCCTATTTCTTTGCATATCTAAAAGGATGTTCCTTTTAAGAAATCTGGGTTTGTCGTGTACCGAAGTGTAGCCGCAAGTCTGTTTTGGTGCTGCTCTCATCCAATGTTTCTGATGCGCTGAATGCTCTTTGAATTTCTCCTGTTATCTCTTCGTCTTCACGATAGGATTCTTTCAGCTTTTCTCTCCGTGCGTTTGTCTGTTCCTGGCTGTCGTTAGATCTTAGCCTACCTCCGTTTTGAGTCTTTTGCTGTTTTTCTACCCTTTTCTCTGTCCCTTGTTCCATGTAGGCCTTTCTTAACCAAATGCTTTTCTCTTTATTACTAATTATGCTGGCTTCCCGTGCGTGATCTACCTATTCTGCTCATCAGATTGTTGTTCAAGTCCGTTTTGGCTAGGATTCTCCATCTTATTTCACGAGAGCGGCGCCCTCTGAGGCACCCCACGTTGAATACCTCGTCTTTCAAGACTCTTTTCCTTCAGTCCTCGCTTTGCTTCCTTCCCATTGACCTACTAACAGTCTTTGTCCAGTTCTTCCTCTTATTTCCCGACTTGCAGTTCCCATGCACCCAGTTCATCCGTGCTCCTCAATCTTGTCGTAGCGTGAACACGTGTTCCATCTCTTCCCTCGCTTGCTACGCCGTGTGTTGTCTAGTGAGGTTTATCCTAACATCGCACGACTATCATGTATATTATTATCGGAAAATCATTGACAATTATCCGATAGTTATGGGCGGCTGCGTCGTTTCATAACCGAAAATCGCCTAAATATTTAAAATTAGACTGCAGTGAAACTAAAGCGGTGCTACATAGGCGACAGTATAGGACTCTCCTCGTTTGTCCGCGCTTCACAAGCACTTTGTGTTCGGGATTCAGGGTCTCTCCCACCAGTGTCCTAGAGGTTGTACTATGCTGTGAGCTGTGGGTGGGCTTCCCGAGACAAATTAATCAATGGCTCACCGTGTGGTTCCCATAATGAAACCCAATACTTACCATAGCCAAGTTAGTCTGCGATTACCACTGTGGTCTTAACAAGCTCGATGATGAAATCGTGTCACGAGGGCGTCAGGAAGAAACGTTTCATCGCTTCGCTCTGTTTGATTGCTTTCATGCACGTTCATCCTACACGGGGAGCACCCTCGTGCACGGGTTCCCCTTGTCTATCGACATGCCATATGTCCCATCTTTCTTCCTCTGTGAGATCGCCTTTGTTGTGCAAAATGAGGCTTAAACTACTCTATATAATAATAATCGCTCGGTTTGATCGAGAGAATCTAATCTGATGGGCTTTCTCTCATCCGAGTCCGACTCCTCGATTCATTCAGTCTCCGACCTCTGGTCCCCCAAATATGTACGCCTCCGACCCTCCAACCCTACCTTCCCATACTATCCTACCTCACCACAAGGGCTTATTTCCGTAGCGATACAATAGGATGAAGAACCCATGTAAGAAACTAACACAGCCTAATACGAATAGGGTTAAGGACCTGGAGCGAGAGCTCAGCTGGCGTGCCCCTAGTGCGCCGCAGCCCTTATGCCTTATATGGCCTGCTGTGCCCTGGCGTCAGGTTGCTCTTCTGGGCCCTTTTATGGCCTTACTTTCTTATGGGCACGCCCCCGTGCTCTCTTTCTTCTTCCTACTACTGCTCTCTCTTCTCCCTGCCTGTTCTTGTTATGGTCATCTGCCTCTATTTTTTTTTTTAGTTTTTCCTTGTTTTCGCTGATGTTGAACCATCATGCAATTTATTCCCATCCTTTTTTATCTTCTGTGCTATTTTCACTTGGTTTCTTGTTCTCTTTTTTGTGGCTCCTCATGTTTGACTATCGTGTAAACCATCTATCTGTTCATGTTTCTTTGATACTTCTGTCCATGCTCCTCAGTTGGTAGGAATGATTACTCCGAAGCATATACTTAATAGCTCTATCTGCCTTATAATAACTTTCGCTGTGCAAATGCGTGCCACAGCTGTCGCAGTCCGTTTCCATATATATATATTCTTGGCATGCTGCGCTATATACTAGCCAGCCAAATAGCAATCCGTTTCGTATCGCCATCTGTATCCCCGACCTTTCGTACGAGTAGCCTCAGCATTACTAGCTGCAACAAAACATTCCCAACATAAAGCTGTAGTCTTGGTAGCTTTGACAGTGCGATTGTTAATCTTCAGCTTTGATCTGGCGTAAACTATACGTTTCCCCAGGATTTTAGCTATATACCTATGTCGTAATTCCTGAAATCTTGAATAATATCGTAGCCTTGGCATGCAGTTTCCTAATTTTGTGCTAGGCTATCTCACTATTAACAATTTATTCCTTAACTTTAGCTATAGCTCAAAAGTATGTTCTTTACTCTCAGCAATATTCAACATTACCAATATGTTCCTTTAGCTACAGCGAAGCCTTGATAATCTGGTGTTCTTCATCTTTTTCTAGGATTACTAATCTTTTCCTTACCTTCACTTGTATCGTAAGCTTCGATGGTTCTGTTTCATATCTACACCTCTCGCTAAACGTAAGCAGCGCGTGTCCTAATCTTACGCTCCATCCAAGCTTAAAACATCGCATTTAACCCCCTAAGTGCCCATTTGTGTATCACTCCTCAAACATGCGGGCCCGACCCTATACCTGCCATGCCGTCATTATGCCATCATCTCCCAAGTTCCCACGGGGTGCGTGTGGTATGTGGGATACCTGCGGCCACTCCCACGACACGGGCCTCTTCACCCCTTTACCCTTCCTCCCTCTTCTGTTGCACCCCTCCTTGTCCCCTCCATCTCCTGCGACCTCTGTTGACTACGCGCCGTATCGTCTTTACGACACAGCTTATCCCTTCTCGTATCCAGTGGATATTGTCCTTAGCCCTTCGCTTACCTTCCATTCCCAATACTAATTCATTGCTTCTGTACAACACCTCTCATCTCTTCTTTTTTTTCTACATGCAGTGTCCCGATCTCGTACCGTATATCATTGCGCACCTCGCGTTCCTAAAATTATCATTATTGTCATTAGACGACACGGCTTTTCTTCCAAGGGTTTTACATACTCTCCATATCTTCACACATCGGCTCCTCCTATATTGTAGCGGCAGTTTAGTTTAACTTGCTGTTCATTTTCTGTCCTGACAGCTGTTCCTTGCAAAATTGTATTCATTGGTCCTTTTTTTTCATTGCTGTATACACTTTCATCACCCAACTTCGCCCTACTTTATGCCTGAAAAAAATGTCAACCGTCATACTTTTTTCTTTTATGGCGATGGCACACGCTAGTCATAAGAACGAGTATCGCCATCTTTTCGTTCGAATGTGTTGACGTGCCCATTTAAATAGCACATTTTTGTAAAGAATTTCGAGTTATAAATCTCTCCAGATATGATTATATGTCCGAAAGTTACCTGACGGCACTTGTGGAGTCTACTGAACTGACGGTAAACCTTTTTACACCATTTCTTGGCAATCTCAAAGCTGTGTTTACAAGAGTTTAACATAACGTTCGGACGAAAAGATGACGATGTTCGTTCTTTTGACTAGCGTGTGTCATCGGCATTAAAATGTGTCCGCCGCTCTACTTTATGCTTTTAGAATGTGTCCGCTGGTGTTCTGCTAATAATAGGGCAGTCAGTAATGGCGTACTTATGCCCGCAGTCTCAAGCCAGTTGTTAGTAACTGAAATAACCTCCACACTCCATTACAGCGTCTTCTGGTACTTTAGTACTGTTTGTAAGTAACTTCGATTGGGCGTGTACTTAAGCTGTCGTATATACAGTCGCAGTAACTAATGCATTCAGATCTGAGCATTGCTATAAAGCATTGAATGTTTCTATCAGTTGCCTCCTGAGTCATCTTTGCTCGAGAGAGATCAGACCCAGTTCTTTTAGGCGACATTCATACGGCTTGTTCCGCAGCTGAGGTATCAATTTCGTTGCCCTGCGTTGGACTCTTTCCATGTTATCGATATCTATACACAGATGTGGCGACCAGAATTGAACTGCAAATTCTAAGTGTGGCCGCACTAACGCCTTGAACAAGGGAATGATGATGTCCTTGGACTTGTTGGAAGTTAACTAAATAGTTCTATTTCTGAATTACGTACGCGAAGTTTACAGCCTCATTTATTTAACTCGCTAGTTTCTTTCCAAGTAAGCATATTTTCTTTGCGTAATCGACAGCCATCGAAAAATATCCAACGTGTCCAGTCAGCCCGTGTGTGAGCAGCACCTCGGTCGATGGTATCAGGAATGGTTGGAATGCTTCCTTATCTTGCGCTCAGCATTGCACTTCACCTTGTTATTCGCACGGAGACCCTTGAAATGTCGACCAGCTTTCACCTTAATGCGATTTTACGGTATTCTTTCTTCTGTGCTGTGGCATATTTGGTAACGCATTTAGTGTTTTGTGTAATATACGTCGGCAGTTGAGTGATTTTATGTTGTAGGATTTATTTACTAATGGAAGCAGTTCAGAATCTGAACCTTTTAACAAAAAGAATATGTTAATGAACTCGTTTCATTTTGACAGTAGAAGTTGTGAAATTCTGAAAACTGCTAAAAAGATCTAGGTATCTTAGGTTAGTTTGTTCCAGGGTTTACAGCAGGCTAAGCAGCTCATTAGAGGTTTTTCTCCTTTGGAATACGATACGACAAAATTCCTTTTACTAAAGGAACACAATCTGAAAGTAGTGATAATTATTGCTTCATACTGTGGGAAGGATAGCTGTACAGCTTACTTTCTGCAATCCAGCGATAGAGAATCTTGTATACTTATATGAAGCATAGATTATAATTTTTACATGCAGGTATATATCTATCCGAACTTTTAATATGCTTCATATATCTTGCTAATATTCTGCTGTGACGGGGTGCAGTGTCCAGAAAGACATGGGCCTACTTATAATCTTATCCATTTCTGTACTCATGCTCAAGGTATATGAACTAATTGGCCTGGCCCTGTTCTTCACTCTGGCCCCCAATACCCAGCGTGCCCTTGCGTGTCTCCATAGTACTTCACTCGTATTGCTCCCTATTTCCGGGCCCTATATTGTCAAAACACGAAGCCCTCGTCCCAAGGATACGTCCCCTAACTCTTAAGTGTAGTCGCTGCTGACCGTGCTGGAACCAGAGCTCCAGAACGGGCCATGCCCCAAAGGCCGCGACCTCCGCTCCAGATAAGCCATAGACCACCCAATGGCAGGTGCGGCGGGGGGAGGACCATCACCGCGTTCCCACGGGGCCTCTTCTGCGCTCGTGCCCGCTTGTGGCGCGTGACTGCCATATCCCCCCCCTTTCCTCCTGATGGGATAGATCAGTTCCTTCTCTCACTACTGGATGGGTCTAAACCCCTTCCACTGCAGGGGTCTGGGCATGTTTGGCATAACTCACCGCCGCTCTCCATCCTTTTTCGCATTTGTCCTTTTGGCATCACTGCTGACCCGAGTCTAAATAATATACGCGGGGCCGTGTTATACAGTCGTACACTCGACTAATGATCGAATGTTTAACTCGCACGTCGTCCTTGTTACACAGTGAAATTTGGTATCCACGATTTCCATGAATGGGCTCAAGTTGACTAAACTACGAGCTGAACGTCCGTTCATTGTTAGTTACGTGTGCGGTTGCTTTGTTTAGCCCCGGCATAACCTGCCCTTCGAGCGTGCAGTTTCCAAATTTTCAATCCGCTTTTACTAATTTTGGTTCTGCCGAATGACTAATTACAGAAAAGCGGTGTCCCAAAGTATATCCTCATAAATTCGACTTTTCTTTTTCGTGGGTCAGCAGTTAACTCGTTATATACCGTATATAAATATATTCACCTAAATAACTACCCTCTATATACTGTAGGTACCTATATCTCATGAAGGTAACGACTTTGCTTCAAGACGATACTCTTATAGACACAAAACTTTTCAACTCCAATGTGTTTAATTCCTCTCATGACTCTTTTTTAATTTGCTTGAGAAAAATTTTGTTGCAAAAATTATACATCAGGTTACAAATATACGGTGTTGAAGCACCAATTTGCAGTTGCAGTCGCAGAGAGTGTATTCATTAATAGACCGCTAAAAAATTGTTCATTAACAGTCTTCGAGAAAGTATTTACGCAGTTTCACTCGCTGTCATCAAATTTCCATTACGTGCGCAATTATTTCCTTTGAGATCCTGCAATTCTGAAGACTTTCTAGGCCATTTTGTGACCATCTGCCGCCACTGCAGCAACACGCGCGCTGTGCAGCGTCCCCGAGGCAACCCCTGGAGGCGGGGACGCGGCCGGGACGGTGCGCGTGTTGTAACTTAACTTTTTATGGTCCCAAATAAAGAATCAATTTTGGTAGGTAATAACAGCACTACCTGAAACGGGACCGATGGGAGCCAGTGGACGTTAATGGGTTATGCCGAAACGTCACTACTGGCCTCTCTTAGTGACGCTATTGCGCCCTTAACCACATAACCCAATTTCAACGAGGCTGTGCTTTAATCCGCAGGATATTTGTTCTATTATAATCCTGCGGGAAAAAAACTTTGTAGCGAAGTAACGGCAGTACAGTCTGGTATTAATCTTTCATATCTGAATCAAACGTAAATTTTCGTAAGAATGACACTATTTTTACTGTCCGCAAAGAGGTACATGAAGCGCGAAAGGGTTAATCCTGTACCGAGCGGCTGAAAAGCGTTTACTTAAAAAGGATTATTATGGAAATAATCGTTTATGGTCGTTTGCCGGTATCCTGTTACTCTCTGAAGTAATCTGCCTCTCTTGTAGGCGTGACACTATTAAGAATATTCACAAATGTGTACAAATTCCGCCAGGTTAGTTCACGATTTAGAATTTCATTTAGAACGACAAATAGAAAAAAATATTCACATGTTATAGTCCGACTTGTTTTGTGGCAGTTTATCTCAACTGTGAGAAGTTAAAAATAAGGGTTATAGAGCTACCATCGGTCTGCGTAACATTTTTAGGGTTAGAAGTTAAGATCTCGCAGATCTGTAACTGCCAATGCAAGTGCGTGACTTTATGCTGGGTGATGCCGGACCCACGGTGTGCAATTGTCCGCTCAACTTATGATTAAACGTTCAACTCGCGCGAGGTTCAACTTAACTACTTTTCTGCGGTATCTTCGCTACCGACTTGCAGTGTGTATCAGGACGACGAACGAATTGAACATCTGCTCATAAGTGGAGCGTGCGGTTGTAAATTGTCATCCTGGCACAACAAGCGGCAACCTTGAGCCAGCAATCTCGATGACCATTACTTATGTTAAGTAACCAGGCGCATCTTGCAAGCGGCCGCCCCACCGTCGGCCCGCCATATGGCGCGAGGCGCACGAGCGACGTACGGACGGTCGCGCGTACGTACGGCGGGCGGTCAGGTGGGCTGCGGGACCCGCCGCTACGCACCTGCGCACCGCGCACCAGTTGGACAGCGGCGGTCGTGGGCCTCCTGCGCCCGACACCTCTCAGCTGGGCCTATTCTAACCTGGGCACCGGCTCGTTTTATTGTCCGCCCCTTGTTCATCGCATTGCGTGAAATGGAACCAATGATGTGAGCCCGTGGCTATCGCTGTGGGTCGATAGCGACTCCTCTAAGGGCTATGAGGCAAAACAGGGTGACCTGGTTAGGTTGCATTAGTAGCTGTTATATAAATCGACAAATAAAGCTGTATGTTTGCATAGACCCTATGTGGCCGATATGACCCCAGCAACCTTTACCTGAAAGCCAATGAGTCATCAGCTTTGAATATTTCAGGAACCAATGCTGTAAACTATTATACACTTCCCGGTAAACTTAATTTATCGTTGAAATAATATCATCCAACGCCCTACTCTTCCTTTCTTGGAACACTTTGCAGTAACTAGGGAAGCTTAATCTAGCTTCTTTTTTTTTTGCATCATATCGAAAACGTAACCAAACGGTCCTATAGCACTGTAGAGAGCAAAGACTATGTAAAACACAAGCCGAGTCTGCTCCTGTAACTGTCTCCTATTCCTTGGTTAGCAGGACGCATAATTTTCCAAGTTGAGACGATGAGAAGCAAAATCGCCCGTCGCACGACTGCTCACAGTGCACCCCTTGGCTGGAGCTCTGCAATTGCAACTTTTCTGAATGGCCCACGCAATTGGTACACTCTATGGAATTGCGCCGCGTTCAAGTTTTTATTGAATTAGGTGGACGTGATAAGCAACAGTCGCGGTCACGCAGTGAGTTCCCAAAAGTTTCACGTACACGCACTATCGCTCAGTAACTTTCGACCAGTCTGTCGTCAGTCACCATCGCGTAGTGATTTCGTGCAGTGACTTACAGTCTGTCTTACAGTCACTATCGTGCAGTGACATCCGTACAGTCCCGGTCGCACAGTCACTATCGCACCAAGAGCGCTAACAATGGCAGCTGGCTCTCTGCAGGTGGTACCGTGGTGCCACGGCGCACACACGCTTCGTGTCGATCACGACCCGCGCTCTTCGTGAGTCGCCTATCACGACGCGCGCACGATACGAGGCTGTCGCGCACTAATCTCGCGCGCACGCGCGGCGTCCCACAAAGAGAAGACGTCGCTTTGATGCGCCCGTAACGGCGGTCGTGTGAACGGGCCGTAACGCGACGGGCTGACTGCAGCACCACTGCTGTAATCCACCCTTTCTGCTGATGATCTTTCTTACCTGCTCCTCCTCTTTTTTTTGCGTTACCCGTTCCCATCCGTGAATTTTCGTTTCGTGTGGCGTACGTGTGACGCGTACCAACTTTTTTTATTATTTCTCTCTTTTGGCCCCTACTTTCCTTCCGTTACAATAGTCCTACTAATAGTTTTTTCGTGTCTTCCTCTTTTTTCCCCCGACTTGCTCTACCCATACCTGTTGACCCAGTGAGGTAACACCCTTGCTTCTTAGTTTCACGTTTCTTTCGACATTTTACATTTCCCTTATGTATGGTTTCCTCTCGTAGGGTCACAGCTAGGTCATGCTGTGAGTTGGGAGACGTAAACTTGGTCTATCATGTTGTTAGTAGACGACACTACTGTAAGGGAATTTATATTGCAGAAATAACATTCAGTGTTCACGAAAAACATTTGAACACAATATACGCGTATGTTGTATTAACTTGTATGTCGACATTTGTAGCTATGTTACATTTTTATTCGAGGGCAGTTTTTAATGCTAAATACCACGCCGTCATTTTGTCCGCTTGTCAATGGTGATTCGTCTTTTAGTTATTAGGCTAAGTGGATATATTGAAACTGTATATCCGATATAATAGCTATATACTCGTAGGTATTTGACAAATGCTTATAATTATCCGATTGGATTTGTGTCCACTTTATTTTATTTTTTCCTCGCCACTTATTCCTGCTGGTAGTTTTTTTTTTTTTTTACTTGTGGCAATAATTCACAACTGAAGGTAGTTTGTATCGACAGATTTTAACGCGCAGCTGTAAGCGCTCAGAACAGCAGCTGCCCACCTACCTATTCAGGTAAAAAATATTGCGCTGCAACAAGTGCCACAATCATTGCTGCAATTCATGATGTGCATCTGCACGTTACGACCAGCGTCTGTAAGTCGCAAAAATAGCTGTAGAACACAGCTGTATTTTGTAAGGTATACAGCTGCGAATTACAAGCCGCATCAGTACCTATCAGAAATAGGTGCATTGCACAGCTACAGTTGCAATGCGCAGGCGCAAATGACACAATCCGTAGGTTACTGTAGTTGCAAGAACAGTTGCATATTACAGTCTACATCTGTAAGTGGCAGGAACAGCTGTAAGTCGGAAAGCGCAGCTGCGTGCGGGCACCGCTGTGAGGTCAGGTGACCTCAGGTACCCTCTGAGGTATAACCCTTCACCTTCCTTCCCACTCTGATGTTTGATATTCCTGTATTGCACACCCAAGCCAAACTTTCCATCTTTGTTCTGCAATATCACCTGTAGACTATTCTAGTTGACTATGTGTGTGTGTATTTTTGCCATTCAGGTTATGCCTACCTTTCTTAAGTGAACAGTTCCATTGGCTGAACTACGTAATGTTATTATCTAGAACTGTTCTACCTGATATAACATAGTCGTGTCTCTTCTTTGTAAATCGTAACCCTGAATAAAAAGGAAAAAGTTCAGATCAAGATCATCAAAGCCTTCTCAAAATTAACAATTTTTTCACCCATTCTATTTTCTTACCTTTTGAGTTATTTCAACTTAATTTGACCTTAACATAATCGTATCATCTTGTAATTTGTAGTCTCTAAATCAAAACTCGCCTGAGCTTCTAGTGGGTTCACATTATTGCCTTTCTATCATTTTAAACTGACCCGTCTTGAGCTGATGTACGTTTAGTTATACCTACTCAATTTTCCAGTCGACAATTTTCTTATACCTATTATGTATTACATTCTGCTCTAACGACAATATGTGCTTAGTTGTAGTTTATTGTCGGTTCGCTTGGGCTGCTTTTCATCTCAATTTTTCCTTTCAATCCAGTTCTTCGCTGCAGTTAAACTTTCGCTTTTAGCGGCTTGTTTCTCACTCTATAAATTTTACGTTTTCTGCGACATCGCAAAATTTTAAGATTTTTCCCAGCCTTCCAGCGCGTGTTACAAAACTTAATTATTTTATTCCAAGCACGGTGGCCTATACACCTCGACCAACTGTTTCACTGTGGATCCATTACTTTGTTTTTCCATTTTACCCTGTCATTATTCCCTCCTCTTTCCACTCGCAACTTTCCCTCGAAGACGCCATATTGTCCACCAACTTTCCATTCGGAATCGCCGACTTTCAGCTGACCTGTGCTCCGGCGCAGCTATAGAGGAGGTCACGGCTCTACACTGCCGCACATCTGGCCACTGCCTCCACAAGCGAAAGTGATGTGCTGTGTGGTCTTCCTTTGCCAATTTCATCACTAATTGTCAGTTTTTTCTTTCTAGTTCCGGTCACAGCTTTTACTAACGAAAGTGATGTTCTCTTGCGAATTTTTTGACGAATTGTCCAATTTTTGTCCCTTATATACTGGCTTCGCTTGGCCGGCGAAATCGAAGTAGTCTGTTACCTCACTTTTCTGATATGTTAGTTATTCTAGTCGGTACCTCCAGTTCTTACAGCTGCTGGAAATGTGGCTGCCTCTGATTATTTAAAAGAAAGTCTTTGATTGGCACCAGAGGTGTAGATTTACTTGGTGCCGATTGAGTCACACAAGTGAAGAAGCTGCAGCTATGGTGGCGACAGCGACAGCAGATGTGGGGGTGTGTGTGTGCCGGGCTGCTGGCAGGCGACACGTAGATATTTTTGGGCCGTACGCTGCACGTGTATCGTGTACGGTGCAGGCCTGCTGGTGTAATCCTAAGGTGGGCTTACACCATGGTGAAAGTCGCACTTTAGGCATTCGCCATGGTGAAACTTCCATTCTGGGTGGACACCGTGACGTAATTCTTATTTTGGGCGTACGTCATGTTGTAACTTCCATTTTACACATTCACCCTAGTGAAACTCGCATTCTGGGTGGACACCTTGATTTAATCCTCGTTTTGGGTACATATCGTGGTGAAGCCTTCATTTACGATGTTCTCCATGGTAACACTTGCATCTACGTTATTTTTATCTATTACTGTTGTGTTATGAAACTCCCATATTTGCCTCTTGACTTCAATTAGCAAATCGCCATGTTACCGTCTGCTTCTCTTGTTAGTGCTCTGTCTAAGGGTATTTTTAGACCTAAGTCCTAGTGCACGTTCAAGAGTAATTATAAATCAGCCTCGTTTACCAATCAAAATGACAACGCAATTTTTGCTGGCGAAGTAGATATTTCGTCAGGGGCATAGGATTGCGCCAAAGGGCTATGCAAATTTGGTTCACTTAGCCAATGGGCAGTTGCGCCCCATGCCAGGGACCTCAAAGGTCACCTGAGTCTGTACTTAGTGTACTACGTTCTTAAGATATCTTTCTTCCGAGCCCACGGTGCTTCCTTCTATTTCCACTATCCTACTCATTACTTTCTGTTTTGTTCTTTCTCTACATTCCCAACTTCGCGTTGATCGAGGGGCACCACGTTTTCAGACACACCATATAGGCTATATATATATATATATAGTCTCCTCTATTTTTTCTTCGCATTTTATTGCTCCCTCTGTTAGATCGCCATTGTTCTGTAAACAGAGGCTTAAACTATTCAATATAATAATTCTCATTTTTAACTCTGAGGTGTCTTGACTGCAGAACGCACGCGCCTCGACGAAATTCTGCTGCTTATCCTTCACATTACGAAGCTGTGGTTTCGCTGTTTTTATCACTAGAATGTTATGGTGCAACATCCTACCTCCGCATGACGCAATACTACGAGGGTCCTGACTCATACATGGATATCCTGTTATTTTTGGTCTTTCTGGTTATTTTTGGTCTTTCTGGTTATTTTTGGTCTTTCTGGTTACTTTTGGTCTTTCTTGTTATCTTTGGTCTTTCGTGTTATTTTTGATCTTTCTTGTTATTTTTGGTCTTTCGTGTTATTTTTGGTCTTTCTGGTTATTTTTGGTCTTTCGTGTTGTTTTTGGACTTCGGTATTTTCGTGAAATTTTAAATTTATTGTAAGTTTTGCGCTTTTTTAACCCTTTCGTGCTCCAATTAAGCACCAGTTTTCGGGGAAATCGTGCGGTTT
>LQNS02000211.1:25489422-25513189 GCA_001587735.2 Parhyale hawaiensis
GTATAACCTTTTATGTCAATTCATTTCATATATAATGTATAAATACACTAACCAATCAATTATGCATTTGATAAACTTGTCACAATATCAATCAATCAATTAATTATACATATATGACAGAACTTATTTCTTTTTACGCCGTAACAGTATACTCCAGCGTTATTTTTCAAACATTTCCATACTTTATTTTGCATTAATTGAATTTATCATCGCTTAAAGTGGAGCTCCGTTTTTTTATTCTTTGTTTTGTTGTGTCGTATTATTCTTACTTCTTCTTTCTCGTTTATTATCCCGTTACTATTTCTACTTTTTTTTCCGTCTCTTCCTCATTTTCTCCTTTTCCCGCTCCCTTTACTTTTTGTTCGTGCATGTTACTGTAACTGCTTTGCATCCATCTTATTTTTTATCAAAATCGTGTTCTGTTGTTTTCGTCTCCGCATCTATATTATTATTTCTGCGATGTATTGAAAGCGACCATCCATTACCCGTATACAGCGTGTTTTCTATTTCATTTTATTGCTATCTTCATTCCGGCCTTGTACTGTACATTCCTCAGTCCACGGAGTATCCGAGGCATGCGTTTTTTATAAGCCTCGTCTAGACACTCGAACTGCCGAGCGTTCAACTGCGGCGTATTTTTGAACATCGACGAGAATGTTAGCGTTTGATTGTCTCCTCTAATGTGCTCTTTAATTTTACTAATGCGATTTCCTAACATTCATTGAGTCCTTGTAGAGTTCAACCCTTTATCAGGCAAAGGAGTCTGCATGGTTTATTCTTTAATGTTATTCTAAGTAGAGTTTTTCAGCCGTCGAAAGTAAGTTTAAAGTAGAAGTTATTAAAAATGAGTACCGATGCTTCGGTTTTTGGAAATAAATGTCCCAGTAAATGACGCTTCTTGGTCAAAAGACGCCGAGAGGAAATTGAGTTACTCTAAACGAGCTGCTCAACACAGTCACTTCCTCCTCAGGTTCTGTTGCCTCTTAACATTTTATATTTACCACCGGAAAGGATGGGAGGTGGTTGGTGTTGGTGTGGCAATGGGTTCAGCAGAATAGCTGAAGCAACACTCTAACCACTTTTGTTATTTTTGTTCATGTATTTACGATACATGAGCTATATATATGTTCGTTGTGTTTTGTATTTATTTATATATACGTGTATTTTTTGATGCAGGTATTTTTGTATCCATTTGCAGAATTGGATGTGCGTCACCTGTTCTATTGTATAAGCTAGTTGTGATTATTTTGATATTCACTCATTATAACTATTGATATGGCAATTTTATTTTTTACATTTTTTACTATTTTCAGTTTTTGCTTCAATATCGAGTGTATATCTATTTTTGTTCGTTTCATTTTCTTTTATGCGTTTATGCTTACAATTTTTATGCTCTTTTGTTTACTTACCTCATTGCTTATAAATATGTTCGAATAAAATTTTTGCACTAATGATGAAAAAACTATATCAAAGTTACTGTAGGTACTATTCACATGCTTGCTATACTGTAGGTAGTGTTCACATGCGTAGGTACTCATGTACGCAGTGTTCACGTATTGTGAGTGTGTGTACTCGTCACGCCGGGTACCCACGGCTAACCAACTAAGCGCATTTCCTGGCTGTGAGCGCTGATCCTCAGGATAATTAGAGCCAATTCACTCAAGTGTTGAGGCTGTTGGTGAGTCAAATAACTCATGGTTACACGCTGTCTAATTTTCGGGGATGTCGTGTGAAACTGAGTGTGACAACAACATCTTCTCAGCATTTTTTTAGCTGCTCTTCTGAGTTTTTATATAAGAAAAACAATACAGTTATTCTTAGTTGTTTTTCTAAGGGTTTTATGGCATCCGAAGTTTTAGATGCTTTCCAGATTATTAGCATTATTATTATTATTATTTTTTTTTGTGACAGCAAAATATTCATATGAACGCTTTACATTTGCGGCAGTACCGTAATGGTGACGTGGAGACTAAGTAACGTAGTTTGATGCTTTAATAGAGTACCTATGTCGTTGGTATATAAATATATGAGCCACGCTAAAGTTTCCAAAACGCTTCTTTATCTTGCTCAGCCTGCATTATTCAGAAAGGGTTACTTTACTTCGGGGTTCACTTATCTTTATCGAAAACAGACAATTTTACTTCTGGGCCAACATTCATTTTTCACAAAGTCAGTTTTGCTTTCTGGCCAATTTGCTTTATGACCGGTAACACTACCGCTGTCTCTTAACCAAAACATACATTCATTGTACTGTAGTTAATTTTATTTCAAGCTCACAGTCCATATAAGCTTCAGTTATAGACACCGCGCTTTTATGTACAGTTGTACGATACTTACTAGACATTTTCATTTAAATTGGCTGGTGCGCATAATACATTGTACCTGCAGCCAGGCTCCGCTACAGTGGTGCGCAGTCAGGCGGTTGCGCACCACTATTAAGGCGCTCCGGTTACGAACGGTTAACTGTGTGCGCGGGTGCGACGGTCCCCTCCACCCGAGCACATCGAGCGCCACGACTACTTATGTGTGTAGACCGCTTGCTTTTGACTGACACGCCAAGGTTAACCATCTACCGGGCAAGTGATCTAATAGGATCACTTCCATCTTTTTATTCCAACGAAAGCGTTTTACAACCGTCCAATAAAAAGTTAACCTTTTATTTCCCGATAAACGATTATGTTTATAGCAATAGTACAAATTGAAACGTAACCAAATAGCTCTAGTTCACGTTAAGGTTTGCGGTAGGCATCTAAGGACGTTACAAACAGTTCTCTTCTGACGAAAAGCGATGGTTAATTCAGACACTAAAGGATTAAATAAGAAACGTCGGAACAATGTTTGGGGATTTCCTTAAGAGTGTCAGGTTTTAATGCATGCACTTTCAATCCCATGTGTCTCAATCTTCCGTGTTTTGAGTCCTACATTGTCTTCTGTATTAAGAGGGGGGAGGGGAGTTGGGCCTTCCACCTCAATGTCATTTTCCTAATTCTTTAAGGGTCATTGTAAATCTCGTTTAATACTCTTGTTTTCCTGTGGCCAGTTGTCCCCTTTTCACTTCTTCCCTTTCATTCATTTTACGTATCGTGTGCTGTTGTAGCCAACTGAAAATTTGTTTTTTTCCTGTCACGGTATCCCTCATTAACAGCTGTTCTTCCCTTATTCAACGCGCATCAGCTTCTGTTGCCGCGAACCTTCGTCGCTGCGTTTTGCAATTGCCCGCCCCTATAATGTTCTTTTCTTCCCTTTCAGTTGGCGATTTTCCTGTATTTCATGGTCTTCACGTCGGCAACACCGCCTGGCAGCCCTCCCTTCCTGGACCTGCCCTTCATATACCGACCTGACTCCCGCTCCCAGGTGTGGCGCTACCTGCTGTATGCCCTCTTACATACGGGGTAAGTGTGCCGTGTTTAATGGATCTTATATACATGTATACCGTACCGTAAAGTGTTATTCTATCCGCTGTATGGTAGTAACTTTGTGCAGTAGTTTTTTCGAATTGTAAAAAAAACTTACAATGCTTGGGAGTTATTATTCCAGCTGTATATGAAGTGTACTACTCCTATGCTAATTCGCCCATATGTCCATTTTATACAAATTGGACAAGACGACTGCGTATATAGCGGATAAACTCGCTAATCCTCTAGGGTACGTACTAAGCGCGATGCGTACCTTAACCTGTAGATTACGTTAGCTTTTGTGAGGCATTTGGAGAATCTCTTATGTACCCACTTTGATATCTACCAGCTTCAAACTCCGAGTGATGCTTAGTTAACATTTTTCATTTCTTTCCAACTTTTTGTTCTTTTGCGCATTGATTCGGCGTGGGAGGCCCACGGCTTCTGCGCTACTCACAACATACTGTATATCCCTTCCACTCTGAATCTTCCGCTCCCCATCCAAGGAGATTTAAACTATTGACTGTTATTCTATGCGCACCGCATACTGTATACATCATAAGCTAATATAGAATATCTTTTTCAAATCAGACACTGCACATTTAAAGAGTGCTTTACTAATGTATGACAAGCATTTTAAAGCACAGGAATGTTCCACAGACCCGTACTCTCCCGTCACGGGACCCTCTCATAGCACTATGCCGTTCCTATTACCATCGGTACTGGCTAGCTATAGGCATATCGGAATTCAATTCGCTACTCATCCTCGTCAGTTTGCAGCTACCATTCATCAATGCTTCCTTTTAATTCATTTCTAAGTTTTAATTCGTACCTGCTGCGTGTCTCCTCGTCCTTCTCCTCTTTGGAGGGCGACATGCTCTGTTGGTAGAGAGGCTATAGCTACCTGACAAAGCAACTGCGAGGATGTCTAGCCACGAGCGGCGTGTGTCCGCCATGTCTGTTCGGGGCTCTGTCAAGGTTGTGTCTAGGGACCTTGACTTAGTGTTGGTCATACTCTTACCGCGTGAGATTATTTCCGTATGTCATGCTGCGGACTCTACGCTTCCGCGAGTTGTCTTTTGTTTTGATGCCCCCCAGGGGGCATAGGATGGGCCATAGGGTTAGGCTAGTTAAATTCGCTCATCCTATGTTATGGGGCGCGGCGATCCCAGGAGGCTCATGTAGGTTTACCTTAGCCATTAGCTAGGCCTTCGGGACGTCTGTCTTTCGTGCCCACTTTGCTTCCTTCCATTTTCATACTCCTACTTGCTCATGCTTTATTCTGATCTTCCTCTTCTTTCCTGACTTGCTGTTCCCATGCGCGTTGATCCTGTGTGGGAACACCTTCGTGCATGGGTTCCCCNTGCAATTGCCCGCCCCTATAATGTTCTTTTCTTCCCTTTCAGTTGGCGATTTTCCTGTATTTCATGGTCTTCACGTCGGCAACACCGCCTGGCAGCCCTCCCTTCCTGGACCTGCCCTTCATATACCGACCTGACTCCCGCTCCCAAGTGTGGCGCTACCTGCTGTATGCCCTCTTGCATACGGGGTAAGTGTGCCGTGTTTAATGAATCTTATATACATGTATACCGTACCGTAAAGCCGCCATACGGTACCCGCTATACAGGGGTAACTTTCTGCTGTAGTTTTTTCAATTGTAAAAAACCTTACAATGCTTGGGAGTTATTATTCCCGCTGTATATGAAGTGTACTACTCCTATGCTAATTCGCCCATCTGTCCATTTTATACAAATTGCACAAGACAACTGCTTATATAGCGAATGAAGTCGCTAAACCCTCTACGGTACATACCAAGCTCGATGCGTACCTTAACCTGTAGATTACGTTAGCCTTTGCGAGGCGTTCGGAGAATCTCTTATGTACCCACTTTGAGCTTCAGGCTTATCGGATTTCAATTCGCTACTCTTCCTCGTACAGTTGGCAGTTACCATTCATAAATGCCTCCTTTTAATTCATTTCTGAGTTTTAATTCGTACCTGCTACGTGTCTCCTCGTCCTTCCCCTCTTTGGATGGCGACATGCTCTGTTTGCAGAGAAGCTTTACCTGTCAAAGCAATAGGGAGGATGTCGAGCCACGAGCGGCGTGTGTCCGCCATGTCTGTTCGGGGTTCTGTGAAGGTTGTGTCAAGGGACCTCGACTTAGTGTTGGTCATACTCTTACCGCGTGAGATTATTACCGAATGTCATGCTGCGGAGTCTAGGCTTCTGCGAGTTGTCTTTTGTTTTGATGCCCCCAGGGGGCAGTGGGTTAGGTTAGTTAGGTTCGCCCATCCTATGTTATGGGGCACGGCGACCCCAAGAGGCTCGTGTAGGCTTACTTTAGACATTAGCTAGGCCTTCGGGACGTCTATCTTTCGTGCCTACTATGCTTCCTTCCATTTTCATACTCCTACTTGCTCATGCTTTATTCTGATCTTCCTTTTCTTTCTTGACTTGCTGTTCTCATGCGCGTTGATCCTGTGTGGGAACACCTTCGTGCATGGGTTCCCCAATTTCTATCGTCATACTATATGTCCCTTGCTTCTTCCTCTGTTAGATCGCCGTTGTTGTGGAGACGGAGACTTAAACTACTCAATATAATAATAATTAGAATAATAATTTGTTTTGATGTTGATCCGCAAATGAAATTTATTCTATAGTCTGACCGCGTTCTCTGTCTGCAGGTGGATACATCTGAGTTTCAACTTAGTGGTACAGATAATTGTGGGATTACCATTGGAAATGGTACATGGCTCCTTCCGTATATGTACCATCTACATGGCCGGGGTACTCGCTGGCTCGCTAGGATCTTCTGTGTTTGACTCGGAAGTGTACCTGGTTGGAGCCTCTGGAGGAGTTTATGCCCTTTTCGCCGCCCACCTCGCCAACGTGCTCATCAATTATTACAATATGCAGCTTGGTGCCCTGAGACTGCTCGGCGTCATCTTAGTAGGTGAGTCAGTCAGTCAAATCACCCTTGAAGCAAAAATATATAAATATATTTACTTTTGTCATCTCTGATGCTTCTGTAAAAATTAGTTCTATTTGAGGAAATCAATGTTATGGAATTAGTCATTGGTGTCATACTTCTGTACTAGAGAAAATCGGCTGGATGCCATATTTTTTTGTTTTTTCACTATCAATTCTGCACTTCAAAAATTCATTATTAACTCTTGCCGTGAAAACTTACAGATGGTGTCGTGTCTTAGCGTATTTTAATGCTAATACCATAAGAACCAGCGGACTTTATATTATATATGATGCTGAATCAATTCAATTGCTATGAGAATCGGCATTTACCGAAGTGGCCTCTGACTGACACATTTTTTTTTTTTCATTCTGAACTCATTGTTTTCAATTCCAGTCAGTTATTTACCAGCATTTTTTATTTCCTTATTCAACTGACTCGTCATTTCTATAAAAGCATGTTGTATTTCCATATTCAGCTAATCGTTCTTTCTTCATCAGCATTTTTAAATTTTTATGTCAAGCTAAACTCATCATTCCTTTAATAGCATTTTTTATTTCCATTTCCAACTGACCTGTCCTTTCATTATTAGTACATACTGTTAATTTCCAGTGCCAACTGACCGGTATCTCTCTTTTCCAGCGAGTGCCGACGTCTCCTACGCAATCTACGACCGTTACGCGAGGCACTCCACTGGTCTACCCGTCTCCTACTTGGCCCACATCATGGGTGCCGTGGCAGGCCTCACCATAGGCCTGGTTGTGCTAAAAAATTTCTCCCAAAAGTTGCACACGCAGCTGTGCTGGTGGATATGCCTGGGTCTCTACATAGCCTGTACTCTATTCGCTATTCTTTTTAACGTACTTAACCCATATCCCTATCAAGGTATTACCCAGAGATTAAGTTTTTAGCTACTTAAGTATAGTACTATTATTTTTGTTATGGTGCGTGTGGTAGGTTTATTGTGTGAAGAAAAAGTTTGGTTTCCATTCTGCAAAAATTTTACCAGACTTTGTAGTTTTCTTTCTGTTCAATCTGGTATTGTTGCTCCAATTTTTTATTGTTTCATCTCTTGTCAATGAAACCTCGTCAACTTGAAGAATTTCCCTTTCTACAGTAATGGCATTTCACCTACTGTTTTTTTTTTTCTTTCTTTCTTTTTTGTCCTGAAATCTTACATATGCTTGACTTGAAAGATCTTCCCTCTTGTAAAAATACTGTCGTGTACACAATCTCTCTGTGATTGTCAGTTATTTTTATTTATTTTTTCTGTTTTGCTTTAGATGTCCAAAATACCTGACTACTTCCCAATTTCAGTAATTCAGTGTTTTGCTCTCCCCGATTACGTTTGCGCTCGATCTGAGGTTTCATCTTTTGTGGCTTTCGTGTTATTCCTTCCCAAAAACTACCTCCGATTGATATTAGTTTTTCCTAATTTGCCCACTATTTGCATAACAATAGAATACTAAACCCATTGCCGCTTTCAATTTATGAACTATATTTTGTGAAGTTTGATTGCATAATTTTCCCCCTTCCAGTTGTTTTCATTTTCTTAGTTTCCTCCATTCATTTTCCCTAAGCTTAGTTTAAATTGTTCACCAGAAACTCTTGTTTTCTTTTGTATCACGTTCTAGTTCATCTTATAAATTTACTTCCATGTCCCAGTCGTAACGTTGCCCATCCAATTTCTTCTATGCCTGATACCTCTAAATATCTCTACTCCCGCAAGCTTTAAAGTACTGTTTCTGTAAATTCTTCAACCTCTGAGGAGAAGACGAAAGCTTCCCATGACTCTATCTTCCTACTTAGAGGTCTCTTCTCTGTCAGATAAATGATACAATAAATCCTCACCATTTTGTTATCGTTGTTATCAGTACGTGTAGATATATTTTTCTATTTATGCTAGTGATACTAAATAATCTATACGTTACTTTTAAGAGTTCTTTTGCTGTTTTTGAAGAAAATTTCATACGGATGTATGATATGTGTAGAAAATGTTTTAGCTACTTTTTATTTTTCTTTGGTATGTACTTGCAAGTATTTCAGGATGTTCTTATTCTGTGTTGAAGCTACCACTGGCTTTTATTAAGACTGCTTGTAGGCTTGCATCTTTCCCCAATATGTTGCTGTAACTTTCAGTAGCTAAAACCCGACATATTTCACGCGTGTCTTAACAAATTATAACTAAAAAAGAGCTACGTTCGCTGGCTACGATTGGCGTATTTTATGCTACTTTTTGATACAGTTTTGGGAGAATATTCGTATCAAGCTTTTTTCAGGCATCATAAATTTTAATCTACGAGATATGTAAGAAAATCACTCGCTGTATAAACTCCTTTATGGATGTCGTTCGAATTTTCCTATCTTTAGACATTATTTTTTGGATAATTTTCGTATCAAACTCCACTATTTTTCGAGCATCAAGTACATCTTTACACATGTACCAAATATTTAAGATAATCGCTCGATCTGTGTAGATTGTTTTTAGGCTATCGTGCTAATTTTTATATTAAGTGTCTCAGAAAAGTGCCATCGTAAAGTGTATGCTATATTACGATTAGGCTTTTTATCAAACAAACATAGGTGTTGTAGAACTGTACATAGGTTGGTGTAGCTTTGATCAAAAGAATTTCTGCGTAATGGAACCTCTTTTGTTCCCGTTCCATCCTTTCCACGAACGGTCTTTTTTCTGATCTTTCTCTTCTTTCCCAACTGGCTATTCTTATTCGTGGATGTCTCGTTTTCCCTGTCCTTTCCTTTCCCTCTTAACGGAAATTTCTATAGAAGTACACGTGTCAGTGAATGAGGGATGAGCATCAAATTACGTAGTGCATACAATGTAATGGCAACTCCTGTTCTAGAACGCATAGGCTTCCTCCGATTATTTGGAACTATCTAGCTTAATATGTATGTACGTGTCTCAATATACTGCTCTGTCATTCGGACCTTCCACTTCAAGCTACACGTTTCTTAGTTGTCTATCAAACTGACTCTTCTCTTGAAGCGTTAATATGTATTTGAATACTAAATCATCAGATGTAATGACTTTAAATTCATCCGACATGTAGTGTCCTTCAGATCATCTGACGGCTTAGCCATTTATGCATTTAATCTAGAGGCCAGCAAATTATATTCCCTAATAGTGTTGATATAGATTTATACAGGTATATAGGTGAGGCGTATTGGCTATTAATTCATAAAATTTTCATGAAAATTTTAATTCATAAGAGTGGGTGTGCCAGAAATTTGATAAAAACATTTAATTTTATCACTAGGTATTGCGACTTGGTGTTGCCCAACTTTATGTATTGTTGGAAAACTGCGAGTGTCTTATCGTTATCAAAGCTAGTGAACCATGTGAAGTGCTTAGCTAAGGCAAAGTTGGTTTTACGAAGTGCTCTTGTGAACTAGGTAAAAAAAACAGAGTGACTTGCTATAGCCTATTAGGTTTAGATGGTAGTAGGAAGTTTAGTCGTGGTTCCACTAGAATAACTTACCTGGTAGCTGTGTGAATATTACTGGTAACCTACATATATTCGCTGGTATATAATAGAAAATGAATTCAAAGTAGATCGATTTTACTGGTTTACGTACGTCATCACCTGAAGTGTAGTATCTGCTGGTCGATTATTTTGATAAATTTCAACCTTATATTACGGTTTTCACTCTTTCTGATTATTTGAAACTTGGAAATAATCAGTATTCAAATGAGACAAATTTCTCAACCACCAGCGGAGTTTTCAGCGAAGTTGGTTTTTCGAAATCGCACGACATATGTTGCCTCTTTTCTCTAGGACCCTTTCATATGGCAGTTTTTCAATTCAAATGCCTCATTTTCCCTCCTCTTTAAAATTTTTCCCGTAAAACTATTTCATTTTTCTTTAATTAAGAGAGTGATGATAACTTTTTCTTTGTCCGTTTTCTCGTGGGTGCTCCACATAGTTTGAGCCCCAAATTTTATTACCTTCCCATAAGCTATGTGTTAAGCTTTTTAATAATACTGCAGCCACTCAGGGTCATCTAATTGATAGTCTAAATAACGTTGTTAAGTGCTTTTTCTATGTTATGCTAATGATAATTATTGTTTTTATCTCTGAACTTTTGTTTGCGTGCGGTGCTCCTTTTTGTGTATTTTTGTTTGTTTGTGTGTGGTTCTGTTTGCGTCGCAATTGGTGAAATCTGTATAATGTTCGTCCACTCGCTGGTAGCTTCATTTGTGGTCATGTGCGGAACCAAAGCCGAGGAAGGGCCCCAGCTCTTCGGTCGCTGTTCACTGCTGACATGATCTTGCTCCAAAAGCTGTTCTTGGGGCCTTGTCGATCCCGTCGAGGAGAAGACCCCTTAGGATTTTACTGGGGATCCCTGCCCTTGGATCTCGTCAAATTGCTCCAACCTGTGATCCTAGAAGGGTCCACCCAGAATTATCTCGGAGATCCGTCCCAGAAGTCCCAGGTCCCCTACAAAAATTGAAAACATGAGATCTTCCTTTGTAACCTGTGTATAAGATCCGTGAAAATCCTTCTAGGAACAACCTAAAATATCTCCGATTCGGAAATAGCGGGATATTACCAATATAATAATAATAATAACAACCTAAAATAACAACAGTCTTACAGCAATGCTATCATCTAGCATAGATTCATAAAATACACCTTCAGGATTGTCCTAAGAACCGATGGGATCTTCGTAAGGATCATTCACTGAATTGACGCACCTAATATCTCTCTAGGATATAATATGGGTTCCCTCCTGACCCTGAGATATCAATTCAATAATGGGAGCTCCCCATCTGGTACTCGTACATATTGAGACCTCTAAAATACTTTGCTCACAACGCTTCAAGTTTTTGAAATACCTACCAATTAGTTTCATTTTCGCCTTGTATCCTACAGTTTCTATTCTACAGTATTGTGTAATGTAGCAATACTAATATCTGCTTTGCCGTTGTATCGTACTCCTTTCGGCTACAGTGGGAAAACCCTCAATATAATAATAATAATTTTAATATCTACTTACATATAGGTAGTGACATTTTCTCCCAATGACACTACGTATCGCCGTCTGCATAAATTAGTTTACCTGGCGATAAAATATCCCAAGGTGTACAAGATGACCGTTGGCACGTTATTCTTGCGCGTTTTCCGTTCTTTTCTTTTTCTTTTCTTAAGCTTCTATCAGTTCACTTCTTCTCCTCTAAGTTTCAACTAGTTTCCCTAGGTCTACACTAGTCAGTATAATATTAATATTAACGGTTCCAAAGCTTGCGTTCCAGTCCAACTAGAAATCTTCACGCTAGAACGTAGAATTTTAAAGTGCTAATGCTTGTCATATTCCCTGTGTTTGAATATACTTCTGTCTAGATACTGTCTAGATTCTGTACTGTTCCCCATGTCTTGAAAAAATTCCTTCTTTACTCTGAATTTTTGCTCAGTTTTTTCCATTTCAGTTGTTTCAGCAAGTGCAGCAGGTACACTCATTTTTTATTTAATTTTTTAAATGCTTAGCACTGCAGCTCAATTCCATTTCCGGCTTGCAGTTTAGCTGTTGCAACCTTCTCCGGCGTATTATAAGAGCTTATATTCATCATCGTTGTTTTTTGGGGTTTCATCTCGTTTGATTTCAGCTTTTGGCTTCGGCTCCTCTACTTTCAATTTGTAACAAGTGCATTTTCTATAATTTCGTACCCATTATGCGTGCATAAATTTTTTTTTAGTTTATGTTTCGTAGCGAACCGTCCAGATCTGGTGTGAATATTTTCTGAAGGTGTACCACGGGTGTTTCAATTTAGTTTTTGTACTTTCACCATAGTGTCTCTGCTGTAACAAAACCGCTTTTTAGTACCTTAGAATGTATTTTGAATTCTATGTCTTTCTGTATTAGTCTGTGAGTTCTCAATTAATTATCATTTATTTATACAGTCCCGTGGCCTCTTTTCACGCCCAATAATGCATTCACACCTTTTACTATATGATCGTTGCATTCGTAAATAATCATGTGGTTGATATCAAGCCCATATATTAGCCTTTTTTTTACTCCTTGAAATACAATTCACATTCGCTATTTTTTGTACTATCATTGCATTCGTAAACAGTCTTTGCATTATGACAAGTCAACAGTTGTAAGTTCATGTCCTTCTCGTAACATCCATAATCCAACAGTGTTTAAATTATAATTCCCATTTCTGGAAGACTAGCACTATATTAATGTCTTTTCCTATAAAGTTCTTACGGGTCAGTAATGTTGTCTTGGTAACCATTATTAATTGTTGCATCTCTTTAAACTGAGGGTTAATATATTTAGTATGATTACACCATAAAAAAAAATTCTGCTGGATGCGACTTGGTATTGCTACGCTAGTAAATCTTCTTCTGCTACGATTGCTCCAGAAAATTTGCCAAAAATTGTGATTCGCATAAAGGTATATGACTCGGTTTTTTATTCTCGCCAGTTTTTTTTTTTTTCAAATAATTCCGCTGCGTTTGATCATTTATTTACAATAATGTTCATATTTCGCACGCGAAATGACATGATCATTTCTGTAGTAAGAAGTTTTTCTTATTGAATGAACTACTTGATTATAAGCGCGTCTTATTCGCTAACAGTTACGAATTCGTATCAGCTGTTCGGATTCATACAGACGTTGTCCAAATCTTCGGTTTTGTTAAAAGTTATATGAACAAAATCTATGAATTAACTATTAAAGCTTGCAGTTTTACGTGCTATTGGACTGACTTTAGGCATATTTCGAGCATGTTCGCCATGAGGAATTCACGTTTCCGTCCTCTTCGGTACTGTAGTAAATGGGAGGTAAATTGTATGTTCCAAGGTAATGTTTACGTATGTAAGATCAAGGTCTAGTCGTCACTTTAATGAAGCTTTAACGATAGTTAAGAGTGTACATAAGCGATTGCTGCGCCAGCTTTTTACGTATTTAATAATAATGACTATAATAATGTACTTTTACGATGACGGCTGTCATCGTGTCGAGTTTTTATTTTTGTTAACTAATTTTTTTTTAAAGTTTGTTAACACGCTAATATGAATTTCCTTTTTCCTTATTTTTTCTTCACGTGACTTCGATCTTTCTAAATAAAAAACTGCTCTGATTTCAAAACATCATGTTAAAATTCTCTGTCTCCATGATCCCTATTTTAATATCAATAATAGTACACTGTTTTCGTACTTTTTACAGTTGCCCGTTTTTCCCCCATTTACTTCCAATCGCTTACTCTTTCCCCGCGTGACATTCATGTTACTTGATCAAATTTTACTTTTTTGTCTTCTGGAAAACGAAATTCTTAATTTACTTTATTTATTCGGCAGTAATACGGATTCAAATTTTCGACAACTTTTTTTGCTGCATGCAGGAATATTGCGGTGTTCGTTAACTATGTTGATTGTCTTTTTTGTCAGATCGTGTGTTCTGAACTACGTGGAATATACCATCTCTGTGTTCACGGTTTCTGCAAGTCACAATTTTTTCTCTTTCTAAATAAATTCCTGAAAACTTACTACTTGTTTCTTTTCCCGTCTACGTGGCAACTGTAATGTAATTTAATCTCGCTTCATTCTTGAACGTGACGTTCAAGTGTCGTGCGACCGCATGAAGAGAGAAAAATTGAAATTACTCATTGGAATTGCCAGTTTGATGTCGCTAATTCACGAATGAAATTTTTGGACCCACTAATTTGAACAGCATACGTCTCAGTTCCTAGATCACAAGGTTCACGTTTGGAAAGCATGTGCTTCAAATGAAACCGCTAAAGCAATAGGAAGTCGGAAAGTTCGCAGTTGAATGTACGACCAATTTATGTTGCTACAACTTACAACAGATGGCGCTAGGTACAGTCTACGTTCCTGGAGTTCCTGAGTTTCGGAGGTCTCCGTTTCAGGACTTTTTTCTATTTGAGGAGTTCCACGATACTTTGTTATATGTACAACTGTATTTGCTTCACTAAAATAAAGCCCCTTTTACGCTCAATTTTGAGGTTCTGCTCTGAAGAGTACATTTCCTTTTTTTTCGTATCATGAGCGCTGACCAAATAAAGATTTGCTGTCGAAAGCAAGCGAAATTCAGTGTTTTGTTACCGCTCAGGGACTTCAGTCGTCGCCAACGCTAAAATTTCAGATTGGTCTCAGGATTGTAAATGAATTTCTCACACGAAAGACAGTCAAGAGCGCAGAAACCAACAACTGTGTAGAACAACTGCATATTTTCATTAAACATTGGGAAAGAAAGAAAAGAAAAACGGGATTGGCTATTGTAGAAAAGCAAAAACTTATTTCGGGATCTTTGGAAAAGAAGTGCTTCCCTAGATGCGTGTGCTAGTATGAAACTTCCTACATGATAGGTATGAAAATGCACCTATTCGTGGTTTAAACAGCACCCGCGTTCCCAAAATGTACTCGAGGAAAACAAAACTTATACAAATTACCAGGGAAACATTTATTTCAACATATCACAACAAAAATTCATTTGCGCCAGGAAAATATGGCAAAAATCCGTTGTTAGGAAACGTTCACGCTCACTTCACAGTACAATTAACACAGTTTCAGGAAAATACGTCAAAAATGCGTACGTTTACTAGGGAAAGTTCACTGCCATTTCACTATACAGTAAACATATATAGTATTTGTGCCAGGACAATGCTGCAAAAATAGGTTAGAAAGGAAGGTTCACTGTCACGTAATGCAATATACGCCAAACATGATGCATATGTGCCAGAAAAAGACAACAAACGTACGTTACGTACGTAGCATACGCACGTTAGTTAGGGAACGTTCACTGTTACCTCACTGTACAACACGTATATACTGGAAAGAAACGACTAACGTGTAGCCGGAATTACGTTAATTGAATATAGCAAACCTTGATGTATAGGGTGGGCGGAACTGTAAGGTAATTGGTGAAATACTAATTATTACAAATGGTAAACTTCATATACTTACCTTTATGACAAAATTACCTAAGTCAAACTGCGGCATAACAATTTTTTTATCACTTTAACAACCAGTGTGTACATCAAGGATTAAGAATAGTAAATTCATTGGCGATATATATATATATAATTTCGACACATGGAAGTTACCCAAAAACACGTTTTGTTCATATTAAAGTTATAACTAAACGACTATTGTATGAAAAATCTTCCATTAAATGTCCGACAATAAATGGCATACATACTGCAGTCAGTTTCGCTTAAAAAAGGAAGATATATGCATTTATCTAATTAAATGGTTATGTTTATTATGGTATCGGTTCTAATTTATTTAACATGTTTGTGTCATGGTATCAAACCGTCACGCTTATCGCGGTCTTGGTATCAAAACAGTAGGTACGCAAATAAAATTCTACGCAAATTCCGTTTGTTGCTTTTTTCTCTTAATTTGGGCCTGTAAAAACGGCAAAACTATACACAATAGTTGAAGGGAACGTTCACTCGCTGGCACCCATTATAGACTCAAACGTATACTATTTGAAGGACTTACAGCAGAAGTGCCGTAACCCTATTAAGGCACATCTTCGATATCAGAAGTGCAACTCACAGGGCTACCGCACTTTTCACATTAGCCTTCCATTTGCGCTAGAAATGTGATGAATTTGTGGCTGCGGACGTCACATTTTTACTTTTCGGCAATGTCAGCAACTTCCCTGACTTGAGGCATCATCGATTGAGCGATGAAGCTAAGCCTGCGTGGCTTTACTTTTCCGGAACTTGAGAGAGGTGAGCTGGCTTTGACCCGCTGAAGCTAGTTTCAGGCATTGAACCCAAATCGGTTACGCTGGAGACGGCCGAAACTCAATCATGCTCTGCAAGACAGAGATATCGGTACGTCTCAAGAGACTTTGGTTGTTGTTTTTTAACTCCCACAGCGCGAGTCGAAGCCGAGAAGTCAACTTTCCTTTTTGTAGTGTCACACAAATCAATCCTAGCGGACTAAACTTCGTCACCCCAAACCGATAGAGCCTTGCTACGATCTATAGGAAGGAAGAAAGAAGGGACACGTACACGTAGCCTGTGTAGCAAGACTAGAGCAAGCCAACACCTAGCCATGGCAAGAGAGAAGAGGGAGAGGCAGAAATGATTATCAGTAGGCGTAAACTACGCTCACTTCGCATAGTAGTTACCTGACTCTGCTGCGTCAGTAGCTCGACTGCACACTACACTTACAAATATAAATAAATATAGAGGAAGGTAAATACACAATACAACACAATAAGTTTAAAAGATAAATCAGCACCAATGTACAGTTAGTTATAGTCAGGCAGTTTATGCCTCCGTTTCCGAACACGATACCACAGAGGAAAGAGCAAGGGACATACAGTATGCCGAGAGAAAAGGAGAACCCAAGCACGAAGGTGTTCCCACACAGGATCAACGCGCATGGAAACAGCTAGTCGGGAAAGAAGGGGAAGACCAGAATAAAGCATGGGCAAGTAAGAGTATAAAATCGTTAAGGAGCAAAGTGGGTATGAAAACTAGACGTCCCGAAGGCCTAGCTAATGGCTGAGATAACCTACATGAGCCCCTTGGGGTTGACCGGCCCATAGCATAGGATGGACGAACCTAAACTAACCTAAGCACCAATGTAAACTGATACACGCGAACAATATCAGCGAGTTTGCAACTTCTAGATCAGTGGTGCTCCCGTCACTCGCATGTTCAATTACGCGAGCTAATACAGTATAAAAAGAAATTATTATTCATACAAATTTTTGCAACTCGAACAACTGGCGCGTAATGCAAGTGTGTGTTTTTTTTAGGGTAGGTATGCACTAGCTATATACCACAACTGGCCACGGACTTGAGTGCAATTCATTCGTTAATAGAAATTTTTATTAATCAAACCAACTCCGGGAACCAATTAAATTCAAATAATGAAACGCCGCTCTGTCTCTCTCTCACACCTCGTACAATCCATACTAAAATATCGCCAACCAGGGTTTCCTACCTCAAGAGACATGCCGAGTATTGGAGATTGTGCATCGATCCCCGGGTGTACATGGTCAGGGACAGCAGCTTGTTCATTCTGCTGAAGGCTGCAAACCGTGTGTCGATACAGTTGACATCTTCTGAAGTGATGCCGCTCTTGCCTTCCATTCCTCTCAATGAACAATTCATGGAGATTTCCGCAACAGGGTACACGACGAATAAAAAATGTTTAGTTCGTCATGGGGAAAGTACCGATTTTGCTTGGCCGAGTTTGCAGCGGACAGGCACTGATACCAGGCCGCGCTAACAAGGCCCTTGCTAATTTAATGCGGATTTTAGCAATTTATTGCACGATCTGCTGCAGCTGCGGCAACAGCCGTGCAGTAATTTTGATTTCCCATTAGCATTCAAATACTTACCAAAGACTTTTCTAGTTATCTTCTTGCCAGAGAATCCGTTAGTAATCTACCTATTAGAGAATCCACAATTGCAATCCACGAATGGGAGAATCCACAATAATTGCAATCTACCCACGAGAGAATCCACAATTGTAATCCACCCATAGGAGAATCCACAATAATTGTAATCTACCCATGAGAGAATCCACAATTGTAATCCACCCATGGGAGACTCCACAATTGCAATCCGCCCATGGGAGAATCCACAAGAATTGCAATCTACCTATCAAAGAATCACAAGTAATCTACCTATCAGAGAATCCATAAATATAGCTCTACTATATATTAACCAGGTTGCTAGATAGAACTCTTCTTCACTATATTGCATTGAGATAACAGTCATTGCAGCAACAATAAAATACAGGTACAGGATAACAACAGTAAGAGCACAAGGAAGGCAGGTGAGGGTACAGTAATGCGATAGAATTATTAAGAATCACATTTATCACATTCACGGTGGGGCAAGATTGAACACCTAAGTAATTATTATATGTAATTATATCGAAGTTAATGTATCCAAATCATTAGCTGCTTGCTAAGAAAAATCTGTTCTAGTAACAGTATATCGATACCTGCGTACATAGGTAATAAATATACTTGTTATTGGTCATAATAACGCACCTAAATTTTAAGTTTGAAAAGTTAAAAAAAAGGGTCAAGAGTATAGGGGTCGTGGGGCCCACAGATATTCTGATACTAGTGTGGGCAAACCTTTTAGTTTATCTGTAATAAAATGCTTATTCCGCTTTTCCCATTAGTTTAAATACGAGAAATATCTCCTTTTCTCCTGTATATGTCCGTATTTTCTAAATCTATGCAACTTGTTTTGCGGCACACAATCCGAGAGATATGACCCTAATTACCTTCCGAGCTCTCCACGTCACTACGGTGATATATGCTAAGCCGGGGCCGCACTATACAATCGTACGCGCAATTTGTGAGCGGATATTCGGCTCGGACGTCTTCCCGATACACAATGAAATTCGGTTGCCACAGGATTAAAGTCGAACGACGGGCGAGATGAGCGTCCACTCACAAGAAGAGCGCGAGGGCTCCATAGTTTGGTTCCGGCATGGTAGACGCGTCATGGAGAGGCGGAGGCACACCTCTGTTGCGTCGCAAAACTGGGCGGGCCAGAAGATCGTTCAGATTTGAGACAAAAAACTATATCCTTTAACTTGATATTGACCTCGTCCTCGCTTTGTGTTGATACCTCAAGTGACATTAGCTATGGTTCCCATGTGGTGCCTTGCGGCGCAGTGTGGTCATTTAAGTGCAAAATTGTTAAGTCAACTTCTACGGTTTCGGTAGGAAGTCCGCCGAAATCTTTACATGTTTCAAAAGGGCGATGCGAGTCTAGACAATTGGGAACCATGGGCCTAATGATTGGCATAAAAAAGGAACGATTGAAGTATACTGCGTAATTTTACCTGGAGTTAAATGCCGACTAAATGGGGCTGGAATCTTGCCAAATCCCATCGCACAAACGCAATAATTCTTACAAATATTATATTAAGAATAAACTAGTCTTTGGTCTATCAATACACAACAAAATTATAAGATACATATGGAAAACACGAGTGGTGAGTAAAGGATAATTACGCACGCGTCAATACGACTCCCTTCATCCAAACCTCGGGCCTACACTTGTGCTGAATGAATTATACACATTGTTTTGGTGCAATATTGTAAAGCTAATGCCCATGAAAATTCTAGATAGCTGCTGAATATTCACGCATCTAAATAATTATCTAGGCAGTAATAAAATTTGCTATAAACTATATCGTCATAGTCCTATGGAAAATCATAAGCAACAAGAATTGGCTTAAATAAAACTCCATTAACTTATGCACCTACGCCAGCGCAGGCAATGAATCTTAGTCTATCAACATGGGAAAAAAAATTAAAATATTTTAAGCGCTTTTAGAAATCATAGACGTCCTTCTGCATGGCATAAACCTTTCTGCGAATCGTTCCGAATTACGCAATTAACGACGCTGAGCAGGGCCAGCGTCTACTTGTAACTACACACAAGACATGGTAGGCTAAATCGTGTAGGCCTATGTGTGACGAACTCGCAGCAATCTGAATGTGTTCACGGCCAGCATTAAAGTAGTAGAGACATACAAGATTGAATAGTCGCCTCATAGGCTGGGATGATCCACGTAGACGTTAAATAATCGCTCGAGATCTATGATCCATGATTTATAGTTAGTAGCTTAATGATACGAATTTTTTTCACTGCCAAAACCACTAAATAACAGTGTCGCGCACTTCTACAGTCCGCATCATTCAACTGTGTCTCTCTAGAGTCTAGATACACGGCACTTTCGCAGTGACTGTTAACCAAGTAATGCCTACAGTGTCCCCATTTGGGGACATTATTAACAGTACTATTTTCAAGGCAAATTACAATCTAGCAAGGACGTCAGTGGATGAACCCATCGCCAAACTTCGATTTCTCGTAGGACTAGCACTACCCTAACGGAATTTTTGGCCGTCCCTGAAGCTAAAATCGTAAAGCAGCTACTGGGGCTCCTAAAAATGGAGGGCATGCTTTGCTGTATAAATAAAATAAGCAAAACCGAACAGGTGCATTGCCGAGGACGTAAAAAATATCAACCAAATAATGCCTAGACTGTCCCCAACTGGGGGCATCAGCTCATTAGCAACGCTATTTCTATGAGAAATTATAATTCGACTCGGACGGGTATTATTCAAGAAATGTGCCAAGCCGAACCCGTAATATAATTATGGGTGTTAGGATATTTACGATATGAAGTTTCTTTACAATTCAAACACTGACACAACAGAACTTCATACGTGGATGTTAAAGGTTCCTTTACCGTAGCCGACACCAGCGCAACACAATAAAGAGTTCATTATGAAAAGAAGAATATAAATTTCATTCTTCGTTCTGGATATACAGCACGTGTACCACCAAACGAACCGACGACGCTTGTGGACAAAAATATTTAGGTAACACATGCACAGGAAACTAGGGAACAATTAGGTCTCTACAAACACATAAACCTTATAAATACAGTCATAGCCTAGTCTACTGGTGGAACATTAAACTATACTGTATCGGTACGTGTACTGATGGCATAGTATGGATGACACAGAACAGTAGGCCTACCTGATTAATTATTATTTGACACGGTGCATAGGGATTGCTCTTCTTAATTGTAACCATAGTTGATATGAAATATGTGAGTAACTCCAGACGATAGTGACCACAACTTTGACCGAGGCAACAACGACTCCAATTTTGTCTCAGAAATGAGAAGTGATTTAACGCTATTGTTACTTTCGTCAAACTNTGAAACTCGCATTGTTCTGCTATATCAAATTAGCAGCGGTGAACCCACTACGTCGGCTGTATCAGCTCAACAAAGAATAAGATTATTTCCCGATTCCGATAACAGTGACAAATCAACAATTTGAACTAATAATTTTTTTTATGATGTGCTAATAATGAAACGCAGAGCAAAATCAAATAAATATGTATACATTGATGATCATAATAGTAACAAAATTATCTCTACTTGCTTGGCGCCAATTTGAAATCCCAAATTTCGACTAGGAAGAATGTAACTGAATTTTTTTGTTTCAATGGAAGAATTTTTAAATTTTCAGAAGAAGTATTAAAATGATTTTTCGTAACTTTTGCCTGCACGACCTCGCGTGTGGTACTGGGCGTCCACCAAGCCACAGAAACACTACAGTGGCGACTTTGTTACTAGAACGACCAATTATTACTCGAACAAATCGCTCCTGGAAAGAAAAATTCAAGCATTTTAAAAAAAAATAGTGACATCTTTAAATAAAATGACTGCATTTATATTAAGCATGGTATGGTAGTTTCTTCAATTTGCCCCGTACCTCACGGCAACTGTACCAATAAAGTACATCTTAACAGTCACTGTCACACGCTACCTTAACATCCACCAAAACACAATATGGCGCCACGTAGCAGCGTGCTACGGTTACTCAAATACCATAGCAAAAATTATAACTTAGCGCAAATGTCCACTTGCTGGCTTTTCGGTGATATCCCTTTTTTTCTAGGTGCTCATTGCGGTGCATCAAGTTTTCTGCCAAAATGATTCCGACATGGCTCTGTAAATGGACTGCCTTCCTATGACATTAGTGGGGTTGTCATGTTTTAGTCTGCTAATGATAATGAAGAGAGATATAAGAACGGAACTAACTACCTTCCAAATGGGAACATCCTTGACTAAAAGTATTCTCTTCAGGTAATGGTGGAGTCACCACATCTTACCCTCCGATGACAGTCAATAGTCAATACTGGCCCAAAATAATGGAAATTCTGACCAACCCTTCAAATTTAAACGCTATTGACTCAAAATCAATGACTTTAAATATTAGTAGAATCATCAGATCTTTGCCTGCTTATTACCGAACATCTTCCGTCTGACCCACGATCATCTTCATCGATGTTCGACAAAGTTTCCTCGAAAAACATCTTCTCCCTGATCTGCTTCATCCTTAATTCTTCTCTAGGATGATAGTCGCACACGTACTGGGTAGCGAAAAAATGTTCATCGTGTTCGTGCTCCAAATGTTCTCCAGTATCGTGGTCGTGGACTGGACAATACTTAATCTCAAATTCGTTGCCATCCTGAGCATCCAATCCGGAATGAAAAGAAGCTAAAAGTTCGACCTGTTTCAGTGTATCTCCATCAACTCCTGCCACCGCTTGCTTTCCAGGATACATTCCAGCTGAATCAAACTGCGTCAGTGTATATTCTTCGACATTTATCCCTGATTCTGTATATCCTTCAGCAGAATTAGTACATATATCGTCAAAGTCTTTACTCTGGAATTCATCTGGCGGTTCCAGTACGTGACAAAATTCTTCGCCCAAAAAATCATTTTTAGACATATTGAAAACCTGGGGGATCATCTCCTCTGTTTCTTCGTAAGTTCCATTGGCAAAATTAGAAGAGGTCTGCACCGTAACGACATTGCTTTTGATGGAAGAGACATCACCGACGGTATGCTCCCCAACATTTTCTTCGGGAGTACCATTGACAACTATGTCTTTTTCTGGATAAGCATGAGCAGGTTCCTCTTGGTTATCGGCTTCAAACATTTCCAGATCTTCAGTCTCTTCTATTTCTTCCGGAATAGACTGCTGGCCTATAAGAGGTCTCTGCAGCCTGAAAAATTCTTCTTGCTTCAACAAATGCTCTTTAATTGAGGACATTTCTGATTTTACTTCCAGTATATTGTGAACAACTTGTTTAACGATCTTATCCTGAGACTTGAACTTTTCCTTCAGGGACTTGATCTCTGTATCTTGTTTTGATATTTTCTCTTCGTAAAGTGTAGCTAGTATTTTGATCATCATTTCCAAGTGTGCGCTTCTGAGTTCAGCTTCGGTAACTTGAGACACCTTGAGACCAGTCGTGGTAACACTTGCAGATCTTCCCCGAGTGCTCGACTGTCGGGAGGATCTGCGTATACTGAGTCGAGGACCAGAGTTGCTCTTGCCGGTGATGACCATCCTTGCTTCTTTGGCTTCGGTTGCGGGAGGTTGAGTAGGAATGGTTGGAGCGGTAGCTCTTCTCCCTGAGCCATGCTTAGGATTATTTTGGTACACCTTCAATGAAGGACGTTTGATTTTCTGCGACCCTGAGCTAACAGTTCTCTCAATTTTGGCATTTCGCCTCACCATTGGTCGAGCTTTTGGCTTCTCATGAAGATGAGAAACTTTTTCCAGAAGTTTCAGGATAGCAGGAATGCTCTTATGTTTACCTTCTGATTTCGATTTGCGTCTTCCATTTTTGGAGTCCTTAAGCTTCAGTGTCTCTTTGTTGTGGTACTCAATATCGTCATCAATATTTGTTTCGGGCATGGTGTGGATGACATCAATTTCCTCAGCTTCAAATTCAACAACCAGGTCTTTCTTCATTGTGCCGTCAAATTTATCGTCGCCGTTTGGATTGCCTGCCGCTGTGGACGGTTCACCGCCATCACCCACGG
>LQNS02000211.1:25554791-25567845 GCA_001587735.2 Parhyale hawaiensis
CAGTCTTTTTTCTGCCTTCCCTCAGTCTTTTTTCTGCCTTCCCTCAGTCTTTTTTCTGCCTTCCCTCAGTCTTTTCTCTGCCTTCCCTCAGTCTTTTCTCTGCCTTCCCTCAGTATTTTCTCTGCCTTCCCTCAGTCTTTTCTCTGCCTTCCCTCAGTCTTTTCTCTGCCTTCCTTTAGTCTTTTCTCTCCCTTCCCTCAGTCTTTTTCTCTACCTTCCCTCAGTCTTTTTCTCTACCTTCCCTCAGTCTTTTTCTCTGCCATCTCTCGGTCTTTTCTCTGCCTTCCCTCGGTTTTTTCTCTGCCTTCCCTCAGTTTTTTCTCTGCCTTCCCTCAGTTTTTTCTCTGCCTTCCCTCACCTTATTCTCTGCCTTCCCTCAACTTCTTCTCTGCTTTCCCTCAACTTCTTCTCTGCCTTCTCTGTCTTTTCTCTGCCTCCCTTCAATCTCGTCTCCGCCTTCCTACCATCTCGTTTCCGCCTTCCTCCAATCTCGTTTCCGCCTTCCTCCAATCTCGTTTCCGCCTTCCCTCAACCTCATTTCTACATTCCCTCAACCTCATTTCTACATTCCCTCAACCTCTTTTCTGCCTTCCCTCATCCTTTTTTCTGCCTTCCCTCGTCCTTTTTTCTGCCTTCCCTCGTCCTTTTTTCTGCCTTCCCTCATCCTTTTTTCTGCCTTCCCCCAGCCTCTTTTCTGCCTTCCTTCAGCCTCTTTTCTGCCTTCCTTCAGCCTCTTTCTGCCTTCCTTCGGCCTCTTTCTGCCTTCCTTCAGCCTCTTTCTGCCTTCCTTCAGTCTCTTCCTGCCTTCCCTCAGCCTCTTTTTTGCCTTCGCTCAGCCTCTTTTCTGCCTTCGCTCAGCCTCTTTTCTGCCTTCGCTCAGCCTCTTTTCTGCCTTCCCTCAGCATCTTTTCTGCCTTCGCTCAGCCTCTTTTTTGCCTTTGCTCAGCCTCTTTTCTGCCTTCGCTCAGCCTCTTTTCTGCCTTCGCTCAGCCTCTTTTCTGCCTTCGCTCAGCCTCTTTTCTGCCTTCGCTCAGCCTCTTTTCTGCTTTCCTTCAGCCTCTTTCTGCCTTCCTTCAGTCTCTTCTTGCCTTCCCTCAGCCTCTTTTTTTGCCTTCCCTCAGCCTCTTTTTTGCCTTCGCTCAGCCTCTTTTCTGCCTTCCCTCAACCTCTTTTTTGCCTTCGCTCAGCCTCTTTTCTGCCTTCCCTCAGCGTCTTTTCTGCCTTCCCACAGCCTCATTTCTGCCTTCCCACAGCCTCTTTTCTGCCTTCCCACAGCCTCTTCTCTGCCTTCCCACAGCCTCTTTTCTGCCTTCCCACAGCCTTTTCTCTACCTTCCCTCAGCTTCTTTTTTTTTTACTTCCCTCAACCTTTTGTTTCTTGCCGTCCTTCAACCTTTTTTCTGCCTTCCTTTTATGTGTTTTCTTACTCACTGCATTCGTTCTTTCCATCCACATCCCGCTGCCACCCTTTAGCATTCTTATTGCCATCCTACCGCTCTCCCCAGGCTTTCCTTTTCTCCCCTGACTATTTCCTCTTCCTCGCTTCTGCTTTCCCTCTTCCTTCCCTCAGCCCGTCCAGCACACTGTGCTGTTATCGCGCAACTTCGGGTTCTGCTGCTGATAAGACTCCGTTTTGTTCCTCGCTGCTAACGAGCACAGCATCGCAAGAGATCGTAACAGCGCCAGTACCTAACCACGTTGTCTTGCTTCGTGATTTTTAGAAGAATTTCTTTCAAGGGAACTTCCAGTTTTTATGGGGCGATATCTTTGCAGCAGCTAACACTGTTTGCAGGTGACTTAGACCGAAGGAAAATTTNAACCACGTTGTCTTGCTTCGTGATTTTTAGAAGAATTTCTTTCAAGGGAACTTCCAGTTTTTATGGGGCGATATCTTTGCAGCAGCTAACACTGTTTGCAGGTGACTTAGACCGAAGGAAAATTTTACGGCAAGTTACGAGCGAGATGTCTGGATATATTTTTGAAGACAAGTTTTTAAAATATTCTTGTTTTCCGCTCTGTGATCTTAACGAGTCTCTGCTGTGTTGATGGTGAACCATTAACAATTTTTTTTAGTTTCGAGCCAGGAACCATTAACTTTACTTCAGTCTGGAGACAGATTTCACTTACTTTTTTCTAAAGTTTTCCTGTTTCTATTCGAGAACGAAAACGTTCGAGTGTTTTAAGAACATATAAATGCTTTCATAAGTACAAAGAGGATGGTGAACTCTTTCGGTACTGACGGCATCTCTTGCTGCCGACAGCAGCATCAAGTTTTAATTATTAAAACTAGCGCATTTTTTCTATCCCTGAAAATTTGGAGAGCAAATTTAGCAGCCCCTCAATAGTCAGTGCTAGTATTTTCTTTGCGTTCTGAATTAAAGTGCAGGTTAGCGTGACTTCTACGAACTGTTCTCATATGAGCTTCTAGAAATGTGCCCCCCTGCAAGAGAAGATTTTCTCACCGAAAATGGTTAATTAATTAAAGCGGGTTCGCACGACATCTGAAATGAACGTCTTCTTCCAACTAAGCGACCGAATATTTTGTTGTATCCTTGCGAACACAAGTGTGTGTGTGAACCAAAAGATTCAGGAAAATTTCCCTCTTCAAGTCACTTGGGTGAGCAATTGTTATTTATAGAATTTGTTATCTTTTTGAATTTGGAGCGAAGTGAGCTTCGAAAGCGGTGCATCTTCCTGCTCTTTAAACAGACGCTGCAAATCGGTCGGACGATGAGTTGGGGAAACACATTCATTTGCCTGTCGTGTGAACGCGCCTTGACCCTATCTGGACCAGGCTCCGCCACGGCACTGTTAAGGCTTTTTCCCACGTAGGAATACAATGAGACCGAGTGTCCTTGTAATGAAATAGAGTTTGAAATCAGGCAAACTCTACAGGTGAAGATTTCAGTAGTTACTTGATATTAGGCATTTCCAAATAGCCTCTACTCTTAACTGTATCTCGTCACGACGGATGTACTGCGTAAATGATGCTTCAAAGTTCAAACGATGCTGTTTATGCGACAATCCGACTCTCTTTTGCTTTTCTCAAGGCTAAATTTATCTGTAGCGAAGGACTGACACAATCGCTATTTGTTCGGCCTAAGCCTGTTTCAAATCTACACATTTCCTGTGAATAATTTTTGTCGTGTGCTCTACTTTATATTCTTCATACCTGCAATTTCCCAACGGCTGCCATTGCACGAATTTAAAATAGGACTTCTCGTACACGTTGCAAAAACTGAGAGTTACATTAATATAATTAGATTGGCAATTGATTCCTTTTTGGCCATCTTTTTTACTGCAACTTTATATGTTAGAGCCGCGTTCACTTTATTGGTGGCGCCATGCAGATATTTTTCTTTTTCTGGATTTTTACTTTTCTTTTACTTCAGCACGCATCGGTTTTACAATTAATTCTCAATTTGTTTACACAGAACCCGTAGAAATATGAATCATGAGTTGTAAGCTTTAGAACAACTTTAGCAAAGGGTCGTCTCTTATATATATAAATAAATAAACGCGTTGACTGCGAAGGCATTCGGTTCACCGTAGGTTTTATGAATTCAGAGGAATCTTATTCCTATTAGAGCCCGTGAACTGCCTGAGCTTGAATTCGGTCTTTTTTTTCCTCCACATTGCTCTTCTCATTTTCTCGGATTCTTTTCGATGATCCGTTTTGCTGTTTGTCCTTTTCTTTTCCCCTTACTGTTTTCAGGTTTTCGTTATCCCTTTATCATCGTAGGGTGGGCCGTCTGGAAGGGTTCATGCATCCCATGTTATGGAGAGTCATGTTCTAGAGCAGCGGTAGTAGTGGTTAAAGACGCGAGATACGTGCTCGTGACCTTTGATCTTTGACCCCTAGGCCCCGCCTGCTTCCTGTTTCCCAGGCTCCGACAACTTTCGGTTCGCGTCCCCCCTGAACTCCTCGCTACACCGGAAGTGCATTGGCCGTCCTAAACCGGAAGGTCACGCGCAAGGGTCGGGCGCGTGGGTGAAAGGTCACGAGCACGTATCTCGCGGCTTTACCCACTACTAGCGCTTTCCAACTTTTTGTAAATGTGGCACCCTTGGAAACTTTTCCGATGTTCTCGCACCCCTACAAATATAATAATTATTTTATCCCAGATTTCTCACTCGCTGGAAGATCATCTCCCACCCCCAGGGAGTGCGATCGGGTTACCCATGGTTGGGAACCTCTGCCCTATATATTGCTTGTTACGGCTACCATTTGCACAATAATTATGGCTCGATCGCTTTCATTTAAGCGTTAATTACTTCCTTTTTACATAATTTCGATACATGCACAGGTTTCATTTACCTGATCTCCAATTTTTTTTAGAAACGTCTTCCACACTCTTGCACAATGCGCCATCTCTCCCTCCCTAGCACATATAGAAAAATTTTAATATTTTCTCGCTCCCCATGAGAAAAATAACTCATCTGATGACAGATAAAGAATAAAATTTACATCAAATTTGAGTACAAATTTATCCATCCAACTTTATTTTAATGAAGTTGCCCACCCAGCCCCAAGAAGATTATTTCGCAACCCTGTTTAGGGGTTCCCACAAATTGTTGCGACTTACCTGCGATCTTTCGACAATTCTTTTTTTTTTTTTGCCCGTTTTGTTTTCTTTCATTTTCACATTCGCTAGTGTTTTGTTGAGTTTTTTCTCTCCTTTCCCAGCTTGCTGTACCCCCTCCGTGATCCCATGCGCATATTGCATCTTATTTTTCTTGATATACAGGGTTATGTCTGTCGCGGCTCTACTCTTTACCGCCAGGTGGATCCCGAAGTCCAATTTCAAAGAGCGCTCTCCCTGCAAAAATTGATGTTGAATGTGGATGGGATACCGTCAAACTAATCTATTATTTAGTCTACGTGATTGGTTCATCATTTTACGTGACTTTTCTACAGTATACCCCTATGTTTTCCCTATACGTCGATCATGACGCTGTGAATAGGGATTCCAAAACTATAAATGCAATAACAATTACATAGCTCCATATACCAGTATCATCTCGATCGCCCTCGCCGAATTCTGCTGTTTTGCCTTAGCTTCCCCTCAGGGACGCGAGGACAGCCCTCTGATCCCTGGAGCTGCCAATAATCTTGATCGGAAAACAACTTTCCCTCCGGAGACTTCCGGAGGGAGAGGGTTTATGTTGCCAGGAGTCAACACGTTCCTGTCACAGTTATTCCGTGCCTGGAATGCTGGCAGGGTCCGAAGACCGTAACTTTGGACTGCAAAACACTCGGGTGACCCTAGCTTAGGAAACTAAAGGCTTACAATGACGGAAACTTTCGACACTGAAACACTACGGTCACTGCAACTCTTGGGCACTGAAGCCTATGTTAACCGCAACATTAGATGATGAAACTGCACTATGACCATAACTTCGGAATGTGATGATTGACGATGACTTCCAGTGAATAGAAAAAATTCACGTTATGATGAACAGTCGCTATTATAAGGTAGCGTCTTCATGATATAGACATTTTAACTGTGTGTAGCTTATTTGGTTTTAGAAAATTTACTAAGGACTTTCTGAGGAACTTTTTCCATGCCTGCCGCACTCTTGGATGAAGGTTGCAATGCCGTGTTTCACGGTCAAGGGACGCCACGTTTTATGAGCAAGTGCAGAACGCATCAGGAGTGCAGAGTCAGAGCTCTGAAAAGTGGGGCATTTTCTGCAAGTAGTCAAAGTCTGATATAGGCTGATTCCAGGAGTCGGAGTCGGACCCTGGGCCACCTGTTGGAGTAAAACAGTTTCACTATCTCGTACGTTCACAATTAAATGGATCAGACCGGTCTATAATTGCCCTGCAAGAAGTATTGTATTGTAAACAAATTACAATTCAATTCGAGCCGTTTTCCAAGTTTTAAAAACAGAACGTCACAGAAACTTTATAACGGAAACTACTAGAAAGATGTCTTCGTTTAAATAGGAAGTGACGTATGTATTATGTTTCAAATTGTTTTTCTCAATCTATTGTAAACCGTCCGTCTTTAGCTTGATAATATTTGTTGCAAAAACGAAACAATGTTTGCATTGCTAGCGGTTGTTCTTTTAACAGTAGAACACCAACCATGGATAAAGTGTTCTCTCTACCTACGCTATTTCTACTGATAGGAGTAAATGATTCGTGTTCTAGGATTCAGCGAAGTATGCATATAGTACATTATTTAGTTAGGCCTGTTCTTCTCGTATATTGGGAGCTAGGCACCTAGAGGACTCAATGTTTGTCCTCTCCTTAGCTATAGGTATTGCTGATTTTTGCCATCCCTTTTCCCTTTGTTTCGTTCCTTATCGTACTTCTACCGATAATATTCGTTCTGCTCTTCCTCGTTTTACCACACTCGCTGTTTCCTTGCGTGCTGCGCCTCCGCACTTGTTTCACAGTTTATTTTTTTTTTTTACTAACTGCATACGTCGCTCTCTTTCCCTTGAGGAAACACAGCTGCACATTCATTGAAACTTTAACTTCTGTTTTTATCAGCTGTTGTACCTACAGCCGAGCCATATTTAATATAAAAAATGGAAGCGGATCTATATTCACTGCGGCCCTACAGCGTTTTTGCTCACGTAATTAATTGGCCTCAGGTGCCTACGTTTGATTGCTATTTTAATGCTGGGAACACATACGCATTTCTACTCGCAACTGGTTGCTGGCATAAAAAACGTCCGAGTCTTGCATCCGTGCATCAAGTTAAGTTGTCTGCGTATTAATTGCTTAGTGCGTCCCCAGCATAAGCAGACTAATAATAGCTGTTAGTCCCACTAATATGCAGCGCACCATCATGTCGATGCTAGCCCCATCAATTTGCAAGCCACCGTCATATCGCCGTTTCGCAGTTCAAGATCCTCGGAGTTACATGATCACTTCGAAAGCAACACGAGACTGACACATTGCCTTATTGATTCAGATGGTTGGGGACGGGGACAAACTGCCAGTCGTCTTGTGCATCTGCGTTCTGATCCGCCACTAACTCGGCGGGATGGGCCAAGGCCACCTAGAAAACAGTTTTCTAGGTGGCATTGGATGGGCACGCATATCGCTCACCGTAAGCAAGTGGTGCGTGTATTAATCGAGTGCAAAACACTATAGCATCTAAGTTTGCTGTGTTTTTATATTTAGCATGTCCTCGGGGGCATATTGTGCCGGGCCCTCTCCCTGCCACAATACTGTATGTTTGGGCATCACGAACCCAAGGGTCCCGAGTGCCTTTTCCGCAGGAGATGTTGCAGCTTACCCAGTTCCTGCTGACGAGGTTAGTTTTGTAAATTAGGTAGGCTCTCTACTTTTCCCTTTCTGTTCTGTGGGGTGGGCTGTCGATCGAGATAGCCGACCTAGTAAGCGGGAAACCTCTCCTCTCTCTCTCGTGTGGACGGCCACAAAAGGAGCCGTCTGCTCAAGTGTCTTTTTCTATTCTTTGCGCCTTTTTTCTCGCCAGTAGTAGCGCACTGAGCCAACCGAGTTTTTCAGGCAGGCATGCCGAGTTAAAATATTCCTACTGATGAAAAGCGTAATATTATTTTCGGTTGAGCTTCACTCTTCAATCGCCTCACTGCCTCTAGGGTGGTTAAGCAATCAATCTAATAATGATAATTTCATATTTAGTATCCTGTATTTTCTCTCAAACAGTGAAAGCACTATAACAACGTTTTCCATTTGCATTAATTCTATAATTTTGATGATATGGTAGTAAAAGGTGAAGTTAACTTAACTACTCACCACGATTGGGAATCCACTTGCACTGTTTTGTGCTGCAGATAGCTGCCCGATAGGCCTTAGATGAGAGATCACGAATGCAGTGGATCACAGATAATCAAGCTATGGTATCTCAGACGAAGGCTGACGTGGCAACTACGCCCTCCTCCTTTGACCGATCACATTCCTGGTTAAGGTCTGTAACGCCGCAGTGAAATGTGAATACCAGAAAAGCTGACGCCGAAAGCTGAGCATTGTAAGAATGCAACGGTCTGCCACGGAGGCGAACTTAGGAACTGCAGCATGCAAGTACAACACTCTAGCATCTCGCCACTGCGGGTATATAACAAGAATATAATTGAAGTGTGAATAACAGGAGAAGTAGCTATATACCGTGAGCCAATGTATGAATTGCTCGTTGTACGTCGAGCACTCGAGGCTGGAGTGCTCCAGTGAATATCCGTGTAGCCTGGGTTGAAAACCGAACCAGCGATTGCCGCTCTATAGCCCAAAGCCATATCTCCGCTCGACTGCCATATCGGTTTTATGCCTTTGCCGGGCGGCTGTAAAACGCTCTCGTAGGAGTAGCATAAAGCAAGTCACCATACACAGTCACTTTCCCGGCAAAGAGTTAATTCTTTGTCATTCCAACCATGGGAAAGTCCTAAAATTTTCCTATTATCGTATGCCTCTGGGGTAGCTGAGGTTGATTAGGGATCTTCGATTTGCTGCTCTCGCAATCGGTTCGTGATTATGCCCGAGTGAGCATGGATTCACCCTAGTAGATTTAAATTTTATTTTAATCCTGATTTAGAGTTAGTTCGGTCAGCACAATAGTTAATTAGTTAAGTTGCCAACGCTGCACTACAGTTAATTAGTCAAATTACCAACGCTGCACTATATAGTCATTTTGTCAAGTTACCAACGCTGCACAATAGCCAATTAGTCAAGCATCACAAGCGCTACACAAACTTCGGAGGCAGTATTGCGAGTAATCTGGTCAGAAAGTAGATTAGAACCTTCCATTATGCAAATCCAAATATTGGTAATGCTGTCTATACCCACGATAATCTGACAAATCGAGCGCATTTGGCAATAATCTCTCAAACTGGATCATGATTTAGCGTGACAAACGAACGCACTATTAGCTGTTTAAGCTACATACCTACTCAATAAACATTATACATTCGCAAAAAAAAATTTTTTCCGCTACCAGGATAATGTCGTACACCAAATTTCACACGTCTACTTTACTTCATTCCACCAGCATGTCCTAGCGATGTTCTCTTTCTTTTCTTCTTCTTCTTTTTCATCCTCAATTTGCTGTACCCCGGAGGGGAGGCTAAACAATATGTTATAACGATAATGTTGTGCCTTTGCTCGCATTGATCTTGTGCAGAACCTCTCCCACGTGTATGGATGCGACGTTTCAACATTCTACCAGTCCCTTTTCTTCCTCTTCCGAGACACCGCGTCCAGTCTAGAGGGAGGCGGAGTCAACGAAAATTAGGCCCAATAGGCTTGGTTTGTCTGGAACTTCAGATAGCCTAGGTGGACTGCAATCAATCCGTTGAATTGAGTTTCAGGCATTAACCTTTAATCGAACACTCTTCAAACTTCCCAAAACTCAAACTTCCCAAAACTCAAACTTCCTTCGTAAAACGGAGTTTTCAGCCGTCTCAAGCATAATCAAATTGCTTCTATCACCGGCAACACGATTCATACTATGTGACGAAGCCAACGCTTCTGTCTGAAGTCCGGACAAGTCTAGTTTTGCCGGCTTAGCTTAGTTTGACTCTGATGTTTTCGGTGACACTTTCACATTATCTAATCTCTCGTACAGCTGGCAGGGCGGTGCGTGCAACCAAACGTTGCTCAGCTCTTCACCGGTAGACTGAATAAACTCTCGACCATTAGCATTTTGAAAGTGACCATGTATAGACTCTTGGTGATATATGCTTAACTGTTTTAGGCTGAAAAATGGTGAAAATGGCGATACTGACAGTACCCGGACGGACCATCTGGTGTCTGCATAGACACATCACACTTAATTCCCCGTGTACCATTTGTTCATACTACGGGAAAGGCAGGCAAGATTAAGTCCCCAATTGTCCACTAATTAGGAATAAAACTGTTGTTATATCATCAACACTATATAATAATTTATAAGGTATATTCATTTATGAACTCTAAACAATAATTCACGATGTGTACTAGTTTATTTATTTTTTTAAAAATATAGTTATATTTTTCCTGTAAAGTTTTATGGGAATAGGATACGGGTAAATTCGCGTATTGAAAAGACCATAGGTGACCACGATACGATCGGGCAAACCTGGAGATGGGCTATGCATTACTGCGAACCCGGCCGCGCTCCCTTGTTTGAACGTCAAAACTTTCTTGGGCCGCTCTATAGGGAAATTGGAGACCCAAGGTTTCATCCCTAGTATTTCATAGAAGGAGGAGCTGGTTGTATTAATAATGTTGCGGTAAATACTACTAAATATTATGCATATTCATGCCGATAGACAAAATTTTAGTTTTCGTTTGCCGAGTACTTTGAAGGGCAGATACCAGTAAATGATTACCATGCGATACTGTAGTATCTTGGGTTGATTCAACGACACCAGCAGTGTGCCATTGCAATGCAAAACTGTGGTGTCTTCGGGGGGCTGATGATTGCTGTAAAGACAGATACTTCAATTTTATTCAATGATTCATGGTAACACATTAATGTGCATTAATAGTAGAATTACTCTTGGCTACTTAAATTTACTTGTAGTTGCTGCTCACACTTTCGGGAAGTTTCTCCTCAAAAAGGAACAGTTTGGTTCTTTCGTTACTTGTTATCCTAACTTCCATCTTTTTTACTGTTATTTTAGATTCTTTCCGATTTGCTATTCTAGTTGTGGACGGGTTTCTCGTTTTACTCCACCTACGATGCGGTTGTTTCAGTAGTTCTCCTGTCTGTACCTAACCCCGTATTTGTTTGTCCCTAGCCAGTATATTCCCTCGTATTTTTATAGTTTTCCTCTGGCATTCGTCTGATGAGTTCTTGCATTTCTCCACCATAGTTTATTTCATTTATATCGTTACTCTCTATTTTGCAAGGATGTTCGTTGTTCGTATTTATTCATTGTTTAATTCTGTATGAATGACTCCCACGTATTCCCACTCATCCTCAAGGCCGCTCTTTTCCCCGTGCCTTTATTTATCGCCAGTATCGGGTTTGCTAATGTGGTGCAGTAGAAGCGGTTGGGGAAGCAAACCAGAGGAGATGGGGGAGGCGGGACAGACGTTGTTCCAAGGTCGGCAGTCCTCCATTTAAAGAGGAAGATCGTATCAAAACGTCGCCTCCTTCTGCCCATCTGTTGCAGCAACAATGGGCCCCGTGGTCGGCCTGTTTCCCCACCTGCTCTCTAGTCACTTGCGTAATTTGGCTCGCTGCTCGCGCTTTCCTAATATGAGTGTTGATTTGTTTAGGGAAATCAGTCACTTGCTAACTTGATGAATAATTACCTCCGCCAAGGAGGTTATGTTTTCGTCGTGTTTGTCTGTCTGTCACCAAGATAACGCAAAAAGTTATGAACCGATTTGACTGAATTCACAGGGATTGTTAGGTATGCTAGGAGGAACAGATGATTAACTTTTGGTGAAGCTATGTCCGTCCGTTTGTTTGTTTGTTTGTTTGTCTGGCTCATTTTTCTTGATGCCATAACTCAAAAAGTTATGGATAGATTTTGATGTAATTAACATGAGTTGTTAGGTATAAAACAAAGAGTAGACGAGCAAAATTTGGTAATGGTCCGTTTGTTCGTTCGTTTGTTTGTCACTGTTTTTTTTTAATTTGATGCTTGTTGGTATATTAACTCAAAAAACTATGAATGGATCTTTATGAAATTCATAGGAGTTGTTAGTAATGGTAAAAGATATCAATGATCAATTTTTGGTGCAGATCGGTTGGTTCGTTTGTATGTTTGACCCATATTTGTCATAACGTTTGTTAACAGTATAACTCGAAAAGTTATGAACGGATCTTCAAAAAAAAAAAAAAAATGAACTAGCTGTTATTAATATAAAAAGGCACAAATGATTAGATGTTGGAGTTTATGCAAAAAAAAAAAATTATTGTTTCAGAGCCAATTTGCATTTTTGCTATTGCTACCATTGGCTCACTTGGCGGAGGTATGCACTCTCAGAGTGCTCTAGTTAAAAGTTGGTCTTAATGCCCTCGCTTCCATGATGGTCAATGTAAATTGTGGTGAGAGTAGTATGTAGTAGTTGTAGTATGTAGTAGAAACTTTGGATTTACTTTGATTTACTACTGTGGGGAATTACGCCTGCAGTTAGGCTGGCAACCCCTTATGGGGCATAGAATGTACGTCTTATTGCATTCGTCCATCCTTGTTTTGGGAGCAGCGCCCCAGGTGCCCCTGTCGATAACTTTAGCCTCAGATAGGCCTTCATGACGTGCATATTTCATGCCCACTTTGCTGCCTTCCTTTTTCTTGCTTTTACTTTTAATTGTTTGACTTGTTCTTCTTCCTCCTTCGATCTCGGACTTGCTATTCCCATGCACGTTAATCTTGTACAGGACTACCTTCGTGCATGGGTCGACGTTTCTGTCGACAGAGTTTATGCCTCTTATTCTCCCTCTGTGAAATCGCCGCGGTTGTGGAGACGGAGGCTTAAACTATTCAATATAATGTAGAGTTCGTAGTTCACGTTTCTAGTATGAACAATTTCATTGCGGTGGCAATTACTCGGCGTTTTTATGGGCTACCGTAAGGAATTGCATACTCGCGCTTCTCCAATGCTTAACCCTTCACCGGTCGGCTGGAAAACGCTCATGTAAGAATAACATGGAACTGATCGTATGTCTGCCACTAATATCGGGCTAATGTTTTTTTTTACAACCGCTGCAGAAAAGCAAGAGTGCTAGTATGTATAGGTAACAGTATAACGTGCATTCGCTTCCTCGCAAGATAGTCCCAGTGCAAGTCCAAGCGTTGTTGTTTGAGGCTGTGCTGTGGGCTGTGGGTTTCCGTGAGGCTGTTCTTGAACCCGCACCAGAACCTTGCCATCTCACACATTTTGCTGCAACTTCCTTCCAGCTTTCCAGTCTTCCCTCTTAGCCGGAAAATAATCTGGCGAAGCTGCTCCCAAAATTCTAAATTCTTTCTGCACATTTCTGGACATTTCTCACAGTGCTCTTTTTCCCCGTAGGCATTTGACGAGAGGCTGGAATTTCGCTGAGAAAGAATTCTACAAAGGACGTGCGTGGCGCCTCATATGGCAACACAGGACGGGCTCCCATCACCCGTTCTTCCTAGGCGCTTCA
>LQNS02000211.1:25574269-25586134 GCA_001587735.2 Parhyale hawaiensis
GAAGGCAGAGAAAAGACTGAGGGAAGGAAGAGAGAAAACTGAGGGAAGACAGAGAAAAGACTGAGGGAAGGCAGAGAAAAGACTGAGGGAAGTCAGGGAAAAAATTGAGGGAGAGCAGAAAAGAGATTAAGGAAGGGTGTAAAAGGCCGAGAGGGGTTGAGCAGAGAAAAAGATGAGGAAAACCAGAGAAATGGAAGGAAAAAATAAGAGAAGGCAGAGGGATGACTGAGAATGCCCTGACAGAATGTAGAGTAAAGGCATGGGGAAGGCAAGGCAAACGCTTACGAAAGGCAGAAGAATAGCAGAAGGAAAGCAGAAGAACAGCAGAAGGAAGGCAGAAGAACAGCAGAAGGAAGGCAGAAAAACAACAGAGGGAAGGCAGAGGAACAGTAGGATGAAGGCAGTGGAACAGCAGAAAGAAGGCAGAGGAACAGCAGAAAGAAGGCAGAGGAACAGCAGAAAAAAGACAGAGGAACAGCAGAAAAAAGACAGAGGAACAGCAGAAAAAAGGCAGAGGAACGCAGAAAGAAGGCAGAGGAACGCAGAAAGAAGGCAGAGGAACGCAGAAAGAAGGCAGAGGAACGCAGAAAGAAGGGAGAGGAACGCAGAAAGAAGGCAGAAGAACGCAGAAAGAAGGCAGAAGAACGCAGAAAGAAGGCAGAAGAACGCAGACGGAAGGCAGAGAAAAGACTTAGAGAAGGTATATAATGGACTGTATGAAGATCTGATGTAGAGATGAAGGCTGGAAGAAGGTGTAGAATAGAGGGGATGGCCAACAGAAGGCTTAGCAAAGGCTGCATAGGTAGGAAGAGCAAAGGTTGTGGTAAAGGCTGAAGGAAGACGAAGTAGACGTTGTAAGAAGGCTGCCGTTTGTAGTTAAAGTACCGTACTCTATCATTATTCCTATAATAATTCGATATGTGTGTAAGGCATGCACAGGGTTGTAGCAACAAACACATCCTTTCCGGGCAATGCACTTGGGTCCTTGGGAGTTCTGAAGCTTTTGTGCCACAACCGGTGTTATTATGATAATATGTAATCCTATACTATTTCGTATTACGTAAATATGCAGTTCGCAACAGAAATTCAAGAATTTTACTAAGTGGATGGTATGAATATTAGGAGCAAATTTGCCATGACGTAAGCACTGTTTTGATAATTTGATTCTGTTGACTTAACTATTATTCAGATACAGAAAATTATGGGATATGTTCACGTTGACCGTTACGCGGTTAATCTTTAAGATATAAAGAAATAAATTGCTAGTGATTTCGTGCGTTTTTATCGGATTAGCGAGCTTTAACTCGTTAAATGGAATTTTTTCATCAAGTCGTTACTATTTTAATCAAATAACTTCTAAACACTAAACAATTGCGGGGAGCAGATACTCGGGTTAGTCCGTTAACGGGTCGATAATACACAAGAAATAAAATTTTGTATTCACATTGCCCACTGCGCCTTTACTTGAAAATTCAGTGCTATGAGCAACTGGGAAAGCAGGAAGCAAAAGCAATTAAGCTATGGTAGGTTCATCTCGTGCTTTTTCCTATTTCGCTCGTTATTAAATTAATAACTCACATGAAATGTAGCAAAATGTTTGCGCCGACCACTGCTCCGTAACTTGAATATTTAGTGGTAGAAAGAAACAGGGTAAATAGCGGAAACGAAAACCAACTCCCACCTCTCGTGTTTTGCTTTTCCGTCAGAACTTTCAATCACAAACAAGAAATAAGAAAAAAAGCGTTCGCTCGTCCGTCCATCAAAGCAGCGCAGGCAGTGCGTAGCGTCTGCCGAAAGTCACTCAATGTGCAGCAGCCAAAGCGCTGCGGAAAGTCAATCTGACAGGTAATGACATCAGTGGTGATGCTGGCCGAAAGAGGGAAGTCTTGATGTGAGGGGAAGTGAGGGAGTGCCGGTGAGAGTGAAGCATCGTATAGGCTAGTGGAAGCCAGAGTATAAAAGTGTTAGTGAAATATTTAATGGGATGGGAGCTTAAAATTAATTAGGAGAATTGGGCCAGTGGAAAATTGAAAAGGGAAAGAAAAGCGGGAAGCATCCTAGGATATTGGATAGGGAAACTCGCAACCAAATTGAGAGCGGTACTATTAAGTATAAAAAGGAAGTGAGAACCAAATGTTAAAAACCGTTAGTGAACAACAGATTTATATTATATTGAGTACTTTAAGCCTCTGTTTCTACTAAAAAGTCGATTAACAGAAGAAAGAAGGGACATATACTGTAGTATGTCGATAGAAACGTGGAACCTATGCAGCATGCCTGAGGGCGTTCTTACACAGGACCAACGTGTATGGGAACAGCAAATCGGGATGTAGAAGAGGAAGAACGAAATAAAGTATCAACAAACAAAATAAAGTATCAACAGTACGAGTGTGAAAGGGGAAGAAAGCAAAATGAGCACGAAGAGAAGACGTCCTTAGGCCTAATTATGGCTACTGCAACCTAACCTACATAGGCCTTTAGGGAGCGATGCGCGGCCTGCGCCCCACAACATAGGATGGGCAATCCTTGCCCGATGGCCCATTCTACGCCCCCTGAGGGGCCCCTGAGAAAGAGCGCAGCACTACACTTACGAGTTCTGTAGAACTCAATTGAGAAGGACTCGTTCTAACAATTATGAACAGTGGTCTTTTTGAACACGATGAATTGAAAGCTTATCTGTGGACAATGGCTTCGCTTGAATGTAATTAGCTCGATTACGCAATGATCATAAGAACAAACATGTAAGTGACTCAATCAACTTGTAAAGAAGCATGATAAATATGTACATCCTGTATATGTGAGTATGAAATGGAGAACCGATTGAAAGGGCGAGCATTCAAATATAGGAATGAACACTGAAAAAGTAACCCTTACATTGATAAACAAGTAAATGAATACAAACTATTAAGTAATTCTTTAAACCGATGCACATATGAGTTAATGCATGATTTATAAATGACCAGGAATAAATTTTGCTGGCAGAAATATGAATGAACATATAAATAAGTTAACCTATGATACTTTGCTCAGACTTGTTAGTAAATCAGCATATAAGAATATGAGAACAACATTACTCAAGACGTAAAATGTGAATCAACAGGTGAGTAAATACATACATAATATACATAAACGATTGAACATATAAATATAAGAGCATATGAATTTAACCATAGGTACACGATACCGGCTTTATGAACATTTACCCTGAGTAAAATTGGCCCAGTGAACATCTGCTATGAGTGACGTTGGCCCAATTAACGTTTGCCACAAGCGAAGTTGGCCTAGTGAACATTTGCCATACATGATGAACATGACTAAGATTTGCTATTTTTATCAGTGACAGCAAACGCCGCACACACTTGTGCAAAGCGGCGCCCTTGCATTTGCTGCACAGACACTAACTTGCTTGTGTACGCACCGACGTCGTCCTAGTGAGTCAATAGTATGCAGTAGCAAGGGAACAGTTGCGCAGACCTTTGGATATTTAGATGTTCCACAGACTAGGCCTAGAAGGCGTTATGTACGCCAGCCGATGTGCGTGTGACTGATGTTGGTGTGGAGGTCTCATTGCTTACACAAAAAAATTGGGAGTAACCCCCTTCACAGCTACGAACTCCTCATTTAGGACTAGCCCGCTCTTGACGACCAAATCTTGAAAGGCCACCTTAATCCGTCATATTTCATGCTCTTACTAATTTTACATACTCGAGTCCGCTGCAACTAATCGTTCCTGCACCATCACCTACTTGCTTGAGGTTTTTCTTTTACTCACAACTACACGATTGTCACATAACGACAAGAGCTCATAGAGAGTCGGAGCATGAGGTCCGGCAGCTATCTGGGAATGGACCTATTGGTCCGTCTACAGCTAGCTATCTAATCTGAGAACTACTAAGAACCTCCAAAAATATCAAAGGAAATTCAAGTGCTACAAAACAATATACTCGTTTATACAGCACCCCATAAATCCCCGACTCCGTTCATAGCTGGCACATCGATAACCATAGCCAATTTGACATAAAAAATCACCGATAGTAATCTACAATTGCCGCTGCCGCCATCGATATTTCGCTGAGTTAGCGTCGGGAACTGTAGTAATTGGAGCACCTTTTCCCAGCGATAATAATTGCCGGAACTTTGCGATAATATGCACGTTTATCGCTGGCAAATGCGATTTATTAATGGCTTCTATATTAGCGCTGTTGACTGTGATATTCAGGATTCCAGTTAGAGCGTTCGCTCAATGTACACGTTAATTTGATTCATGGTTATTAACACTCTCTTCTAACAATTTTACTAGGAATAAACTACGAAATTGGTAGCATCGTATATACGTATAATAAGGACTAAATCACGATGAAAGTACCAGACTCTTATTAGTGGCACATGACTGTGAACGAGGACATATCCCAGTTATATGATTTAAATGACGATAAAATTACGGAAATTTACCGCAGGCTGATATCTATCAATATTCATATTTACAAGTGATAAATGACAATAGGGTTTATCGCTTCCAGTCCGGCAATAAAATCACGCAAGTGATCTTGAATGGCGAAAATTATCGATTCACCAGCGACCAACAGAGTCTAGAATGCTGCTTTCATTAATCAATTATTGCGTAAGAGGAATCATGCGATCACGTTTTAACGCTTTATTTCCTACTCGACTCAGTTAGTCCTATACGCCTGAATTAATTTACTGCATGGAATAGAGGTTACGAAATGCACGTCACCAACAAGCAGTGTGTGGGTTGCCAGTACTGGCAAACTTGCACTAATTGTGATAACAATTAACCCTTTCTTTCACGCCGCAACATATGTGTTGCACTTCAGATACTGTTATTTCAACAAGAGAGGCAAACTAACTCGTGAAAAAAGGGGTTAACTTTAAGCGTAAAAGAACATGAGCCGAACTCGTTCGCTATGCCCCTGCCTGCATTTAATCGCATTACCTATATAAGGCGTTATTTCCAGTGCAACGAATTCGCCGCCGTCGGGTGTAAAAGGTTAGGAGAGTTTTATATATATATATAGCTCGATCTTTATGGAAAATTATATTCAATCCATCCTCGCAAACCGAGGTTTGTGTACATTTCAATTAGTGCATTTCTGCCAGAGAGGTAAATTATCTTATGAAAGGATGCGTTAATTGAAGCACGAAAAGGTTAAGTAGAGCAATCCCAATACAAAAATAGATGTTTACTGGCGCCGGTGAAGAGTTTCCAGTATCTCACTTAAGGCGTGCTGTTTCGCTAGCTAGCTGTGTTCCTATGGAAGCAAGAGCTCTGGTGGCGAGGTTGCCTTGCTTGAGTATGCATGGTTGTGTGAAGTTTCCCTGTGGTGTGTCAAGGAAAAATCAGCAGGTCAGGTATAGCGTATCAGGAAGAACGGGACACTTATGTACGGGGGAACACCACGCTTTATGATAATTCATATATATAATGTACAAATGAAGAGCATTGTTATTCTTTTGAATAGTTTGGGCCACCATTTTCACACCAACGGTGATTTAACGTAGGAAGAAATAAGGGATACTAGAAAATGTCGATGGAAATGTAGAACATATGTACGAGGGCGTTCCCACACCGGATCAACGCGCATGGGAACAGCAAGTTGGGAAATGGAGGAAGAACAGAGGAAAATGAATCAGTACAAGTATGACATTGGAAGAAAGCCCAGTAGGCAAGAAAGACAAACGTCCCGAAGGCCTAGCGAATGACTAATGTAACCTTCAGGATACCGGTGGGGTTGCTGCTCCCTGTCATATAAGGACGGGCGAAACTAACTACCAACACCATGACCTTACCCAATGGCTCACTCCCGGCCCCCTGAGGGGAGAAATGAAGAGAAATAGCAGTGAAGATATCAGGAGTTATATATAATTATAAGTATAAAAAATGAGAGAGGCTACGTAGGTACGAAAGAAAAGATGCCACGGAGGCTTTGCTGAGCCTAATGGTCGTGCTACACTCTACAATCGCACGCACAACGTGATGCGAGAATGTGCTGTTCGCACGTCGTTCAGCGACGTACCTAAAGTCGGCAACGTACATACGGTACCGTGAGCTTCGCGCGAACTCCATATCCTTCGATCAGGTTGAGCGTGTGGGTACATAGTGTAGCCTGGGATACGGTAAGCTTCTGTGACTCACCGAGGGGGGGGGGGAGCGACCCCCTAGTTAGGAAGGTTAAGCATAGAAAGAATTCCATATCTGCTGCCGTAAAGTAGACAAGTATCCGCACAGAAATGCTTAAACATTACAGATGACAGTGGTGGAGGCTCTCCCATAGGTGGCGTCTTTGGCCTTTCTGCCCGTGCACCTCATAACCTGTATGCTACTTCAGCGTTCGGGTCAGATTCGCCTAACTCACCCGAACGCAGTAGAAACATAAAAATAGCTATGCGGTGTAAGGTTTCGAAAGGGCCCCTACTTTTCATGTACATATATGGCCTCCGCCACTACAGTACAGCAAGCGCCGAGCGACACAACGAATTTGTGGCTCGAGAAAAACGTAGCAGAGTAGGGAGGCGCAAACTAGGGAATACTACTACCAGACGTCACATCGGGTACAGTAATCTAGTGTCCGCACCGACGCAACCCAGATCGCGTGACGCGCCGCGCATTGCTGTGGGTCACAGGCAACAAGTCGGGCGCAAAAATTGCATTGAATTGCTAATTGCACCGCTGGAGCCCTGACCTATGGGTGGGCATGGCATCACTGTGCCATCTTCAATATCAAAGCACTTTTATACGGACCATCAACCATATTAAAACGTGAAATCTTTGTTTAACTCCCCGGATAAAATACAGGTTGAAGTAAAACGTCGAAAGACACAACGGAATTTGGCGACCAAAGGTGAGTTGTTATTAGCTTAAGCCTCACTCGATGAAGCATTCATATTTTAAGAAATGAAATACGCCAAGGAAAATAGGGAAGCCATGCGTGGGGTAAGAGCAAGTCGGAAAAAAAGGCGAAGAGGAGAACGAACATTGTTCGCAAATGAAGTTCATAATTAAAACTAGGAACGGATCCAAGCTGATGAAGGGGAAGGGGGGACTTGTCCTGAAGGCACGACTGAGGGTAACGCAACTTACGGTGTACCTCCGGGAGGAGGAGAGAGCAGCTTGACTAACTTAACCCGATGGCTCATCCTATGGTCTTTTCGGGGGACAGCAGTTCATGAACAACTATCATCCAAGTAGGGTAGGGGGCATAAGAGTATCGCGCGTGGGTAGATCGTGATACAAGCGTGGTAGATAGTCATTACCAGGGTTATGACTTTGTAAAATAGGCACGCATATTCTGTTCAATCGTATGCCAGGATTTTGATTTCCATAGTGAAGTGTATGCATAGGCATCGTATTTTATGTAAAAAATCGTTGTACAATCGTTATATTTTATTGAAACATATGCGCATATTATGCATAGCCACAACTCACAACATTAATCATTACTTTCGTAGGATGTAGGCTACCCATACAGTACCAATTTTGCCTTTCGTGGGGAAGTGATCCCCAAATAGGCTCCGAGTCTCGGAGGCTTCTAGGGAAAGAAAGTAATGGCGCCACACTGACAAATGTGGATTTAAAAGTCCCAATGAAGTCTTGCCACAAAGAGATGGTAGAGCTAAAGGCAGAACTGGTGTCTGTTCTACTAGTCAAAAAGTGATTCAGGATACCAGGGGCAATTCGTTTTTCTGATAATACTTTCGTAATGTGGTGAGAACATGTTACTAGCTGTTCCGTACCCACAGATGCTTTCTTACTTTTTGCCCGTTACATTAGCCGGAAAGTTGGAAGCTAATTCCTAGCAAATATTGGAGCTAAGGACCTACACTGATGCCTATAGAACTTGCAGGCTTTGCTGGTGAACGAGTGTACTCTATACTACTAGTGTGCGTGCGCTGTCAGAAACGACAGCGAAGCATTTGTGTTGATCCTGCTTCATTAACCATGCTTTCCTTCATACAATTGCCAACTTTAAAGTTCACGCAGATGAAGTTCCACGCCTTCATAATTACTCAGCAGTGACACTCTTGTTTTCTTTCTCTGGCGTGAAAAAGAAAAATTAATTACTTTTGCAGGCAGTTCAGCAACACTGAAAACAATTGATTCGATTTGGTATCATCGATACCCTAGTATGTCATTTTTGTCTGAAAGTTTTTGGTTATTGAAAGATGTTTCGTCGACAATAATGTCTTAAAGTTGGAAGAATAGCTGATGCAACGAATTTATCTGTGGGAAGAAACTACGAATCAAGATGCACGAGAGTGCTTATGGAAGCTTCAGATATCTTCAGTGTTGCGAGTTTAAGTTTGGCAATGCAAAAAGTACATTCGGACAAAAGGTCGCCCTCAAATACTCCGTAGATTTGATATATGCTGAAGGCAATACTCGTACAAATGAGTGTAGGTCTTCGATATCTTCATTGTTTGAATTTCAACTGTCGCTGATAAAGAAACGTTTGTCAGCATCTGCAACCTTGCCTATTTTCTACCAATCAAATTTCAATGAAGATTGACAGGATGACCATGGACAGCCTACTGCCTGGGCTAATTTCCGCCTATCTGTTTTGTTAAAGCGTGACAGAAAGTTGATAAATAAACAGATAAACAGACAGATAAATACACATCGGTCATTATTATATTGTAGACTAGTGGACCCGCGCGTGAAAAAAATCACGCAATAATCGATATTTTTCATTAATTTAGCCCGTTTCGGAATCTTCTCTTCTCTGACTTTCTTCATTTTCTTTATTGATCCTTTGTTACGCTTTCAACCTTAGGGCTTTTTTTCTCTGACATGTCGTTTCCTCATTTTCCCGCTCACGCTCATCAGCAGCTCCCATTCACTTCTGTAACCTTTCTGCTTCAAGTCTTTCTTGACTGTTGCTATCGCATAGATGATTCATCTCTCTCCATGCATTCGTGGCACGTTTTCGATCTTGAGACTGTAGAAGTCCCATACTACTGATGCGTTCCTTATCTTCCTTCTTGATTAGGTGTGCGTCTTCAATAGTGAAAGGCAAAAATTAATCTTGAGTAAAACACTGCAATAAACTTGAATGTAACACCAGCCAGCTTGAATGCATGTCAGGGCTCCGTAGCCAAGATACGGTCTTGCGAACTTAAATATCTGCTTCACTGAAATGCCGAAAATTTTGGGCTAACAAACAAACTTCGCACCTTTAGAGAACGACAGTGTGAAGGATGATCACGATATGCGTGGCATGGAGCTGGAGGAACACATGGTAATGGACATGAATAAATGGAATAGCAAGATCTGCTGCAGCGACCCCCCTTTGAACGGGAATAATGCTGCTGTAGAAGCAGAAGAGAAAGACAGGAAGCTAGAAGGAATAGTTATCTACCACCCGTGAAGAATCATTTCGTGGATGCTCCGATAGTCATCTGCCGAATTTATGCGTCGTAATCTGCGAGAAAAAAGTTATAAAATCGGACTCCAAAAGCTGCATACACATTGTCCCTATTTCAAGAAGTGTTTCAAACAAGAAGTGTCTTCAGATAAAGGGATAAGGATCAACCTTCGCTATCTGCTGCAACCTGGTCATCGATTTACAAAATCTGCAACCTGGTTTATTTTTCACTTATTTCTTTCAAAGCAGACACGAAATAAATAAATAAATAAATAAAAACGCGAAGCGTTTTATTATATAAGGATTGTAGATAGTAAGAGAGCCGTCTGTCCGTCAGTCAATCTATCCGTCTGTCCGAAGTCTTCCCAAACCGTATCCAGGATACGAACCCGGGAACAGTAGGTAGTATAAACCTGGACACTGGTCTCTGTGAACTTGGTGGCCTTTGTACACTTGGTGGACATTGTTGAGTGGGTGAAAATTTGTAGAATTGCGAACGTTTTCGATGGGATGGTACGATGTTCTATAACATAGGCCTATATATATTTCATGACTTATTCTACGAAAGCGTTGCGTTTGGCGGTCTACTAGTGTTAAGAATTGATTTGCTAATATATTATTTGCTGTGTTTTGTTGGTACCCTAAATAGGATACCTACATTAAGTAGATAGCTCTAGCCGGGTGAAATTTCCTTCCCCTCAAGACGAGTCGTGTTTGAGGGCTCGAATGCTCGGGGTCTAATAAAACTAAAATCCCAGAAGGCTTTCTTACTTACTTCTCCAAAATATACTATTTGTATTGAATGGTATGTATTATCATTCTAACCAAGCATTTGTCATTGTAATTTAAAATGTAAAGTAATATCTAACGCTACGCGTACCTACTGAAGCATTTGACGTTGTATACAGTGATACAACGTTACATGCAATATAATAAGGATTGCAGTATATGCAGTGTAATTTGCAGTAAGTTGGGCGTTGTAAAATATTTAACGATATAAATAAAATGATATGCAACAGGTTGCGACTAATAATGCCAGGTTTCGGCACTAGATTACAATGAACAGTTTAGCGTATATAGGTAGATAGAGGACTCATGCACCCAATAATCTATGCAACACACGCACTTTCACAGTAGCCTATTCTCTTTAACTATGCACTAAGTGTCGTCAAAGTTACCCTAAGAAATAGTTTAATATAGCGTGCAACTCTGTCACCATATTGGAATTTAAACCTTCAAGAGTTATATTTCTTTTACAGTTAGATACCACATTTTATTTACATAAACACAAGTGGACCAGTTCCACCTAGCGCACTTATCGCCTTTAATTCACGAATTTTTTATCGTATTTGTCAAATTCAACAACATTACTTCAACATATTATGGCCAAAGCATTAATAAACCGTAAGACTAATTACACCATTACTCATCCACTCACCTTTCACGTTGCAAAGTTTAGTTAATGACGAGTAATACAGAAATTGTACTCGGTAACAACACTCGGTCTGAGCAAAGCACAGCAATCACCTCCCAACTTCGCGTCTCGGCAAACACTGAACTTGATTGAAGTCCGAGGCGAAGCCTGTGTCGTCGAGGCACAGTGGGATTTTTACCTTGAATTTACCTGGCAGCAAACATAAGGGACGCGATGCGCCACAACAGAGCCTTCCAGGCGCACTAAAAAATTGCGCGTCCAATTGGAGCGCACGGGAATGCGAGTGGAGTGTTAAATTGCCTTGCATCAATATCGGGCATGAAATCTGCCCTCATCAACAATAGATGAAATACATATATACGTGACTTACCACGGTGATGGTATTGGGGATGAACGTTACGTATGTTAGGGTTTGATGAGTTATGCTAGGTTGAGGTAAGGTGAACGTTAGGTTCAAATTGCGCTTGACGAGGTACGTGTAAAAACTAGGATAGCTTAAGAAAGTATAGGACCATTAGAAATTCATAACCGTTGTAAGTTCGGTTCATTATATTGATTCGCATCAATAAAGTACCCAGAGTGACCAGGCCTCAAGATAACGCATCTGATATCTGCACAGAAAAGCCAGTGTCAAACTGGCTGGAATAAATATATTAGTTTTAATTGCCACGCATCAAGCGGGAACGCATAAAACTGATTCTCAAATAAGCGCCCATCAGATTAGCAGCATCAAAACTACTCGAAGAATTGGCTTGCACCAATTCTGCTATGGCAAAAGTTTGTTTTGGAATGCTCGTACACTCCAGACTGGTCGCATAACAACTTTCTTGCATTTTAATTCGCTAAAAACTAAATAAAAGAACTTTTTCTAGTAATGGGTTAGACCTGTGCTTACAAAACGTTGAAAAAAAAAAAAAGAAAATGTCATGCCAGACGTTGAAAACGCCATAATTAGCTAGATACACTTTGCATCGAGTTGCATAAAAATCAAATTTCTCAGTAATCCTGCAAAACTGCACTATTCCTCACTTTTGATACCTTTGATGATAC
>LQNS02000211.1:25596229-25613173 GCA_001587735.2 Parhyale hawaiensis
AGCCAGGATCATGACATTTTCTTTAATGTGTTACTTCACCAAATGGTATAATCAGCTTCATGTTAATCAAATCGTGGTCAGAAATATTGAGAAAAATGGAAAACAGAAGGTCACAAAAACTAAGAAAATCTGCCTGTCCCTAAAGATCTTCAACTCTTCTACCATTCTCTAACCTTTCATCTAACATAATCGGGCTGTTTCTACACCTCACACACGATTCAAATTGATGAAGCTGAAATTCCTGTCTGCATTTAGGAAACATTTCAAGTTTAATTAAGTGGGCTTGGCTTAAATCGACTTTGACGACCCAATCGAATGTGTCCAATGTAAACAGCGTCTTTAATCAGGAATCAGATGGCGGGTTCCGATGATCGTCAAGTTTATTATCATTATCATCATGATTAGACACCTAGTTTAACCACCGCAGCAGCGAGTACGGAAGTTCTATGTTTGGCAGTGATAGATACCTACATAGTTTAGAATTATTTTGGCAATTTTTTAATTCAACTTACACAGGCTTCTTTGGTTTTTTCCTGCTTTTAATGTGTTAATTGGATCAATTTAAGACAATTTACATGAATACATGAATAACATTTTCGTCGCAAATGCTTAGTTTTCGAGATATAGACTTTAAAGTTCCCATTGATTTTCTATGCGAAAAAATAACGGGCAACGCCATACAAGCGAAATAAAGGTTACGTAAGGTTAGGTTAGTTTAGGTAAAGTTAGCTTAGACAAGGTTAAGTAGGTTCGTTTCAGGTCGCTAGCAAGCCTAGCTGTATAAACGTCAAAGTCACACAACTCAAAAACTAAGCATTAGCGACGAAAACGTTATACATGTTTTAAATTGACCCAATTAATACACCTAAGGCAAGAAGAAACCTAAAAATCGTATGTGAGCTAAAGTAAAAATTTACCCACAGATTTACTAAGCATTTCTGCCGGCGTGTTTCAGTTTTATAAACTCACCTGGAAAGTTCAATGCGTGTCTCGATATTAGTCTAGTACGCAACTACTGGCCGGGAAATTAGCCGCAAAGAATCTTTGACCCTGAGGCACAGCCACACAGCACAGGGTCAAGTGACGAAAATAAGATAGAAGAAACACCCGTGCGGAGTGTCCTTTCCGTGGCCCCCTTCGTGGGAGCCTCGTGGAATGGCTGACTTACTATGATTACTACTAGGCCTACTACAACTAGCCTATTCGGTGACACAAAATTGTAAACATTGACCGTCTTTTTCTCCCAAAGACTTGATAAAACAAAAATCTCAACACTGACCGTGTTTTCTTTCAGAAAAACTTGATTAGATGTCAGATGTTCAGTATTAAAAGACCTATATAGCTACATCCCAAAGAAGCATTCGATAAGTGCAGAAAATATTCAACGTCTTATTACTCCCTTTCATTTTAGCTACTGCGTTTCCTTACAAGACTTTCTCCAAAAATCCATATTAGGCGGTACGCGGTTACTTATTTAGATTTGTGCTTAGCAAACAGCAGCTGAAAACTACCATTTGATTTGAATAAATGTTTAATTAAGCTACAGTCCTCGGACACAAAGGGAGGAAATACAGCGTTTTCCAACACAGCGGCAACTAGCCTGCAGTTTCGCTACAGCCGCTACAGAAGTATCAAGAACATTACCAAACCTAGCAAACCTTCTCGGCAAGAAGTGCCGCCAGCTGTAAAATGCCATGCTGGAAACGCACTCGGGATGCCTCTTGGGAGAAATGATTTCCTAATATATTTTGACAGGGAAAAGACCCCTGAGAACTCTACCAAAACAAAATAAATTTCTTTAGTAGCAGCATGTAACGAGTTAACATCTTTGCTGGTGCTGGTATTGGCGGCTTTAAACGATCTGTATACAGAGCTATTCTGTGATTTCGGATCTTCTTATTTTCATTCTTTCATCTTCTCCACCCGCTGGGCTGGTTGCGTGGGGGTTTGTTAACCTCATGGAGTTTCTCCGTTCCTGCGTCGCCAGTCTGGTGTGATTTAATAATAATAATAATTTAGCTCCTGCAACCACAGGTTTATAGCAAAACAGTGCAAAATGTACATTCACTTCCCGTTGACTTAGTACACTTCTTGTTAAAACCTCGAGACTCCGCAATGGAAAGAGGAAAGCAGACCATGGTTTCACAGTGGGATGTCCGACTTAAAGGTAAAGTCAACTAAGACCACACCCACACCTGGGAAACCCACATGCACTGGTTTTTGCTGCGGGTATAGGCACACTGGCCCCAGATGAGAAAGTGTAGTTGCAGTCGACCTCGGGTCACCAAGAACTATGGAGCCAATTTGACGGAAGGAACAAATGACTGAAACCCCCCACTCCCCTCATCTCTGAGGAAGGCAATTCTGCCACGGCGCCGTGCATGCACACACAACTGCCGAGTCAGCACACCAAGATCAGCGAAGAGCTCAGGGCATCGAACGTGCGAACGATACAGTGTTAGAGCTGAGAACGGAAGCATGCTGCTACCGTGGCAGCGACTTAAAGCCTTCCGACCACAGTAGTGTCCGACTCCAATCAAACCTGGAGCTTTGCAAATGACAAGTGAGCCACGTAGTGCGATGAACCAAAGCATTTATTAAATGAACTGCGCAGACATGGAGACACCAAACACGAAAAGAAGGGAAAACATCAAAATAATCATTCGGAAAAGTAGAATGAAATTACAGAAGAGCGAGAACAAAAAAAAAACACCTTACAAAAGTCTACTTACGCCAGTAACAATTAGCAGTGATCATACATTATTTCTAAACGTATTAAGTAACTATAACTACTGGTGACCAGTTCCTCGTCTATTTTTTGTGTCCTCCATGGTATTAACACAATATTTTTTTTCAGTAGTTATTCAATATATTGGCAATACATTGGTGAATGGGACCGTCAAATCGAAACTGACTTAATGCACTGTTCAGTAATATATCAAAATTCATTGTATAGTTTAACTGCACGAGACGCTATGCCGTAGTTACATAGCAATATATTAATTGAGAATGTCAAACTCAAAAAATACCTGGTAGAAATACAGTGATCGAATTCAATGACCAGGCTTGTTCAATAGTTGTAGCAACAGAAGTACCTAATGCAATATCCGTAAATACCAAATTTCAAACAAATAGGTGAAATAACACACAAAAAANAAACGGATGGACATATCTTCACCAAAAGTTAATCATCTGTTCCTCCCAACATACCTAACAATCCCTGCAAATTTCATCCAAATCGGTTCATAACTTTTTGAGTTATCCTGGTGACAGACAAACATACAAACAGACAGACAGATAGACAAACACGATGAAAACATAACCTCCTTGGCGGAGGTAATTAAGCTGCAGTCCTCGGACACAAAGGAAGGAAATGCAGCGTTTTCCAACACAGCGGCCAACTAGCCTGCAGTTTCGCTACAGAAGTATAAAGAACCTTACCAAACCTAGCAAACCTTCTCGGCAAGAAGTGCCGCCAGCTGTAAAATGCCATGCTGGAAACGCACTCGGGGTGCCTCTTGGGAGAAATGATTCCCTAATATATTTTTACAGGGAAAGGACCCCTGAGAACTCTACCAAAACAAAATAAATTTCTTTAGTAGCAGCATGTAACGAGTTAACGTAAATTTAGCTCCTGCAACCACAGGTTTACAGCAAAACAGTGCAAAATGTACATTCACTTCCCGTTGACTTAGTACACTTCTTGTTAAAACCTCGAGACTCCGCAATGGAAAGAGGAAAGCAGACCAGGGTTTCACAGTGGGATGTTCGACTTAAAGGTAAAGACAACTAAGACCACACCCTCACCTGGGAAACCCACATGCACTGGTTTGTGCTGCGGGTATAGGCACACTGGTCCCAGATGAGTAAGTGTAGTAGCAGTCGACCTCGGGTCACCAAGAACTATGGCGCCAATTTGACGGAAGGAACAAATGACTGAAACCCCCCACTCCCCTCATCTCTGAGGAAGGCAATTCTACCACGGCGCCGTGCATGCACACACAACTGACGAGTCAGCACACCAAGATCTGCGAAGAGCTCGCTGCCTGGCGGGGCATCGAACGTGCGAGCGATATATGGTGTCAGAGCTGAGAACAGAAGCATGCAGCTACCGTGGCAGCGACTTAGAGCCTTCTGACTACAGCAGTGCCCGACTCCAATCGAACCTGGAGCTTTGAAAATGACAAGTGAGCCACGTAGTGCGATGAACCAAAGCATTTATTAAATGAACTGCGCAGGCATGGAAACACCAAACACGAAAAGAAGGGAAAACATCAAAATAATTCGGAAAAGTAGGATGAAATTACAGAAGAGCGAGTACAAAAAACACCTTACAAAAGTCTACCTACGCCAGTAACAAGTAGCAGTGAGCATACATTATTTCTAAACGTATCAAGTAACTATAACTACTGGTAACCAGTTCCTCGTCTATTTTTTGTGTCCTCCATGGTATTAACACAATCATTTTTTTCAGGAGTTATTCAATACATTAGCAATGCATTGTTGAATGGCACTGCCAACTCGAAACTGACTTAATGCACTGTACACTAATATATCAAAATTCACTGTATGTAGTTTAACGGCACGAGACGCTATGCCGTAGTTACATAGCAATATATTAATTGAGAATGTCAAAACTCCAAAAATACCTGGTAGAAATACAGTGATCGAATTCAATGACCAGGCTTGTTCAATAGTTGTAGCAACAGAAGTACCTAATGCAATATCCGTAAATACCAAATTTCAAACAAATAGGTGAAATAACACACAAAAAAATGTAACAACACGATAAATCCTTGTTGTACTTCATGAAACGAAGCTAGCTATTTTTAAATAGTTTAATTATAGCGGTAAATGAAAAAAAAATACTTCAACCTTTACCGGACACGAGGCCATCACATATTGAGACTCGTGGCTGCAACATTTTTTGAACTTGAAATGGAGGGGCATCCCGAGGGCACAGCCAGAACGCTCTTTCCCATCTACAAGTAATTGCACAGCCACTGTATGGTCCACAGTATTTTCAAGTACACTAAACACTAGGAATCAAAAAGTGTAACGGGAGGATTCAATTGGACTAAAATGAAACTTAGCCGTGAACGCATGTCGCCGTAGACGTCACATCGACGAATCTGAGTACTTGAGGGTGGGGGTCTCAGGTTTTCGTTGATTTAGCTCTTAATCCAAGCCAAAAATATAAGTATAGTTATATTCTTGACGTGAGGGAAACATACGAATAGTTATTGCTCAAACTTCCTGTAACTGGCGTTAGCCATTTTACAGTGTTGTGTCTATGGGTGCGGCTATAGTAGCTGGCCACTCAAGAGGTTAAATGGATTAGGTCGAAAAATAAATAAAAAATCTTTTAAGAAGAGCACTATGAATTGAACATGACAAGTAAGAGAGGCTTCACTTTAAAAAAGTTCAATCAAGTTACCATCCCATCTCTAAATTTGCCTCTGATGCTGGAAAAGACTCGACTAACCTCCACTGCAATTTTCTATCAACAGTTATGTTTATTGTTCAATTAGTATGTTCTATTCATTTGTGTATTGAAAGGCTTGAATCTTATAACCGCTACCTTTTTTGCAATATTATATAAAATACTCAGAAGCTCTTCAGCTATGTCGTTCGTCGACGTTACACCACTTTAGAATGCTGGTCTCACGTGAGTCCTCCCGTCAGGCCCCTCGCTTCCAGACTGAAAATTATATTTCGAAGCCAGCACTACTCATTCTCGTGCACGTACCAACGGGAAATGCAGTTACGTCCAAAACTAATGGACAAAATTTGAAGACATACTAAATTTTTAAAAACAATTGATAAAGAAACCCGTTATAGTCATATGAAATTTATTCTAAGTTTCGAAATGTATGAAATTAAGGGACAATTGGGCAAAAACTCTTCTCAACAGTAGAGTAAACCCAAGTTTCTGGAATTCCCTGCGAAGATAGAGTATTTAATGGCTATTTGTAAACATTGCAGCAATAACACCGTGGTTAAACGTCAAAAGGTTGATAATGCTAAAATAAAAACGGTTATCAAATTGTACGAGGAAAGTTGGGCTAGTAGAGCGATGTTGAAGACTGTCAGGCGACCTAAGAGTCATGTTGGTACGATCGCGAATCCAGTGTTATAATGATAGGAGATGTATAGTGAGCCGGCAGGTCCCGTAATACTACGAAAAGAGAAGATCCCATCTTGCAGCACATGGCACTGAAGGACTGTTTCATGACTTTAAAAATGACAAAAATGTATGAATGGTAGGTACTTCATATGTAAATGTGTCCAGATAAACTACGTCGAGACGGCTGCAAGATGGTGTTTTATTTACAGGAAACCCTCTGGAGAAACCTTTATAAGTGACAAAAATGAGAAAAGATGGTTCGATCTTGCCAACAAGCATGTGATTTGGACATATGAATATTGGTCATGCTTTTTCCGCGACAAAAACATGCTTAATCTTTCTGGAAAATATGAGAAACTATGTGTAGAGACGTGAAGGTGAAAAATCTAATGCAAACTCCACTATAAATACCTAATTTTGAAGCATGGCTGCGGAAGCGTGATGGTTGGCTATTTGGAATGTTCTCAGGCCAAGGTTCAACGCCACTTATTCGCTTGTACATTCACTATGCGTACTTATCATTATAACAATAGTTGTTAGCTGTCCTTCCAACAACGCTCTTATATATAGGTCACTTAGTCTCTGAAATTTATTTAATGGCACATTTTGGTATTATTACAGTAGTTGCACAATTAGTATAAGTTTTCACGATTACCAGACTCCTTATACAATTTGATGACAGCTTTTCTGAGAGAATTATCTACTTTTTGACGTTTAGCCCCGGCGCTGCTGTTGCAATGACTATTAAATATTTCTCTTTACTATTGAGATATTTCTCTTTACTTTAGAGAAACTTAGATTAACCGTACTGTCTAGAGTATTTCTCCGTCTTTTATCCCATAATATTGGACATTTCAAATTCATAATAAAAATTTCATAGGATTATAACTTTTTTCCAACGAATCCCTAAATTCTTGTCTAAATTCAAGAATGTTACTACTAATGATAAGTGTTATTCAATGTTAGAATCTTATGTTTGCGTTGACCATAAATCAAAAGGTATAAAGTTTCAGAATTTTGCCCCTAGCTTTGGACGCAATTGAACTACTGTATATGTAACTGCATTGGCGTGGTAGAAAAGCTGTTATAAAAAACATGTCCTGTTTGTTATAACATAAGTGCGTACGTAAATAAGTATACTGTGTATGACTACATGCATCAAGAAGTTGTCGATACCTTAAGTAAATACACCAAGTAAGTAGGGTTCTAGTTCATGAAACATTCAATCTCGCTTACAAAGTTGAAGGGTAAAAACCGTTGTAGACAGTTGAGATATGTGGTGAACGTCAGGATGTTGAAGTGCCGAAGAAAAAGGAGAGTATCAAAACATAGGCAGGCTCAGCTCCATGATAAATAACCTGTCTGGCGTCACTTGAAGATATATAGTTAAGGCAACAATTGTGAGAAAATTTTGCTCTGTTGGATATAGAGGGCAGATTTCAGAGAACTGGGGAGTCATGGGGCACAGCCTTGGGTGTGCGCACGTTCTCGTGTTCCTTCTTTCTCCGTCAGGGAGCGGCGGATCCAAGTAATAAACTCTTTTCCATCCTGGCTCGACGTCTGTGGGCCTTTTCGATCGTTTGGTCTCCGTGCTCAGCAGTTTTGTCGACTGTTAAACGACCAAAATCGACATTACCTAGCGCGACGCGTGTTTTGGCAGTAAACGCATACAATCCCAGAACCTGACCAACTTGTCCAGCTTGTTGCCCGGGAGTGATATGAAGTGAAACGTCTATTAAGGTAGGTTGGGAAGTAGCTCATGCCTGGGACATTTATTATATTTGTTCGTGTGCAAATTTACCAATCGAGATCATGAACCAAACATGCAATTTTCACTTGGCATTTTTAGGCCTACAATGATGTTACTTAGGTCTGCTCAGGATTTGAAACAAGAACACTAACTGTATTGTTCATGATCAATAATTCATTTTATGTTATGAAGTTAATCAACATATTCAGTCATCTATTATTATCATCATTAATAATGATACATACACCCATATACACAATTGATATATATTTCACTATCAAGTCCCATAACAAAGCAGGAAAACCGCAGATATCGTGCTGCTTGAGCACGCCAGGGCAGGCGTTTCCTGTCTGTACAAAGGAATGCGCCTCGTTTGGGAATTACACTTTTTCAGAGCGTCAAGCGATACGAAATAGAGGTTGATGACGTAGGTAATCAAATGCTAGACGAGACCGAGTGGTAAATAAGAAGAGTTAATGTAACAAAAAGCACATGCAGTAGCAAGTAATTATACCCACTTCACGAGTTGAGGTTGCGGATACAGCTGACTTATGTCCATCCAACACTAGAAAGCATCACTAAATTTTATCATGCGAGCGCTTCTGAGACGAATTCTGAGGCTTAAGCTCTATGTACTCATTTGCTAATTTAGCCAGATACTCCTTCCCTTCAAAAAGGTGCGAGGAAACGTCGGATTCTCGGTAAGTGCGGAACGACTGACTCCCTGAATCTTGCGAAGACTTAGCATTAGCTACGGCACATGTGTAGAGGTGAGGGTATTTTCGAGCCTCTAGCGTCTCTACGTTAGCAAGGTGTAGCACTCGTCCGAACTCCCATCTGTCTCCATGCATCTCCTTGAACGCATCCAAAGCAGCTTTGAAACGCTCAGCTTCACTCAATACTCTTTCAAGCACAAGCGCTTTCGTAAGTTTCGTAATGAAACGCTCCATTATCTTCACTCCTGTCATCCCGTAACCCTTGAAAACCATAATGAAGTGGGCCTCGAGGGCCTGGGTGAGAGGTTTTACTTCTCCTCGAGCTGCTTCAATAGATGAGCATGAAATAGCATCTTCCAACAAGGTGATGCAATTATCATTAAATTTAAGGTTTTGCCTCACAGCAGCGTACTGGTGAGGCAAGAGATAAGGCTTCAGCTCCTTCTCCGTTACACGCTTGAGGTTGGGGCAGTTAAGGCGGGAGCCAATATTGCGTAATCGCGTCAAAACAAATACCCAATTGTTTGTAGTAATTTCCTTGACGCAAGTAACTACCGTAGCGAAGGCAATGGCTGTGATAAGCACTTCGGCCAATGCGACATGATCCTTGGTTGCTGCACATCCTTCTTTTACCTCTTCGATTCGATCGTCCGAGAGTTCTTCGTCAGCAAAGATCGGCTCTTCTTCACCCTCCTGCACTTTAAAGAACTTCCCCAAAGTCTTTGCTGACAGAGGTATGGTGTGGTAGACGCAGCTCATGGCTATCTGCTCGGTTATTTTAGCAGGAAAACCTCGCGCTACGGCAATGGTGAAGAAGCTAAGCAAGTTCTTCCGATGCATCGGCTTTACCACAAGCAAAGTATTTAGCACGAATTCTTCATAGAACTCTTGTGCCGCTAGAATATTGGCACGCGGTCTCATTATAGCTCGTTGCAGACAGGATAAGGAGGAAGAGCTTGCAGCTTGAGGTGGCTGGCCATCAGGTATCTTGTCGGCGCACATGTTGTAGTCGTCACCTGTAAAGAAAAACGACTCGATCAGACAAGACGAATATAGTATCTCAGTACTACAGTTTATTCGTTGGTTAGGTGGTTATTGACTTGGGCTTTACCTCCTTTTCAATATTTAATAGAAAAAATTACTTGTTCAAGTTTTCATATTATCGCCATTTATCAAAATTTGATATGCATCGTTCACAACGAAATGTTCGTCAATGGTTATTGTTAGGGCCAGTGGCCCTCGATTATCTATACCTAAATGCGTGTCGACTCATAGGTTCATAAGACCTCGAAAAAGCTTACTTCTCGGTTTATATGTTTCAAAACGATACTATGTAATGGTTGATGAAAGACTTTTCGTAAATTTTCCAAGTGGTCATGAAATGACAACAAAAATCATCATTTTAACGAATCGCCCGTTTTTCGCTCTTCTTCGTGGTTCTATGTAAAATATCTTAAAGCCCAATTTATGCATCGTGATTGCAACGCAGAAAACGCTCTGATATGGTAAGTGAAACTCAGGTACCATTCTAAAGCAAATATGTATATAATTTGGGAAAGCAGCAACTTCTTTGACTCTAGACCAGTGGTTTCTAACCTTTACTATGCTTGGCACCCCTGAAAAACTTTCAATATAGCCCTATGCTCGCATCTCTTACAAATAGGAAGATGAAGCCTGAAAGTTACACTAATTTGTGTGACGTATCAAGTTATTTTTTGAATTTCATGAAAATAATGCAAGATTTTGCACCCCGTAAAAAGTCATTTCGCACCCCTTGAAGGGCACTGCAGCTCGAAGTTCTGAAAAAGGAAGATCTATGGAGATTTGCACNGCCTGAAATTTACACTAATTTGTGTGACGTATCAAGTTATTTTTTGAATTTCATGAAAATAATGCAAGATTTTGCACCCCGTAAAAAGTCATTTCGCACCCCTTGAAGGGCACTGCAGCTCGAAGTTCTGGAAAAGGAAGATCTATGGAGATTTGCACTAACCGAGATTATGAAAAAAGAAGAAAATTGGTGCTAGAAAGGGAAGCATGGAAGAGTTACTGTGGAAATAGCACTCTGGAGTCTGGACCAGTATCAAGCAAAAATAACTTTTTTTCGAGAACAGGTGTGATGTTATCGTCCCATAAAATTTTGGGAAGAGAAAGGGTAACAGAGCTATGTATGTATGGAGATTATAAAAAATTGAAGAAACAAATTAAGAGTGTGAAGGAAAGGAGTCGAGCTACAATTATGGAATGCTAGCAGGGTTGCGGAGTAGGAAGTTCCAAATAAGACTGACTCAGATCTCACCAGGCCTACATTTTTCAGACTCTGGCTCTTGGTTCTCCACGTTTTTCCAACTCCCAACTACGAATTGTTAATCAATAATAAATAATTAGACCATAAATTTATCATATATTTATTTCCACGATAAGGTTATTTTAGGTTAGATGAGGTTATTTTAGATTAGATAAGGTTATGCAAGGATAGGCTAGGTAGCGCTTTTTTCCCATAGGAAAACAACGGGAACTTCAAAGTCTAATGTCTCAAAAAATAAGCATTTGCAATGGAAACATTATAGGTACATACCTGTAAATTGCAGGGTTGTGGAGCCGGATGTTTCAAGGTCTGACTCCGACTCCTGGCCCTCCAAAATTTCTGATTCGGACTCTTGGCCCTCCAGAATTTCTGACTCCGACCCCTGGCCCTCAAGATTTTCCGACTACCAACTCCGACTCCTTGGTCCAACAAGTAGATATTTGATGTACACATTAAACAAGTTCAAATAATTTTTGCTAGTATTATTATGAAACAGCTCTTGTATATATATGTTGTGCGCGTTTGGTGGATTTGCGCGATCGATCGATCGCGCTGCGCGTGTGGTGGATCGTTCAAATTTTTAAATGGAAAACAAAAAAATCAGTCCTTGCCTCCCCTAACCTACCCGACATTAAACCCGAATATAGTCCAACTTACCCGAAATTACGGCCTAATACCAACAACANAACTCCGATTCCTTGGTCCAACAAGTAGATATTTGATGTAAACATTAAACAAGTTCAAATAATTTTTGCTAGTATTGTTATGAAACAGTTCTTGTATATATATGTTGTGCACGTTTGGTGGATTTGCGCGATCGATCGCGCAAATCCACCAAACGCGCGCAACATATATATATATATAGGTGTGTTCATATTTTTATGTGTGTAAATATACCTATATTAGAGGCAAATAAAACAACATTTAAGAAAATTCACTAACTAGATAGTGTTCTCATACATTCACAAGTTAGAAAATATTTTGTCACCAAACTGTGAGAATCTCAGAGCCTGTTCATGACAAACAGCATGAAACGACCACAGAAAAATTCAAGTGTTAGAGAAACCGTTAGGCTGAGGTCTATAAATTTTAAGGGTCAGTCACTTGACATAAAAAGAGCAAGGTTTGGGGAAGACGAACGCACCCAATAGATGTAAGACGTCCCATTGGCCCAAGCTTTACTTTGGGAGGAGTGTTTGAGGCTCTCTCAGCCAGTTGGATAGATCGAAATTGGATTGGATGCGTAGAATTCGAGTCAAAGGTTACCTACTTTGGGGAAAGTCATTGGGAGACTAGGTGGGTGGTTCGTGATTTTCAAGATTTAGAATAAGTTGGGAGGACCTTGGCATGGATAGAAAAATTAAGAGTTAGTCCCGAAGCAGAGTTTTGTGCGAGAACACCGTTTTCGCCGCTCTCCCCGTCGGGGAGACCCGGCTCGGCAATTTTTTACTGCTGTCCTCGGCCGTAATGAGTCGGATGCTAGCCTTTTGGTCTGATTTTAAGTGATCAGCGCTTATTTGCGGTGTGATTAAGCCGTGCATCGAACTTCAAGATCATTGTGTGCGCGTGTTTCTTTTCTGCCACCCAGCGCCATACGATTTGCAGTATTTTATCATCACGTTTAGATTCCTGTTTTACCGCGGAGTGATGAAGTGAGAGTGGGCTAGCTTGCACGAACAATCAGCGTGCATGATAAAGCAGTGTGCTGTCGCTACCGAATACATCGACGATTTCTTGCTGATCTGTTCCATTTTCATCCGTGAGTTTGAACTTTGTGCCTAGTCAGTGCCAGTTGTGCTCGCCATCATCACCTGTAATTGAGAACTAAACTTCAGTCTCTACCACTAACGATTTTGAGCGACCATATTGTGCCTTGTCAGTGCCCAGTTGTACTTGTCATCTTCTTAAAATTGAGAACTATATTTAGTTTCTTCAGTCGATGATTCTTGTGCTCCAGTTGTGATTGCTCTCACCTTTGCCTAACTGAAAGCTATATGTGAGTCTCAACGAATCTTAAGCAGTGAATGTTGTAGGCAGCCAATAGCATGTGTCCGATATCACAAACTACTATAGTGATTATCCTTAGAAGTCACACAAACTTGATAGCTATCTCCCAGTGAGTGAATAATTATGGCTTTGTACGCAGTAGTTCAAAAATTTATACTAGTGCCATCGTCCATATGGCCCGTGCCTGATATCACAAACTGTCATAGTGATTATCCTTAGAAGTCGCACAAACGTGATATTATCTCTCAGTGCGAGATAATACCATGGGAGTGTTGCCAATGTAACGCCTGTTCCGAAGGCCTCTGTTTCATCCCGTACCTCTGATTATAGACCCATCTCGATCACACCTTTTTTGTCGAAAGTTTATAAGAGGTTGGTTGCGTCGAAATTAGGTTGTTTTCTTAAAAAACAGGGTGTCCTTCCCACAACACAGTATGGTTTAAGTTAGGGCTTGGGAGCCTGAGATGCTCTGCTTCACATTTCTCATGTATTGCAGCTGGCTCTTGATGGGGTCATGAGGCAAGGTTGGTACAGCTTGACTTTAGTGCTGCTTTTGATCGCGGGAATCACCTTGGGCTGCTCCATAAGCTGAAATTAATAAGTATTGGTGGTTCAGTTCTCGCGGCAATAAGTCTATTTTTATCTGACAGACGTCAATGTGCAGTTGTTGATGGGAAGAGGAGTGAGTTTTTGGATTTGGGTTCTGGTGTCTCACAGGGTAGTGTTCTGAACTTCTGGGCCCTTTGTTGTTCATTGTATATACGGCGGATCTGTTTCATCTTGTTAATAATTTACTCTTTGGTTACGCTGATGATGTTACTTTACTGGCTGTTTGCGATAAGCTTAGTGATAGATTAGAGGTTTCACAATCTATTCAGCATGATTTTTAAATGATTGATTCCTGGTGTTCTAGGTGGGGTATAAGGCTAAATGCGGGCATGACTAAGACCATGCTCGTGTCCAGGTCGCGTACAGTGGGACCTCCTTTTTTTGCACTCATGCTGGATGGTGTATCACTTTCTGTGGTTGATGACTTGGTAAACTTTGGTGTCATTTTTGATCCGACGTTGACGTTTGAGCCCCACATTCGTTCGGTTGCCTCACGTGCATCGCAGAAAATTGGTCTTATGAGGCGTGATTGGAGGGTGTTTGGCCCGCGTGAATTGACACGTCGCTACTTTAATTGCTTTGTCCTCTTTCTTCTGGAGTACTACTCTGTAGTCTGGGGTTTTGCTGCCGATCGCCATTTGTGTTTGCTTGACAAAGTGGTTCGTCGATGTGCGTTCATGCTGGGTGGTATTGTGCCTTGTGATCTGGCGCATCGTCGCAGAGTTGGTGGGGTCTGTTTTTTGTATAAAATCTATAACTGCCCCAGTCATCCGCTGTCTGAATTTCTTTCGGATCCATTTGTTCGGGTGAGGTATACTCGGCGCATTGGTGCTCTTCAAGAGTTTGCCTTGGAACCGTTAAGGTGCCGTACGGGCCAGTATTCCCGTTAGTTTTTTCCATTGTGTGTGGATTTTTCGAATGGCCTTGATGGCACTGACTTTGCTGGTGCGAGTACTGGCAGCTTTAAACGATCTGTACACAAAGGTATTCTGTGATCTCGGATCTTTTTTTTTTTAATCCTTTGTTGTCTTCACCCGCTGGGCTGGTTGCGTGGGGGTTTGATAACCTCATAGAGTTTTTCCGTTCATATGTCGCAAGTCTGGTGTGATTTAATAATAATAATAATAAAGTGCGTGAAGAATTGAAGTCTTGAATGTTGTGGTGCAAGAATCCTAATTTGCACCCTCGCGGATCAGCAGTGCGTCAATGTTGGTAGATATCTCCTGTTGCAGCGCGAGTCCCAAAATGTGATGTACAGCGTCGTCGCTTCCTAGTAGCTAATATTCCCGAAGTGAGAATGAAATCAGTGATTGTTAGCCCGCTAAAATGTTGTTCTTTGCATTTTAAAAATCTTCGAGAATACCGACAGGAAAAGGTTTCTCTTGCGGTGAATTGCCTTGTGTAGGAAGTGTAAATATACGTAGTTTAATACGGGTGATTAGTATAGCTTCAAAAAAATGGAAAAGCGGAAAATGTTAAGATTTAATTATATAGATAATAAACATCAGAGTTGGATTTGTGTCTGAAGATGCCATTAACATTAAATAAATATGCCATGTTTTATTTATGCGAGTTTTACCTTTCAAAATATGAGAAATTTTGTATGTCCTTTAAATGGTGCGATCGCAGTAAACATTACGATAAACAGAATATATTAGTAAAAATATGAGAGTTTGTGTATAGCCAGTGCGGTCTTTTCTCCGGTGGTCCTTAACCCGCAGATCGATTCAACATGTGGGTTTTCACATATTTGAAAACCCACCTGGTGGGTGGCTATGGCGGAACATACCCTTTTTGCCACGTGGTTTAATATTTGGCTTTTGATAAACTTTCTCACAAGTTTCGGCGTAACATGTCCTGCGCAAATGCAACGTTCCTTTGCATTGAATTTTAGCTGATCTTAACCCTTTACTAGGTATTCTTTCGAAAAAAGATCCTTAAATCCTGTGTTCCTGTTTGAAAATCAACAGATAATGTGCACAACATCAGTATTTGGCTGGTAAGTTTGGGAAATCAATAACTAGCAGAGTTTTTAGTCTACCATTATTTTATTTCATTTATAGGCTTTCTCGCGAACTCATTTGTACGAAATTTCCATGGCTTTTTCCCAGTAGGTATATTGAAAGATCTAAATTTATGTTTTCTTTGAACCTTCTCGCAGGCTGAAGAATCCAATCACCAAGTATATTATTCTAGGTAGGGTGGGGAATGGCTCGCCACTTGGGGACATAATTAACCTGTGTATACTTTTTATAATTCGTAGTCACAATACTATCATGTGCTATGTGTCTTATTTCATATCTTTAGTCCTTATCTTCTGCTAATATAGGGTTTGGCTAAGTATTGAAGCCAGAACAATCAACTGGATTGTTTATGAGAAGCAATTTACCGGATCATCCACAATCAATTTTTTTTTACAACAGTTGTTGATCTATTATTCGTCTGATTCGTTATTATCATCAACAAGGATTCACTACAAATAGATTTATGCACTGCATCCGTCTATTCATTTTATTTATTCATTTGTTATTATTCTCATTATTAATTATTTTATCAATATTCGTTTTTTCTTACATTCCCATAAACACACCCCGTAACAGTATAAACAGTATCAATTTAAAGATGCTAGGTGTATTTTACATAAATAATATTTTGCATCATTTGGGACATTAAATTGAGGACAATAAAATCATTTTGGTAAAACTTTTGCACCTGGTACCTACATTATGTGAGGGGGGCATGGGGGGCAAAATGCTCAATTTTCTACAGATTGTTCTACAATTTGCTTAGAACAGTATATGTATTTTTGAAAAAAACACCTTTTGCTCATACAAATTTTTTTATTTATGCCTTAGTTTTTGAGATGATGGAAATATTGGAAATATATATAAATATATACCTACGCATAGTTTTAAATTTCAAAAGAATAGAACTCAATGAGTTTTCATGCTGCAATAGAAACAAACACAGTTTTGGAATTCTTGCAACATTCTTAACAAAATTACGGAGCTGGCCTCTCCATTTTCTATTCTGCCCGATCCCTACCTAAATAAAATAGGCTACTGTATAGAAGAAAAAAAAATGGCTTGAAGCTGCATTGAAAAAATGAAAATCCTACTCTATAGTATTGTTAGGAATGTTTCAAGGATTCAAAAACTGCCATTGTTTTATTCTAGCATGAAAACTCATTGAGTTCTATTCCTTTGAAACTTAGAAAAAATGCATACATATAGCCATAATTATAGATATTTCGTATTAACTCAAAACTAAGGCCAAAATCAAAAAATTTGTGGGAGCAAAATATGTTTCTTCTTCAAAAATACATATAGCTACTATGCACATTTCAGAACAATCGGTCCAAAATTGATCATTTTGCCCCCTCACATTATGTACCAGGAGCGAAAGTTCAACTCAATATTTTGTCAAT
>LQNS02000211.1:25701145-25722770 GCA_001587735.2 Parhyale hawaiensis
ATAAGGTAGATGAAGCCTCGTCATAAGAGGCATAAAAATGTTACGCCAATTCATATGTGCATCGTGTAAATCAAATTGTTTCATGTATTTTTTTCTTTGGTTTAATATTTTTATTCAACCCTCAGGGGTAGACATTGGTGAGGCCCTTTCCCTGCCAAAATATTATTTAGGTCTCACGAACCCAAGAGACCCCATTGCCTTCTCCGCAGGAGATGTTGCAGCTTGCCGCAGTTTCTGCTGACGAGGTTAGTTTTGTAAAGTTACGTAGGCTCTCAATATTTCCCCCTCTGTTTTGGGAGGTGGGCCGCAGAACGAGGTGGCCGACCTACACCGCTAGGCTTCTACCTTCTCCCGTGCGGAGGAACAAAAGAGACGCCGTCTGCACGAGCGTAAAGCAATCGAATGGTGTAATCATTATTATTATATTGGTATTGTCCCGCTATTCCTGAAACTAAGACAATCAATAGCGCTCTAAGATGACTTACTCGGCTTAAATTGATTAATCAGAGATAGAATGAAAAAAAAAAATCTGACGATTCTTGTCGCATTTTACACTATATAGAATTTCTAGTTTTAGTTTTACATTTTCAACAAAAAAAACATCAAGCGACTCTTGCCGCATTTACACTGTACAGTATGTCTAGTTTTAGTTTTATATTTTCTCTATTATATCGTAATATCGTCATGTGCACTGTAATTCTAACTGCAAAATTTTTAGACTATTTTTGTTACTTCATGTAATGGGTACATGTCTTTCACTCTTCAAAATGGTTAGCTGGTCTATATCTTCTAAATTTCACATATCACTTTTCTCCCTATTTTGAAATCTCTGTAAACGTACCGTTTTCCCAATACGCAACATTTTGCCCTAGCCCACTTTCATCTGCATACTGCATTTCATACTCAAAAAACCCTTTCGCCCCACTTCTGTGTAACCGACGTTTCTCTCAATGGAAAATAGTTTTAATATCATCTCCTTTTTAAGATGCAGGCATTATACCACTCTTTGCACACCAAATGTTAATTCTCTCCTATGTTAGTATCTAGTATTTTTATGTTAGTACTAAGTATACTGTGTCATAACCTTGTTGGACACAGTATCCATATCAAAAATACATGTTATTTGATTTGATTTCTAAATCATTACTAAGCTGTTCTCAGAGAGCAAGAAAAAGAGACATCCAGTACGTTAGGATAAACACGGAACCCATGCACGAGTGAGTTTCCACACACAGGATCAACTCGCATGGGAACAGTAACTCCGGAAAGAAGAGGAAAAACAGCATCAAGTGCCATCAGTAGGTGCATGAAAATGGAAAGAAGCAAAATAGAGTAGGCACGAAAGACAGACGCCTGAAGGCTTGGCTAACGGCTAAAGTATCCTACCCAGTCCTCTTGGAGTCACTGCTTCCAATAAAATAGGATGGGTGAACCTAACTAACCTAGCCCTATTGCCCAGTCATAGACACAATACATTGACTGGAACACTGAAATTTGGCTTCTCGCAATTGGGGCTGGAGGCCGATTTACGTAAGTGTTTAATAAAAGCAGTTCTAATAATAATAGAGACCTCAACCAAAGATTAATTTCTTCGTCATACCATAAGAATGCGTTGCAGAGCGAGGAATTTAAATTCACTATTCAAAAGATGTCATACAGTTGCTCCACGTAATAACATTTCAAGCCTTATCTAATATTTTTTTGTGAATTTGTTGAATATAGAAGTTTTAGAAGTGCGTACGGGTCTGCCAGTCATTGCTGAATAGAAAAGAATTAAGTCAAATAGCCTAAACAAAGTATGAAACAGTAATGGGAGAGCATATAAAATGCGTCTGTGGCAGCGTGCAGGCAGACCCGATTAGGGGAACCAAATCTGCCTTAGGGGCCGATGTATGGTGTGGTCTATGGCCCAGTCTATACCTGACGAGGGGAGAGGGCACAAACGAAAAATTTCTAATGTCTAGCTTGGGCTAAGGTTACCCACGAAGTCCATCTAGGAGCGGTGACGTCCTATCAGGATGAGCTGGCCTCTATAGACGACTTGCTCTGCGCATGATCGCGATCAAAATACGAGGCACCCGAACCCCGACGCGGGCAAATCATGCCACAAATGATCCAAGTTTTGTAGGAATGACGTGTAAAAATATCGGGACAGTTACTTATAGCTCTCTAGCACAAAAAAAAAAAAAATGTCCAATCAGAGTCTGGTACGTGTGGTCACTATCCACAAAATGTTTCAGCTATATTTATGTGATTGCAATCTTTGTAGCTCATCGTCTCATTGCTACCAATCAAAATATAGCCATAGCAATATTCCAACAGTTCGATACATGAAGCACGTAAACTATTTTTACCAGAAAACATTCGTGATATGAAGCAGCGGAACAAAACATCTTTCACTGGACATCGGTTAACAACATGACCTTCAACGAATCAAAATTTGAACTATTATGGTACGGAAAAAAGCTCTCCCTTACTGAATCTACGTTCTACACGACGAGAGATGGGAACGAAATCGAGAGAAAGCAAATTTTAAGAGATCTTGGGGTCTCTTATGTTCTATTACGGTGAAAACTTCTAGTGCACCGAGCTCAACAATGATATCCGTTCTTCACCTCACCTACCCACGTTCGAACTTTCTCTTCACGAGATTCAGACACAATGATCACCTTATGGAAACAACTAATACTACCGAGGATTGAATACTGTTCACCTCTTTGGATGCCAAGCAAGCGGAAAGACTTGAGCGCCTTGAGGCTATCCAGCGATCGTTTCCTACAAAATCCGGGGTATGCAAGATTTAAACAATCACGAAAGACTAGCTCAACTTTAAATGTACTCCATTCAAAGGAGATTCGATCGCTTTACGATCATATATGTCTGGAAAATTCTAGAAGGCATTACTGTCAACGTCAATGGACGAATCCAGGGCAGACACTCAGACCGTACTGGTCGCACTTGTGACGTGCGAATTCCGATCAAAACTGGTGGTGACGCAATGGCCACAAAGTATTCTAACAGTTTCGCGGTTCGGGGGGCGAGACTATTCAACAAAATACCACGTCACATCCGAAATGTCACCGGTACATAGACTGTGAAATTTAAAAACTTACTGGACGCATACTTACTGAAAGTGCCAGATAAACCTGTTGTAAGCGGCTACGTGAACTGTGGGGATAACTCGCTGTTAGCCATATCGCTGGTCACGGACTGCAGCATCACCTGTGCGCAAGACGGGTTGCGTGCATAACGCCACCTGGACCTCGTCCGAAGTATCATCAAGTAAGTAGTAGGTTATCTGGAATATAATTGAACTTAGAAAAACTGCCCAACTACAGACAAAACAGCAACTGGTCGAAACAACTCGAGAACTAATTGACCTACGAAAGTGAAAAAAGTCGATTGGAAGTTATGCGCCCTGGGCTTTGTTCGGTTTTTAGCTCGTGTTCGAGCAGCGACTGGGCTGAGTCGCAGTGACCCCACGATGACAACCCGCTGCTAACTTGACTTATCTTGACAAGACAATTTTTCAAACTCTTCTTACAACTGATATAGTAAATAGTGCACGCAAAATGGAACTTAAAGACACATCTTTCACGTCGTGTTGGTTTTACTTTACTACGTGGATTATACTTGATCATTAACGCTAAAGTCTTTTACCTTTCGATAATTCGCTGCACTGCTGGCTCTCTCACGCGAAGTTTGCGGCTTGGCGACAGTAAACCAACTTGCCACTCTGGACTCATGAGGTCGCATAAATAACGGCACTTGCAGCCCTCATACAAGATCAGCAGGATAATCAAAGTAGGTATGTCACTCCTATGCGAGTACATACGTCGTTCAACTCTAATTTCCGATGGCCCCCGCCACGATTATGGTGATCAAACCAATACAAGGTACAAACGATACTAACGTCGATGGAAACAAGTAAATATATGAACGTAAGGAAAACAAAGAGTACGAAGGATCACGAACAAGCCGAGGAAGATGATACAGCACACGAGACAGTAGTGCTGCAACAAAAGAGATAGATATAATAATTCTAGTAGATAAATAGCACTTTAGCAAAAAAATAAGCTGTACAGCTGTGGAAACCATAGAAAGAAGTAAACACCTCAGTAAATGAAAGTAAGTGAAGTAGAGGAAGGAACAATAAAAACGAATCATGCGTACATATTTAGAATTTACCACGCGACGTAACACTCATACATAATTTAACAATATCCAATGAAAGCAAGCGTAGCACATGTCAGACAGCTGCTGTACTGATAATAAGGTTATAGGCTATCAAAACATACTATAGCGTTATGCATGAAAGCAGGTGCGGCATAAAATGAAGTGATAACTGCAGCTCCCAACTTAATTACGACGTCCATCACCTTTGCCATGCCTGTGTGCGGTCAAGTGGATAAGGTAATGCTCGGCATAATCCGAAAGCGTCAGCACTTGCTGATATCGACTTGATAATATCGGTGATGAGGTGCCGAACGTACAGACGTAGTCAGAACAACGAGTGCGACTTAATCCCAGCAAGCTGCGTCTGTATCATCACCAGCATCAGCAGCTACAGTGGCGCCGAACGAAGTGACGCGAGTAACGAGAAGTTAAAAATAAGACTTCTTGCGCTTTCGGTCAAAGATTTTACCATTAATTATTATATTGAACAGTGTAAAAGTCTCTGGTTCCATTACGCCGGCGATCTAACAGGAAAATCCAAGGAACATATGGTATAGCTGGTATGTTGAAGGACCTACAATCCATGCACGAAAGTGTTCCCACATGGGATCAACGCGCATGGAAACAGAAGCCGGTGAGAAGAAGAACAACAGAAGAAAGTAAAATCAGGAATATGAAATCCGAAGGAACGAAAATGGGCACGCAAGGCACGAAAATTTACCAAATGGCTAAGGTAACCTATATGTGCAGGGTCCTAGGGGGCCGCTTAGCTCCTTATACATAGGATGAGCAAAACTAACCTAACCCTGTGGCCCCTGAGGCGAGATTTTACTTTTTAAACGTGAAGGACTGTTGGGTGCTGGTGAAAAGGTTCAGCGTTTGTTGATGTTATGCAATCTGAAAACGGGAAATTCATAGTAAGGAGTACATAGCCAATGAAAAGCCAACACCAGAGGGCAGCAGTAACTGCAGTGATAGAAAATCCAAACTCCGACTTGTGGGCCGTAGCACTGAGTCAATATTTTGGCCAGAAGGTACACCTGGATCGGCCAATCAGAACACACGTCAGCGTGAGGTCCGCTACGTCACAGACTTCCATCCAATCAATGAGCCCTTCTCGTTTGATTTCGTCAGTGTTCATAGAATTTGCCTGTAAGGTGGCTGTCTATTTTGTGCTCCTGCTAAGAGTTACGTGTAAAATAATAGGGAGTATTCAAATGCTGGAGGCAACTGACCAGTTAACAGTTGAGATGCAATGATAATTGCGTGTATGAAGTTGCATTGAGCTTGCATCGGCGAAAACAAAGTGAGTGTTGTGTTTATATGAATTACTAATGAATACTACAGATATTAAGGAATGATATTTCTAGTACACTGCCTCTAAGTCAGTTATTACGACTATGCTAGTGTTGTTACCAATCTACCTCGCCAAAAGTTAACTTTTCCAGCCTATGGTTCCAATTCTGCTACATGTGCGGTATACCTATCTACTTCGGCAAAGTATTTTAACCGATAACGCGTAATAAAAAAAAAGTTAGCTAAACACTCCGACCCCTGCAATAACAATTCTAATAATTGACTGGTTACCAATGAAGTCAATGCACATACCTACTTCAACTCGTGACAGAAAATTGAATTGCATAGCATATGGACACAACAGTTTTTTATTGCGTAGTGTTTAATTGCATTATACAGTGCGTTACCTTGATTATGCCAATACATTTTTTTTGCTCATTTTTCAAGATAAGTGTCAAACCTTTGAAATATTAACAGTAAGTTAGTACACAGGTATGCTGTAACTATAAAGCAGTTGAGAAATATAAAACTGAATCATTTCCCACGTTTTGGCAACATTTGCTTATCGCACAGGTTTCTGCTGTTAGCCAAATTATGCAACATCACTCTAGTCAACATAGGCAAGAAAAGCGGTCTAACCGGTGAAGAAAAGATGAAAGTGACCTAGTTATTGGCTTCTGGTAAGACAACACTCGAAGTTTCCAAAAAATTACAGCGTGATCACAAAACAGTTAAGGCTTATGCAATTGAAGGTAAAGTCAACCGGAAAACTCCGGATAGAGCCTCACGAGGAAATTGACTGCTCGGGATATGCGACATTTGAAGGTTTCTATGGCAGGAAAACAACTTTTTACAAGTAAGACTATATTTGAAGACGCTGGAGCCCCAGTACTAATCAGAAAGACAAGATGTGAGATTCTGCAGAAGCTAGGGAAAGTGGAAAAATCGATAAAACGACCACTTCTAACAAAAACTCATAAAAAAAGTAGGGTCAAATGGCCTGCAGAGAACATGAAAACTGATTTCTCCAACGTCATAATAACTGACGAATGCGGAGCCTCTCTCGATGGTCTAGATGGATGGGAGTCTGGATGGGTCCTCCATGACCGACCTCAACAGACACGGCTTAAGTGACAACAAGGTGGTGGAGGTGTAAATGTTTTGCGCCGGGATAGTAGGTGACACTCTTATTGGTCCATCTGCAGTGGCAGAAGGAGTTAAACTGCATGCAGAAAGGTACTGCCAGTTTCGTGAAACCAACTTGATTCCATAGCTTGATGAGCAGACTATCCCACGCAGATCCAAATTGGTATTTCAGCACGATAACGCTCCCTCACGCCGAGCACGGTACGCTGCTAACTGGCTGACGGATGAAGGATTTAAATCAAAAAGGATTATGATCTGTCCAGCGAATAGCCCCGATTTAAATCCCGTTGAGAACTTCTGGGCAATGATCGAAAGGAAGGTCTACGAATGTGGTCGACAGTTTTCGAGCAAAGTAAGCCTGTGAAATGCAGTAAAAATAACTGCAGATTCTATTCCACCATCTGAAATATCAAACCTGACAAAGTCTGTTGATAATCGCCTTCAAAAAAAATCATGAAAAATGGAGGTGCCATGTTCAAAATTAACTTGTTTTGTTTATCATTACTGAACACTTATTACAGTGTTTACTGAATTGTTTTACTTATAATTGTTGGTTTTGGACGAGTTATAAAAGTATTTCTGTACACATGATTTATTCCCTCTTTATGGTGTTTTTATTAACTTGTTGCATAATCTGAGGTAGGCTAACAGTAAAAAAAAAAACTCGTCAATAAGCAAATTGTATGATAAACTTAGCAAATGGCTAAATATTTATTTTATATATGCAACACAGCCATACATTTAGTTAATGTTGATGCTTCAAAGTTCGATGCTTATCTTGATAAATAAATTTTAAAGTTTTCCTATGTACCACCGGTGGTACGTATGACGTTTAACGGCTGATACACAACGGCTTCTTGTGTATCATTATCACACATTTTACCATAATTTTAATAATATTAATATTATTAATTTCATCAATTTGATTTTCTAAAATTACTAAGTCTAATTTAAAGTTACACTATTCTGCAAAGTTTTATCAAAGTACACCAACTTAGTGAAAATAACAAAGATGCCTAGTAAAACGTGTATTTGCTTTTGGGGGTGTTTTCAATATTAAAACATGACCTGAGCACGAGTCTTTTTTTTTTTTCTTAGTATACATCTGTCTTTAAACAAGGCTAGACTACGGAAACCTCTGGCGGACATCAACCAAAGAATTGTTGAAGCTATAACTAAGGAATGGGTTGAATAGTTAATACTCAAATACCCATCAATAGTACAGTGTCAAGGCATTGTATATATTATAGAAGTAGTTAGTCTATAAAACATACGAAGAAAAAGAATGACAATAATTACCTCCGCCAAGGAGTAAGTTTTCCTCGAGTTTGTCTCTTTGTTTGTCACCAGGATAACTCAAAAAGTTATGGACGGATTTCAACGAAGTTTACGGGGATTGTTAGGCATGTGAACAGTGACAGATGATTAAATTTTGGTGAAAATCCATTCATGGGTGTGTTTGCGTCTGCCTATTTTTTTCTGAGTAGTACCACAATTCAGAAAGTTGTGTTCAAATTTTCATGAAATTTATATGAGTTGTGAGGTATATTACGAAAAAAAAAAACAATCAAATTTTCGTGCTGATCTGGTTGTTCGTTCGTTGTTGTCTTTGTCGCGGTGTTTGCTTTTATGCTTGTTAGCACAGCTAGCACAACTGATCTTCATGAAATTTACAGGATTGTTAGAAATATCAAAAAACGTTAATGAATAAATTTTGGTCATGATGGGTTGGTTCGTTTGTGTGTTTGACTTTTGTCTGTCATAATGTTTGTTAGCAGCATAACTCAAAGTTATGAACGGATCTTCAAGAAAATTACAGAAACTGTTAACACTACCAAAAGGCACAAATGATTAGAATTTGTGTTGATATAAAAAAATCATGGCTTCTGAACCAATAAGAATTTTTTGTTACAGTTACTATGTCCGTTTGTTGCTCTGCACCCTCGAGCTGCACATCAACTAGCTTGACGACGGTATGCGCTGTCAGAGTGCTCTAGTTGCTATAGCTAGTTTCACATAGAACAATGCCCTCCTACATCGTACACTTAGTATAGAGACAAAGTTTGTTACCGAATTAAGAAACTCTTCACTAATTAAATACTTTCGGGATAAAAGTGTACGGTTACAACTAGTGTTTACTGTCTAACCCATTTATTTCCGGATGAAACTTTCGCTATTAGGTTGTAAAATTAAGCAATGGAATGAAGTGCCAAAGATCCGAACAACAAGTTCTCAGAGGGAGCTGACAAATATAGTCTTTCGACGGATGAGAAACTTTTCACTGTAAAAAAATAAGCTTCAACCGTTAAAACAATATCATGAAGTATAGGCTCAGAGTCTTCGTGCCAAAAGAACTGAAAGAAACTTCTGGAGGGAGAAGTCACCGCTGGGTTTAAAGAGGCCATCATCCCGCTAAAGTGGTTTTGTGGGTTGTGTCATCATAGGGTTAAGGAGCTTCAGTTTTACGAAAAAGAGCTTAAAATTACAGCTCCTGTGTACATTGATGACGTTCAAGACAACTTTGAATTCATGACCAGTGGAAAAGAATGGAGCTTTCAGCAGGATTCGACATTAGCACGCAAAGCAGAAGTCACTCATCTGTGGCTCAGCCAGAATGTTCCCGACTTCATTAGGGCTAATGAGTGGCCGACTGGAAGCCCGGACTTGAATCCTTTGGGTTACAAACTGGGGTCAGTACTGGAGAATATGGCTTGCTCTAAACCACACATACCTATCTCGGTTCATTTAGCTACTTGTTTGTTGCCACAGTGGCCAAGTTTCCAATTGATGTGCGTTAAATAGACACGTGAATATCCGTATAGCTTCAAGCTCGGCGTGGACAAAGAGAAGGAGGCATTCTAAATAAAAAGATGCTCATAATTTTCTAGTAATAAAAAATGCAGGAAGTGTCTACTGAAAGCGATTACTTTTTATCACTTAATTGAGTGCTGAACTTGTAACATTTATGGCTAGCCTACTTAGAGAACACGGTTTGTTTGCCTTGCAACATTACCAGGGGTGAAAGTCTGCTAGGTTGTGAATATTTTCTGTAGGATAGTATAATATTCGTGTTGTGAATAATCACAAGTCAAAAATTGGCATGGTTTCGTAGATAGCAACCAAGAGGGTGGAGCTTGAGCACCATCCTCTTGACAGCATGGAGGAAAAAGGTTGAGGCGAGTCGATCCCGCAGCCTAATACCGCAAGTCACGGTAAACGTTATAATTGCGATAAAGAGAGAGGCTGCGCCTCAGTTAGACCATAAGTACTGAAGAGATGAAATAGGGAAAAGTTTTAGTGAATGGCAGTTCGTTACACTGCACCACACCTTGCTGCATTTATGAGCAGTTTCATAGTACTTTGGTCCTGGCGATTAACGTAGCAAGTTAGGCACCGTTGCAAACTTGAAGGTGGTATTCTCTAGGAAAGAAACAATTGCAAGCAACAAGTAACATTTGCTGTAGCTTTTGGTAGGTGAGGCTTGTAATTAAAAATTAAAACTCATTGAGTTCCCGGGCAGAACGGGATGCCGTTGACTCTATAGCGCTCAACCGTCATCCATGAGTATTTCTTCAAGTGAGGGTTCTCAGACAGCTAACCTTCCAGTGGCTCATACGCACGTAAAATAGGGGCCGGCGGCCAACACGAAAAGAGCCAAGGATTTTAGTCGCTCGGGGCTGACATAGAGAATTGACGTTAAGAGACTTATAGAAGGTGTAGTATTAATTTTAACTCCTTCTAGGTTACTTATAGAGCAATTAAGATGATAATATAAATTGAATAAAACACTTAGGAAGAGAAACACTGGTAAAATTAATTTAAATCAGTAATTTTTTCATATCACGCGATAATAATTGCAATCAAAATCGTAGTTTACATCAGCCTGAATAAAATCCATCAAACAACCAGTGTAACAGAAACAAATCTCATGCTAGTGGAATATTATTTCCAATTTTCAAACGTTACTTGCATTTTGAAAGTCCATTTGAATAACTTTCGAGAAAATTTTATGAAATTCTGTAATATTTGTATGCACAATTTCTCTAAAATAAAATATTGATAATCAATTTTACATAATTACATAATTTACATAACTGCAGGTTGAGAAATGATGATGTGTTATACATCTATTATTACCTAATGTGGAACTGTAGCCAAGCTCAACTTCAGTACAGTCGCGTTTGAAGTAAAATATTAAGTGAAATAGTTGCATTGGAGCCAATGAATTCCCAGCACATTATTTTGATTTGGATTAAATCTGCGGTATTTACGGCAAGCATTTCACTATTTTATTTTAATAACTTTGTTTAAGTCTCCCTTATCTACCACAACATAGCCATTCTGCAAAAGACGAGCGGCAAGGATGAGGTATACCAAAAGCCAAGAGAATGATCATATTCAGAAGTTCAAGTCTCCGTTTCCTCAACAAAGGCGATATCACAGGAAAAAAAGGGACTTAGCTATGGTATGATACACTCGTGCAACTCATACACGAGGGTGTTCCCACACAGGATCACCGCGCATAGGAACAGCAAGTCGGGAGAGAAGAGGAAGAATATATGGAAGAAAGATCAGTAAATGTATGACATGGGAAGGAAGCAAAGTGAGCACGAAAGACGTCCCGAAGGCCTAGCTAATGACAACGGCAACCTGCAGGGTCTCCCTGGAGGCGCTGCTCCCCATAACGTAGGATGGGCTAACTGCAACTAACCTAACCCTATGGCCCATCCTTTGCCCCTGACGGGAAAGGCCAAGAGAAACATTGAACCAAAGTATGAGGGTGTTTCCACACTATGGTAATGACTCAATTACCGAATGCCCATATATTACCGAATATAGGTAGGAATCTTATTGCATTCGGTAATAGAAAGGCATTCGGTAATTGAGTCATTACCCTAGATCAAAGCGAACGAGAATTGAAAGTCGGGAAAGAAAGGAAAAACAAAGGAAAACAAAGATAGCAGAAGTATGAAGTAAATAAAAAGGAAATGAAGAAAAGATATCCCGAAAGGTCAAGCTTAAGTAAGAAATACATATATGGGTTCCTTACAAGTGAATCTCGGCGAAGCAAACGATGAGCGTACCAGACGGAATTAACCCTATGGCCCACTTTGTGCCCCCAGGTGGATTTTCTTCTTGAAATAAAACACTTGGAACTAGCTATAATAATATAAGATACAAAATGTGTGCTTTTTCACATTCCTATCATCAGAAACGCTCGTGTTTTTTCGAAAATGAAGGCAACAGCACTTGTAACAAACATTTAGAATTTCAGTTAATTATAGTTTCTTTGCTGTAGATCTGCCAGCCTCCACAGTGAGGCAGATGAAACGAGAGTGTAAGAGTCGGGGGTTGGACACTGTGCATCCTGATTACTGACTGTAGCTAGAGTGCGCAGGTCCCTGAAACATAAAAAATCTATAAATAAATTTATAACATTCCCAGTCCTCGCCAACCACTGGATTTCTGCGACCTTGACAGAAATAAGACACACAATGTCGAGCAAAATCAGAACCTTAGCGTAGAAGAAAACGACTCTTTCGGAAAGCAAATCAAGAAAGAAGAATAGAAAGTTATAATGAGGTCCCACAGGAATGCGACATTCCACAAGGCATAATCCACAGGTCTACACTAACCCTTTGGCACTGAACCAATTTATGTAGTTATGCTCATCAAGAGGCTTCTTTACTACATAAATTCGACATATCAACCGTAACTCTGACTCTACAGTGTACCCGGTGCTGGTATTAATATGTAACCAGAGAGTAATCGTTGCGTTAGCTATAAGAACTGGTTATAGCTTACTAGGTTCGGTTCAGCCGAAAGATACCGAAACCAGCTTATTAAGCACAAATATACATGAATCTTTGGAAAGCCATAACAAAGCAGTAACGTGTATCTCTAGCCGCTCAACGGGAAGAACGTGAAAAATGACAGAGACGAGCAGCACGCACAAGCATCGGTTGAATAGCAGAAGTTTACCGAGCGCATGACAGGAACAGCGCGTCGCTAACGTCAACAGAGCAGCCCTGGCGCTGTCGTCTTGGTAGCGTGGGGACTGTCGACCTTTGCTGGGAATGTTATCGTGTCTCTGCTTGCAGCACAGCCTGTGTTATTTATTGCCGCTGTTGATGTTCTCCGGTATTTTGTTGAAGAGATAGAGAACCTCGTGCTGCATGCGCACCCGTCATGTAAGTTTTACTGCATTTCCTACAGTATGGTCCCAAAAAGAAAATTTAAATGAGATTATTTTACTCAAGTGCGTATCAGAGACGCTATTCCTATTATTACAGTACTATAAAATTTAATTGACCTTAACACCTGAAAAAATTAAGATAGCTATATTGTTTTGCTTTACAAAGGTTTCAAGGTAAAAACCAAAGCCTTGAAATAAAATTTACTTCTAGTCTCGTATGAATGAAAATGAACGTTTCGGCTCTTCGGCCACCGGCAGTACTCTGAAATCAATGGATATGCCAAAAAAGGTACATGGCAAATTACACTTACAGTCGACCGGTAAATTCCATAGTTTGAAAATACATTAGATACACTGAACGTAAAAAATAATACCTACAGCAGTCACTACCCGGCGAGGGTGAGATGACCTGTAAAAATGTTCCAGTAGGTAGACCAGCCAAGGACATGAATGACGATAGACACATGAAGCGCATCCATAAGGGTGTTATCACACTGGGTCAATGCGAATCGGTGTATACGTAAGTCGGGAAAGAAGAGGATGTACAAAGCGAAATGTTGGGAGGATAAAGCAGACAGAGAACGGAAAATCAGTAACTATAAGATGCAATGCGAGAACTCAACCTAGTGTAGGGGAAAGAAATCAACAGCGCAGATCACATGGTGCAGAAAAATCTACATATAGCTAAGTAGTTTCATACTACATCAATATCTACGATGAGCTACAGAGGTGATAGTCTGTATTCAGAAAAATAAAAGCACGCGTCGTGATCGTGAACACGGCCCGAAACCTGCCTGCAGGCTTTCAATTGATTTGCAAGACACGCACTATCACTAGTGTGGACCTGCCTGCCAGTCATAACTGACGTAAAGAATTTGCACCAAGCACAATCCCCCCCCCCCCCACACACACACACTTCTAGTTCACACTCGCGGCCAAATTTCTGCTAAAGCTGGAACCAGTTTTGCAGAAGCGGCACTAAGAAACTATGAGCAATAAGCACAACCGTGTCTCAAGTGTAACAAAGATATGCAACTCAATACGACTAAGTTCCGGGAAAATGCTATTTTTTTAAGACTTCAATTCATCAAGTCCATGTTTTCAAGTTGAATTCTAAGATTTAACTGTATACCTATTTGCTTTAAAAGGACATGAAATATATATATATATATATAGACACACCGAGATATGAATGCATAGTGTTATTATTACATACAGTGTTCCTATATTTTTAATAGAGCTTGTGTACTTATAGCATCTGCTGCGATCCAACAAGAGAACAGATAGTATGACAAACGAGAGGAAAACCGTATGAACCGGAATCTAAAACTGAAAGAAATTGCAAGAGCCGTACAAAAAATTATCAGCAGAAAGAGTGACGAGAGAGCAGCAATGTGGGCGCGAAAGAAAAGGCGTCGTGAAGGTCTGGTTGAGCTTTCCTCTGGATCCACTACTCTGGATGACAGCTCATAACATAAGGATGAGTGAACCCATCTAACCTATATGTCCTATCGCGTGCCCTCTGCCCTCCGACAAGGTCGACGAAAATAAAGGTTTCTATCGTTAACGATGAAAGGGAATATGTGAAAATTATTATTACTCGGTATACCCGTATGTGATCACACGTCACAAGAAGAAAAACAAGTTAACCGAGTTTCTCAGAATAGCAGAGCGGCCGCTGCATATAGTATCCCCCTATCTAGTTCGATGCGCGGCTAGCCAATAATAGATTATTATTATTATATTGAATAGTTTACGCCCCGTTTCCACTACAACGGCATTTTCATAGAGATCGACATGTAAAACTTATATCAGGTTGCAGAAGAAAGCGAAAGTGGGATCCTTATCCGTTCAACTAAATGCCCATCTTACTAAAGTCAATGTTGAAATCGAAACAGTTACAGCTTATCTAGCACCGCCATGGAGTCCGATTTCTATAACTTTGCTATATTTGCTCTCAGTTCATAATGTCCAGTTAAGCTCGGAATTGTGCATAAACTTTGTATTTTTATAAAATATGTAAATTACTCGTTCATCACTACTCAACTTCAAACAACTGTTAATTGTAAGACTTGCAGGGTTATTCAAAAGGTAAGATAATAAATTATTAGAAACAAATTTAATTGTAAATAACTAACAAAAACAGAAGATTTACATGGTTTAAAAATATTCATACCTAACTTAATAATTAATTAATTGTACAAAGCCACTATTTGCAATAACAGCATCCAGACGTAGATGGTACTTAACTACTAGATTCTTAGTTCTGAAAAACATCTTTAGAACTGTTAGCCCATTTCTCACAGCAATTAGTTCCAAATGTTTCTGGGTTTCCTCGCATTCCCATTTTTTTTAAGATGCCCCACAAATTTTCAATCAGATTCAAATCCGGGCTTTGGCTTAGCCATTCCAGACGCTTACATTGTTGTAACCAAACCATTTATCACTGATTTGGCAGTATGTTTTGGATCGTTGTCTTGTTGAAAGGTCATATTTGGGCCCAGGTTGAGAGCTTCCGCAGACTGCTTCTAGTTTTCACTCACCAATTTGATATACTGGTCTTGTTTTATGATGGCAGTAATCTTCACAAGGTTTTCTGTTCCACAGGCCGAGAAACAACCCCAAAACATCAAACTTCCACCCCTATGCTTAAAAGTTTGAAGTGTTTTGGGGTTTAAACGCTTCATCTATGACCAAAAAGCTCAAGCTTCATCTCGTCCGACCAAAGCAATGAAGATCAGAAGCTTACAGCTTTATGTAGATATGCATTGGCAAAAGATAGATGAGGTTTGATGTGCCTATCCTGAAAAAGAGGTGCCTTCCTAGGTCTGCAACCTCTGAGGCCTTCGTTCTTCAATGTCCTCCGTAACGTCGACATTAGATATTTCTATGCCCAAGATGCTGAGATTATTTAATAATATACATAATAAGTGATTCTCGGGTGTATATTTTCCTCTCTCACTTCTGATCTGGCGTCCCTTGGCGACAGTTTTTGTTTCCTCCCTCATCCTGCGCGGTTCTCTAACATCTGAAACTCTCGGTATTTCTGCACTATGCTCTGAACAGTGGAGACAGGAACCAATACTGCGAGGATATTACCTTGTAACCTTTTACCATTCTTGTGAGCATCAAAAATCCGCGCTCAAAGGTCTACGGCAAGCTCTCTTCCTTGCGCCATGTTGACACGATTGGTGCAGGAAGAGGAATATATCAAAATTTGCAAGTGCAACTTCGTAACAGATGTGCGAATGCTCCAGAACAATCTAGAAACACCGCGCTATACACAGAAATTTAATTTGAGAATTATTTTATTAAAGTAACTACCATGCATTTAAAACTAGATGATGAGCAGGGTATGAATAAATTTGAACCTTGCAATTTTCAAGTCACTGTTAAATGTTAGTTTATTTAATATAATTTAAGTTACTTTGTTGTTGAGTTTGAGTCACCAATTGCCAAAACATATTTTCATGTTAATGTTTTCAAAAGTGAGATTTTTTTAATATATAATCATCAAAAGAAAAACCTGACAGGGGGTATGACTAATTTCGAGTTTAACTGTAGCTACAGATTCGGTAGATGATCAATGAAGCACAGGCGAAGCGAGGATTTTTCACGAGGCAGTAGACGCAACCAGTTTTTCTAGCTTTTATTTATTTAACGGAGCCGTTTTTGCTTCTACACAAAAATTGCGATGTATTGAAGGTGTAAAAATTGCGTTGTATTGAAGGTGAATGGAAGGTGTATCGTATGGTAGGTAAGATACAGAGCGAGTAATACAATTAAACTCAATACAGCTTTGCTGCTCGCATGTCATCTAAAGTGGGGAAAGACTGGGCTGCTGAGAGGAATTGAAAGAAAGAGCACTTATCTTTAATGATAATTTGAGTTGGCCGTTGTAGTGCATCTTCCAAAAGCATGATAGTAAGACAATTATGTTAAATGAAGACGGGCCTTCAGAAATACTCGCCGTCATTTTTTACAGCAAGAGTACTTTAGTTCCCAAATAATAAGTAACCTTACGGCTATGGCCAATCCTCTGCCCTCTGAGTGGAGCCACAGTCTGAGCAAATGTGACCTTGACCCGATGCGACGGTTGGCCTTGAACTTGATCTACGAAAGGCGACGTCCAACACTATGTGGCAACCTGAAACCACACTTTTTTGTACAGAAGAGCATCATGTGGTCGAACGTACACTATATAAAACGAGGCAATCGTAAAGCCTTGCGGGTAATTTTTGTAGACAAGCTCGCTGGCAACAATTTCCTACGAAACGTTGTGCTCAAGCTCTTCTCAGATTACGCAGCATTTCCAGTAGAAAAGAAAAAACTTGTAGCTACTACATAAAATTGCTTCATATAAAAAAGAATTTTTTTAAAGTAAGCAAATAGAAATAACGATAATTATTCTAGAAAAAAAATACGGTACGACTAAATACCGATAATGTTGCGGTGTGGGCATGAAAAGTTTGTAAAACGAAGTGGTTAGACAGGAGGCCTATATCCTTTGGAAAATATGAGTAAAATAACCAAAGTTATACAGTTTTGATCATGAAACGTGGGGACTACCAGAATTCAATACACACGCAAAATACTGTAAACGCTAATTCCAGGAGAAGCGTTGGATTGTGGCCGACTCCGACCAAGCTGAACGCAAGATCGTGATTGCATTGCACTATCCACTCGGACCGTAAATCATATTCATAACAGAACTATAAGCCACAAGAGAAGCTGGTTTACGATGTTATCATAGTTTCTACGGCGGCTCAAAATTAAGTTTAAGATAGTACAGTGCAAAACGTCGTAAGCCACTTAGAGAGAAAAAAATTATTATACACTATAAAGGAAAGCAGAACGCACGTATTATGCCAAGGTAACCTAACAGAATGAAACCATGCCAACGAGATCCCAAGTATGACGCACTACAGATATAGTAGAAGAAAACCCCTGACAACCCAATTGCAAAATCTTTCTATTAAAATACAAGAATCGATCGAGCAGGGTAGTCGTACGCGTACCCAGCTACAACTGGCCTATAACTGCGGATAGCATGTTTATACATATAGGTAGCTATTTGGCAATCCACCCGTAAAGACAGCAGAAGAATGTAGGTACACCTACATGCGTGGACACAGCTGTCTGCATCACTCTAAGCGCATAATGAAAATTCATATTTGATGCTTTCAACTAAAGCGTCACGTCGTATACTGCAACTGCGCATTGTCAAAATTAAACAGTAGTCCTATGCTCCTAGTTGAAGACTCCATACCACATACCTCCGTCAAGCAAGACAAGTAATACTAACGAAAATTTCAAATTGGTCCTACAACTTGAATTTCCTTTTTATCCTCGACATTTAGACACCTGTGTCCCCTGTTATTTTCTTGAAGACCCGTAAGGCACTCGTCTCTCTTGGCATTAATAACAGTTCCTGTAGTTTTCTAGAAGATCCATCTGTAACTTTTTGAGTTATACTCCGACAAACATTAAAACAAACATAGTTAAAGACAAACGAACGAACCAATTACCACCAAAATTTGTTTATTTGTGACTTAATATTTCCAACAGTTCCCAAAAATTTCATGAAGCTTCGTTCATAACTTTTTGGGTTATGTTACTGGCAAATATAATATGAAAACACACAAAGGGACTGTCAGGCCAACACAAAACTTTGATCGGCTGCTCTTCCTAACATTAAAAATTGTACAAAGTTCATGAAAATCTGTTCATAATTGGTTAAGTTATGTTACAAAGAAAGACAAAAACAAATGGTTGAACGGATGTTCATCTGTTCCTCCTAACATGCTATAAACTAACATTCCATGTAAATTTAATAAAGATCCGTCAGTAATTTCATGAGTTATCCTGGTAATAGACTAACTTAGACAAGAACACAACCTCATTGGCGGAGGCAGTAATACGATTCCAGCAGGAGTGCAAAAATGTTAAAATGGCATGATCCCTTCTTCACTGAACCGCCAAGTCAGTATAAACCGGATGGACGGATATAATCAGCACGATAAGTATGTCAAGGCACTGACAATATCTGCTGCGAAATAATAGAAGAACTCGGGCTTGGCTGGTTCGTGATTACAGCTGATTGATCGGCGCAGGGGTACTGGAGTTGGAAAGTACGCTGAGGGAAGGGGGTAATAAGCACCTTTCGCACTGGTCCATTCACCTCGGTTTTTATCCAGTACAGTAGATATCTTGCAGGTCAAAAAGTCCCTGGCTACAGACATGTTTGGGTCATGAACTACGCACGTGCTTGTAGAACATACAATCTGGTACTATAGCATTTTCTAATTTCATAAAAAATGAAAAAAAAATAATTATAAAAAAATGTCAGAAATGCTGTATCTTAAGTTCCAAGATGTAAAAAATAAATTTCCAAATATTTATACGGGCGCGCCTTTTAAGTTTTCCTACCCGAGTAACGGTGATCCACACAGAGAGAAAAATGCATTCATCGTCGAGCCCTGAGCAAAACCGAGGCGATGAACATGATAACGAATGTAAACAACGGACACATGTATGAAAAAAACAGGATATACTACTAGTTTCATTGGCGTTGTTCCCTATGTAAAACATTAGTAGTGGGTAATGCACCGAGATACGCGTTTTTGAGGGTAACCTACCCTCGCGGCTACCCTCGCGCGCGAGCTTCCGGTTTGTAACGGCCAATGCACTACCGGTTTAGCGGGGGTCAGGGGGGGCGCTAACCGGAGTGGGCGGGGCCTGGGAAACCGGAAGGGGCGGCGCGATGACCCGGGGGCGCGAGGGGAACCTACCCTCAAAAACACGTATTTCGTATCATTACCCACTACTAACATTTCAGATAGACTATGTTAATCACATTACCCAATGACCTTGTTATCTTTCTTAAGCACCAAGAGGAAATGGTTGTATACTTTTACTTTAAGCCTCCTTTCCAACGATCCAAAGAAAAACCACTCGGCACGTGGAGACTGCCAAGATAAACGTGAAAGCAGCGCTTTAGACCGTACGCTATTGCAAGGTAGAACGTGGGCACGAGATTATGACGTTTCGATCGAAAGGGTAATTGGGAAGAAGGTAACCCTCCTAGACGCGACAGTTCCACAACGTATGATGGGCAACTTAAACTAACTCTAGCTCGGAGGAGTTCCTGTAGGCAACGAAACTCACCTGAACAACTCCAAGAAAAATTCTTACATGCCGACAAAATGACAAATTCATTCACTAGAAACTGCTTTCCTTCCCAATTATTAATGACCCCTCACAGAAATATGCAAATGCATAGATAGCCCATGCAGAGGCAACCTGTAGCACGCAATATTTACAGTCCCGATTGCGTGACGAGGATGTTATTGACCGGCTTGCAGACTGGGCGACTACGCGAGCTATCTGCCCCTGTGTGTTTAATCGACATCGACATAGACGCGATATTTTCAAGGTAGAGCAAAAGGACTGCGTATGTGACAGTGAAATGCTGCTAGAAAGTTAATTCAATAAGTTCAAGCCTTAGTTTTTTTTTATGATCCATAGGAAGCAGCAGAAACAGGAACGATTAGCGACCTCTTAGAAAAAAAACTTACAGCTCATGTATCAATAATCTCCGCTCAACGAAGTAGCGAGTCCGAAAAGTCGCTATTATTTATTATTGGATTAAATGTTTTATCAACCGAGACGCAGCTAGGCGATTAAAGAGTGAAGCTCAATTGAGAAGTGCATTTCGCTTTTCATCAGTAGGAATACTTTATCTCGCTATTCCTACCGGGAACTCTGTTGGCTCAGTGAGCTACTACTGGCAGCATAAAGGTGCAAAGAATAGAAAAAGACACTAGAGTGGACGGCCCCATTCCAGGCATTCCATTCGGGAGAGCGTAGAGCAGTCCCACGGACTAGGTCGGCTATCTCGGTCGACAGCCCACCTTGTGGAACAGAAAGGGAAGCAAAGAGAACCTATACCTAACAAACTAACCTCAGCAGGAACTGCGGCCAGCCGCAACATCCCGTGCGGAGACGGCACTTGGGACAGCCCTTGGGTTCGTGAGATCCTTATACAGTATGTATAATGTGGCAGGGAAAGGCTCGCCAGTATATACCTCTGAGGGCAAAAAGACGCGGATTTGAAGGATAAATACTGTCAGAGTAGGAAAATGAAGGCTGCTATTAGTGCCCTGCTTCTCCTTCGTTTTCTTCAGGCCGTAGGCCTAACTGAAGTCAAGCTGAGACCGGGGCCGAAGTCGAAATAAAAAATACTTCACTGGGACTGGGGCGGCAAAAAAATGTCGAATTTTCATCAATTTTAATTAGGGGCTAACCGAAACTGAAATTACGCGTAGGAGTTGCTGAAAATGATCTGGGCGGGGCCACGACTGACGAAGCTTGCCAGGGTCCGGGTGGCGCTACCGTCGCTCACGACACCTTGTGTGCGTGTTTGTGTACGCAGATCGTGTGCGTGTGAGCGGCATTCAAGTTGGCGCGCCACGCTGCTCGCTGTATCGCTGATTAAGTTAGGTTACGTTAGGTATGATTAGGTATGATTAGGTATGATTAGGTATGATTAGGTATGATTAGGTATGATTAGGTATGATTAGGTATGATTAGGTATGATTAGGTATGATTAGGTATGATTAGGTATGATTAGGTATGGTTAGGTATGATTAGGTATGATTAGGTATGATTAGGTATGATTAGGTATGATTAGGTATGGTTAGGTATGGTTAGGTATGGTTAGGTATGGTTAGGTATGGTTAGGTATGGTTAGGTATGGTTAGGTATGGTTAGGTATGGTTAGGTATGGTTAGGTATGGTTAGGTATGGTTA
>LQNS02000211.1:25750743-25763034 GCA_001587735.2 Parhyale hawaiensis
ATCACCTTTGCCATGCCTGTGTGCGGTCAAGTGGATAAGGTAATGCTCGGCATAATCCGAAAGCGTCAGCACTTGCTGATATCGACTTGATAATATCGGTGATGAGGTGCCGAACGGAAAGATGTAGTCAGAACAATGAGTGCGACTTAGTCCCAACAAACTGAGGCTGTCTCATCACCAGCATCAGCAGCTACAGTGGCAACGAACGAAGTGGCGCGAGTAACGAGAAGTTAAAAATAAGACTTTTTTCACTTTCGGTCAAGGCTCGACCTTTTATTATTATATTGAATAGTGTAAGAGTCTCCGATTCCATTACATCGACGATCTAACAAGGAGATCCAAGGAACATATGGTATAGCTAGTATGTTGAGAGACCTACAATCCATGTACGAAAGTGTTCCCACATGGGATCAACGCGCATGGAAACAGGAGCCGATGAGAAGAAGAAGAAGAACAACAGAAGAAAAAAAAAATCAGGAGAATGAAATCGGAAGGAACTAAAATGGGCATGTAAGGCACGAAAATTTACCAAATGGCTAAGTAACCTACATGTGCAGGGTCCTTGGGGGCCGCTTAGCTCCTTAAACATAGGATAAGCGAAACTAACCTAACCCTGTCGCCCCTGAGGCGAGATTTTACCTTTTAAACGTGAAGGACAGTTGGGTGCTGGTGAAAAGATTCAGCATTTGTTGATCTTATACAATTTGAAGAAGGGAAATTCATTGTAAGGAGTACATAGCCGATGAAAAGAAGCTAACACCAGAGGGCAGCAGTAATTGCAGTAATAGAAAATCCAAACTTCGACTTGTGGGCCGTAGCACTATGTCAATATTTTGGCCAGGAGGTACACCTGGATCGGCCAATCAGAACACACGTCAGCGTGAGGTCCGCTACGTCACAGACTTCACACCAATCAATGAGCCCTTCTCGTTGGATTTCATCAGTGTTAGTAGCATTTGCTTGTAAGGTGGCCGCCTATTTTGTGCTCCTGCTAAGAGTTACGTGTAAAATAATAAGGAGTAGTCAAAAGCTGGAGGCAACTGACCAGTTAACAGTTGAGATGCAATGATAATTGTGTGTATGAAGTTGCATTGAGCTTGCATCGTCAAAAACAAAGTGAGTGTTGTATTTATAAGAATTACTAATGAATACTGCAGATATTCTACCTCGCCAAAAGTTGGTTTTTCCAGCCTATGGTTTCAATTCTGCTATATGTACGGCACACCGATCTACTTCGGCAAAGCATTCTAACCGTTACCGCGCAATGAAAAAAAAAAAATAGCTAAACTCTCCGACCCCAACCATAACAATTCCAAGAATTGACCGGTTACGAATGAAGTCAATGCACATACCTACTTCAACTCGAGACAGAAAATTGAATTGCATAAACATATGGACACAACCATGCCATGGACACAACTGTTTTTTATTACGTAGCGTTTAATTGCATTACATTGGGTAATCGTGTGAAAATTTAGGCCCTTCTATAACTGTGTTTCGAGAGAGGACAACGCAGGGAGAAGTATATCAAGGAAGAAAAAAAAAACATGCACTTCGGAGACAAAAACAAACAAAACAAACAAACAAGCAAACATCATTTATTATCTCGTATACAGGGTACAGTGGATACAACTATCGAGGTTTTCTTTTAGCCTTAATTTTAGAATTTTGACGAACTGGAAGTGTGAAGAGCAGGAGAAGCAGTCCGTGATGAGAGTTAATTTGAGATCCCTCCCCGTGCTTCGCCTGACCTTCTTGATGCTGGAGTGCTCCACGCAGTGTAAATCCGTAGCGTGCCGTCCGGGGAATCGAACCCAGGCTTCCGTTGGTGCGATGCCGAGCCGTTGTCACTTCACCACCGAGAGGGACAAGTCATTTTACAGGACATGTAAGCCACATAGCCATTTAGGGGTAGTGCTGTCCAGGCAGTAAGAGCGCATTACCTTGCTAGAAATGGATTGAGGACGAAGCTATGTGGGTAATATGGGCACGAAAACTCTGAACGTGATTCAGACACTAGGTACTAGCTACACTACGATGAGTAGCACCGTCGTTCATAACAATAAGATTAGGCCTATATATCTCTCCTGGAAACAAAATAAATTTTTAATCATTTTCTAGGCCTTTCAATAACGGCTATTTCATTGTTTGGAAGAATAGGTTCAGTAGTCATACATGCACAATTCTTCACCTTTACCTGCCTCAGCATTGTGGCATATATATATTGAGCACCACACCTAGTGTAACAAAGTAACGTTTCTTTAAACCCATAACTCAGCAATTATCATAGTAACGTCTTGTTACTATGGCGCCAGTTTCGTTATGTTACCCTGTCACGAGTTTCGTCTTGTTACTTACACGATGAAACACGTGACAGCTATATCACGGAACCGGTGTCACCGTAACATGACGAAACCCATAAAAACGCAAGAAAATCGTTAACTCGAGAAGGCGTCTTGCAGCGAATCTCTTGATAGAGTAATACTGCAGTTTTTCTTTCGCTTAAAAAATTGATTGGCTTGATTCAAATGGTTTTTATTTTGTATTTTTATATTTTATTAAAACTAAAATTATGATGGCGCTAACAGGTGTAAAACCATAATTATACTATTTATATACCTACCTGACAGCGGTGAACTATACGTCGTAAAGTTGTACAGCTAGTTTTCTAATATGTAACGAAACAATTAGGCCACTGAACATGGAACAGATTAAACATAATGGTCAAGTAATTAAGACATGGCGCATTTAAAAAAAAAAAGACTTGGATAAGGTCATGACTTCGACCAACCCTTTGCTAAAGTTAAGATCTTCAGTAGCAGAAGAGAATGGTAGGTACAAAACCCGCCTAAACACACGTACGGTACTTGACTTAAATCACAATTTGTTCAACAGCTTCTCAACGAAGCTTGACCCCATTAACTACGAATGACGGAAATATAGGTTCCCGAAAAGTTATAAAAGATACGCACACCGCAGTTTATGGGTTAACACAGCCGAAAACTTTGTAAACTGTCAAAAGTTTTGTAACCTTTCAGTGTTTTTCATAACTGATGGAACAGCTAATTTCAAATACTGAATGCCTTCACATCTAACTCAACCTTAGAAATATGAGTAGCTTATTCCTGTTCATGTTTCGTTATGTGATTTAGTGCCCAATTCACGCAATTCCGCAGATTTAAGAAGTTCTTAGTCAATATAACCCTCCAATTATGATCGCACTAGGGACGATGCCTTTTTCAAGGCAAGCTTCTCATTTACAACAGAGATTTGGATCATAACACCTCACTCAGGGCATGAATTCCTATATTTTCTGCATACCGTATGTTTTTGTGTCAAGATTTAGGAATGAAGCTGTGTTCGTAGTACTTAAATAAATGACGTTCAAAGTTCATCTCTCGCACAATGTCACGGCTCTGTCATTGGTAGCCACCATCTTTAGTACTCCAGCGGTAATTTGTTTATTGCTCTTGATAGCTGATGCAACTTGGAAGGACTTTAGAACGACAGTTAGCTATGTACCGCATTCTCTAAACATCGAGCTTTTTTGAACTTTTTTTTACGAAAACATTATTTTTACTCAAATTGAAATATTTGCTAATCCCTTATCGGAAGATTTCTTCTAGTGCAATAGTGCAAATATGTCATGTTACGCGCATATCCCCCATTAACTAACTAATGAGGAGTCACTATTGCAGAACAAACGATAGGCTTTCATTAAATGCTCTCATAACTACTATAAAATGACATCAAATACCAAATCTCACTTTCAACCCATACCAAATCTCACTTTCAACCCACAGAAGATGGCAATGAGGTCATTGAAAGAAAACCATTCATTTTAAAATCAAGTGAATGCGGAGCTTAACAAGTTAACCGCCTGAGCAAATTGTGGGAACTTTTTCTGTTGCGAGAAGAATTTCCAGCCCAAAATAGGGTTCAGTTCTCTGACAGCAAACACACGAACTGTAAATCCGATCATCATTCTCAACTTTTTAGAGTTATGTCACAGACAAATAAATGAAGTTTTCCTATGTACCACCGGTGGTACATATGGCGCTTAACGGCTGATACACAACGACTTCTTGTGTATCATTATCACATATTTTACCATAATTTTAAAAACATTACAGTCGTCAATTTGATTTTTTAAAATTATTAAGTCTAATTTAAAGTTACACTATTATGCAAAGTTTTATCAAAGTACACCACCTTAGTGAAAATAACCAAGATGCCAAGAAAAACGTGTATTTTCTTTTGGTTTGTTTTCAATATTAAAACTTGACATGAGCACGAGTTTTTTTTTTTTTTAGTTTACATGTCTTTAAAGAAAGCTAGACTGTGGGAACCTCTCGCGGACATCAACCAAAGAATTGTTGAAGCTATAACTAAGGAATGGGTTGAATAGTTAATACTCAAATACCAATCAATAGTATAGTGGCAAGGCATTGTATATATTATAGTAGTATTTAGTCTATAAAGCATACGAAGAAAAAGAATGACAATAATTACCTCCGCCAAAAAGGTAGTTTTCGTCGAGTCTGTTTGTCACCAGGATAACTTAAAAAGTTATGGACGGATTTCAACGAAATTTACGGGGATTGTTAGGCATGTGAAACGTGACAGATGATTAAATTTTGGTGAAAATCCGATCATCTGTTTGTTTGAGTCTGCCTACTTTTTCTGAGTAGTGCCACAATTCACGAAGTTGAGGACAAATTTTCATGAAATTTATATGAGTTGTTAGGTATATTACGAAAAGAAAATCACCAATTTTCGTGATGATCTGTTTATTTGTGTCTTTGTCGCGGTGTTGCTTTTATGCTCGTTAGCACAATTAGCACAATGGGTCTTCATGAAATTTACAGGATTGTTAGAAATATCAAAAGACATTAATGAATAAATTTTGGTGATGATGGGTTGGTTCGTTTGTATGTTTGACTTATGTCTGTCATAATGTTTGTTATTTGTTAGCGGCATAACTCAAAGTTATGAACGGATCTTCAAGAAACTTACAGAAGCTGTTAACACCGTCAAAAGGCACAAATGATTAGATCTTGGTGTTGATAGAAAGAAAATCATGGTTTCTGAACCAATATGAATTTTTCGTTACCGTTACTGTGCGCGTTTGATGCACTGCACCCTCGAGCTGCTCATTAACTTGCTTGGCGACGGTATGCGCTGTCAGAGTGCTCTAGTTGTTATAGTTACTATTGCTAGTTTCACATGGAACAATGCCCTCCTATAGCATACACTTATTATAGAAACAATTTTATTACCGAATTAAGAAACTCTTTACTAATTAAATACTTTAGGGATAAAAGTGTATGGTTACAACTAATATTTGCGGTCTAATCCATATATTTCCGGATGAAATTTTCGATATTAGGTTGTAAAATTTAGCAATGGAATGAAGTGCCAAAGATCCGAATAGTTGATGATCAAGTTCGCAAAGGGACGTCACAAATATATTCTTTTCATGAACGAGAAACTTTTCTCGGCAAAAAAAAGCTTCAACCGTTAAAACAAAATCATAAAGTATAGGCTCAGAGTCACCGTGCCAAAAGAACTTAAAGAAACCTCTGTGGGTAGAAGTCAACGCTGGGTTCAAAGAGGCCACCATCCCGCTAAAGTGGTTTGGTTGGGTGTGTCATCATGGGGTCAAGATCGAGGCTTCAGTTTTACGAAAAAGGGGCTTAAGATTAGAGCTCATATGTACATTGATGACGTTCAAGAATTTTGAATTCATGACCAGTTCTTTGTTGGGTGGAAAAGAATGGAGCTTTCAACAGGATTCGGCATCAGAACGCAAAGCAGAAGTCACTCAGCTGTGGCTCGGCCAGAATGTTCCTTCATTAGGGATAATGAGTGGCCGACTGGAAGCCTGGACTTGAATCCTTTGGGTTACAAACTGAGGTCAGTACTGGAGAATATGGCTTGCTGTAAACCACAGATATCGCGGTTCATTTCAGCACTCGTTTGGTGCTGAAAATTGAGATGGTACCGTAGGGTGGAGCTTTAGCTCCACCCTATTGACAACATGGAGGAAAAAGGTTGAGACGCGTCGATCCTGCAGCCTAGTGCCGCAAGTCACGGTAAATGTTATAGCTGTGACGAAGAGTGAGGCCGCGCCTCAGTTAGACCACAAGTCCTGAAGAGATCAAATGTAGAAAGGTTTTGGTGAATGGCAGTTCGTTACACTGCACCACACCTTGCTGCATTTATGAGCAGTTTCATCAAAGTACTTTGGTCCTGGCGATCAACGTAGCAAGTTGGGCACCGTTGCAAACTTGCAGGTGGTATTCTTTAGGAAAGAGGCCATTACAAGCAACATGAAGCATTCATTGTAGCCTTTGGGAAGTGAGGCTTGTAATTAAAAATTAAACTGATTGAATTCCCGGGCAGAACGGGATGCCGTTGGCTCTAAAGAGCTCAACCGGCATTCATGAGTATTTCTTCAAGTGAGGGTTCTCAGACAGCTAACTTTCCAGTGGCTCGCTCATACGCCCGTAAAATAGGGCCGGCGGCCAACACGAAATGAGCCAAGTTTAGTCGCTCGGGGTAGACATAAAAATTGACGTTAAGAGACTTATAGAAGGTGAAGTATTAATGTTAACTCCTTCTAGGTTACTTATAGAGCAATTAAAATGATAATATGAATAGAATAATTTTTTTAAAAAGAGAAACACTGGCAAAATCAATTTAAATCAGTAATTTTTTCATATCACGCGATAATAATTGCGATTAAAATCGTAATTTACAACAGCCTGAATAAAATCCAACAAACAACCAGGGTAACAGCCAGCAATCTCATGCTAGTCGATTTTATTTCCAATTTTTAAACGCTACTTGCATTTTGAAAGTCCATTTGAATATTTATCGAGAAAATTTTATGAAATTCTGTAATCTTTCTATGCCCAATTTCTCTAAAATAAAATATTGACATTCAATTTTATACGGTAATTCACATAACTACAGCTTGAGAAATGATGAGGATATGTTATACATTTATTATTAGCTACCTAATGTGGATCTCTAGCCAAGCTCAACTTCAGTACAGCCGCGTTCGAAGTAAAATATTTAGTGAAACAGTTGCATGGGCGCCAATGAATTTCCAGCACATTATCGCGGTTTGGATTAAGTCTGCGGTATTTACAACAAGCATTTCACTATTTTATTATAATAATAACTTAATTTAAGCCTCCCTTATCTACCACAACATAGCCATTCTGCAAAAGAGGAGAAGCAAAGGATGAGATACACCAAAGGCCAAGAGAATGATTACATTCAGATGTTCAAGTCTCCGTTTCTGCAACAAAGGCGATATCACTGGAAAGAAGAAGGGACTTAGCTAAAGTATGATACACCCTTGTAACTCATACACGAAGGTGTTCCCACACAGGATCAACGCGCATGGGAACAGCAAGTCGGGAAAGAAGAGGAAGAATGGATGGAGAAAGATCAGTAGATGTATGAGATGGGAAGGAAACAGTGATCACGAAAGACGTCCCGAAGGCCTAGCTAATGGCAACGGCAACCTACAGGGTCTCCCTGGAGGCGCTGCTCCCCAAAACATAGGATGGGCTAGCCCAAACTAACCTAACCATATGGCCCATCCTATGCCCTTGACGAGAAAGGCCAAGAGAAACATTGAACCAATGCACGAGGGTGATTTCACACTAGATCAAAGTGAACGAGAATTAAAAGTCGGGAAAGAAAGGAAAAACAAAGGAAAACAAAGATAGCAGAAGTATGAAGTAAATAAAAAGGAAATGAAGGAAAGATATCCCGAAAGGTCAAGCTTATGTATGTAATACATATATGGGTTCCTTACAAGTGAATCTCGGCGAAACAAACGATGGGCGTACAAGACGGAATTAACCCTATGGCCCACTTTGTGCCCCCAGGTGGATTTTCTTGTTGAAATAAAACACTTGGAACTAGCTATAATAATATAAGATACACAATGTGTGGCTTTTTCACATTCCTATCATCAGAAACGCTCGTGTTTTTCTAAAATGAAGGCAACAGCACTTGTAACAAACATTTAGAATTTCAGTTAATTATAGTTTCTTTGGTGTAGATCTGCCAGCCTCCACAGTGAGGCAGATGAAGCAAAAGTGTGTGCAAGAGTCGAGAGTTGGACACTGTGCAGCCTGATTACTGACAGTAGAGTGCGCAGGTCCCTGAAATATGAAAAATCTATGAATAAATTTACAACATTCCCAGTCCTCGCTAACCACAGGATTTCTGTGACCCTGACAGAAATTAGACACACAATGTCGAGCAAAATCAGAACCTCAGCGTAGAAGATAACGATTCTTTCGGAATGCAAATCAAGAAAGAAGAATAGAAAGTTATTATGAGATCCCACAGGAATGCAACATTGCACAGGGCATAATCTACAGGTCTACTCTAACATTTCGGCACTGAACCGATTTATGTATGATCTTCGAGAGGCTTCTTTACGACATAAATTCGACATAGCCTATCTTATCAACCATAACTCTGAGTCTACAGTGTACCCGGTGCTGGTATTAATATGTCACCAGAGAGTAATCGTTGCGTTAGCTAAGAAACGGTTATAGCCTACTAGGCTCGGTTCAGCTGAAAGATACCGAAACCAGCTTATTAAGCACCAATATACATGATTGTTTGGTATGCCATTACAAAGCAGTGACGCGCTTAACGGGAATAACGTGCAAAATGACAGGGACGAGCAGCACGCACAGGCATCGGTTGAACAGCAGAAGTTCGCCGAGCGCATGACAAGAACAGCGCGTCGCTAACGTCAACAGAGCAGCCCTGGCACGGTCGTCTTGGTAGCGTGGGGACTGTCGACCTTTGCTGAGACTGTTATCGTGTCTCTGCTTGCAGCACAGCCTGTGTTATTTATTGCCGCTATTGATGTTCTCCGGTATTTTGTTGAAGAGGTAGAGAATCTTGTGCTGCGTGGGCACCCGCAATGCAAGTTTTGGTGTATTTCCTACGGTGTCGTCCACAAAACGAAAATTTAAATGAGATTATTTTACTCAAGTGCGTATCAGAAACACTAATCCTATTATTACAGAACTATAAAATTTAATTGAGCTTAACACCTGAAAAAATTAAGATAGCTATGTTGTTTTGCTTTACAAAGGTTTCAAGGTAAAAACCATAGACTTGAATTAATATTTACTTTTAGTCTCTTATGAATGAAAATGAACGCTTCGACTCTTCGGCCACCGGCAGTAATCTGAAATCAATGGATATGCGAAAAAAAGGTACATGGCAAATTACACTTACAGTCGACCGGTAAATTCCATTTTAAGAAAATACATTAGATACACTGAACGTAAAAATAATACCTACAGCAGTCACTACCTGGCGAGGGTGAGATGACCTGTAAAAATGTTGCAGTAGTAGACCAGCCAACGACATGAATGACGATAGACACATGAAGCGCATCCATAAGGGTGTTCCCACACTGGGTCAGTGCGAATCGGTATAGGCCTATACGTAGAGTAGAATCGGTATAGGCCTATACGTAGAGTAGAATCGGCATAGTCCTATACGTAGAGTAGAATCAGTATAGGCCTATACGTAGAGTAGAATCTGTATAGGCCTATACGTAGAGTAGAATCTGTATAGGCCTATACGTAGAGTCGGGAAAGAAGAGGATGTACAGAGCGAAATGTTGGGAGGATAAAGCAGACAGAGAACTGAAAATCAGTAACTATAAGATGAGATGCAAGAACTCATCCTGGTGTAGGGGAAAGAAATCAACAGCGCAGATCACATGGTGCATAAAAAGCTACATATAGCAAAGTAATTCCATACTACATCAATATCTACGATCATCTACAGAGGTGATAGTCTGTATTCAGAAAAATAAAAGCACGTGTCGTGATCGTGAACGCGGCCCGAAAACAGCCTGCAGGCTTTCAATTGATTCGCAAGACACGCGCTATCACCAGTGTGGACCTGCCTGTCAGTCAAGACTGACGCACAGAATTTGTACCAAGCACAACCCCCCCCCCCCCAACACACACGCTTTTAGTTCACGCTAGCGGCTAAATTTCTGCTAAAGCTGAAACCAGTTTTGCAGAAACGGCACTAAGAAACTATGAGCAATAAGCACAACCGTGTCTCAGGCGTAACCAAAATATGCCACACAATACGACTAAGTTCTGGAAATATGCTATTTTGAACCCTAAGACTTCAATTCATTAAGTCCATATTTTCAAGTTGAATCCTTAGGATTTAACTTTATGCCTATTTGCTTTAAAAGGACATGAAATATATATATATGTATATACACCGAGATATGAATGCACAGTGTTATTTATTGCATACAGTGTTCCAATATTCTTAATTGAGCTTCCGCACCTACAGCATCTGCTGCGATCCAACGGGAGAACAGATAGTATGTATGACAAACAAGAGGAAAACCATATGAATCGGAATACAAAGCTGAAAGAAATGGTAAGAGCCGTAGAAAATATCATCAGCAGAAGTATTGACGAGAGAGCTGCAATGTGGGCGTGAAAGAAAAGGCGTCGTGAAGGTCTGGCTGAGCTTTCCTCTGGATCCACTACTCTGGATAACTGCTCATAACATAAGGATGAATGAACATAGCTTACCTATGTCCTATCGCGTGCCCTCCGACAAGGTCGACGAAAATAAAGGTTTCTATCGTTAATGATGAGAGGGAATACGATGTGAAAATTATTATTACTCGGTATACCCGTATGTGATCACACGTCACAAGAAGAAAAACAAGTTACCCCGAGTATCCCATAACAGCAAAGCTGCCGTTGCATAAGGTATCACCCTATTTAGTTCGATGCGCGACTAGCCAAGAATAGATTATTATTATACTGAATAGTTTACGCCCCGTTACCACTACAACGGCATTTTCATAGAGATCGACATGTAATGCTTATATCAGGCTGCAGAAGAAAGCGATAGTGGGATCCTTATCCACTTTTCACAGCAATTAGTTCCAAATGATTCTGGGTTTCCTCGCATTCCCACTTTTCTTGAAGGTGCCCCACAAATTTTCAATCAGATTCAAATCCGGGCTTTGGCTTAGCCACTCCAGACGCTTACATACATAGTCACCAAACCATTCATCACTGATTTGGCAGTATGTTTTGGATCGTTGTCTTGTTGAAAGGTCATATTTGGGCCCAGGTTGAGAGCTTCCGCAGACTGCTTCTAGTTTTCATTCACCAATTTGATATACTGGTCTTCTTTTATGATGGCAGTTATCTTCTCTAGGTTTTCTGTTCCACAGGCCGAGAAACAATCCCAAAACATCAAACTTCCACCCCCATGCTTAAAAGTTTGAAGTGTTTTTGGGTTTAAAAGCTTCACCTATGACCAAAAGGCTCAAGCTTCATCTCGTCCGACCAAAGCAAAGAAGATCAAAAGCTTACAGCTTTATGCAGGTATTCATTGGCAAAAGATAATGAGGTTTGATGTGCCTATCCTGAAGAAGAGGTGCCTTCCTAGGTCTGCAACCTCTGAGGCCTTCGTTCTTCAATGTCCTCCGTAACGTCGACTTAGATATTTTTATGCCCAAGATACTGAGATTAATTAATAAGGGATTCTCGGGTTGATATTAACCTCTCTCACTACTGATCTGGCGTCCCTTGGCGACAGTTTTTATTTCCTCCCTCATCCTGCGCGTTTCTCTAACATCTGAAACTCCCGGTATTCCTGCACTATGCTCTGAACAGTAGAGACAGGAACCAAATACTGCGAGGATATTACCTTGTAACCTTTACCATTCTTGTGAGCATCAAAAATCCGCGCTTCAAGGTCTACGACAAGCTCTCTTCCTTGCGCCATGTTGACACGATTGTTGCAGGAAGAGGAATATACCAAAATTTGCAAGTGCAACCTCGTAATAGATGTGCGAATGCTCTAGAACAATCTAGAAACACCGCGCTATACACAGAAATTTAATTTGAGAATTATTTTATTAAAATAACTACCATGCATTTAAAACTAGATGATGAGCAGGGTATGAATAAATTTGAACCTTGCAATTTTCAAATCACTGTTAAATGTTAGTTTATTTAATATAATTTAAGTTACTTTGTTGTTTAGTTTGAGCCACCAATTGCCAAAAAATATTTTCATGTTAATGTCTTCAAAAAGTGAAATTTTTTAATATATAATCATCAAAAGAAAAACCTGACAGGGGGTATGACTAATTTCGAGTTTAACTGTAGCTACTGATTCGCTAGATGATAAACAAAGCACAGGCGAAGCGATAATTTTTTACGGGGCAGTTGACACAAC
>LQNS02000211.1:25763044-25795854 GCA_001587735.2 Parhyale hawaiensis
ACCTGACAGGGGGTATGACTAATTTCGAGTTTAACTGTAGCTACTGATTCGCTAGATGATAAACAAAGCACAGGCGAAGCGATAATTTTTTACGGGGCAGTTGACACAACCAGTTTTTTCCAGCTTCTCTTATTTTTTTTTGACGGAGCCGTCTTCGCTTCAAGACAAAAATTACGATGTATTGAAGGTGTAAAAATTGCAATGTATTGAAGGTGTAGTGTATTGTATGGTAGGTAAGATACACAGCGGGTAATACAATTAAATTCTATAAAGCTTTGCTGCTCGCTAATATAAGCTTTTTTTGCATGTCATCTAAAGTGGGGAAAGACTGGGCTGCTGAGAGGAATTGAAAGAAAGAGTACTTATCTTTAATGATAATTTGAGTTGGCCGTTGTAGTGCATCTTTCAAATCATGTTAGTAAAAATAGTATGTTAACTGAAGACGGGCCTTAATTCTGAAATACTCGCCGTTATATTTGACAGCAGGGGTACTTTAGTTCCCAAATAATAAATAACCTTATGGCTATGGCCAATCCTCTGCCCTCTGAGTGGAGCCACAGTCTTTGCAAATGTGACCTTGACCCGATGCGACGGTTGGCATTGAACTTGATCTACGAAAGGCGACGTCCAACACTATGAGGCAACCTGAAACCATACTTTTTTGTAAAGTAGACCATTATGTGGTCGAATGTACACTATATAAAACGAGGCAATCGTAAAGGTTTGCGGGTAATTTTTGTAAACAAGCTCGCTGGCAACAATTTCCTATCAAACGTTGTGCTCAGGCCCTTCTCAGATTACGCAGTATTTCCAGTAGAAAATAAAAGACTAGTAACTACTAAATAATTGCTTCAGACACCGTTTATTGTGCCAAATATAAAAATGAAGTTTTTAAAGCGACTAAAAATAATGATAATTATTCTAGAAAAAAAATACGGTACGACTGAATACCGATAATATTGAGGTGTGGATATAAAAGTTTGTAAAACGAAGTGGTAAGACAGGAGGCCTATATCCTGTGGAAAATATGAGTAAAATAACCAAAGTTATACAGTTTTAATCATGAAACGTGGGGACTACCAGAATTCAATACACACGCAAAATACTGTAAACGCTAATTCCAGGAAAAGCGTTGGATTATGGTAGGCTCTAAGCTGAACGCAAAATCGTGATTGCATTGCACATGGCTATCCACACAGGCCGTATATCATATTCATAAGCCACAAAAGAAGCTGTTTACGATATTATGATAGTTTCTACGGTGGCTCAAAATTAAGTTTAAGATAGTACAGAGCAAAACGGCGTAAACCACTTAGAGAGAAAAAATATTATACACAATAACGGAAAGAAGAAGGCACGCATTATGCCAAGGAAACCTAACAGAATGTAACCATGCCAACGAGATCCTAAGTATAACGCACTACAGATATAATAGTAAAAAAAAAAACCCACAACCCTATTGCAAAAACTGTCCATTAAAATACAAGAATCGATCGAGCAGGGTAGTCGTCCGCGTACGCAGCCACAACTGGCCTATAACTGCGGATGGCATGTTTATGCATATAGATAGCTATTTGGTAATTCCACCCGTAAAGATAGCAGAAGAATGTAGGTACACCTACAAGCGTGGGCACAGCTGTCTGCATCACACCAAGCGCATAATGAAAATTAAAATTTGATGCTTTCAACTAAAGCGTCACGTCGTATACTGCAACTGCGCATTGTCAAAATTAAAAAGTATTCCTAACGAAAATTTCAAATTGGTCCTACAACCAGGATTTCCTTTTTATCCTCGACATTTAGACACCTGTGTCCCCTGTCATTTTCTTCAAGACCCGTAAGCCACTCGTCTCTCTTGGCATTAATAACAGTTCCTGTAGTTTTCTAGAAGATCAATCTGTAACTTTATGAGTTATGCTCCGAGAAACATTAAAACAAACATAGTTAACCCTTTCAGTACTGACGGCATCTTCGGATGCCGCATCAAAGATTTGATTATTAAAATCAGTGCGTGTGTTGTTTCCTTCTCTGGAAATTTGGACAACACATTTAACAACCCGTCTGAAGTCAGTACTAGTATTTTATCTACGACTGAACTATACTGTACGTAAGCTCAAGTGGCTACAGTGATAGTGTCTTCTATGAGCTTCTTCTAGAACCTCACAGCAAGAGCGGAGTTTTCGTAGAAAAAGGGTTAAAGACGAACGAGCCAATTACCACCAAAATTTGTTTATTTGTGACTTAACATTTTCAACAGTTGCCGAAAATTTCATGAAGCTTCGTTCATAACTTTCTGGGTTATGTATGTTACTGGCAAATATGAAAACACACAAAGGGACTGTCAGGCCAACACAAAACTTTGATCGGCTGCTCTTCGTAACATTAAAAATTTTACAAAGTTCATGAAAATCTGTACATAAATGGTTGAGTTCTGTTACAAAAAAAAAAAAAATGGTTGAACGGATGTTCATCTGTTCCTCCTAACATGCTACAAACTAACATTCCATGTAAATTTAATAAAGATCCGTCAGTAATTTCATGAGTTATTTAGGTAACAGACAAACGTAGACAAGAACACAACCTCCTTGACGGAGGCAGTAATACGATTCCAGCTCGAGTGCAAAAATGTTAAAATGGCATGATCCCTTCTTCACTGAACCGCCAAGTCAGTATAAACCGGATGGACGGATATAATCAGCACAATAAGTATGTCAAGGCACTGACAATATCTGCTGCGAAATAATAGAAGAACCCGGGCTTGGCTGGTTCGTGATTACAGCTGATTGATCGGCGCAGGGGTACTGGAGTTGGAAAGTACGCTGAGGGAAGGGGGTAATAAGCCCCTTTCGCACTGGTCCATTCACCTCGGTTTTTATCCAGTACAGTAGATATATTGCAGGTCAAAAAGTCCCTTGCTACGGACACGTTTGGGTCATGACCTACGCACGTGCATTTAGAAGATACAATCTGGTACTATAGCATTTTCTAATTTCATAAAAATAGAAAAATAATTATAAGGAAAAATGCCAGAAATGCCGTATCTCAAGTTTCAAGATGTAAAAAAAAAAAAGAATTTTCAAATATTTATATAAAGCGCGCCGCTTAAGTTTCCTACCCGAGGTAACGGTGATCCACAGAGAGAGAAAAAAATGCATTCATCGTCGAGCCCTGAGCAAAACCGAGGAGATGAACATGATAACGAATGTGGAAAACGGACACATGTATGAAAAAAAAACAGGATATACTACTAGTTTCAGTAGCGTAGTTCCCTATCTAAAACATTTCACATAGACTATGTTAATCACATTACCCTATGACCTTGTTATCTTTCTTAAGCACCTAGAGGAAATGGTTGTATACTCTTAGTTTAAGCCTCCTTTCCAACGATGCAAAGAAAAACCCCTCGACACATGGAGCCTGCCAAGATAAACGTAAAAGCAACGCTTTAGACCAACGTCAGGAGCAAGAGGAAGAAGAGCATGTACGCTATTGCAAGGTAGAACGTGGGCACGAGATTATGACGTTTCGATCGAAAGGATAGTTGGGAATAAGGTAACCCTCCTAGACGCACCAGTTCCACAACGTATAATGGGCAACTTAAACTAACTCTAGCTCGGAGGAGTTGCTGTAGGCAACGAAACCCACCTGAACAACTCCAAGATAAATTCTTACATGACAACAAAATGATAAATTCACTGACTAGAAACTGCTTTCCTACCCAATTATTACTGGTCCCTCACAGAAATGTGCAAATGCAAAAAAAGCCCATGTAAAGGCAACCTGTAGCGCGCAATTTCTACCGTCCCGATTGCGTGACAAGGATGTTATTGACCAGCTTGCAGACTGGGCGACTACGCAAGCTAACGGCCCTGTGTGTTCAATCGACAAAGACGCGATATTTTTCAAGGTAGAGCAAAAGGACTGCGTACGTGACAGTGAAATGCTGCTAGAAAATTAATTCAATGAGAAGTTCAAGCCTTAGTTCTTTTGATGATCCATGGGAAGCAGCGGAAACATGAACGATTAGCGGCTTCTTAGAAAAAAGGTTTACAGCTCATGTATCAATAATCTCCGCTCAACGAAGCAGCGATTCCAAAAAGACGCTATTATTATTATTATTACTATTATCAGATTCAATGATTATCAACCGAGACGCAGCTAGGCGATTAAAGAGTGAAGCTCAACAGAGAAGTATATTTCGCTTTTCATCACTAGGAATGCTTTATCTCGCTATTCCTACCGGGAACTCGGTTGGCTCCTTGAGCTACTACTGGCAGGATAAAGGCGCAAAGAATAGAAAAAGACACTCGAGAGGACGGCCCCATTCCAGGCATTCCATTCGAGAGAAAGTAGAGCAGTCCCACGGACTAGGTCGGCTATCTCGGTAGACAGCCCACCCTGTAGAACAGAAAGGGAAGTATAGAGAACCTACATAACAAACTAGCCTCGGCAGGAACTGCGGCCAGCCGCAACATCTCTTGCGGAAACGGCACTCGGGACATCCCTTGGGTTCGTGATGTCCTTATATGTATATTGTGGCAGGGAAAGGCTCGCCAGAATATACCTCTGAGGGCAAAAAGACGCGGATTTGAAGGATAAATACTGTCAGAGTAGGAAAATGAAGGCTGCTATTAGTGCCATACTTCTCCTTCCTTTTCTCCAGGCCGCAGACTTACTGAAGTCAAGCTAACCCACGGAGTCTACAAAAGGTAGTGACCGATAGAGGCTGAAGTTTGGCTGAGACCGGGGCCAAAGTCGAAAAAAGAATTACTTCACTGGGACCGGGGTGGCAAAAATTTCGAAATTTACATCAATTTTAACTAGGGGCTAACCGAAACTGAAATTACGCATGGGGTATGAGTTACAGTTACTGAAAATTATCTGGGCGGGGCCACGACTGACGAAGCTTGCCAGGGTCTGGGTGGCAAAAAAAAAAAGGCCTCACCGGTTTGTCTATAACCTACTGGCACCGAATGCTTATGACTCTACCTCAGAGGAGGGCAATTTTGCCACAATTACCACCGAAGAATTCGTGTCTCATAAAATATAATGAAAAGTGTTGATGGTTAAACGGTTAGTTTTAAGCCAACACTGCAACTAGAGAACTTTTACCTAGGCAATCACATTTCCACTGGCAAAAGTAGAAACTGATCCTTTCTACCGGCGCTGCAGCAAATTATTTTAATTTTAGCATGAGAAACTACAAGGCGTGCTTGTGTCGGTGTCGCCTGACATGTTGAGAAATCCCGTCGAAATAACGCTCCCTTCAAATGTTCCAGTTTCTCATTAGCTCAAATTAGACTTGGCTATTGAAGTAAGCTCAAGCCTTGGACTGGCAAGTCCAACAATGGCTGAAAGAAAAATCCGCATGTGAGCATCCGAAGACCTTGACCTGCCACAGAGTTGTTCCTATGTCAACATTGATCCGTGAAGCAAGGCTGGAGAACCGGTTCTTCAGTTACATAACTATTCAGTGGATCTTCCAACTTGTTTAAGTTTCTGTAGTATTGTCATATAAGTCTAGGTCTCCCTAGACACAAGTATGATGTTTCAAGAGAGAAAAAATATGATATTTTGAAGTTCAAGTTTCCGTTTCCACAAAAAAAAAGCGATATCACAGAGGAAGAAGAGGGCATATAGTACGGCTATAATCACGTGGAACCGATGCACGAAGGTGTTCCCAAACAGGAGCAATGCGCATTGAAACAGCAAGTTGGGAAAGAAGAGGAAGAACAGGATAAAGCATGAGCAAGTAGGAGTATGAAATCGGGAAGGAAGCAAAGTGGACACGAAAGAGAGACGCCCCGAAGGCCTTGCTAATGGCTGAGGTAACCTACACGGACCTCCTGGGGTTGCCTGGCCGCGCTATAGTCTCTCACGACGGAAACGTGTGCGTTTTGTGTACGCAGATCGTGTGCACGTGAGCGACGTTCAAGTTGGTGCGCCAAGCTGCTCGGTGTATCGCTGATTAAGTTGGGTTAGGTTAGGTATCGTTAGGTAAGGTTAGAAAAGTTAGATTGGGTTAGGTTAGTTTGGGTTAGGTAAGGTTAGATTAGAAGGTTAGGTAAGGAGGTTAGGTTAGGTAAGGATAGGTTAGGTTATGCTAGGTTAGGTTAGGCTAGGTTAGGTTAGGCTATGTAGTGTTTATTTTCGTGGTGGCGCGCGCAGGAAAGCTTACGTGAACGCAAAATCGTTGCGAGAGAGGATAGTGCTGCCTGGCCCCGTAGCATATTATGGACGACCCTACACTAAGTCACTAACCTAACCCTACGGCCCATCCCATGCCCCAGACGGGGTCCCACGCGTCATTAAAGGGCATAGGCACAGCGAGTTAGGAGAGAAGAGGAGGATCACCAGAAGAAAGCACCATCAGGATGAGTACGAAAATGAAAGAAAGTAAAGTGGACACGAAAGATGGACGTCTCGAAGGCTTAGCTATGGCAACAGACAGGATCCCTCTGGGGCACTGTTCCCCTTAGCATTATAATTATAGTCATAGTTTTACCACTGTATCCACTACAGTATTATCATCTTACAAACTTAACCACCCCAACTGCTCCCCATAGCATAGGATGGGAGAACTAGAAGAGGGAATTGGTTGCGTGTTCAACTGCACTGCATCTATAAAAAAAAATCCATACAATATCACTGAGCTACGGCGACAGCCACAATGCGTGTGACATTTTTACTCTCCTAACAAAACCGTGAAAGATCTGCGACATTAGTATAATGCCACCCACAGACGTTAGCATAGAGAATTGCCTGATGTATTCCCTGATGTGATGCTATAACACGGTGACTTATTTGCCCTGTGTTACATGCAAACATACGCGAGCTCTCATTCGATTTGGCACGCATATTTTAGCGCTATTGGCACTTTCATTGCGGGTGTTGTGAGAAAAAAAGTGATATAAAGCTTTCACTGGACACGAAACTTCGGTATCTATTTTTGCTCCGTTGAAGATACTACTGTACCCAAAATAAAACGAATAGCTGGCAGTAGACGGACCAACAGGCCCATTCCTAGAGAGTGGCCGGGATTTACACTCCGGCCCTCTATGAGCTATTGATTCGCCGAAGACTTCTGATGAGGAAGAGGAGGAGAAGAAGAATACAACTATAAACCAGGCATGGAGTTAATCTCGCAAGCCCAATAAAGGCAGATCCAGGGAGCTCGGAAACGTTTATTCATGGCATGAAATATGGATATTGGTGGCTTAGCAGCTTCGTCCGTTAGGAGTTAAGTAGATACTCCTGGAGGAGTTCGTACCTGTGGAAGATGTTGTTCTCAATGTTTCTCGGAACGATTTTCAACTGCATTGATCGACTCTGCACCAACAAGTTGGTAGGGTAGTCTATTTCAAATTTTCACTATAAAGTATGGGAAAAATTACTGTCTGAAGGTATTTCTTCGATCTTTATGCCTGAGTTTCTGAAAGTTGTTTCGCAAGCCATCACTAATGTCTCTCTCAAAGAGTTTTGTTGTAGGCACGTCGTTGAAGCCATTAAAATACTTGAATACTTTTATTAGTTGCCTCTAGAGTGGTCGGCCCTATTCGAGGCCTTCCACACGAGAGAGAGAGAGTAGAGAAGTCCCCCGAACCAGGTGGGCTAGCTCGATCTACAGCCCACCTCGAGGAACGGAAAGGAAAAATAGACAACCTACCGAACTTCACAACACTAACCTTGTCAGCAGGAACTACAGTAGCTGCAGCATCCCCTGCGGAAAAGGCACTTGGGACCGTAGAACTATAGAATACTGTAACATCAGTAGGAGCACTCACGTGTGCACCATGACCTGAAAGTTTTATATCTGTGTTGCAGATATTAACTGTGTGACACTGTAGAAAAGCAACCCTTGTCATGGACGTTCGTCAGAAGCAGTGATGCCCTATTAAATTCCTCCATGCAGAAAAAATGAACTTTTACGAAGCCGATGCAGTTTATGTTAGCACAGTTCGGAGATGGGTTTATCGGTTTCAGTGTGGTGACAGATGTGAGTGACAAAGTGCACTCCGAACCCCCATATACAGCCACCACCCCCGGAAAATAAAGTGCGATCCCGACGCCCATGCTCAGCCACCACTAAGGAAAAAGTGCGCCTCGATCAACTCGTCCGCAACGGTCTGCAGATAGCAGTGAATGAAATGCGTGTAGCGTTCCATGTGGGTGTCAACCTTGACCGTTAAGTTGAAAGGCTAACGAAACTGAAGGCCCGGATTGATTGCCCGTGCAAGGCCAGAAAAATGAAGTACTGTAAAAGTCCACATTTCCTGACAACATCATTTCCAGACACATGATATCCAGACACGTTTTCCTCTTATACTCTTACGGTTTATAAGAATGCTCTTCTTGCAAAACAAGTTGTGAACTTCAAGGAAAAAAATTCCAGCATGAGTGAATATATACATGCTAGATCAGTTCAAAAGTGTTTGGCAATTAAAAAATGAAAGCAGCTGAAGTAAGGGAAACAGTGAAAGATTCTATGAATGCTCATGAAACCGATGAATTAAACTTTATTATAAATTTACATGTTCAAGTAAGCGTAATGCATTCACTCCTATCATTTACTACTTGCACTCTATAACGTAAATATTTGTAATTAGCAGTTCGAGTTTTTTCCATGAATATTTACTGAAATCAGGGAGTAATTATAACGGGTGGAACAGCAAGTATACGAAAAATTATCATGTGTATTACCGTCTATTCTGCTTAACCTAGACGTTCTACTGAGAGCTCAGTACAAGCCTGTAATATAGGTATTGCATTGAGGACCATCATTAATAGGTATTTTTCATCTTATAATGCAGATAAGTGTGTCGTGCTACTGCAGCAAACCGCTGGCATAAAAACTTTGGGTGGAAGCAATGGTAGCAAACATATTCTTATGACAAGTTCATACGTCATTCGTTCATCCACTTGTCAAAATGTGTTACTGTACCCTAGGAATAGCCAAAAAGTGCACATTTTTTTAGTTTTAGTTCGCACCAAAGCTAAAAAGAGTGCCTTGCTTTGGAAGACCGTCCTCTGGATAGATAAACAACCCGTTTAATTCTCGTACTCAATGCAGGGGGAATTCTTCTCGGTTTACCACTAGATTTCGCTGTTCCACAACTCTCAGGGTCCTTTACGAAGTTGCAAGCCCCAGTTTTACTGAGGTGAAACTCAGCTGCGATTGTACGTTGCGACAACCCTTGCTTATGTAGTTCAACATTTCGACCACGTTCTAATTCAAAGCGTTTGCTTGCTTGGGTATAGTGACACCTTCACACTATCAATGCAAACCTGTAACTGCTCTCGCCAGAAATGACCATAGAACTAAACATTTATTACCCTGGGCTTATAATTTTGATCCAACTGAAAAACATACATTCAACAAAATCTACACATCTTGATAAATTGTTACAGCAGGTATTTTTCTTCTTTCTCGCCCTCTACCCTTAGTAATTACTGATCCCTAGTTGAATTTATCACTGAAACGTTATTTTCTATCTTTTCATGAGGTCTTAAACTTTTGATTAGGGGTTCACATATGTATTCCCCTAATAGGGAGAACAGCACATTCATGTATGTATTACGTTCTTGGATGGGGACATCTTCACAACTACGAAAATAAGCACATGTCCTCCCTCGGAAATAGCGGTATCCATCTCTACCTAAAGAGGACGTGAAAAAAATCTACTTATCGTTCCGACGTCTTCTTGATAGTAAAACGAGTTTTGGATTCTACCACCCACCACTACTGACCAGAAATCTAGTGCAGAAGGCTTGCCCAATGGGCTCTCGAGGTTAGGCCGAGAACCTTGTAGATTAATTAGGTGGCGCATGACTGGTTTGTCTAGTGTTTTAAAGACGTATATTACTTTGAATATTAGCAAAACCAGACCTGCGCTACCTAGCCTACAAGGTTCTCGGCCTAACCTGGAGAGCTCATTGTCGGTTAGCTATTCGTTACTTAGTGGCAATCTTTCATTGACTTTTCTTAGCGTCGATCTTTGATTGGCATTACTTAGCGTCGTCATAAAAAAATATAAACGCTAATAAAAGCAAATCAAAGATTGACGCTAAGTAAGACCAAGCAAAGATTGACGCTAAGTAAGACCAATCAAAGATTGACGCTAAGTAATAAACGCACATGGAAACGTTATATGGGTATATATAACGTGTTCTCATTCTCCCCAATAGTGGAATATATATATAAATAAATCGTGAATTTAAATTACCTAATATTATATATCATATGGCAAACGGTCCAGGTGAAGAAGTCTAACAATTGCCTATTTTGCAGGAGAGGTGCGAGCTACAGGTGCAGTACGACGAATTAGAAATTTCTCAAGTTGGCGACAAGCTGTGCAGCAGCCAACCTTGGCAGCAACGAGATACCCAGGCCAATCCTTATGAATTGACAGGCTTTACAGTAAACCACGTCACAAAAGAGGGATAAGATTTGCGATACCTTCCGTCTATAGTGAAGGACAAGCTCACACGCGAAGTTGCAGATCTACAGTGAATGGACCATCGCTGTCGTCGACTTCACATTTCTAGAAGAGGACTTGCTCCAACTCTCAGCTTCAAATTCACAGTGTAACAGCGACCACCTCTCATCATATAAATTATCGTCCTCCACGTACTCTGTTCCTTATTTACCATTATTTCTTTTGTCCTTCACCTACAATATTCATCAATTACTGTTTCGTCTCATTTTATTTATTTGCAACTGCTTTTTTCGTCGTGTATATTCCACTTCTTCACTTATCAATGCTTTTTTCGCCTTTTCTTTCACCGATATTTTGCCGTAAAACGTTCCTACATCCTTCAGTCACCTTCTTCTACGATGTAACATCAAGTACATTTTTAAGAGCTCCTAAAAATAAGGAAGACAATTCCACATTATAAAGGGGAATAGACTGGAAACTTTCGGTCCAATATAGTGTTAATTATCTATACTCGCATATTAACGCGCTACTGATTACTAACGATTCAGATGGGACCGTAATATGCTCAAGCTTTTTACATGAAATTATGTCAATGGTATTGAAATTTAGCGCTATAGAGGAATTTGATATTTAGCAACACACACTATATAGATACTAGGGCATTTCAATTTATTTCCTAGAACTTTTCTTCTTGCTCAGTTCACATGCTAATGATAGAAGTTCAAATTTTCTGTGTTAAAAATTGCGATTGCACGACGGTAAAATTTATTAGTTCGCAGCCCAGTGCGTTAACAGGTGGAAGTATCAAAATTAAGGACGATTCTATATAGATTTCTTCGACTCCCACACTCTAGGAAACACAGAAAATGAAAAGCATCAACTGTGTCAGCAAAGCTAGAGCTGTACCGAGGTTATATTCGCATTACATCGATAAACAGTCATTGAAAAAAATAAACCATATAATTCAACGGTAACTTTTTTAGCATAAAACATTGCACACTTAAATATAGTTTGCTAATAAACTTAAAATTTCCAGATAAAAAAACTCGAAACGCAAGATTCACCATGTCGGACGACTGCTACAACGGATACAAGACCACCATACAGTTGGCACCTGTCATTATAAACGGTACCCAAAAATGGCTCATGTACAGAAAGTACACCCGTTGCCCTACTGACCCAGGACCCATAGTAGCGGCCGTTTTTCTAACCCTCATTTTCCTAGCCGCAGTTCTCTTAGCATTAATGGTCATAGTTACCATAGCTACTAGTTATACACTCAAGAAATTTTTATACTCTAGCATTATCATAAATATCTGCAGTGCAATTGTAGTTGATAGCTTTTTGAACATGACCATAGCAGTAGCGTATGTGTCGACTGCTCCATGGCAGTTCGGATATATAGCATGTTACATAAATTCATTTTTTATGTTGTTTATTACACTGGAAATGATTCTCTCCGTCGCATTGTTTGCGTTTGACAGAATATTTGTGTTGAAAAAATATGCACCGTACCTGAGCCTGTCTCAGAACAAGCTTTCCGCCATCATCTTTCTCACTTGGATAGTAAGTTTGTGCTTTGCACTGCCTGTTGTAATTGATTTTACTAGTTTGCCGTACAGAAGAAGATACTCTTGCAGCGTAGCAGATCCACGGGATGACGAATACCTTTTGGTGCCCCTGATCGTTGTGGTGTGCGTACCGGCAGTTCTACTGTTAGTTATTCTGATCTGGACGATTTACATTTTCCATAGCGAGAAAAAAAAGCAGAAGAAACTTAAGGGCGGTCAAACTTATAGCTACCTCGAGGAAATCCTAATGACTCCATACTACAGAAATGAAATCTACCCCTCTATCTGCATGGGCACCATTGTGATTGCCTACCTCGTCCTATGGCTACCATATGCATTCGTAACTACATTTGATCCTCTAATGACGCAAGACTGGTTCAATAAGACCTTCGAACCAGACTACGACACTGAAGAAGACCAGTTCGTGTATCAAAGCGCAAACATGACCGAGGACGAAATGAATACCATGAATATGACCAGCCCGGAGCACATAATGCCGGAAATAAGGGGTGATTCTACAGATGTTTACGAGACCGTGTTCATTTGGTTTCGATTTATATTTGATATGCTTGTACCTATCCTAATTTTGTTAACGCTCAAAGAACTAAGGCTGAAGTGCGAGAGTTTGATATGCTGTTGTCGGCCTCCATCTGTCGATGCAGCGTCACCAAAGCATGCGATGTCCACAACTTTTGTCAAAACCCCAAAATCTTCTGGATTTGCCGACCTCAAGTACATAAACAAAAAGCCTAAAAATGGTCAGAAGAATATGGTTAGTTTCAGTACACCTGTACTTTTCGTAACAGAGGATGGACTGCACATCAGAACAGTGGATGAGAGCAGCGCTGATTCCTTGGAGCCGAAGTCCGTTCTTGGCTTCAACAAAAATGCAAATCCAGACCCCAAATTCAGCTATGAGGTTTGCGACATCGTGATGCCGGGCGAAGAGTTCACCGACTTTGAAGGGGAATACGACATAAGTGAAGATATCATACCAAACGATCCTCGTGAAGAGCAATATCCGCAGCAACAGCTCACTGATGATGACGGGAAGAGTTTTCCAGATGATGTCATTGCGGGGGCAAACAGAGCATTAATGTCTATGAAAGCTGATGAAGAACAGGAACAGCAAAGTAAAAACGCAGCTGTTGAAACGTCAAAGCCGCAGCCGGAAAATCCAAAACCTGTAAGCAGATCAGCCGATCAAGCGAAGAAAAGAGAGAAAGAAAGACAGGAAGAAGAAGAAAAATTTGATGAAACTATAGAGTTGGTGTCAGACAAACCAGAGAAAGCCAAAAAGCACGTGAGGTTCGACATGAAGAACCTCATACAGAGTATTCCAAGACCCAGAACGGCAGAAAGTTCCGTAGATGATGAGTATGATACAGCCAGCATCAATTCCAACGACTCGGGAGTTTGGGCAGATTCAGAAATGGATGAACCTCAGTTGCAACCAATTAAAGGTCCGACCCCTAAAAAGTACAAGCCTAAGAGGGTAATTCACAACATCCGAAATCCGCCCCCACTGAACATCGCGAAAAAAAGCAGCGGTTATGGAAGACTGGCAAAACCACGCAAGAAAATTCCAAAGAACCAAGTGGACCCAAACTTTCAGTCGCCCCATGCACCTCAGAAAAAAGTGGCGGGCACTCCTCGACTCCACAATATCAAGAGCAGATACATGGATCACTACAGGAATCCGAATGGCTCTGCCTCTTCAATAACGAGTTCAATTCGAGGTTCATAGTCCAACTCAGCAAGCAATACAACAGACTATCCTGCTTCTTCTGCAACGAGTTCAGATCAAAGCTCGTAGTGCAAACAGTACTGTAAACCGTTTTGCTTCTTCCGTAACGAGGATCAGACAGTGACCCGTAATCCAATCAACACTACTGTACATACTATCTTGTTTCTGGAGTACATAGTTCAGATCGAGGTCATTAATCCAAGCTGCGACAAACCATACTGAGAACAGATGAAAGTGGAAATCACAGGTGCGTGAGAACCGTGAAAATCTTGACCCTTACTCTCTTCTCTATAAATTGAGGCGGAAGTCTTTGTGACATAGTCACTGTTTGAGGCAAAAGATAACCTGACGACTAACAACACAATGAAACTGACTGCTCGTGACGTCTTGATAAACTCGCGCGCAATGAATGTAAAACTGGTATTTTTTAACTTTAGCTTGACAAATGGACCAATCACGCAACTGCTGTACGTACAGTAAGCATATTGATGTAGCTATACAGTAAAATCAACAACTATAGATAGGTATAGGATAATACTAAGTACATAACTGTGCAGTCTGCATATCGAAACTAAGGGAACATATCACTCGGGTATATAAATTTTTATGTTGAAGACTTGTAGCACACATATAGTCTAATATTTTTCTAGTATGTACATAGTATAGGTTCGTGTAAAAAGTTAGAATTATTGTAACTTGTTATGTGCTCCTTAACCTAGTGTCGTCTCCGTGTGCCATTTGTAGATTTAGATAAATCAATTATTGTCATGGTTTAAGAACACTTGTCAAGACCCAATTTGTCACTTGAATTCTGTCTCCTATACATACTTTCAGAAATTCTCAAATGTAACTCCGAATCTGCAGACTCTCCTAAACCATCACAACCAGTGAACACATCTTGCGAAGCGTTATTTTTGCCGCAGCTTTTAAAATGCAATTGGAAGCCGCCCTAAAAGTAGTTGTTCTAGAAAAGCGGCTAAACAGCCGAAGCGGTTGAGCGGCTTAAAAATCTCTCGTGCGTTAGTAGCCTTAGTATTCATTGCCGAATCAGAAAATTTTTGAACATGGCGTACTAATTGTCTCATTTGTTTTAATTACAGAAGTGCATTGCATTTGCTCACCCATAGACCACACCATACATTGACTGGACACTGGCCCCAAATGCAGATTTTGGTCCTGCAATTGGGCCTGACTCCACGGTGCCGCCGACGCAATTCTATATGTTCTCCCATTACTTTTTCATACTTTGTATAGGCTACTTGACTTTATTCTTTTGCATTCAATAATGACTGGCAAACCTGTACAGACTTGGAAACTTCTATATTCAACAAATTCACAAAAGTATTGAGGCTTTAAGTGTAACAACATAAAGCAACTGTATATGACAACCTTTGATATTTGCAGTAGAGTAAAATGGTTTTGCATTAGTTAGCAAAATAAAATAAAGTCTCATGTTGTAAAAGAGGCTTCTCAAATTCGTGATATGCTCGATTTGTAATGATTTACCAGGTAAACAGCTGAAGGAAATGTTAATGAAATTTATTTGGTATACGGGCTAAGTGAGAAAATCAGAACAGACAGCAGTGCTGAAGGGTGAGTTGGAGCAGCTTGCAGCCATAAAGTGATGAAGCCTTGATAGCAGAAGTGATGAAGCACTGGCCGCCATGAAGTGATTTAGCATTGGAATCATTGAAGTGATATAGCATTAGTAGCAGTGCAGTAATATAGCATTTTCGGCCTTGAAGTGATCTAAATGATAAAGCACTGGCCGCCATGAAGTGATGTAGCATTGGCAGCAGTGGAGTGATGTAGCATTGGCAGCCGTGAAATGAGCTAACACTGGCAATCATGAAATCATGTAGCAATGGCAACCATGAAATGATGTAGCACTGGCAACCATGAAATGATGTAGCATTGGCAACCATGAAAGGATGTAGCATTGGCAGTCAAGGGATCTAGCATTGACAGCTGTGGAGGGATATTTCATTGGCAACCGTAAATTGATGTAGCTTTGACAGCTGTTAAGGGATATATCATTGACAGCCCAGAAGTAATGCAATGTAGGCCACTGTGAAGTGATTTAACCCCCGCAACCATGAAGTGTTTTTACTTAGGCAACAATGAAGTGATTTAACTTAGGCAACCTCGAAGTGGTGTAATATATCTAGGCAGTTACGTGAAATGATATTGACTATCAAAATCTAAAGTTTTCGATGGTTCCAGTAATAAAGCCCTAAATTGTTCTGTTTTAATATCATTTATCGGCTGTCTTGGTTTCTTCATCTCATAGTTAAATATGTATTTTTAGTTCTTTGCTACCAATGTAGTATTACTGTGATTTTAATTCATTTTTTCAACATTACTGGGTTTTCTTAACCTCCCTTTTGTTGCGGCCATTGGGATGAGGTCTACCGAAAGCTCTACATACATCAATTTCTGAGGTTATTGCTTCAAATCCGTCATTAGAAAAAACTCAATTGTGTGTGATATTAAAGTACATTACGTGCAGTATCTATCAGCCAGTTTTTTCAATAAAATTATTATATTCTTAAAAATCATGATGAATTTTCAATCATTCTTGGTGTACGAAAGTATAATATAGTCTACTAAAGATATTTGATTTTGAAGTCAGATTCTCTGCTTTACAACGCATTCTTTATGGTACAACGAAGAAATTCATCTTTTTTTGAGGTCTCTGTGATTATTAGAACTCATTTTATTAACACCTACATAAATCGGCCTCCAGGCCCAATTGCGAGAGGCCCGATTTCAGTGTCCAGTCAATGTATGGTGTGGTCAGTGGAACCCCCAATGGGAACCACTGCCCTAGTCTATGCCGGGTTTTGCCTAATCCTAACTACTTATATTTTATAAAATTTATAATTTTAGTCGCAAAGGGTGGAAATAATTCCAGAGCAAATGCTAACAAAATATTTTCTTGAGCTTAAGCTGGTGAAATTTTTGGCACTCAGTACTTAGACTGTATAAACCGTTTTTCCATAGGATAGTTAATAGGGAATTACAAATATATAATTATTTAATGTTCTCAATGGTACTAATGATGAATATCACTGTAAATGTGATAAAAGATACTCTTTAGCTCAATATGTGAGTATATCTTCGTAAATATCAGTTAGACAATATTAGTGAACTCATAGTTTTTGTTGTATCAAGGGGTAGGAGTCGGACTTGAAGTATCCGACTTCACAATCCTGCATGTAGAAGTACACAGTAGGGTAACATGTCTAGTACCCGTCCACCATGGTAGGAGCCGTCCACTTCGTTTTAAAATCTTTCTGTGTGAAAACTAGCAGTGCAAGAGAGCCGTACATGATCTTAATCTTAAACTGTAGGGTACTACTTAGCCTACAGTTTAAGCCTATGTATGGCTTTCTAGCACTGCTAGTTTTCACAAAGGAAGTTTTTAAAGCCAAGTGGACGGCTACTAGCATGGTGGACGGGTACTAGATATGTTATCCTACTCATTACCGTCAATACTGTGCATATACCGGTAGTAGCATGAAATCGTTAAATATCAGGCTGCTGTTTTCCAGCTACAAAAGGCATTCATTTTAATTGGAACTCATCTAATATGGACAATTGGATCACTAGACTACCTATATTAAGTTTAGACCAAATAGTTTTTGGACCACATTTCTTCTGGCATTTTAGGTCTTGAACGCAATCTCTGCAAACCGTCAGGAAGTAGAAGTATAATTATCAAAAGGCGCTTTAAATAACGAGCACGCCTCTACAGAACGAAATTATATAAGTTTAACCCCCCCCTCACCAAACGAGCACAAAATCGGCTGTTCCAAGAGAGAAAAGGAAAGAGACAAATAGTATGCCCGTATAAACGTGGCACCCATGCTCGAGAGTGTTCCCGTTCAGGTTTAATGCGTATGGGTACAGCAAGTCGAGACAGCTAAAGAATAGGGATTAGGTACGTGTACCAATAGGAACCCATCGGTGCGATGCTCCCCCCTCCCCCCCCCCTAAAAAAAATAGAATAATCGAGCCTAACTGATTTAACCACAAGGCCCACACCAGGCATCCTGAGAGGTTAGAACTGTTAGCCCCATCTTTCACATAGTCTAGCTAACTTCAACTTATTCTGATTAGATTATTATCATCTACTTAAGGTCTACAGTAAAAATGATACGGCCATAGTATGCTGCCGGCCTGAAGTTGAGATACAGTCGTGTGCCTGTATGTCACCTTACGTACCTTTCTCTTCTAGCAGAACCGAACAAATCCTAACCTAACAATTCGAGATAGACCAAATATTTACTATATACCAGGACCGTAAACATATTTCCAACGATATAGGTTGTTGTACAAGTAAAAGGTAATATTGTGATAAAATTTTAGCATTGTATCCAATAAAGTGTTCTCTATGTAATTTATGGACTTTCCGTTTCAAATCCCTACAGCAATTTATTTTCTGCCACAGTTATAGCCGTTACAATTACAGTTAACCGTCGATTTAACGGACTAATCGGGGGAGAGCCTCTCCGTTGAATGTTATTAGAGTCCGTTCAATCGAGAAATTTTACATAGTACAGTAATGCATAAATTAAACCTAATAGCAAAGTGTGTATGATGTGCACATAATGTATTTATGTCGCAAATAGTTCCATGTACCATATGCAATCATGTATATAGTATATGGATAATATGGTTGCAACTTACCTTGACAGGAGCACTGAGTGGTTGTAATACATTGCCGTAATGATTTAGTGGGGCTTAGAATAGTCAACTCTTCTCAGCGACATGCACACCGCAAGCGTCCCAGCGAACGTTCACAGAATCAACGGTCCCGGCAGCCTGTTGCTCCGGGCAGACATTATGATATTTCGGACTGAGTCCGTAATATGATCTGTCCGTTCGTCTTACCGTGTCCGTTGAATCCAAAATCCGTTAAATCGAGGGCTTACTGTGGCGCTACTTGTTCGAAAGTTGAACATCGACTGTCAAAAATATCTCCTCATTCTACTTGCACGTAAGTATACTCATCAGTTTGCTCGTTATGGTCAGTAATAGGTAGGGGAAAATAGGGTATCCTTGACACGGTCTCGGGAAGGAACAATAGGGAGCAGCGTACAGCTGCAGGCTAATGCTCGCAGGTCATGGACTCATAGGCGTACCGCCTGACTTCGAATAATTTTCATAGACCGTAACTAAGACATGGGCCCGGGTAACAATAAGAAAAAAGCTTTTGGGCTAAGGAATTTCCATCAGTCTCCGCTAATCCGCTAAGAATTTACAATATCGTTTCAGTTATCGCGGTTGTCGTGATGATACCGAAATGTGATGCAATGCGCTGGCCACTGATGTATATAATTATATTCAAAAGTTTATCTCCGTTTCCACGACAGAGGCAATATTACAGAGGAAAAAACAAGGGACATAGAGTATGACGATCGATACATGGAACCCAGGCACTAGGGTCTTCCACATAGAATCAACGCGCATGGGAACAGCAAGTCGGGAAACAAGCGAAAAAAGTGGGCAAGAGAGACAGACGTCCCGCGTCCCGAACGTCTAGCAATGGCTATGGGCAGACACCATTTCGGTGCTATTTTGCTACATATCTGTTTAATAAACAGTACCAAAACAAGTTCAAGCGCCTCTATTATTTCCTACACTCAGCAACGAAACTAATATTTCAGTGAAATCAAAGATCACTTTTAAAAGGTAAGCTTAAGCTCGTTACAGACGATAGTCTTTTGTCCTGTGTTTTACTTCCCAGTGTTCGAATATTTCGCACCGTCTTTGCAAAGACAACTCCGAGTCTACCAAAACTTTCGACAAAATGTTTACCGTCGTATTCTCTTGCTTAATCCTTGTCACTAATGCAGTGTCTTGTGTCTTTTCAAAAATTTAGCGAATGCCGGATCCAAAAGCATGTGTTCTTTCCTCTTGTTTACACAGATAGAACAATTAACGCTTTCGAACGCGGTAAAGTAAAAACACAGCACAAAAGACTATCATCTGCAGCGGGCCTTACGGAGCTACAGCTACCGCGTTGTAGGACACGAATGCGCTTATTTACGTAAGCCTGTGTGATAGAGGTACAACCCAAACAATGAAGCCATCGGTTTGGCCGAGAACCTAGGTTAGGGAAGCAAGGCAGGTTCTGCTAGCAAATATAGGTCGCTAGAAGAACCTACCTTGCCTTACCTAACCTTGATTCTCGGCCTAACCGATGGCTTCACTGTTGGCAAGCTTCCTCGAACTAAGGGTGTTGGTCGGTGGTGGTAGTGGCTGTCAGCCTGTCGCCTTCACTTCTATATAGGTGAATAAACAAAGTTTAAAACGTTATAACTCAAAGAAGTTGCCGTACGCCGACCTAAAATGTGTATAACATTAATAATTGGTGTAAGAAAACGATTTAATGCACAAAAAAAAAATTGGAAAATCACACGAGCCCTTCTCGTAAACATATTTTACCCTCAGTTTTTCTAGCCATGAAGTCTTCATTTCGAGTTAACGCTTTTTTTCCACGACAGAGTTTTGGGCAAAATGGTTCATTCGGGTTGCGTTGAACCGAGCGTGAAGTTTTAGTTGTCTCTGATAAGAAGCTTACCTTTGAGCCGCGTATTAGGCGACTGGTGTCAAGTGCTTTCAGTAAGATTGGGCTCCTGCGTAAGGTGAATTCTGTATTTGGTGACAGTGAGGTCGTCCACACATGCATGCTTTATGCTTTCTTACTGCCTGTGTTGGAGTATTGCTCACCGGTCTCGGCTTCAGCAGCTGACAGTCACTTGCATCTGCTGGATCGACTTGTTAGTTCAGCGAGCAGGCCGTGCGCCGGAAATGATCTGGTGAATCTGTCCCATAGGAGAGAGGTGGCGCGACTCTGTATTGTTTATATGGTTTCCAAGAATGAAAGATATTAGTTTTATTCTTCTGTCTCGGCCCTCAAGGTGTCAAGGAGGAACACACGTGCTGCGGTTGACGCGCACTCATTCACCTTGGAGAGTATTGCTGTAGATGCAGAAATCAGTCGGTGCTTCATACCCTGGTCTGTTGGGGTTTGGAATTCATTGCCGGCATCAGCTTTCGGTCGTGTTCGTTGCAAGCGTTTATGTTAGCTGTTAATGGCTTCTTGTTAGATTTTCCTTAGCAGCGTTTCGGGTTCCCCAGTGTTGCAAATGCTTCATTTGGGTTGTAGCTCCTGTCCGTGGCGGCTCGGGCGTGCAGTTTTAATAATAATGAAAATAATAACTTGCAATAAATAGCTACCCAGTTCCACATTTTTAACCTATCTTGGGGTACGGCATTACTGAGTATTGTGAATGATAATTTCCTAAGTTTGGGGCTGTATATATGAGCACAGGAATGGTTCTGCTAATGATGTCACAACTTAGGCAACCATTTTACAGACAAATGGCAAACAACTATGGGTGCCAATTTAATGCTAAATTTAGCCCTTGAGTATCTCTGAAACTGTTCATTTTCGACCCCTGTGACCTTTAAATTAGTGTTCAGCGCATCAATATCTATTAGAATAATAATGATCTAAAATTCCAGTTTCGGCTGGGGAGTATAGTACATATTAACCACATAACCTCCTTTCAGGAGGAAATAATTTGCAAAAAGACTAAGGGCGAGTTCACACGTCATTCATCCTACCGCGTTCGATCATCCACTTGTCTGAATGTGTTACTCTGTCCAACAAATAGCAGAAAAGTGTAGGTTTTAATCTCATTTCACTCGAAATTTGAAGAGATTCCCCTAACTTGTTTAGGGTTACTTGCATAGAAAACTAATTTAATGGTTAATATTTTTATAACTTTTTGTGGCGCACACAAAGTTATGCTGACAATGACGTCACAAAACATTCGGACGGGTGAATGAGTTAACGCGGGGGGATGAATAACGTGTGAACTCGCCCTAGGCTACCTAATTGGAGAGATTTTTTTTTTTTCAAAGGGCAACTTTTACGTCATTCAGTGACTTAATTCGTTGCCCCAGCGCTATACCGATAAGAAAATGCCCATATTTCCATAGAGAATTAGGTTACCCACGGGACTGCCAGTTTGATACAATACCTAAAATTTCAAGGTCAGTAAAATCATAAACATCATTTGTTCACCATACCTTTATTGTAAAGCCCATTGCACACGTCAGACTCGTTTGGCAATCGTCTTCAGCAAAATATGTCATTACACCAATCTAGAGACTGCGCACTTACCATAGATGCGCATATATTAAAGTTGAATGGGTCGTCGGTAGCAGATGTGCAAACAAACATTGCCAGCCTAAATTGATTGACACGATATCACTTTAGTTTTACTTATATCTGCAATACCTGAAGAAGCTACAGAACAAGTATCGCACTGAAAATTATAACTAAGAAAAAAAAAATCATAACTTGTCCCGGCTTGCTCGAGCTCAAGGTAACGAAGTAGTAACTTAAGATAAAAAAAAAGATACTTAAATTTATGTTCATTTTAGTGATCAGACGCTGGCTCTCCTGAAGATTTTGTGAACGCAATGTAAGTTCGGAACTCAATTAATTAACTCAAGCTACATAGAGCACCAGCGTGAGAATTTGTCTCTCGTAAGCATACCGCTTTTCTCCCATAATTATTATCATCTTACCAGACCCTAATATTACGTCTGTTGTTGGTCCTAAAATAATACATAAGGTTTTGAGACTTGACGCAAAGCAAACTGCAATGTCTGAAATTTTATTTTCTTCCTTACACAGATCAGTCATTAATGTATTGTTCCGGACTCGATCGTAGCACTGGAAAATGTTAAGTTATTTTTTCCTTTCGATAACTAGATCTATGCAGTCCAGATACCTGCGTTTACCAATGATCAGTTCTTTTCATCTAAAGTTTTGGAAAAGTAGAGCTCAGTGGATTAGGTTTAACGCGATTTACTATGTCAGTCGACGACGGCTTTTTCAGGTTGTCAATATCACAGGAAAAGCGAGGGGACAAATTTATCAAGTCTTGGCAAACTCCAGAAATTATTGGCGATCCATTTGCAATTTTCTTCACCGACGTTTTATAGGAGCTAACTAGTTATTCCTATGACAAGATGGGTGGCGTGCACAACGCAACCTGGACTTCGTCCGAAGAATCCTCAAATAAGAGTGACTACGACTATGCTTTATTTCGTAATGTACGAGCCATGATTATGAAAGTAGCAGTGTTTTTCCAACCGGTCAACTACCTTGTGATGTACAGTAGAATGCACTCAATCTCCATTATGATGCATATGTGCAGCTTGCCTATGTACGTTATGCGGAAGGCATGCGCAGAATGATGACTTCTTTTTAAAGAAAAGCAAATTCTTCCGTTCGCAGTGGCCTCTGTGTATAACAACTCTCTGGTAATATTCCTCAGCAGTGGGTGCGTAAAAAATTCGGTAATCAACCGTGTAATTAGTTTTTATTTGGCCAACGACCCACTAATGAGGCATTCATTTTCTTGCGAGATTAATTCTGGTTGCATCAAGGTGCAAGATATAATCAATTAATCTAAAACAAAATTAACAAACGAGATCGCATGAGCAAAGACTCTCAGGTAACGTTAGATTAATCTTCATGAAAAATGCTAGAGATTCTTACCAAATGTTCAACAATATTTGCACCTGAATTTGCTTCAGTTGTCAAACGCATCTGCACAACTCTATGTTGTGTGTTAGCCGTGTAATAGCTACGCTTTGTTGTACATTATAACAATTTGAATTGATCAAACATTTGACTTCTCTGATCGCGCACTCTGTCGCTAGTTTCTTTGAAGTAAAAAAAAATGATCATCAGGTCATCTGCTGCAATTTTGGACTGTCGTGTGAACATGAGAAACGTTTCTTGAAAAAGTAGATCTCTGCAGTAGGGCTTGTCACGTAGCCCAGGCGACGCTTTCCGTTGGTCTTCAACTCTTAATGTCAGGATGGAGGGAGTTTAGTTCTCGTGGCATCGGGAAATCCTATACGCTTCATTCTGCAAAACAAATTCCAGTTAGTTTCAGTTAAATTATATTATTACGCATAGTAACGCTCAGCCATTTTCAATTCATTCAAGTCCATGAACACAACAGGGCTCAGCCCATTTTTAATTCAGTTAAAGTCAATGTGCATAGCACTGTTCAGCCATTTTCAATTCATTTAAATTACTGCTCTTAGTAATATTCCCGTTTACTTTAATTGGTGCGTATAGTCCTGTTTTGACAAACTCAATTTGTATATGATAATGCGCATTGTTTTTATTTACTCCCTAGCACGAATGTTTTTTTTCCATTGTGATGCATATAGGTGCTTAGGTGCTTATGTAGAGGCGCAAATTAAACCTAATTGTCCCGTTTAGGTCTCTAATTGATTCTGAGAAATAATTTACATATTTAGGTAGAATAAAGCATTATAAGACATTTTTCATGAATGACGTTTCCGTTGCAAATGCTTAGTTTTTGAGTTATTTAACTTTGAAGTTCCTATTCGACTCCTATGGGAAAAAAATAACGGCGATCCAATAGGAGCATAAACTACCCTAAAATAACCTAACCTAACCTAACCTTACTTGACCTAACCTAACCTAGCCTTACCTAACGTGACCTTCTAATCTAGCTTTACCTAACTTTACCTAACCTTACCTAACCTTACCTTACCTAACTTATCTAACCTAACCATTTTTTCCCATAGGAAAGCAATGGAAACTTCGAAGTCAAATATCTTAAAAACGAAGCATGTGCGACGAAAATGTTATTCATGAAAAATGTCGTACAATGTTTCATTCTACCCAAATGTTTGAATATTATTCTCGAAATCCATTAGTGCTAAACGGGACCAATACCAATTAAGCTGTTCACAATGGTGGCAGGTCCACTTAGAACCGTCAACAAGTCTTAATTATCAATTCCAACAAGTGGTTACTTTCTCTGAAACTTTGGCTATGATTATTATTGCTACTCTGATAGTTTTAGCAAATTTTTGCTACATTCGTTCATCTGATAACTAAGCAGATGCAGCACATGTTTTCACATACACTGTATATCAGAGTTCGTACTGAAACAAAACGACAAAACTTGTCAGATCCAAAATTGAAACGCGAGCAGTGTTTAACTTTTCATCTGAGAAAAGATAAAAAGAAAATCTTTAAGCTTTCGAATGCTTGTTCTTGTACAACAGAAATCCTAAAGAGGTCTAAACCTGCTGGAAATAATTGCTTGTCATTAGCTTTTGTATTCCACACGAGACGTTAGCTCACCGACGGAATGGATAAGTTTTGAAAAAAGTAGCGAAGACAGCATTTCTAATATGTATCTCATCAGACATCATTATTTATTTATAGATGGATGAGGAGCACATCTAAATTGCTATAACCGCTACATATTTGTGAAAGTAATGGAAGAACGTGTTTGCGTGGTCAATTGAAGCTTTTCCCCCCAGAGTAGCTGGCAGGGGCCCGAGGCTCTCCAACAGCTGAGACAGAGTATAGTGGAAGTTCTTCCACTTCTCAGCGTTAAGCATAGCTAGCGCCGTCCTGGGGGGGGGGCAACGGTCTTGAAGTGATCCGGTTTGTGTTGTATGTTGTGAAGAAGTTTACACCTCTAAGGGCGAGTTCACACATCATTCGTATCGACGCATTCGCTCATCCTCTTGTCTGAACGTGTTACTCTGTTCTAGAAATTGCAGAAAAAAACAGAGTTTTTATTATGATTTTATTTCACTCAAACCTTGAAGAAATTTCCGTAACTTGCTTGTGGTACTTGTAAAGAAAACTGATTTAGCGGTTAACATTTTAATAACTTTTGTGGCGTACACAAAGCTGTGCTGACAACTACGCTACAAAACGTTCTCAGACGAGTGGATGTGTGAATGCGTTGAGATGAATGACGAGTGAACTCGCCTTAACTTATAATAGGGCAGCCTAGTCAGAGGCAAGAAACAAACCCTTCTATTTGACAGGAAGTACTATTATGTAAAATATCATTCAAGCTTAAAATAAACACAAACAGATAACGAGTTGTCTGCAGTTTCACAGAAATATATTTGCACAAGACAATATCGCATCACTTTCTATGAGTCGGACGTAAATTTGTAGTTCGAAAGACTGATGGCAAAAATTTTCTTGGCTGATGTTGATGTGACTTTAGGTGCGCTTGCGCGATGCATCTCTTTGAAAGAAAGGGTTGCCACTAATCGGGATTTCACCCATGTCCTGAGATGCCACTCCGAACTATAAAATTTCAAGGTTTACTTCTAAATTTCAGATTTAGCTTCGTGCATAGTAACTAAATTCAGCCTTCAATTTTGTTCTCAGTGTGTGAAAATTAAAATAACAATATTTTGTCAATTGACTGACTTTCAATTAGCTTAGCATCTCAAACCACACAAAAGGGGGATAACGTAATATGAAAATTTTCCCCCAGAAATGGAGGCAAGGGAACTGGAGTGTTGTGCAACAAAGCTTGCACCGTGTAAACGGCCAATACTACATAAAATAGAATCAATTAAACAGAGGTTAGCATATCTAAAAAATGAACTTACTAAATAACTTCGCAGCTAGCTGAAGATGAGTACAAAGAAGTTAATGCTAATTACATAGTCCGCTCCCTCACCTTGACGAGTCGAATTATTTTCATGAGGGCCATAGCAGATGGGGTACCGCAGTCGCCGGAAGTATAATCTCCTTCTAGGTCAGTTGGAGTTCTGGTGACATCTAGCAACTCGGACGAGCCTCTCAGCCTACCAGTATTGCCAGAGGCTTCCATAACAGTTGAAAATGGGGAGTGGGCAGTGCCTGCTCGTTTTCCCCATCCAGGGGAGAAATTTAACTGGGCTTCCGTGATGGCCAAGGAGCACAGTATTAGGCAGAGGACGCACGCGAACCAAGTGAAGGATGATGACTGCATCTGTAAAAGTATTGTAATTAAAATTTTCACCGTGACTTAATCACGCATGAAATTTCATATGACATGAATTTTTTGTGAAACGGATGAAGGTGCAATTATAGGAACTGATAGAGACAAAACTGCACTCGAAATAAGCTACGAATGCGCCGTTGTAAGCATAGTTACTCGCATCGCAGGGAATCTAAATTCAATATCCATCGCATACGAACGCCAACGCGTAAACATACAAGAATTCGCAGAATTGGCTAAGGAGGAGGCAGGGGTGTTCTTTAACGTCAGCGGTGCCAAGCGCATCTACACAGCGCATTGCTAGAAACTCTGCAGGAAATCACTTTCACTCATAAAGCTATGAATAAATGTTAAAATCCCTTTTGCATCCACCACAACGTATATTACCTGTAGTGACTTATCAATACAACTGTGTATAATACCACTTCCGCTACCTATGCATTCGGACGAATAACTGGAAATGTGGATGAGCAGCTCACTTGCCGTCTGAAAATATATTTAAACACGGTAGCATAGATAGATACGGTAGCAAAAACGACATGCGAGCAGCGCATCTTCACCTCACGTTGTTTCTATGTCAGCATAGTTAGGCCCAGCCATTACCAAGCAACAGTGAATGACGTGATTCAGTGCTAGACTAGCACCTGAGACTGGCTTATTGTTCGTAGCTCGCATTATGAATCAGATTTCCTTGTTTCAATTGACATTTCCCACTTCTATTCTCGTCCTCTAAAAGACGTATAAATGTAACGCTGATGTAACGACCGCTTCGTTAACGGCTGTCTAGTTCAACGCACAAATATTTGATCATAAAAACTATACCTAACGACTTTTTTGTATCTACAACGGCTATAACGCTTTAAGAGATGTTACATTTATACCGTTTACTTAGCTGTCATTTGAATATGCACAGATCACATTTTTTTAAGGTATTACCACTCCTGATGACCGTAATTTTTCAACTGATGAGTAATTACTTTAGTATCCTGCTTTTATATATTTTCTTCGATACGTACATTTTCTAATGGGGACTGAACTATTTGCAGTGACTGCACAGATTTTAGCATTACTTGGATTTTTGTCACAATTTCGCTAACAATATCTGTGAAGTTGTGAACCCAATTTATCCTCGGGATCATTGCTGGTTGGTGTTCATGGTGCTTCACATGCACATATATATATATATATATATTAACTGTATACTATGCGATAATAAATCATGTCCAGTAATGTAAATTTTGCATGCATGCATGCATACATAAATACATGGCAAGTGGCTAGAATGTCCTTTTTCTTCTCTGCTGCTGTACCTACAGTATTGCATTCATCCTAAACCTGTTACGATTCGCAATATTTTCCATAATTTCCTTCATTACCTCCGCCAAGGAGGTTACGTTTTTTTCGTCGGAATTGTCTGTCTCTTTGTCTGTCTATCTGTCTGTCTGTCTGTCATCAAGATAACTCAAAAAGTTATGGACGGATTTGGATGAAATGTACAAAGATGTTAGGTGTGTTAAGAGGAACAGATGATTAACTTTTGGTGAAGATCCGCCCATCCGTTTGTTTGTCTGCCTCATTTTTCTCAATACTATAACTCAAAACATTCTGGACGGATTTTTATGAAATTTATTCGAGTTGTTAGATATATTACGGAGAGTAAATGACCAAATTTTTGTAATGATCCATTTGTTCGTTCGTTTGTTTGTCACTGTTTTTAATTTTATGGTTGGTAACACAATAACTCAAAAAATAGCGAATGGGTCTTTATGAAAGGTATAGGAGTTGTTAGTAATATTAAAAAACATAAATGATTAAATTTTAGTGGAGATTGGTTCGTTCGTTTGTATGTTTGACTCATGTTTGTCATAATGCTTGTTTGCAGCACAACTCAAAAAGTTGAGAACGGATCTTCAAAAAAAAATTACTAAAGTTCTTATCACTATTGAAGGGCACAAGTGATTAGATTTTAGTGTTGATATAAAGAAAATAATGGTCTCAGAACTAATTTTAATTTTTCGTAACGTAACCGTTGCCTTGCTTGACGGAGGTATGCGCTCTCAGAGTGCTCTAGTTAATGAATGTTTTTCAAGTAATTCTACTTTCATTAGGGTTTCTGTGAAATTTTTTTAAAGAAATCTTTAACAAATCCCTAACTAGTATAAACCTGAACGACTTCAGTCTTATACACTAAGCAGTTATTAGCTCACGCGTCCCTCCGTTGCAACAGCTTTACCTTCGCTGGCACCAAATTTAGCATAAACCACTCCTCAAGTATGCTGTAGATCCTCGCATCTGATGATGAGAATATGAACTGTCACTTTCACGTTACAGATACAGTAGAGTGGTAAACATCATAGGCATTTTCTGTCTATCTCTCACGATTTAATATTCTCATTTAACCCATTACTTTTCATAAGTGTTGCAACTATTTGAAAATAATAAGGAGTAGTAAACAGGAGTATGGGCTGCTGTTTTTATGTATTGAGTAGCACGGTCACGTTATATAGAGCTTGATGTTGGATGCTAATTTTTTCCAAAATTCATCGTGGATCTGGCTTTCCCGTTGGTGTTGGCTAATATTTAAGTAAAATTATAAACCCCTTCCCAAAAACATGAAAACTTGGTGCTGTATAGGTATTTGCAACATAACCAGTAGGCAGGATTCATCCGTTACTGCACGAGTCTGAAATCCCATCCTGACTAGAGAAACATCATCAGTTAATTAGAAATCGATAGGAGCAACGTCAACAGAAGCCACAAAGTGGTGTTGTTTGGGTACTAAGCTGCTATCACGTACAAAAACATGCATACATATATATATATATATATTTGTGTACGCCGAGTCAGATCTCTTGCAGCAGTTAAATTGAACACAGGTTGCAGATATCGCTATCTCTTGATTGGTTGCTGTTTCGTTCGCCTGCGTCGGTTGGACACTCACTAGCTAAAGTTCAGAGTTTGTTTTCATAACTGAAACAGACACGAAATTTGAAAGTGAATGCTGTATTTTCAAATGGTGTTTAGCTACTTTCGTGCATATAATTGTTTCTCATATTTTGGGAATTAATCATTAGTTTCTCAAAATAAAATTGTAATATGACTAAATAATGCAAAAATGAATTATAACATCATCATCAACTATACATACATATGCATATAAGAGCTTAAAATTTTTATAATTCATCTAGCTAACTTACTCGATATTTTTTGTTGTTAGTAATTGTGATAGTTAGAAGTAATTGCTGCAGTCATGATGCTTCAACTTTCTTGATGAGTAGTGAACATAAGTTACTGATTTCTTCACCCCCTTCCCCTATGACATTATCAACGACCTGAACTACTATTTCTTAAATTACCAGGTAAGTGTATTCACAAATATTTTAATGCTCTTTATTAAGTCAACTATAAAGCTTCATAGGTCCTCGGATGCAAACTGATACTATAAATAATACACCTGTAACGCCTACGCCAATTTCGAAGAAGATTTCAGTGCTTTGCCATTCCAATAAATTTTTCTTAACTGTATTATTCATCACTGGCATTTTTTTCATATAGGCTGCTAAATTAACATGAAAGAAATCTTCATACAAGTGCTGTTTTGCTAAGGATTTCACCTCATTAACTCTGCTAATGAACCAAAACAATAGGTGCATGCATAAGTTGCAGGCAAGAAGTTCGTGTTTCTGGTAAACAAACTTTGGGTCTGTAGAGGTAAGCTACCGCTCAGCTGATACCAAAGCTATCGCTGGGGATCGGATTACGATAGGCCTGTAGCTGGTGGACTCTAAAGTGATAAAATAACTGCACTGTATAATATGTAAAGGGGATTCAGTTTTTTATGTGACGTTTGTGGACACAACATCGTGTGTGTGAGCATCATGTGTTGGCTTTACAAGTAGTGAATGAAAAGTACTGAGTTGCCAGAATTGCCTCGCGCCGTATCAATAAGTACTGACTGACTGAAATAACTGCAAAGAATACTGATCTCTGGCGTTATTCTACTGTATTCTCTGTGTCCATGAACAGAAGTTGCCATTATTGAAGTAAAGACGCAAACATAGGGATGCAGATCTACCATCGTGCAAAAGCTCAGTAGTTTTTATTCATCCCTTGATCCAGCGTCTCGATAGCAGCGTCAGCACACCAGGCTATTTGCAGAAGCAAAGCAGAAGATAAAGCTCCAGCAGGAGGGAAGTGAACTAGGCTAGTTGCAATACTAAAATATATGATGAAGCTTCTTCAGATGTGAACTAAGCTAGGCTACTTCAGTACTAGATGAATCCCCTTGCAAATGAGAACTGAACTAGGCTACTTCAGTATTAAGGTTGAAGATGAAACTCCAGTAGACGAGCACTAAAGGCACAATCCAGAGTACACTGTAAACTCACGGGGCTACAGTAATTTTGATAAACCCAACAACTTGGGAATATGCCTTCGGTTTAATTAACGAAAAATTAGGCTTGTGAGATGGTATAAATAACAACACAAACCGACTGGGGATCCATTTAAATGGCAAAGGGCTCGCACCAGCGGTGGGCATATAATATATGCGAGGGATGCGTACTAGGTCGACTTTCAAATTCTAATAGACATGTAATCAGTTCACCGAGGGAGCTTTGGTGTGCGCAAAGAGCTCAGTTTACCCGAAAAATTCTAACTTTGCCAAATTCTTATTACCGAGGATACACTGCATTTTGAGTTTCCCTTTCAATTGCAACGCATTAGCGAGAAAAATGTGCAACATCTCGCTTACGTCATTCAATGAGCTGGGCAAATTATTGAGTAGCCCATCAAGAGTCTCTGCTACAGTGAGATTCACCTAGGCTAATACGATACCTAAGGGACTGCATATGTTATCCGACGACGTCTATTGCGGTGTGAAACGTGCGTCTCTTTCTAATTAAGACACCACTGAAAACTATGTTACGACTGTACTGAAAAGAGAAGAATAATAATCACTAACTAACTTTGCTCACTCTCCTGTCCTTCGTTCCCGATATTCAGTGTAACATATTCGAACAGCTTAATTTTTTTTCTATTTGTCCTCGGAGACAAAGCTGTGCTTCAACCAAAAATATGCTAAAATGCTCACCGCAACGAAAGCTGGCTTGCCCAAGTGTCACTAGTTAACATTACGGACATCATCTTAAATTTAGAGAAGTTACAACTCAGAAAGCTGTGAGCTGCTCTATTGCAAGTTACAATGAACCAAGAAAACAGCCAGACGCTCTTTAAGTTAAGAAGTTGCTGGAGTCACAGATGGAAGTCAAATATTTTCATTATGCTCTGTTTTTGATGAAAGGCGGCCAAAATTGACTGAATTTCGTGCACAACTCAAGCAACAGGTACTACAGCTTTTCTCATGCCACACAACGCATTGGAATTGTGATAAAAGTAGATGGCAAGTTAATAGACATTAATTAGGCATGCAGTGAGCGCGAAGTGGGCTAAACGCTATTTATAAAATCTACAATGTTGGATGATTAGGCCACATGGCTGAGAAGTTCACTAAAGCTGGACACTTGTTACAACAGGTGAAACTGCGTTGTACATGTACCAGCAAAATATTATTGTCATATAGTTGATCGTTCAAATTATTTTTACTCCTGCATTGAGCTAAATAATAATACATTTTATGCACGTCGTCCAAAGCGAAGTTTTTGCACATTTAAGGGGGTCTTTTCACGGAAAATGGTCAAAATTTTCAATTTTTTGTTTTATGCTCAAAAAGTGTCCTCAGGTATGGAGCTATAACGTCCTAAATTTTTTGGGGGGCTAGCAGCACTAGAACCCCCCGAAAAGGGGGGGGGGGAGCAAAGGGGGTCCGGAAGGGGTCAAAAATTGACTTATTCTTTTTTGCTGCAAAATGATCTGTATACCAACGGCTATTACGTCTCAAATTTTTAGGGGGCTAGCAGCACTAGAAACCCCCAAAAAGGGGGGCAAAGGGGGTCCTGATGGGGTTAAAAATTGACTTTTTCATTATTTATTCATCTAGTACATAGCTATTTCATATTTTTATTAATGAATGACGAATGTAAGGTATTTGTAGGTACAAATGTACTATAGATAAAACATGTCAAGGGCATTTCCACTGCAAACAGCGCATTTTTTACAAAATTCATCCACAAAAACATAAAATTTGCCGCTCTGAAAAATTTGATTTTTCAGAATA
>LQNS02000211.1:25810929-25824317 GCA_001587735.2 Parhyale hawaiensis
ACAAATGGACCATTACCAAAATTTGGTCATTTACTCTTTGTTATATACCTAACAACTCATGTTAATTTCATAAAAATCCATCCATAACTTTTTGAGTTATGACATCGAGAAAAATAACGCAGACCAACAAACAAACAAACGGATGGACATATCTTCACCAATAGTTAATCATCTGTTCCTCCTAACATGCCTAACAATCCCTGTAAATTTCATTTAAATCGATTCATAACTTTTTGAGTTATCCTGGTGACAGACAGACAGAGAGACACATAGACAAACCGACAAACAAGCAGACAGACAGACAAACACGACGAAAACATAACCTCCTTGGTGGAGGTAAATATACAGCTTTGCCCACTTGCATATCACGAATCAAACGTTTGAAGATCCATTCTTAACTTTTTCAGTCATGTTCTCACCAACATTAAGACAAACAATTGCCAAGCACACAAACGGATCTACAGTTCATTACTGAATTTCGTCATTTGTGCCTTTTAGCATTTCTAACAAGTCCTGCAAGTTTCTTGAAGATCCGTTAATAACTTTTCGAGTTATGTTACCAAAAAAGGTTAGATAAACAAACAAGCAAACGGTTGGACGCATCTTCAGCGAAAGTTAACCATAGGTTCCTCCTGATATAGCTAATAATCCCTGTAAATTTTAACAAGACTTGCTCATAATTTTTTGAGTTATATTGTTGACAGACAGGCAAACAAACATACAGACAAGCGTCGATGAAACATAACCTCTTTGGGGAGGTAATAAAATTATAAAGCATAGGGATAAAATACATCTGAAGTACATCTCAGCGGTAGCATAGGTACTGAATTTTACTTTCTCACGAGAAAGTTTATTTTTCTCAGAATCGATGTGGCATTAATTAAACGGAATGGAAACCGAGAAACTGAATAGGACGCGAAGCGAGTAAGACAGAACTGCCAACGACAAAATAAAAATAACAGGGGCAGATTTTGTAAAAATAATTAAAGTCTCCCATTTTTTTCATGAAGTCTTCGATAACTGCTTGAAACACCGTGTAATAAAGGTCACAGCATATGTATTGTAAGCATGTAGTAGAAAATTGGACTCTCGAATTAATTGAGCAGCGTGTTGAGGTTAGCTTTGACAAGGTTAAGAAGCAGCAGCAGAAGTACTGGTCAGTAACTTATCTATGCTTGAGACAGGAGGTCTATATTAATTACATCTTCTTCGTCTTTTGTTTCAAAGTTGATTAAAAACANTTTGACGGTCTGGGCAGCTCTGAAAAAAACAATGAACTAAGGGTTAATCAACGTTAAACTGACAGGGCTATTAGTGCAGCCTGCGGTTGCTCTCATCTTTCTTATATTGTAAGGCGAGCAGGCATCAGCTATTGTAGGTGAAATATATCCTTCTTGTGACCAAAAGCTTGAACTATGAATGGGTACTGAAGCAATAATTTACGGTCATAAGTGACGGTCGGGTGCACTAATAAATAGATGACGCATAACACATTTATTGTAGAATTACTAACTAAACCTTCAATTTACTTATTTATCCTATGTTTATATCTGTAGCACAAACCATTGCGTGTGGGTTTCCAAGTTAAGGGCGGGCTCCAATTTACTTTATCTTTACCTTTTCATGCAGTGCTGTAGCCAGAGGGAGTTTGTGCGTCTGTACCCCGCTTCTGTCCTAACTTCAGGTATTTCAAATCGGTTTTTAATTTCAAAAAGGAATTAATAGATTTCTCCACGTTTCTATTAAATCCTTTCTGTCCTAATTGTTATGAAGTATTTGTTTGACTTTTGGGGTAAGGTCGGATGAATAACACCTGCATACTACAAGAAGTCTGGCAATGACATTAGGTATTGACACAGTTGGATGATTGCAATGCCGAGCAGCCGTCCGATTTGTCGAAAAACTCAGAATAATGTTTGTCACCCTCGTTGCAGCCCTGACATATAAATAAGCTATTTACTAAGTATCATACACGCGCACAACGTATGGAGAGCAAAGGAGGGTGCTAGCGGCCACCTGTAGGCCAGTCACACAGTAAAATAAAATTACATGCCGGAGCAAAGTGACATATAGCCTTTATTACTCCTGTCCCCACATCTGATAGGTATGTTAATGCACGCGATATAATTTCCTACTTACGGTTATGTAGGGAATGACGTCCGTCCGCCTGACGTTACTGGAGAGCAGCGGCACCAATGTAGGAGACTCCAACAAGGTGTACGAACGCTAGCAGCAGCAGATGCGAAGTGAAGGTGGAGCAGCGGAGGCGCTCGCTTATATAGGACACGGCGTCACCGGTGATACGAGTCCAGATTAACTTGGAGGATCTATTGAAAGAGACGCATTCAAATGATCTATAGCGGGGACTCCGATCTTAACTGGAATCTTGGACTCGTGAGTGTGGCTTCCTTAATAAACAAGGACGTCACACGTCGATATTATTGTTCACTTGAAAGGCTGTATTAAAATGGAATTTCTCATCTTAATGACGACCGATGAAATGATTGGATGGTGATAGCATGAATGCATTTACCTGACAAATATAGCTGCAATTTCTTTCTGATTCATTTAATGGCATGAAGGTGATATCCATATCCGAAAAGAGTATTCAGCATTGTCTGCGTTAACAAAAGGCATTGTTTCTTTGCATGGATATGAGGCGGAGCTATAAATATTACTGTGATACAGTACCAAAAAAGTGGTCTATAAAATCTATCAATAATTTCTTTCTAAAGGTGTGTTCACGTGATAGTCAATGCAATGAAAGATCTCTTCAGCTAAGCGTTCCAACGCGTTACCGTGTCCTTTTAAGCAATAGAAAAGAACCCTTTTTTCCCTGTTTCATTAAAAATTTTACCAGAGACACTTTTACAAAATTTATTTGACAGCTTCCGTTTGCAACGTGTGTTTGGTAGTAACGTAGTTTCATTTCCGAGGGCGAGCTTAACAGAACATTTAACGACTAGCTGCGGAAACTCGTTCCTTTGACCATCGTGTCAACTTTCCTTTGTACTGAATGCCTACTAGTTCAACTGATATTTATTCATTACTAAGTCGACCAGTGAAATCTACCGTTTTAGCGTAGCAGTTCTGTAGCACCGATATGTACTAATTTTAGGTCGAGATGTACAGATGACTACGAAACTAATAACTTAGAACGGTCCCCTGCGGCACCCAATGTCGCATAACCGATGTGCCATTTCCCTTACTAAAGTTAAACAGCCAGTACTGCCATCTGTCGATAATGTGACCGTTTAAGTGACTGTACAAATTTTTGGGCTGTGCCATGTGGGCTGGTTTCATCAAAGTGATGTTTAGGGGGGGGGGAGAAGGGCAGATTCAGCAGGCAGGGGCAACGAGCCCATGCAGTCACAAATAAAAGCACGAGCAGTGGAAGAGTTTTGGTGTAAAAATTTCCCCTTATCGTTTATGTTGTAAGAATGATGGTTATGCTCCTATAACAGCTTATGGCTTGTATGTATAATAATATGTATGCAATGAATGTCTACGTGCGGCGCTGTAAAATCGCTGAAAAGTATAAGACTCTCATGCACGGCTCTAACAAAAGCACTCGGGTAACTGCCACGTGACTACATACAGCGGTGGGCTTGAAAGTTAATTAATCATGCATCTAGCAGGAGGAACCCCCCCCCCCTCCAAGTCGCACACTAGTAATGGTCATAACACCATCCCAACGGCCAACGAAAACTCACAGTAAACAAACAACACAACACAACAAGGAAAGTCCTTACAACTGGCTACAACCTTCTGAATCATTCCTCATCAATTGAGGCACAAATCTCCTCTGAAGAGCAAATATCCAGGTACAGGCTGGGGTTTGAATCTTGTTAGCGACGTTGCCGCACCGTAGGTCGGCAGTGTTGTAACTTATAGTCCGAATGAGCCCGTTGTCCGCAGTGCTTCAATAGGCGTTTAGTAGTCAGCCCTAAAAGGAATCTCATTCTTGAGCTGTCCCATTATATAAGTACTAGTACGCTCTTTGCCGGTGATTGGTTGGTTGATCTCCTAGTGTCGATGTGAAGGATTGGATTGGAGAATAATCCCTGGCGTATCAGCTTCATTTATTCTAGTATATAAGATTAAAAGGCTTCTGAAATACCATCTAATTGGTGGCATAGATACTATATTGCACTTCCTCACCGCTGCGATTTTATTTTTCTGATCTCATAATGAACAATTTGAGAAGAAAATCGGCGAAGAGCGAGGGAAACCTATTCCTGACTACAGAACAACAAAGAAGAGTGAAGAAGCAGGGGATTTTGTTGAAGTAATATTTTGTCTGTCATTATTCGCAGACGGCCTGAGTTACTAGCTAAGTAGGCGATCAATCTGCCACTTTACACCATATAGAGTGCAAACTTCATAACAGAAGCAGCATTATATTTATGCATACACACGGGGGGCCAAGGTACATTCGTTGCCGTTACTTCTGATACTTTGGTATAATATTATGCAGATGGTATGAGAAGGGAAGCTTTATCTAGAACCGATGTAGGTCTAGACTGCCAAGCCTGCGACGCACCTATGTACTGGCTGCAGCATACAAAATAGTTTATTAAACTCTCTACTATGTCCTCACGTGCTCTTCCACCGTAGTTCAGGAGAGTAATAACAGCAACAATATACCCCACCTCTTCACTGGCTAGCGGTCATGCTCAAGGAGGTTAGAAAGAAGGACTGGACACAGTCACGTTGCATCGTACAGACCATGGATTATTATTATTATTTTCTCTTCCATAACTGTTCCTTTCCCACCAATCACTGGTTCCCAGCCATCCCTTCCACCAATTACCGGTTCCCAGGCATTCGTGCAGCCAATCAACGAGTCAGCTTTACCGGACGTTTAGTTTCTCATTTCCGTAGACGTTGCTTCCTTCTTTTATTAAACTTCCTTGCCATGGCACTTATGAGCCACACTCAAAGACACTGCCAGGCTGCCAATGGAAATTATAAGAAAACCCGTGATCTTGGGGAACAAGAGAAACTTTGGCAGACATGCTGAAAACTCCACATCCCTGCGGATTCTCAGCGGGCTGTAACAAGTTCAGATCATGGCTCAATATTTCATCTCAGAACGTTAACTGAAGGCCGTGCTGAATTATGGCTGATCTTGAGAAGTTCAGATCATGCTGTGCAGCCTGACAGACATCTCAGCGAAATATTGCCTGCTACACTGACTTCTGATGATTAGTGGGCAATGCTCAATGACAACTAGGCACACATGGTTTATGTACTCGCACGCATCTGGTCATCCATTGATTTGTATTGTCTACAATGGAACGAATTACTATGTAAAGTTTGATAGTTATGAGTTATGCATTCATTTAAATCTGGTCAAAACTTTGACACTTTTACACAAAATGCCGAGTTGCACTGTTTAATGTGCAATGTTCGATAATAATGAGGCAAATGTGGGAGGCGTGGGCAGCCTTAAGGCCTATTAATTGCGAAGATGCGCGAGTTTGCGCCCCCTGGTGTTTAGTTGCCTCGTCCATTGAAACCTCAACAAGATTTATCTTGACCCCAGCCTGAGCTTTATGCAAACTTTACACTGTGGTCTTCAAGTTCTGCAACTCTCCACTAAAATTTGGTAATAAAGCAGTAACCTGATATAGAGTGAAAAAGAACAATGAGGCTCCACAGAGAAGTTTGCCGGTGTTTTAATGTGTATTACAGAAACGCGTTCTATTTCTTTAGTAAAAGCTAGTTTAAAAGAATGTTTCTTCAAGACTAGCGGTCATGCGAAAAATAAGCTGGAACCTAATTTGGAGTAACAATAATGCTGAAGTTATTCCATTACATGCGTAACTTTGCAACTTTTTAAATATACCGTACGGTAAAAGTTTTTAATACGTGCGATTTTCAAAAAAATGTATATAATAGAGGGAATTATATGAGCGACTATAGGTAAAAAATGTAGCTTAATTTTGGAGACCGTGAGTTGTTAGCTTCTACTGTACAATGAACTATTCAATTTTATAAGAATCTATCATAAATACTTGAGATTGAGAGCGCATGACCGCTGTCATGTAGAAATGTATGCAATTTATATATACGGGGAAAGTTCTGTAAATGGTTTGTTAAGTATGTTATTGTGTATTCAGAATCTTTTGGAGAGGGAAACATTCTAATCATTGGAATAGTAAGGATTTTATGGGTATAATGGAGTAGAACTTTTTAGGAGATTAATTATGAAAATTAAGACGTAGGTATAACAATGCTGAAAGAAAGCTTTGTCTACAATAGGTGCAACACTTGTATGTAACAATAAAAATATATCGTCGTAATAATTAAATTAATCTAGACTGAAAATAGCTTGGCTTCCACTTACTAGGACCAGTTGGTAACACGATCAGCCGCATAAGGCGCTCAATTCTGCTGGAACGGATCAAATGCTCCTATCGTACATAAAGTAGCTTTGCTGATGGTGGACTGCGTTCCGATTATACGGACTAATTCCATCTCATTTATTTACTTTTGATTGAGGTATAAAATGCTCACAATGCAATAGATTTTAAATATATTAAACTATTCCATATTAGGAGGCATTTATTAGTTAAAGTAGGCCAGTGCATGTGTAAATTAACCAGTTGTCGAGAAAATTGCTCATGCTGCCAGCAGGTGCAGTTAATACCACCTCTATTTCACCACCAAATTATTCAGACTGCCAAATAAGTTCTGTCTACCTATTTAGTACCGGTAAATTATTTATATTTGCTAATTTACTTCCATAATTACAAGCAAGTGAAAAAAATAACATCAACTTGGCTTATTATGACTCGCCGGTTGAGGCGGCCAAATCAGTTGGTCCCTAAGTGATCGCATTAATCGGAAACGACTGTATCTGTTTTATGAACCTAAATGATTAGTTTTTAGAAATATCAGATTGACGGCTTACTTACACTTGCACTTTCCTCTGGGCTAATCCCGTGCTGTGAGCGGCAGGGCCATGGGAGGTTGGTGGAGGCACTCACATGTCAACCGTGACTGTCGTCCCCCATAACCTGGCGAACTTGGGGATTGTGTTAGCCTTACTCGGTATAGCAGCTCTGCCGAGTGGACCGTCTTTTTGCCTCTACTTGTCCCTTGTATATGGGATTCTTTTTTTTTTTTCTTCTCCTTTGTGTATTTCTGTATGTATCTTTGTATTACTGTATAATTATGTTCTTTTCTTTTTTCTTTTGCTTCTCTGTGGGGATGTTGAAAGTAACCTGGGACCGGGTCGGGCTCGGAGGTGTCGTCTCCTCTATTGCAATATTAGAGGACTGCATGCGAACCTCGCGGAGCTCGACTTTGTGTCCCGTGGTGTGGATGTCGTGTGTTGCTCCGAGACATTGGTGGCTGGCAAAAGGTTCGACGCTGAGCTTGCCTTGGCGGGTTATCAGTCATCTTTTCGTAGGCTGTGGGGATCGGGACCTGGATGCCGAGGAACGGCCGTCTATGTCCGGAGTGGATTCTGCGTTTACCGGCAGTCAGTGCACGAATGCGCCTGTCATGAGATCATTGTTGTAAGGGTGTGTGGCCGACTGAATAATTTTTATTTATTCTCCTTATATCGGAGCCCTGCAACTAATGATTCTCTTTATGACTGTTTGTTGACGGCGATGGCCCCGATCCAGAGCACGGATCCTAAGTGGGTGATGTTAATGCACACCACAGGGACTGGTTGAGATATGCATCACCGACTGATTGCCATGATGAGGCTGCGTTGGACTTTTGCACCTTGTCTAGTTGTGTGCAGCTAGTTCGCGGGTCCACGCATGTTGCTGGTAACTGTCTCGACCTCGTCATGACTGATGTCCCGGACTTGATGACGGTGCCAGTTGGCTCCCCTATTGGCTCTACAGACCACTCACATTTTGTTGTGTCCTTGGGCCTGAATCAGGTTGTTTCTGTGGTAGACAGCAGGAGAGTTTTATTCGTTAAGAACAGGGCTAACTGTGTGGCTATTACTCAGGCAGTAAGGGCGTTACCTTGGCGCCAGATTATTCACAGTGAGGATCCTGTCTCTGAGGTCAACGACTTGACTGTGTCCATTTTGGAGAGGTTTGTCCCTAAGAGGACTATTCTTGTGAGGTCTCGGGATGAGCCGTGGTTTGACGACCAGTGTCTTTTAGCTTTCGAAGCCAAACAAACGGCTGTTCGGGCATGGCGGCGTTCGAGTGACCGCTCGCTGTGGCAGACCTATGTTGATCGTAGGGTCGAGGCTAAGCGTGTATATGAGAAGGCACAGCATCGTCTGAGGCAGCGTTCCACGGAGTCTCTGCTTAGTATTGACCATCCACATCGTTGGTGGAGTGAGCTAAAGGGTTCAGTGTTCGGTGCTGAACCTTCGTTGCCGCCCCTTGTAGGTTATGGTGGGGGCATTATTACTGATCCCTTGGCTAGGGCAGAGCTTTTGTCGGCTAACTTCGACGGGAAGCAGAGAAGAGATGTGTTCTCAGTGCTTCATGCATGTCATCCTGAACCTCGCTTGACCTCTTTGGCGTTCAGATCTGGAACAATCATGGTGCTGCTTGAGGGCCTTGATCCGTACGAAGGTGTGGTTCCGTGGGCATGTTTCCTTTGTTTTATAAGCCGCTTGCCGACGTTGTTGCCCCCAAGCTAACAGTGATCTTCCGGCGCCTGATAAGGTTAGAAAATTTTTCACGCTGTTGGCGTACTGGGAATATTACTGCCATTCCCAAAGATCCAGTGTCGCCCTATGTCTCCAACTATCGACCCATCACACTGATACCCATTTTATGGAAGGTGTTCGAGAAATTGGTCGTCTGTAATCTTGGTGGTTTCGCTGACGTTACGGGGTGCTGCCTGCTGGTCAATTTGCGTACAGAGCTGGCTTGGGTTGTTATGACGCTCTGTTGTTGGTGTCACACCATATTTACAGTGCGCTGAATTGTAGGTCGGAGGCACGCCTTGTCCAGTTGGACTTTAGCGTGGCGTTTGATAGGGTTAACCACAGAAGTCTATTAAACAAGCTGGAGTCCTTTGGTGTGGGTGGCAGGGTTCTGTCAATCATTCGCAATTTTGTTTCTGAGCGAACGCAGAGTGTGTCTGTTGACGGCGTTTTGAGCGCCTCAGTCGTTGTGGTGTATGGTGTCCCTCAGGGCAATGTGCTTGGCCCGCTATTGTTCGTTCTCTATACTAGTGACATGTTCTCTTCGTTTCAAAGCACGATGATGAACTATGCCGACGATTTCACTTTGATAGCAGTGATACCTGTTCCTCGCCTGCGTAATGCTGTCGTCCAGTCTCTGGATAGGGATTTGTCACGCATTAGTGCATGGTACTCGGCCTGGAGTATGAAGCTGACTGCCAGTAAGATGAAGTCGATGATTATGAGTCGGTCTCGGACAATTGTACCGCAGCATCCCCACCTGGAGATTGATGACACTTTGCTTCAGGAGTCTAGCTCCTTTGAGATTCTTGGTATTGTCTTTGATGAGAAGCTTACTTTTGAGCCGCATATTAGGAGGTTGGTGCCACGTGCTTCCACTAAGATTGGGCTCCTGCGTAAGGCGAATTCTGTGTTTGGTGACAGTGAGGTTGTCCGCAGATGTTTTTATGCTTTTTTGCTGCCTGTGTGGGAGTATTGCTTACCGGTCTGGGCTTCAGCTGCTGGCACTCACTTGCGTCTGTTGTACCGACTTGTTAGTTCAGCCACAGGAGAAGGGTAGCCGAGCTATGAATGCTTTATAAGGTTTACAACAATGAGAGGCATTGGTTGTTTTCTTCTCTTTTGCCGTCAAGGTCTTTAGGAGAGGGACACGTGAGGAGCGCACTCTTTCACTTTGGAGGATGTTGGATGTCGAACTAATGAGTTCTGTCGGTGCTTCGTGCCCTGGTCGGCGAAGGTTTTTAATTTGTTATCGGCATCGGCTTTTGGTCGTATTGGCCTGCAGGCGTTTAAGTCAGCTGTTAATGGGTTTTTGCTGGATTTTTGTATTACCTGTCCGTGGAAACTCAAGCGTGAAGTTTTATTAATAAAAATAAAACGGAAAAATAATAGTTTTAGCACAAAATTGACCATATGTCATTTTTGCGCGATCAAATTATTATGAAACCTGCTGGGAAATCGTAACATCTTATGGCAACGCTGTTGAGTTTGTTAAAATTTGGCTGCAACTCCTGATTGACAACTCTTTGCATTTTTTATCTTTTTTAGGTGAACGACAATAATAGTTTTTTGTATATTCTGAAGGAAATTATATTGAAAGAAACTGCTAAAGTGACTTCTCCTAATATGATTGCCCGAGAAATAGGACGCCATATTGACACAGTGACGAGATTCTTGAAGGACCCTTCATCACCGAAAAAACTGCCAGATGATGGGCATTCAAGGACTATACCTGATAGAGACATGAGAAATGTGGTTTTTCAGCTACGTGAGACACCTGGACAAACAAGCAAATCAATTTTTACAGCTGCAGAGCTTCCTGAAGTGCCTAAATCCACAAAAAAAATAACATCCTGCGCTCCATTGCTTCTGTCAAATCTCCCCTGAAATTACCTCCTCTGACCCCAAGATATAAAATTATGAGGATGGATTGGGAAGAGAAATACAAGAAGGTCAACATGAATCATGTCCTTTTCACCGACGAAACCCGGGCAAACCCTTGATGGACCTAATGGGTGGAGTAAGGGTTGGGTGCTACCTGGAGGTGAGTGTCATCAACGCGTAAGACGTCAACAACTGGGAGGTGGTTTTATGATATGGGCTTGTATCATGGGGAGATCGACTTGTAGGTCCGGTTAGCGTACCTGATGGCGTGAAAATTACATCTGCATCATATTGTGACTTGCTAAAAAGGGCGTATGGGTCCCATGGCTGGATGTCATAACCCTTTCATTTCTTCGAAACTTGATTTTCATGCATGACAATGCGCCGTCTCACTCTACCCGTACTACCACAGCATTTCTGAACTCTTCGGGGTTCCATGGAGAGAAACTGATGGTTTGGCCACCGTGCTCACCTGATCTAAAACCAATTGAAAACTCCTGGGCCCTCTGAAAAGGGAAATTTACGCAGATAGAAGGCAGTACAACTTAAAATCTGTCATGTGGGAAGCTTTTGTTGCAGAAGCAAGGTCAGTTCCACCTTCTGCAATACAGAAACTAACTGGCTGCATAGATTCAAGAATTAATGAAGTTATTAAACATGAGGGGGGGGGGGTCACATTGACAAATGAGACTTTTTCAGTCAGTGTAAACTTTGATGAATGATTTCTTGCTTAATACATATTTTTCTCGTTTGCTTTATTCATTTTTTTCTCCTTTAGTGATATAAAACTGTGAATATTTTTTATTCAGTCAAAAAGCTATTACTGCCGCTCAGTGAAATTAGTAAAATTGACAAAAACATAATTTTTCTAGAACCATCACGATTCATCTTTCGAAAATTTACAGACACTATAAGCATCGTCAGTTTAACTTTCTGTGAAATTTTCACTGAAATTCATAGCAAAGAGTCAAGCTGTAGTCAGTTCTGCGATAAAGCTATTATTTCCTTTCTACTGTAAGTGTATAGAGTAAATATTAGTTAGTGAAGCCATGTTATAAGTTTAATAAATAGACAGCAATATACACTGCTATTAACCCCATGTAGTGTCTCAGACCGATGATGCTTAGGTAGAGGCATAATATTGTCTGGATTGCACGGCTACGCTTACTTTAAAAGAAATAGATGAAAAATTGGATAGTTAAGGTAAGTTCTACCACAATTCTAAATAACCGTCATCACTTTCAATTGTTCTCAAACACTACGGGACAGAAACATAAATGAACACAAATAAATACGTTACGATTGTTTCAATTTGCATTGGCTTTATCTGCACATGACCGCAGGTGTACATCGAAGTCATTTTTATTCCTGAAATAAAAGTAATCTATTCCGATACTTCCTGTGGCAGCATCGCTAATAACCACAAAGTAAAACTGCCTGCGAACAATAAGAAAACGCAGCTTCTCTTTTGACGTAGCCTTGGATGTAAGGATGCTACCTGCTCTCCTTAGATCCATAAGAAAAGATTGTATTGACTGTTCTTTGATCGTCAGATACTCGTGTATAGCTGGAGAAATCCTGGTGCTATTGTGAGCCTGGAGGTCTCACATGAGCATTGAGACACACTTATGAGCATGCAGCTGCTGGTCGGCTAAGATTTGGAATTTGTTGCCGGCATCGGCTTTTGGTCGTAATGGCCTTCAGGCGTTTTAGTCAGCTGTTAATGGTTTTTTGCTGGATTTCCTTTAGCTGCGTTTTGGGCTTCCCGGTGTTGCAAGTTGCTTCATTTGGGTTGTATTACCTGTCAGGGGGAGTTCAAGCGTGAAGTTTTAATAATAATAATGTAGTAAGTTTAAAAATGATCTAAGCACCCATTTAATTGTTGACCATCCTACTACACTGCGGCACAGTGTTTGCTGACATATTTTATTAATTGGACTAGTGTACCCAGCTGTTAAAAATGATAGGAGTACAATTTTAGCCTGACAACAAACAGTGATGAGCGCTTCATATTATCGCACGTCATAATGTTTGCGCTTCGTATGTACTCGGATGATACGGGTATCAGATGTCGAAAACGGAGCTTGGCTCTCTAGAATTTTCGCCATCTCTTGCGTTTAGTAGCTCTTCTCATTCCAGCTTCCTAGTAGATGCACGAGTTCCTTTAACTTTCACTGTGCTGCAGATATATCTAGAACGCAGGTTTCCAGTCTACGATTTTTTTAATGTAGGAGATAGTTCTGAAACTTTTTGGGTTATTTATATTTAACAAGAAGATTTCGGACCATGAAACGTTGCCCGTCTTCAAGGGAACAAAATTTCAAAAAAACATTCAGCATCAGAGCTCAGAAAGTACAGCAAGAGTCGTATCCTGGCTACCGACTAGAAAGAAAACTTTAAATATTCATCAGATTTTCGTCGCTCAATGTACTTCATTCTTCATCAGCTGCTTAATATCTCTGATGTGGAGAATGCATCTCCTGCAATTTGCTGTTTGATGGTAAGCTCATCTTCCATTGTTTAGTCTTGAAGTGTCGGTAGTTGAAGGTTGATTGTTCTTTCCTTGAATCAAAACCTAGAAGACTTTCAAAACTCTTTCAACATGAATATGACTGGGTTTCATCACATATTCTAAGATATACGAGAACTTGATACATGCAAGTAAGGCACCGTGCATATATAGCCGCAAATTTCACTGCAAAAATTCTTGTGAATTTCTGCTCATTTTCATTCGTTTATGAGTTGCTCCACTTGAAAAGAATTCGGCAAATGAGACAGCTCTGTCAAAGATAGGCAAACGGAAAAGAGATATCAAACAGCAATCTGCAATGTTTTACCTTAGCCGTTAGCTAGGCCTTCGGGATTT
>LQNS02000211.1:25835194-25846137 GCA_001587735.2 Parhyale hawaiensis
AAGCAGCAGCATAGCACAATCTCCACGACAACAGTCCGAAAACTACAGAAAACCGAACAGACCCTGCTGTCTGAGTGCGGACTAGGGTTTGCATGCCGGGATCCTGAATAATTTGGGGCTGAAATTTCCCGGTCCGGGAATTTCCTTTTCCCTGGGAATTGCCTGGATTCTAAATAGTATATGTATATATTTTAAGATATTAATGAGAAAATAACTTGAAATCAGGCTGTTTAATATGATAAATCAATTAGAGAGCTCAAGATAGAACTTTAGGTTTTAATATTAGGTATTGTGATCTACATCACTATACACAGTTTGGGCGCTAATACCCTGGATGGTGATTCGCCGCATTCAAACAAGTGAACTACACAGTGTAGCCTGCACTATCTCGTATTATAGCTTAACTATTGCATCAATTTTCTGAGTAGCATTACTCTATGACTCAACCACTGCAATGATTACATATTATTGATATTAATGTTGTGATGCTTATATATATTATTTACGTTGTTTTTCGACAACTGCTACTTTACATTTTGTAATTTGGTTATGCAAGTAATAAAGAGTAGACTGTAATAGATACGATTGCAACGGCCGATGTTGCAGAAACTAAGGCCTTTGTGTAGCGATACTCTACAAAATTAAAGATGCAACAGGAGAAAGTGAAAAGTGTATAAACTGACTGCGGCAAGAGTTCATTTTGCAAAAGCTGATCTACCAATGATTTGTTACGTCACCTAAAGAGGATACACAACATAGTTAGGCCTAAAACTGCAGTGTAGAACCATGCAGTTGCGTCAAGTAGTGGCTCAGAAGACAGAATTCTTACTGGAACAAAGCACCCTCATGCAAGGGAGAGCAGTGCCAGTGGTGAAAGCACTAAACTTAATTAAACAAAGAAAAATGAACGAGTTGCGTAAAGCTGCTTCAAAGTACTTCAGAAGAACAAATAACCATCTTGTAGCAGTTGATTGCGTGTCAGTAAATACAGTTACAAAGAGTGCATTCATCAAAGAATCCTTCTCAGACAAAGATATTTCTCTCCCTAAATTGCCAGATACTGTGATGGGTATAGTTTATCAACAGTATGACATCTATTCAGGGTCGATAAGAAAGGAAATTTCTGAATCTCTAAAATATGGTAGGAAATTTAGCGTAATTCTTGATGAATGCACATCGATCAACAATAAGCGTAACTTGAACATCAATATTCATTTCAACTATTAATAGCCCAATTGGTGACGGTCACTGAAAAGGGTAGAATTTTATTGCGAAGTTTGTTTTATTTTCATCATGTGACGGGATGATAAACGATCAAATTCTCAAGTTTTTTTCTTAACCTGTTAGGCTGTTCTATATTAAACATTGTCAATTTTTCATCATTTTGAATGTAATTATTCATTTCCCAACGCGAATTTAGAAAATAATGAATTACAACAACAGCATAAATGTAAAAATATTGTCTTCCTGAAATCCCGGGATTCCGGGATTTTTATTTTGTCCCTGGATAGCAAATCCTCGTGCGAACACACGAGTAGAGCCCCACACTGTCTCCAATAGAGCCCAGCATATCGCTTCGCTACAACGCATGTAATAGTGATGCTTATTAGTGATGATGATCATTAATTATGGTGATTATTTAGTTCGGTTGATAATTAGTTATGGCCATTAATTAATGATGATTATTGGCAATAGTAATACATAGTGATAGTGACTATTAGTAATGATGATGATAATTAGTAATGGTGATTATTAGTGATGATGCTCATTAGTTATGGTGATTATTAGTGATGGTGATTATTGGTAATAATGGTTCTTAGTGATGGCGCTTATTAGTGGTAGTGACGGTGTTTATTAGTGGTAGTGATGGTGCTTATTAGTGGTAGTGATGGTGCTTATTAGTGGTAGTGATGGTGCTTATTATTGGTAGCAGACAGCTGATATGGCGGAAGACGATATACAGACACGAGTGTGCAGAGCAGAATGTTTCTTTGAATTGAAGAACACGTGGCTTCTTACGGAAGTTTTATCGAAAATGCTTCCAAGGACGATCTTATTACCGTACGTCAAAGAGCTCAGGACTTGATGGCAGTGATATTACAGTATTTCATGTTTTGATAAACATTTTCCCTGTATTCCTTATAATATAAAATATAATCTTCATCGGATCTCGTGAGATTTCCAATCGCATGTATAGCCCATTGACGTAAATAATGTATTTTTAGATGTTGCCGCAGTTGGAAGTACGTACCAGTGGTATAATTTAACTTCGTTTCTTCATTAAATCGAAAGGCTGTATGTATTGCTGCTGCGAATATTTGAAGAATTTAATATTACTTTCTATTAAAAGCGCATCTAAGAAATCTTAGCAATATCAATGGGCCAATTCCACAGCTGGCATTCAAAGCCCGCTGCATGTTGTAGTGTAGCCTCCCTCCTCTAACGCAAGGCACGAACTGTAACCTAACACAAACACCGACCAACCATCGGGTTCGAGCATCTTTGCACATGGGCATAGATGCATAATTATGAAACTACGAAACTTAAAATTGTGTCTTGAGGTTTCAGAGCACAATTCTAATTACCGCATAGCTAGAGTTCTTAATCTCTTGCAGCATAGCTGTTGTGACTTAAAATCAGTAGTATCTCTTATCAGCTACTGGAATACTCTACAACGTTTGAATGCCACTGCTCCATGGCATTTAAAAAAGATATTCTTGTTTCATATGTTTGCTCTTTGTATGTACTCTTATTTCGGTGGATTTTGCAGGTGTGTCACCTTTTGAGCATTCTCATTATTATTATCATCATCTTGCTTTATTTTATTTATAATTGGCAAAAAAAAATATCAACATCATGCCTGCATGTATGCTGTATGGAAATGTGCATCATCACAATGCAGGCATCCTACATCCTGCTTAACGATGCTGCATAGAGAATTTTGTTCGAAGCATTTTTCATTCTGTATGCTTGCTAAATCTCATCCCTCCTTTGTACCTACTACTCGCATTCTTCTTCAATCCTATTTATACGTCATTCCTGATCTATCTCAAATGTTACACGCACGTTTGCTTTCAGCGTCTGTACGAATTTTCTTCTCTGCCTCCACGGTAGCAGCATGCTTACGTTCGCAGCTCTAACTCCTTGTATTGCAGGCTCGAGGCCAATCCAAGCACGCGAGCTCTTTGCTGATCTAAGTGTGCTGACTCGGCAGTTGTGTGCGTGCATCCAATGCGCCATGGTGGAACTGGCCTTCTTCAAAGATGAGGGGGGTGCGCGGGGTCGCGAGTCATTTGAACCTTCCGCCAAATTGGCGCCACAGTCCTTTATGACCCGTGGTCGGCTGCAGCCGCACTTACTCCTCTGGAGCCAGTAGGCCTATACCCGCAGCACAAACCAGTACTTGTGGGCTTCCCAGCTGAGGGCGCGGTCGAAGCTGACTTTACCTGTACCTTTGCCTTTTTCACCTCTGCATTCCATATAAATATAACTTGAGGGTCGGTTGAAATTTCACGGTAATTAAATATTTTCCTGCTTTACTGTATACAATAAATACAGTACACTCAGCCAAGTTTCTCAATTAGCGTTTCTTATGTTTTCACATGTATTGAGTTGCCTAGTACTCATTTCTTCGTAGTTTCGTTTTCTTCTCCTAGGCACAGTGCATAAACAATCGAACTAGGATTGGCGGCCAACAACACTGACGGAGACGAATGCACGTTGGAATCATTTCAGTTGGCTTACAAACAATAAGAAAAAAAACAACATCAAGAAGTGGCAGAAAGTTAATCACATTTGTATCCTTGCTACAGATTGGGGAAGTAGAGAATTCCTGAAGTGCAGTTCTGGAGTCTACTCTGCATGCGTGGATATAACATCAACTCTAGTGAAGACATTCTAAGCGGAGAAAAAAGACAAGGGAGAATCCACTATGTAATAATGCACAGTTGTTGGTCGCTTGCTTGCTCTCTCTTTTGGTTGCTCCGTCTCTCCGTCACGCTGTTAAAGATTTAGACAGGAGATAATTCATCTCCTCAAAACAAGTTGAGATGCCATAAAATTTCAGCTTCTGAAATATATGGTCAAAAGTGGAAATACCGTATTTTCTGAAACTCACTTCGCTTTGAAAACTAGCTCAGTACATTTTGATGTAACGATGATAATTTTTCTTCTGAGCGGGGTAGCTGAAATGTGGTACTTTTGATGGAGTTTTTGAACCCGTCTGTCATAAGCTATGTCGCATTTTTTTTTTTTTTTCGCTGAATTTCTTCGTCACAGCTTGAGAGGCTCCGTCTTTATTGGAGTGTTCGTTCCTTTCGGGCATAATCCATTTCGCTTATGATTTCTTAATGTAAATCTTTTCGTAGCAGTTAAAACTTCACGCTGAACAGACGCCTTTTTATATTCAACTTACATTGCATCCAAATTTCACTCTATATAGGTTTTACTGGGTTAGCTGGTATCCAGGTTACCGTATGCTAAGCCCTGAACATTCCCGGTGAATTCTTTTGACTACTCAACGTTAGACCAACAGCTACAACTTGCGTTTTATTCATGGAAGATCACGCCTGCCTGTATGAGACCAATTGTATAGGACAACCTATACTGGGAACCGGAATATTAAAGAGCTTAATCACAAAGTTATTGCCGTCATTTTTTGACGGCTTGGCCCTCTAGTAGATAAAAATAAACAGCAAACTGAATCCGAGTAAAGTGACGCAAACGGCACTACAAAAAATATGTCTTTACTAGAACAGTGTTGTCCAAGCTGGGGTCCGCGATCACCTGGGGGTACGCAAAATAGTTCATGAGAGTACGTGAATAACAAGGAACATCAGCCTCATATCTCACATAAAGTTGTGTAAGTAATTTTTAGGCGTTTTAGTATCAAATAGTCATTTTTATTTGTGTAATAAATTTGAATTTATTGACCCACACTCCTGTAAAGCAGTGTTTTCATAATTAATATACTGTTTGCATGATTATTCTAAATAAAACTCCACGAGTTTAGTCAGCCATGGTGAGCGGGGAGGGGAGATTTGTTATGACCCATCTTCATTTATCATAGTTCTCTTCTTAACTCCCATAGGTAGGATGCACTGCAACTGCCAGGCTGAATAATGGAGCGTAGCAGATAAACATGCTGGGCTAAACAACCCCAAGCTTTCCTTCGATGACATGCTGAAAAGCAATATTTTTTTTCAGTTTTCAGTTAAGCTTGACAGGATGACTGCAGCCTCTATAACCTAAGCTAATTACGCCCGTTTTATTAAAGCGTGACAGAAAATAGATAAATAAACAAACAAATAAATGCCCATCGGTCTTTATTGACCCCGCTGTCAATAATGACAACGAAGAATTTGTGATGATCTTCATTACCTCCGCCAAGGAGGTTATGTTTTTGTCATATTAGTCTGTGTGTCACCAAGATAACTCAAAAGTTATGAACCGATTTGGACGAAATTTACAGGGATTCTTAGGTATGTTAGGAGGAACAGATGATTAACTTTTGGTGAAGATATATCCGTCCGTTTGTTTGTTAGTCTGCCTCATTATTCTCAAAGCCATAACTCAAAAAGTTATGGATTCATTTTTATGAAATTAACATGAGTTGTTAGGTATATAAAAAAGAGTAGATGACCAAATTTTTGGTAATGACGGATCCGTTTGTTAGTTCGTTCGTTCGTTTGTCACCGTTTTTAATTTTATGCTTGTAGGACAAAATTCATTGCTTTTTGCAGGCCTCTCATCAGCGCTCAAAGTAGTGGTTTCGATTTGGCATCCTGGATACAGTTAGATATCAAATAGGTCCAATTGTTTTTGCTTAGCGACGACTGTTTCGTCAACCATTGAATTGAAGTTGGAAGAATAACTGATGTAACGAAGTTACCTGCGGGAAGAAACTAAGAATCAAGATGCTTGCAATTGCTAATGAAAGCTTCAGATATCTTCGGTGCTGCGATTGCAACTTCGGCAATGCAAGAAGCGCATTCAGACGTAAGGTCCCCCGACTGCAGCATCGGGCTAGTGCTACTTACGAGGAAGCTGAGAGAGAGCATAATTTGAGGTCCAGGGGGTTGTTGGCTTCGTCTGTTAGCGCACATAAGTGTTGGTCCACCTTGAAGAGCGCTGTGCTTGGTGTGAGCTCTTCTGTACCTCCTTTGATAGGTACTGGTTGTGATCTTGTTGCGGACCCCGCTGCCAAGGCGGACCTTTTGTTGCGCTACTTTGATGGGAAGCAGAGCCACCACCGGGTGCGCATTCCTTCAGCGTGTAATATCGAGCCGAGGTTCTCCGGTTTTGCTTTCAGATCTTTTGAAGTACACAGCCTTCTGCTTGACCTGGACCCCTATGGGGGCACTGATCCATCGGGTATGTTTCCTCTCTTTCTTCGAAGGGTGGCTGGTGTGCTCGCAGCCCCGCTTGCTTCCGTGTTCCGTCGGATGTTACTGCTGGGCTCTTTTCCAGAATGCCGGTGTGTCGCTCATGTGACGCCTGATCCGAAGGGCTCTGTCTCATACCGAACCTCCGACTATAGACCCATCTCGATCACACCTGTTTTGTCGGAAGTTTATGAGAGGTTAGTTGCGTCGAGGTTGGGTCGCTTTCTTGAGAAGCAGGGTGCCCTTCCATCAACACAGTATGGTTTTCGTAAGGGCTTAGGAACTTGTGATGCTCTACTTCATATTTCTCTTGTATTGCAGCTGGCTCTTCATGAGGATTATGAGGCAAGGTTGGTATAGCTTGACTTCAGTGCTGCTTTTGATCGCATCAATCACCTTGGGCTGCTCCATAAGCCAAGATTGATGGGTATTGGTGGTTCAGTTTTCCCGGTAACTAGTCAATTTTTATCTGACAGATGTCAATGTGTAGTTGTTGATGGGAAGAGGAGTGAGTTTTTGGACATGGTTTCTGGTGTCTCACAGGGTAGTGTTCTGGGCCCTTTGTTGTTCATCGTTGACTTGACTTGTTTGATCTTGTTAATAAATTAAAATAATAATTAACTTGTTGGTTACGCTGATGATGTTACTTTGCTGGCTGCTTACGATAAGCCTAGTGATAGGTTGGATATTTCAGAATCCATTCAGCATGATTTGGGAGTGATTGATTCCTGGTATTCTAGGTGGGGGATGAGGCTACATGCGGGCAAGATTAAGACCATGCACGTGTCTAGGTCACGTACACTGAGACATCCTTTCTCTGCACTCATACTGGATGGTGTGTCACTTCCTGTGGTTGATGGCTTGGTAATCTTGGGTGTCAATTTGATCCAAAGTTGACGTTTGGCCCCACATTCGTTCGGTTGCCTCACAAGTATCGCAGAAAACTGGTCATATGAGACGCGCTTGGAGGGTGTTTGGCTCGGCAGAGTTGACACGTCGTTGCTCTAATTGCTATTACCTCCCACTTCTGGAATATTGCTTAGTAGTTTGGGGCTCTGCTGCCAATTGTCATCCGTGTTTGCTTGACAGAGTGGTTCGTCGATGTGCGTTCATGCTGGATGGTGTTGTGCCTTGTGATCTGGCGCGTCGTCGCAGAATTGGTGGGGTCCGCTTTCTATATAAGATATATAATTGCCCTAGTCATCCACTGTCTGAATTTCTTCAGGAGCCATTTGTTCGAGTGAGGTGTAGTACTCGGTGTACTGGTGCTCTTCATGAGTTTGCCTAGGAACTGGTTTGATGCCATACAGGCCAGTATTCTCGTTCGTTTTCTCCATCATGTGTGGATGTTTGGAATGGTCTTGATGGCTCTGTCTTTGCTGGCGGGGTATTGGCAGGTTTAAACGATCTGTACACAGGCTATTCTGTGATCTCGGATCTTCCTTTCTTTTTTTTCTTCAATCGCTGAGCTGGTTGCGTGGGGGTTTGACAACCTCATGGAGTTTCTCCGTTCCCACATCGCCAGTCTAGTGTGATTTAATAATAATATACTTTGCCATAGATTCAATGTATGGAAAATGTAATATTCGTACACATCAGACTATATATAAGCCTTCGTTATCTTCATTGTTTGAATTTCAGCTGTCTCTCGTTAAGATAGCTTTGCCATCAACTGCAACCTCGTCAATTTTCTACCAATCAGGTTTCAATGAAACTTGACAGGATGACCACGGTCTCCAGCTTGGCCTAATTTTCGTCTATCTGTTTTTTTAAAGCGTGACAGAAAAACAAGTACGTATACAAATAAACTAACAGATAAATGCACATCGGTCTTTATTATATAGTAGATAGATTAATGTACAACGCGTCAAGCATCGGGAAACCTTTATATCCCAAGATCAGGAAAAATACTTAATGAAATACCTAGCAGTATCTCGAAGATATTTAGGCTGCTGATTTAATGTTAATTTAAGGTTCGAATATTCTTCCAACACTTTTTCGCTTAGCAGCTTTTAATTCTGTCTAATCCTTCTGATCAGGACAGAGAAACCAATCAATAAGCCAATCAACTAAGTAGGCAACAAGCAAACTGTGTACAGATAAAGCCCCTAATTTCTTATAAATGTATTTAGAAAAATAGAGCAAATTACGGGACAAATTACGAGCAAGCAAGTTTGCCATCAAATGTTACTAAATTTTCTATCACCAGCTTATAGAGAGAAAACGTAACTACTTTTGTGAGAAAACTTTTTAGTGGTAGTCTACTGCACACTAATAAACTGCTAGAGTGGCCAGGCGTCAGAAATAACGGCGATAATTTTATATTTAAGCTTTTTTTGTTTTTGCATACAACACAGAGCTTGCTACAAAATAGACCTCTACCTGTAGGCAGGCTTACTCTTCCGTTAAAAAAACGAAAGTTGTGCCTTCATGAATTTGCGAGAGCGAAATTTCTCTCCTTCAGGAAAAAGCGCCGATATCAGTTTGAAAATGTTCGATAGTTAATTAGCACCTGGAAAATGTTGTTCAATCAAATGCACTCACCGGAAATGCTCAGAGCTTGCGGAAACCTGGATACCAGCGGATAGTTGAACCTTCAAGGATCGAAATTTGGCTGCATTATGAAATGAAAATATTTTGGCTTCTGCTCAACGTGAACTTTCAACTGCCATAAAGAATTGTAGCTGAGGAAAACATAAGCGAAATTATTTATTCACAAAATACGAATGAAAACTCCGACCTAGAATAAGCCTCTCTAACTGCTGCGAAGAAGTTCAGCGAAAAAAATATACGACATAGCTGATGCTCAACAGGTTCAAACACTATTTGAAACGTACTGCCGTTAATCTACCAAGCTCAGAAGAAGAATCGCCTTATCAAATAGTGCCGAGCTACTTTTCAAAAGGAAGTGGGCTTCTGAAAATGCAGTGTTTTCTTTTTTCAGCATATATTTCAGAAACTATGGCAGTCGTCGTAATTCTAGGGGATGAAATTTCATGGTATCTCAACTTGTTTTTCAGCAGATGAATTTTCTCCTATCTTATTTAAATCATTGCCGTCATTTTTTTTTTTTTTTATTTCTGGGATCACAAATTGATGTATGATGACTGGAAAGTTGGAAGTGAGCAACGCAGTTAATTCATTGTCAGATCTTCTTACCACCTGATTGTTCTCCGAATTATTATTGAATGCATTATGTCCGCGCACCCACAACTTGATGTCAGAAAATTACCATCAATGATGACCTTACATTTGTCATGTTGTTGTTTTCAACATAAGTTGTAGACGGCATATAAGTTTCATCTTTACAGCTCCCTCTAATTTTTCAAGAATATGCTACACGTTTCATCAACTAATATATGACTCATTAGTTCATATTTTTTAGTTCTGTTCAGGCCAATATATAGTAATTATCGTTATAATATATCAGTGGCACAACACTGATGGTCAATGAAGCAAGCCTTAATGATGACGTCAGGGAAATTTTCGAGGAAAGGCCGAGGTGTGCTTACAATTTGTGCGTCTGTTTCTTCCTTAGTGTGTGATCTGTACTGAAGCATCTAAATTCGTGAAATCTATAGCATTTTTCAAGCATGTAGTCAATTTAGGTTCAGCTACAAGCTTCACCTTCACCCCTAACCCTAGTTTAAAGATCATTTAGAGGAGTGAAAATCATTCTTTTCGCAAGAGAGAGTGAGCTGGGATCAAGTATACCTGGAGCGCATTATAACGAAGAATTTTTTAAGCATGATTCATATGCCTTCATCGCTGTCAGCTACAACTACTTGAGTAGTTTGAAGGTATTGGCTTCGCTGTTGTTTGCTTGACAAGCAGGCCAGTTAATTTTTCCACCGTGGCTGATTTCAGGCGACACATTTTCAATAAAAATACATTCTACAATCGATATATAAAGTCTTTCAGATGCAAACTTGCTATTATTATTGGCAGAAGAAAGCTAATAAGGTATATCTTTCGCTTGATAGGTCCGCAAATTTTATATTCTCTCATTGCTGCTGTCCAGGCACAATGCTACAGCCTTTCATCCCTTCCTCGTGCATACATACAACTTGGTGTACGTCGATTCCCTCCTGCACAGACGCACACTACAATATGTATATATCTATTTTGCAGTGTAGTACCCAGAAAACTTACAAAAACTCTCCGATAGTCTTGCAATTCATATACGCAGCCCGACAGCCAGGTTTCAGTCTTGTAGGAGATTTGAGCTACGTCGCCAAGGCTCTCGTTCCGTCTTTCTATTAAACTTCCTTGGTTACAGCGTCTGAACCATGGATTCTACTCGGTGCTCACTTTATTGGTGTATTGGTGTATTGCCGCCACGGTAGCTGCATTCTTCCGTTCTCAGCTCTAACACCTTGTATCGCTCGTTCGATGCCCCGTGAGGCACACGAGCTCTTTGCAGATCTTGGTGTGCATGCTCGGCGCCGTGGCGGAACTGCTTTCCTCAGAGATGAGGGGGGTGGGGGGTCTCGGGTTATTTGTTCCTTCCGTCAAATTGGCGCCGTAGTTCGTAACCCGAGGGCGACTGCGACTACACTT
>LQNS02000211.1:25853065-25866671 GCA_001587735.2 Parhyale hawaiensis
TGCTGTGCAATCTGTGGAAGACGTGCTATCTGTGCAACGAGATTTGGAAAGTATCTGCCAATGGTCGGTAAGAAATAATATGACCTTTAATGAAGCAAAATTTGAACTCGCGAGCTCTTTGCTTATCTTGGTGTGCTAACTCGGCAGTTGTGTCCGTGCATCCAATGCGCCGTGGTGGAACTTGCCATCTTCTGAGATGAGGTGGGTGCGCGGGGTCGCGAGTCATTTGAACCTTCCGCCAAATTGGCGCCATAGTTCTTTATGACCTGTGGTCGGCTGCAGCCGCACTTACTCCTCTGGCGCCAGTGGGCCTATACCCGCAGCAAAACCAGTGCGAGTGGGTTTCCCCAGTTGAGGTCGCGGTCAAAGCTGGCTTTACCTTTACCTTTGCCTTTTTCACCTCTGCATTTCATATAATTATAACTGGAGAGTCGGTTGAAATTTCACTGTAATTAAATATTTTCCTGTTTTACGGTATACAATAAATGCAGCACACTCAGCCAAGTTGCTTAATTAGCGTTTCTTAATTGTTTTTACATGTATTGAGTTGCCTAGTACTCATATTTTCATAGTTTCGTTTTCTTCCCTTAGGCATAGTGCATGAACAATCTAACTAGGATTGGCGGCCAACAACACTGACGGAGACGAATGCACGTTGGAATAACTTCTGTTGGCTTCCAAACAATAAGAAAAAAAAAAAACTTCAAGAAGTGGCAGAAAGATAATCACATTTGTATCCTTGCTACAGATTGGGGAAGTAGAGAATTTTTGAAGTGCAGTTCTGGAGTCTACTCTGTATGCGTTGATATAACATCAACTCCAGCGAAGACATTCTAAGCGGAGAAAAAAGACAAGGGAGAATCCACTGTATAATAATATACAGTTGTTGGTCGCTTGCTTGCTCTCTCTTTTGGTTGGTCCGTCTCTCCGTCACGCTGTTAAAGATTTAGACAGGAGAAAATTCATCGCCTGAAAACAAGTTGAGATGACATAAAATTTCAGCGCTTTGAGTAACGGTGACAAATGAAGCTTCTGAAATATATAATCAAAAGTGGAAATACCGTATCTTCTGAACCTCACTTCGCTTTGAAAATTTGCTCAGTACTTTTTGATATAACGATGATGATTTTTCTTCTGAGCGTGCTAGCTGAAAAGTGGTACTTTTATGGAATTTTTGAACCCCTCTGTCATAAGCTATCTCGCATATTTTTTTTTTTTTAATTTCTTCGTAGCAGCTTGGGGTTTTCGTTCCTTTCGGGCATAATCCATTTCGCTTATGCTTTCTTAAGCTGAATCTTTTCGTAGCAGCTAAAACTTCTCGCTGAACAGACGCCTTTTTATATTCAATTTACATTGCAGCTAAATTTCACTCTAGTGGTTTTACTGGGTTAGCTGGTATCCGGGTTACCGTATGGTAAGCCCTGAACATTCCCGGTGAATTCTATTGACTACTCAACTTTAGACTAACAGCTGCAGCCTGCGTTTTATGAATGGAAGATCACGCCTGCCTGCCTGCCTGCCTGCCTGTATGAGGCCTATTTTACAGTAAAACCTATACCTACTGGGAACCGGAATATTAAAGAGCTTAATCAAAAAGTTATTGCCGTCATTTTTTGACGGCTTAGCCCTCTAGTAGATATAAATAAAAAGCAAACGGAATCCGAGCAAAGTGACGCAAATGGCAATACAAAAAACATGTCTTTACTAGAGCAGTGTTGTCCACACTGGGGTCCGCGTGCCCCTGGGGGTACACAACATAGGTCATGAGAGTACGTGAATAAACAAGGAACATCAGCCTCATATCTCACATAAAGTTGCGTAAATAATTTTTAAGCATCTTAGTATTAAATAATCATTTTTATTTGTGTAATAAACTTGAATTTATTTACACACACTCCTGTAAAGCAATGTTTTCATAATTAATATACTATTTGCATGATTATTCTAAATAAAACTCCACGAGTTTGGTCAGCCATGGTGAGCGGGGAGGAGGGGTACATAACAGTACGAGATTTGTAATGACCCATCTTCATTTATCATAATTCTCTTCTTAACTCCCATAGGTAGGATGCACTGCAACTGCCAGGTTGAATAATGGAGCGTAGCAGATAAACATGCTGGGCTAAACAACCCCAAGCTTTCCTTGGATGACATGCTGAAAAGCAATATTTTTTTCAGTTTTCAATTAAGCTTGACAGGATGACTGCAGCCTCTATAACCTAAGCTAATTACGCCCGTTTTATTAAAGCGTGACAGAAAATGCATAAATAAACAAACAAATAAATGCACATCGGTCTTTATTGACCCCGCTGTCAATAATGACAATAATTTGTGATGATCTTCATTACCTCCGCCAAGGAGGTTATGTTTTAATCGTATTAGTCTGTCTGTCACCAAGATAACTCAAAAGTTATGAACCGATTTGGACGAAATTTACAGGCATTGTTAGGTATGTTAGGAGGAACAGATGATTTACTTTTGGTGAAGATATGTCCATCCGTTTGTTTGTTAGTCTGCCTCATTTTTCTCAATGCCATAACTCAAAAAGTTATGGATTGATTTTTATGAAATTAACATGAGTTGTTAGGTATATAAAAAAGCGTAGATGACCAAATTTTGGTAATGACGGATCCGTTTGTTCGTTCGTTCGTTCGTCACCGTTTTTAATTTTATGCTTGTAGGACAAAATTCATTGCTTTTTGCAAGCCTCTCATCAACACTCAAAGTAGTGGTTTCGATTTGGCATCCTGGATACAGTTAGATATCAAATAGGCCCAATTGTTTTTGCTTAGCGACGACTGTTTCGTCAACCATTGAATTGAAGTTGGAAGAATAACTGATGTAACAAAGTTACCTGCGGGAAGAAACTAAGAATCAAGATGCTTACGATTGCTAATGAAACCTTCAGATATCTTCAGTGCAGCGATTGCAGCTTCGGCAATGCAAGAAGTGCATTCAGACGTAAGGTCGCCCGACTGCAGCGTCGGGCTAGTGCTACTTACGAGGAAGCTGAGAGAGAGCATAATTTGAGGTCCAGGGAGTTGTTAGCTTCGTCTGTCAGTGCACATAAGTGGTGGTGGACCTTGAAGAGCGCTGTGCTTGTTGTGAGCTCTTCTGTCCTCCCTTTAATTGGTGCTGGTGGTGATCTTGGTGCGGACCTCGCTGCCAAGGCGGCCATTTGTTGCGCTACTTTGATGGGAAGCAGAGCCACCACCGGGTTGGCATTCCTTTAGCGTGTAATATCGAGCCGAGGTTCTCCGGTTTTGCCTTCAGATCTTCTGAAGTGCCCCGCCTTCTGCTTGACCTAGACCACTATAGGGGCACGGATCCATCGGGTATGTTTCCTCTCTTTCTTCGAAGGGTAGCTGATGTGCTCGAAGCCCCGCTTGCTTCCGGGTTCCGTCGGATGTTACGGCTGGGCTCTTTGAAAGAATGCTGGCGTGTCGCTCATATGACGCCTTATCCGAAGGGCTCTGTCTCATTCCGAACCTCCGTCTATAGACCCATTTCGATCACACCTGTTTTGTCGGAAGTTTATGAGAGGTTCATTGCGTCGAGGTTTGGTCGCTTTCTTGAGAAGCAGGGTGTCCTTCCTTCTATACAATATGGTTTTCGTAAGGGCCTGGGAACATGTGATGCTCTGCTTCACATTTCTCATGTGCTGCAGCTGGCTCTTGATAGGGGTCATGACGCAAGGTTGGTACAGCTTGACTTCAGTGCTGCTTTTGATCGCGTGAATCACCTTGGGCTTCTCCATGCGCCAAGATTGATGGGTATTGGTAGTTCAGTTTTCCCTGTAATTAGTCAATTTTTATCCGACAGATGTCAATGTGTAGTTGTTGATGGGAAGAGGAATGAGTTTTTGGACATGGTTTCTGGCGTCCCAAAGGGTAGTGTTCTGGGCCCTTTGTTGTTCATCGTATATACAGTTGACTTGTTTGATCTCGTCAATAATTTACTTGTTGGTTACGCTGGTGATGTTACTTTGTTGGGTGCTTACGACAAGCCTAGTGATAGGTTGGAGGTTTCAGAAGCCATTCAGTATGATTTGGAAGTGATTGATTCCTGGTGTTCTAGGTGCGGGATGAGGCTACATGCGGGGAAGACTAAGACCATGCACGTGTCTAGGTCACGTACATTGAGACCTCCTTTCCCTGCACTCATACTGGATGGTGTGTCACTTCCTGTGGTTGATGGCTTGGTAATCTTGGGTGTCAATTTTGATCCAAAGTTGACGTTTGAGCCCTACATTCGTTCGGTTGCCTCACAAGCATCGCAGAAAACTGGTCATATGAGACGTGCCTGGAAGGTGTTTGGCTCGGTAGAGTTAACACGTCGTTGCTCTAATTGCTATGTCCTCCCTCTTCTGGAATACTGCTCCGTAGTCCGGGGCTTTGCTTCAGATTGTCATCTGTGTTTGCTTGACAGAGAGGTTCGTCGATGTGCGTTCATGCTGGATGGTTTTGTGACTTGTGATCTGGAGCGTCGTCGTAGAGTTGGTGGGGTCCGCTTTCTATATAAGATATATAGTTGCTCTAGTCATTCACTGTCTGAGTTTCTTCCGAAGCCATTTGTTCGAGTGAGGTAAATATTGTGTACTGGTGCTCTTGTATGAGTTTGCCTTGGAACTGGTCCGATGCCATACGGGCCAGTATTCTCGTTCGTTTTCTCTATCATGTGTGGATGTTTGGAATAGTTTTGATGGCTCTGTCTATGCCGGCGGGTAGTAGCAACTTTAAACAATCTGAACGAACACAGAGCTATTCTGTGATCTCGGACCTTCTCTTTCTTTTTTTCTTCACCCGCTGGTCTGGTTGCGTGGGGGTTTGTCAACCTCATGGAGTTTCTCCGTTCCCACGTCGCCAGTCTGGTGTGATTTAATAATAATAATATACTTTGCCATACATTCAATGTATGGAAAATGTAATATTCGTACACATCAGACTAGGCCTTCGATATCTTCATTGTTTGAATTTCAGCTGTCTCTCGTTAAGATAGCTTTGCCATCAACTGCAACCTCTTCAATTTTCTACCGATCAGGATTCAGTGAAACTTGATAGGATGACCACGGTCTCCAGCCTGGCCTAATTTTCGTCTATCTGTTTTCTCAAAGCGTGACAGAAAATTGACAGAAAAACAAATACATATACATATAAAATAACAGACACATCGGTTTTTATTGTATAGTAGATAGATTAATATACAACACGTCAAGCATCTTGAAGCCTTTATTTCCCAAGATCAGGAGAAATACTTAATAAAATACCTAGCAGTGTCTCGAGGATATTTAGGCTGCTGATTTAATGTTAATTTAAAGCTCGAATATTCTTCCAAAACTTTTTCGCTTAGCAGGTTTTAATTCTGTCAAATTCTTCTGGTCAGGACAGAGAAACCAATCAATTAGCCAATCAACTAAGTAGGCAGCAAGCAAACTGTGCACAGATAAATCCCCTAATTTCTTATAAATGTATTTTGAGAAATCGAGCAAATTACGAGACAATTGCGGGACAAATTACTAGCAAGCAAGTTTGCCATCAAATGTTACTAAATTTTCTGTCACCAGCTCATGAAGAAAAAACGTAACTACTTACTTGAGAAAACTTTTCAGTGGTATTCTATTGCACACTAATAAACTGCTAGAGTGCCCAGCCGTCAAAAATGACGGCGATAATTTTGTATTTAAGCTTTTTATTGTTTTTGCATACAACACAGAGCTTGCTACAAAATAGGGTAAAATTTTACTTTCACTTACACATGTTTTTTTTTGGATTTTTGTCGCTTTCACTATGTAAATTGGATCAATTTAAGACAATATACAGGAATGACGTTTTCGTCGCAAATGCTTAGTTTTTGAGATAATAGACTTTGAAATTCCCATTGTTTTCCTATGGGAGAAAATAGCCGATGTCCTCACAGGCTTGCTAACGACCTAAAAGGAACCTAACCAAACCTAACCTTGCCTAACCTTACTTTACCTAACCTAACCTTACTTTACCTAACCTTACTTTACCTAACCTTACCTAACCTAACCTAACCTAACCTAATCTTACCTTACCTAACCTTACCTAACCTAACCTAACCTTACCTTACCTTACCTTACCTAACCTTACCTTACCTAACCTTACCTAAACTTACCTAACCTTACCTAACCTTACCTATCCTTACCTAACCTTAAATATCCTTACCTAACCTAACCTAACCTTATCTAACCCAACCTTACCTGACCCAACCCTAATTTCACTTGTATGGGATCGCTCGGTATTTTCTCCCATAGAAAAACAATGGGAACTTCAAAGTCATATATCTCGCAAACTAAGCATTTGCGACGAAAACGTTATTCATGTAAATTGTCTTAAATTGACCCAATTTACATACTGAACACAATAAAAATCATGTGTAAGTGAAAGTAAAATAATACCCAAAATAGACCTCTACCTGTAGGCAGGCTTACTCTTCCGTTAAAAAAACGAAAGTTGTGCCTTCATGAATTTGCGAGAGCGAAGTTTCTCTCCTTCAGGAAAAAGCGCCGATATTAGTTTGAAAATGTTCGAAAATATTGTTCAATCAAATGAATTCACCGGAAAAGCTCAGAGCTTGCTGAAGCCTGGATACCAGCGGATAGTTGAACCTTCAAAGATCGAAATTTGACTGCATTATGAAATTAAAATATTTTGGCTACTGCTTAACGTGAACTTTCAACTGCCATGAAGAATTGTAGCGGAGGAAAACATAAGCGAAATTATTTATGCACAATATACGAATGAAATCTCCGACCTAGAATAAGCCTCTCTAACTGCTGCGAAGAAGTTCCGCGAAAAAATAGGCTACATAGCTGATGCACAACAGGATCAAAAACTATTTGAAACGTACCACCGTTAATCTACCAAGCTCAAAAGAAGAATCGCCTTATGAAATAGTGCCGAGCTACTTTTCAAAACGAAGTGGGCTTCTGAAAATGCAGTATTTTTTTTTTTAGCATATATTTCAGAAACTATAGCATTTGTTGTAATTCTAGGGGAAGAAATTTCATGGTATCTCAACTTGTTTTTCAGCAGATGAATTTTCTCCTATCTTATTTAAATCATTGCCGTCATTTTTTTTTTATTTCTGGGATCATAAATTGATGTATGATGACTGAAAAGTTGGAAGTGAGCTACGCAATTAATTCAATGTCAGAGCTTCTTACCACCTGAATGTTCTCCGTATTATTATTGAAAGGATTATGCCCGCGCACACACAAATTACTGGTAATCATGACGTCACATTTGTCATGTTGTTGTTTTCAACATAAATTGTAGAAAGCATATTAGTTTCATCTATATAGCTCCAGCTTCATGAAATTTCGTCCATGTTGTTGCCTAGAAAATTAAGAACCAAGACGGCTTTTTAAACAATAATTCCTCTTCTCAGTCATTCTGACCTCAAATTTTTCAAGAATATGCTGCACGTTTCATCAACTAATATATGACTCATTAGTTCATATTTTTTTATTTCTGGTCAGGCCAATATATAGAAATTATCGTAATTATCATTATAATATATCAGTGGCACAACACTGATGGCCATTGAAGCAAGCCTTAATGATGACGTCACGGAGATTTTCGAGGAAAGGCCGAGGTGCGCTTAGAATTTGTGCGTCTGTTTCTTCCTTAGTGTATGGTCTGTGCTGAAGCATCTAAATTCGTGGAATCTATAGTATTTTCTAAGCATGTAGTCAATTTATGGTTCAGCTACACGCTTCACCTTCACCCCCAACCCTAGTTTTAAGAAGATTTAGAGGAGAGAAAATAATTTTTTTTCGAAAAAGAGAGAGCTGGGATCAAGTACCTACACCTGGAGCGCATTATAACGAAGAATTTTTTAAGCATGATTCATATGCCTTCATCGCTGTCAGCTTCAACTACTTGAGTAGTTTGAAGGTATTCGCTTAGCTGTTGTTTGCTTGACAAGCAGGCCAGTTAATTTTTCCACCGTGGCTGATTTCAGGCTGCACATTTTCCATAAAAATACATCCCCCAATCGATATATATGGTCCGTCAGGTGCAGTCCTGCTATGATTATCAGCAGAAGAAAGCTAATAAGGTATATCTTCTGCTCGATAGGTCCGCAAATTTTATATTCTCTCATTGCTGCTGTCCAGCCAAAATGCTCCAGCCTTTCATCCATTCCTCGTGCATACATACAGCTTGGTGTAAATCGATTCCCTCCTGCCCAAACGCACACTATAATATGTATACAGTACATCTATTTTGCAGTGTGGTACCCAGAAAGCTTCCAAAAACTCTCAGATAGTCTAGCAATTCATATGCGCAGCCTGTCAGCCTGGTTTCAGTCTTGTAGGAAATTTGAGCTACGTCGGCAAGGCTCTCGTTCCGTCTTTCTATTAAACTTCCTTGGTAACAGCGTCTGAACCATGGATTCTACTCGGTGCTCACTTCATCAGTATCTACGTTTGCTAATTCAAGGATCGAATTTCTACTTATCCTATCCCCACAATTTCCTTGGTGCTTCTTTGAACGAGGTCCTGGTAACGTTACGCACGCCACTCATGTGTAGCAGTATTGCCCCTGGACTGCCGCATGCAACTGGAATGGGATACTAAATATATATACAATGAATGTAATGTATGTAATATACAGAGTTCATCATAGCAATGTTCTACTTTTTTTATTTATTATCACAGGAAACATATCTATAATTCTGCTGTATAATTCGGTGTGGAAGTCTCATCTAGCCTACGAAGGGCGGGTATACCTGGTGCTCCAAGCACTGCAGTACGTCGAAATCCACCATGGTGGCAGTAGCAGCAACGAGCGATAGGAGCTGGTTGGGAAATTGCACGGTGTCTGATCAAAATTACGCCCAATATGACCGTGCAGAGCAAAGAGCAGCCCTGTTAGCCCCACTTGGTTAAGTTCACTGGCCCTCAGACGCCACGAAGGAGACACATCCTCGGTCGGTCACCGCCGCCTCCAGGTCGATTAAGCAAATGTGCAAGTTTGGACTCATTGGCATCCACTCCGGCCGATCAGGGCCTGCATTTGCGGATTTCTCTAGAGGCAGTTCACTTAAACTGGCAAGGTTTCCTCGTCACTTCGGACCATTCACTCCCACTTAAATCTTCCCTTTCTTGTGCGAGACGAAGCTTATATTTTCAGGAATCTTGCTTCTGGAGCATTGGCGGCCACGCGCTACGAGCTGCCGTATTCGCTTTGCTATTTTATGAAGCATGTTATTACCGAATACAAAAAATAAAAAAAGCAGTAATTTCTTGTAGTCTCGTTATCGTTGCACTTCATAAACGTACCAAAAGAAACAACCAGTAAGACTGGAAGCTATTCAGTGATCATTCTACGCTCAAATTTGAGACCTGCTAAAACTCAACTATCAAAAACGATTTATTCGTTGTTGTTATTTGTATTCAATACGACGACGATTTGAAAATCTTACCTTCATTTATGTTTGAAAAATTATGAAACTGATCACTGTGAATATGAATGAACGGAGTGTTACAATAAAATTGGAAAAGAACGTAAGGTCTTGTGATGTACGACTGTACTTATTTCGAGCAGAGATTGTGGCGAAGCAGCGACAACAAAATATTGTAATGACTCCTGTGCGAGGGAAGCAGGGCTACTTAACACAATATCTCAGTACATTCGAAATATCGCTGAAAATAGCAGCATTGAAAAGTTTACTGAACTCTTATTAAAAACCGCGACTCATCAGAATAAAAGCAACATCAATGACTCTATGCACTTGAGGTAGCGTGAATAACGTCACCTGGACCTCGTCCGAAGGCGCTCAACGTGACTTAAGGTAAGGAAACGATTTGATTAAAATGGAAATTGGAAAACTTCGTAGAAACTTTTCTTCGTTAAAAACGCCGACGGAGTTATTTTAGTCATTTACTTGATCGAATACCACAAAATAGAACTGATGCCCATACGTACTAGAACGCCACGGTGGCGTAAGACAATCACCCGCGGTAGGGGACAGATTCAACGAAGTCACTTTTGATGAACAAGGATAGAGCACAGCCCCATTCCTTACCAGAGCTTAGCTCTTCAGTAATAACATAGGAAAACAAGGCTTGCGCTGCGCTCACCCGCGCTCCTAATAAAAATAACATAGGAATAATGGGAGACGATCTGCCGCGGTGGAGGAAAATTCAACGCCGTCAATTTTTAATGGCGAGTTAGGTCTAGTTTTTTTTTTTTTGCATGGGTCACATCTAGGTTAACCCACCAAACTCCCACAAAATATTATGAACATTGCTCAACTCCTTGTACCACTCATTGGGTGGACAGACATGTATATATACATATACAAACAAATATAAATGTATATAATTATATACTTGAATTTTCAACGAAACCCTTATCACCTCTCTCACTTTGTTCGCGGGTAATAAAAATCTGTTTATGTTTTGGCTTGGATTTTATCTAGAATATTATATGTGCTTCTATTAGATCTAAGGATGTCGTAAATAGACAAGATTTCTTTTCCATCACGAATTAAATTCATTTAGTTGCAATAGCTACGAATTTTGAAAATGAACTTTTTGAATCATTGTGCAGAAGACATCACATTGAAGTGTTCAACGGAGAAGCGTATCGACGAATGAAAGAGCGCTTTTAAGCACCACTATAACGTCTTAATCCTGTCTAGGTACCGTGAAACTACTCAGCTATCTAGATTCAGATGATTGGTACATTGTAGGCTTAATACGTCGGGAGGTGAAACATATTTCCTTTGTTAAATTCTCATAAAACGAACTAAATAATCCAGCACTCTTGTAAGTAGAGCAGTTTTGATGCTGGTTCAATTTAGCTCACCCCTCGGTAAATACTCACTCCTCCAAGCAGCCCACTTCTTAAAAACCATGTCTCAGAACATCCCACTCTTTATACAACTGGCTTTTGAAAACAGCCCATGTTATAAATAACCCCGCTTAAATAGTGAGCTACACTTTTCACCAGAACAGCCCACTCAGCGGAAGTCGCCCACTCCACAAAATAGCTAACCCACTAAGTGCAAGTTGCTCACTCCTCAGTACAGCCCACTCAGTGCAGCTCGCCTACTCCCCACAACAGCCCACTCAGTGGGTGTCACTAAGGTCGCGAGAATTACCTTCATTAAGATACATTGGCTCGCCAACAGAGTTAGCACCTCACTTACCTGCATCGCTAGCACCGCTTTATGTCCCCGCCAATGCACAGTTGCCCCAAACTTTGGCTGTTTCAGAATCAAACGTAAGAAAATTGCCGAGTGAAATTTTTCTTTTCTTGAGTTTGGATCGTAGAAAATCGCCCGGGAAGTAAAACTTTACTAGAATTTAGTTGATCCACTCTCAATTTATTTAAAGTAAGCAAATGCTTAGACCTTAGTTAAATTCATTGCGGTATCTANGAAATTCTTGTTTTCTTGAGTTTGGATCGTAGAAAATCGCCCGGGAAGTAAAACTTTACTAGAATTTAGTTGATCCACTCTCAATTTATTTAAAGTAAGCAAATGCTTAGACCTTAGTTAAATTCATTGCGGTATTTAATGAGAAGTTGAATGCTGCAGAAAAACAACTCTATTTGTCCCATTCAGATAGTTGTATCGAGTTTGGGCATACTTTCCCATTCAAATTTCATAATAAAAGAAGTTATTTTGACGAAAGAGAGTAAAAAAAAATTGTACTAGCTGATATTTTTAAGTGGAAGAAGTTTTATTGTGAATGAATGGAAGTGGGTGAAATTTAGAGCAAAGTGGTTCCCATAACAAAGAAAAGTACCTTTCGATTCAGTTTATTCTGAGAAATCCTATTTACATTAAGCCTTTCGCTACTGTCTGTCTACAAACGCTAAATGTCTTCAATTTTTTTAATTTTCACGAACAAAACCTAAGAGCTTTGGAAACATTGAAAAAACATGTCGCTAAAACCAAAATTCACAGGGTAAAAGAAGTGAATTCCCTGCTAAATTTACGAACAGGTCTTTATATATTTACTTTATTGAACGCGTATCAATTTCTACTAATAGTTTAGCAGTAATAATGACTCACACGTTTGTTATTATGGTATACATTTTTATTCCCTATCTCACGCTAACACAAAAGCACGACATACCACGAATAATAGAATCGCTATAAATACATTCACGCTCCATTCTGTAACGGCGCAATTTTCTGGGGTAATCTGTTGTAAAATTGCCTTGGAAATATCAGATATAAAGCCGTTAGATTTTGTGCGCATATCAACTGGGATAATGGAGGGCATTTAAATGGGCCTCAGGCTATACAGCCTCCAGGCGAGGAATACAAAAATAAAATAAAACAATATTCAAGCCATTAGATTTACAATGGTCGTGAAAAAAAAAAAAAAAGTTCGAATGAATTTTCTCAGGAGGGAAAATGTTGATGGATAAAAACACGTGTATTCATTCGGACCAAAATTTACATAGCACCGACCAAATTATAATAGAAGTATCCATAGAGTTTTCTGTTGTAAATTTCTTAGTTACTGACGTGTATTGAGAAATTTCATAATATACTTTTCTTTTAATCACTATAGTACCCTGATAGCGTGCCAAGCGTCTGTGGCTGAAACAGCTAGCTTGTAGACTGCGAAGTTTGACGTTGAGAAGCTATGCACCATTGCGTTCCAGGAATAATGCAGAAAACATCATATAATGAACGATTAATTGTATAGAATTAATAACTAGTAGTTGAAAACGAAAAATGAAAATGCAGTTATAAATGTACCTCGTATATTTGTAATAAAAGTAATGATATAAATATTTAGAATTACGCTTCACTTAACATTACATGTGCAAGCATACTTGTCCATATGAAAAGATAAAATATATAACTCCTTTTAAATAAAAAAATTGGGTGAAGCAATACTGTACGTTAAAGTTTTACATGCAAAGGCCCCAGAGTTAGCGTGAACACCAACTTCGTGCTCTTAAAGATGATGCTGTCAACGCAACCGAATGACCGTAGAAACACTGTAATGCTAGGCCCAAATACTGGAGAAAAAGACATGTTCGTCGTAGTGATCATAGTGCACCAGCCTATAGATATCGTCCTTGAAGTATGAAATGGAAGCCAGTGCTGAATGACGACTAAAACTGAATAAAGAATTTGGTTGGTGTGTTACATTAATATAACTTCAGAGGACAATGATGAATGCTGCCTATGAGAACAATTCTAATGATGCAACTTACAGCCGTTACTATTTCCAAAATTGAGAAATTTACTTACTAATGCAAGAGGCTTGCTGTAAATAAAATTGCGCACGTACATGATATAGTGAGTATTGCTAAACATGCCAATTATGTAGAATCTTCTATTGCTACATACCGTATATTATTTGCTCTGCCATTAAATAAACTGGAAGAAGTTTTGGGTCAACGAATTATCATAAAGTTATGCTAATGCTGAAAGATTTGTGCCAGAGCGAAGGCCTTAAAGGAAGGGTCCACACTATCGTTCTTTGCTCTTCGTACTTGTGCAAAGCGTCCGAGTGTTTCATTGCTTCTAAGTAAACAACACAAAAGTCCACAGTGTATTGAATTTCAAGTACCTTCAACATAGAGTAACTGTATTCCCAAAACTT
>LQNS02000211.1:25870627-25885000 GCA_001587735.2 Parhyale hawaiensis
ATATGCTAAGTTAATAATTAGGGATGAGGCTACCAATGTGTGGCATCTTTCACACTACGGATCTGTGTTCAATGATATGCAAATAAAGAAATTAATAAATTCCAGGAACTCTCATAAAGTTGATGATGCATGGAGTCATAACTGTCATTTTAAACATATTACTGAAAGTAGCGCTGGTTAAGCAACTTTACTAAAATTCAGTAACGTATATAGGGCAGCGGTCTTGTAATGCTTTACTGTCCGGTAACTGTAGCATTAAATGAATATTTCAGTGCTATTTAATAACGCAAAGTAATCACTGACGTAACTGTCAAAGTCACTCCCGTTCAGTAAGCTCCTCATTTTCTTCCTCATTCCTGTCTTTCTCTTTGCTCTGGTCTCGCAGCCCCCTTCGTTTTTCCAAAATGCTCTGCCTGCGCTCAATCAAATACTGGACCCTCGCTTTCCTCGCCTCCCTCCTCTGTATTTCGTACTCCGTGAGATTCTCTATCATTCTTCCCTTGTCTTTGTCTTCGTCCAGCGCCAGATTCCTGTCTCGAAATCTCATGGAACTTTTCCCATTGTCGAGAGGCAGCAGGTACTCGCGAAAATTTTTCTGATTTGGGGGTTGTAAGGTCCGCAGATTTTGTGTCGTCGACGTTAGCTTTTCGTCCGAGTATATCTGGAGCATCTTGCGGGCACTGAACGGACATTTAGGGTAGAGCTTTTCGCACTCGGTGGGTTCGGCCGCTCTGAAGCCTAGAAATGATGCAAAACCGTAGTACAGGGTGGGCAGGGGCATCGTCCTGAGGTCTGGCTCAGTGATCACCGATCTGCACATGATAAAAGACAGTTGTAACACTGAGAGCTTGCATTCTCTTAGTCATAGTGAATTATTTATACTATTACTGCTAACAGTTTTAACCTATCAACTTAATCAATCATGACTGACCTGAAACGTCAGCAAGCAAGTTGTAAGGATAAACTTCCAAAACTTTAAGTCTGCGTTTCCAAAGAGAGAGTAAATTATGCTCGAACTGTTTTTCATTTTAACCTAATGCCACTGGTTAATTGGGGCATCAGCTGTAGACCATTGACCTGTATATGTTAAAAGCAAAATTATACATATGTGTGTTTGCGGTCCCCTATAGAAACATGGTATTAGGTAGACTATATGTATCTTTTAATCCTAGAACTGGGGTAAGGACCAAGTTCGTAGAACTGGCACACTGGTCTATGACACACCATAATGTTAAGAAATGTTCATGTTATGAAAATCAAAGCCTTCAAAGACTTGGTCCCTCCAGAGTCTCCTAATAATACATGAGTGTGAAGTTCATTCCGTAGCTGAACCCAGGGTCACCCCAGAAGTAAAAAATAGTAAATTAGCTTCAAGGGTGGATGAAAATTCTGCTAATAAAGCGTTGTTTTAACTATCCCACTATAATATAATACAATGATTGTTGGTTGGGTGCTTGCTTGGTTGATCTCTCTTTCCCCACTCGGTGGATCAGATAGGAGAAAATTCATTTACTGAACGTCAGACGGGCTGTTACTTTGGTAAATTATTAAAATTTAAGTAATGAAAATATCTGAAGTACCTCTAAATGATAACACAGATGCTTGATCGTATCTTCCTCCCTGTCCTAAAATTTTCTGAGTACATGATGTGCAAATTCCGTAGAAGATCAACGAAAGAAAAAGTGATTTACTACTGAAAACGGAACAATGGACATCAGTGAATGTAAATTATTTTCACTGAATTATTATTATTTGCTGTCTTTTCATGATGGCGTGGGCCACCGCTAGTTAGCACATAATGTAAACTAAGCGAACTCAACAAAAATTCACAACTCTGTAAGCACGATACTAGAACCTAACATCCAGGGCCCGATTTACACTCGAGGGGGCCCGGGACAAGTTAAGCAAGGGGGCCCCACCGTCGCTGTAGAGCAGTGGTTGCCTAATGAAAGACAAAGCTACCGTATATGTATTTACCTATTGTAGAGACTAATAGAAAATTAATTTTAAAATACTTCATTATCTTGATACACAACCATAGAAATCTACATGCTGGGCATAATAGCATTGATGGAAGAACATCGAAGACTTTGATGTGTCTATCAATATATATTATTAGATTAGATAGGCGGCAGTAGACGAACAAATAGGCCGGAACTTACGCCCCGGCCCTCTATGAGCTATTACCATGATGTTAGTAGGATATAGTGGATATAGAGGACTGGAGAAAAGAGAAAAGAAAAAAAGGGGGGAAGAATCCCTGCCAAAGAGACGATCATGAATGCACGCGAGCACCATCAAGAGCCGCTGATATGCGGAATTAGAGACGTCAAACTGTAGTTGGAGCGGGAGAGAGAAGAAGACGGATTAAGGTGGCCTTGGAAGCTTTGCCCGTTAAGAGTTTGCGACTCCTGAAGGAGGACTTCTTAGCTGTGGAGGATGTCTCTCCCAATGTATGCCAAGACGATTTTTAAACGCGTTGACTGACTCCGCACTAGTAACATCGGAAGTGACCCTATTCGAAATGCTGACTATGAAATACGGAAAGAACTGCTGACTTAAGGTCGTTACTCGAGCTTTATGCTTGAGTTTTTGGCCGCTGTTTCGCAAGCGATCATTGAGGTATCTTTCAATATTAATATTTATTTTTTGACATTTAAAGCCTTTTAAAACATTCATATGTATCATATATAAACTAGTAACTTGGCTGAAGTATTTTTTCTATTTCATTCGTATTTGTTACTCCTGATTATTTTTTTTTTCACAAGACGCCCCTATTAGTAGGAGGCGCGGGGCAATTACCTCCAGTGCCCCGGGCATTGGCTCTGCTAATATCTAATATCCAATCTTGAACAGTTTGCGTGCCTTCAAGAATAGAGGCATGACCCTTTACTAAGTCCTTATTTTGTTAACTGCAATTTCATTCTAGAGAGGTTTTAGTTTTCAGTGATTATTTCTAAATTTTGGATGAGCTGGCAAGCACCTCAGTTACTAAAACGTGTTCTTCGAATAATTCGTAAAAAAAACAGTAACTGTTTCCTTCCTTCATCTTTTATCTTTATAATAAAGTTTAAACTTTTCATATCTATCGTTACAAAACAGCCTTTTTCAGGTTTTCATCTGGTGCTAAATCAATGATTAGGAGTGCACACTCACCTAAAGTACACCGGAAGTACCTACACCTCACCTGAAGTACATCATGAGGTGCCGCTCGTCCTCCGTAAGCGCCTGAGCAGCACGGGCAGACAGTTCGCAGGCCAGCCTCAGCGCACACCAGTTCCTGTCTATGGCGTACAGGGCTGAAAAGTTCGTAGGTGTGGCTTCGAAGTTTGCCCCCATGGTGCGAGTAGTGGCCTCCAATGCTGCCTGACCTTCATCTCCGATCCTGAAATGCAATATTGGGTTTCTTAAACAGCCAAGTGGTATAGTGCAGAAAGCTTAGCAACAATTACTGTAATTTCCACCCTTATAAACACTGTTGTTATTATTATTTTTATTTCTGGTATTATTATTATTATTACTGTTGAAACTATACGCCTGGGCTTCTATGGACAGGTAAAGAAACCCCACAACATAAACCCTACAGGACACCTAGAAGGCTGCTAACAAAAAATGCATGGCTGACTTGACCACCTGCATGTACAAGGATAATCTGTTAAATTCTCTGCTCCAATGCAGTCAAGAGTTCTTTCTATCTCCTGTCTGAAATTGAGTTGCTCAATGCCATTCGTGTGTGCAGGTGTAGGCTGAGTGTATCTATTTATTCTCATTGGTCATGGCCACCAATATTTGTGACTGGGCCTAATTACTAAGTTGAATTTTGGCTACTTTGTTTGTACTTGTAAGCTTGTAAGCATATTTTGTGAACCCATTATGTTCTTAATAAAAGTTAATTATTATTATTATTATGGCTCTGAACGGTTCCCAGCAATGAACTTCATGACAACGCCGATCGAAGTGTAAAACAACGACCGTTCGAACAGACTGGTAAGATTTACTGAGCTACGTACGGCATTTTCAAAACAACCGAGAGATTGTAGGGAAAATAACACACTACTTCATTGACTGCTCGCTTAACTTTACACAAGTGCATGGGGCTGATGACAGATTGATAAAACTTCAATACAATCTTTTCCACTGAACAGAGCGACCTCAAACAAAGAGTAAACTGTTTTTAGTAATTCAAAAACTATGTTAATCAGCAAGAAACACAAATTCGTTGATACATGTCTACTATGAATGGCAAGAATTGAATCTTATTATGCAGAAATAACCTAAAACTGGCCAAAGAAATTCTTGTAATTTACTCATGAGCAATGCTCTCGTATGCGTGTTTTTTCCCGATAGATGCATTCTTTGCTCTCCTAGAACAGTGTATCTATTTTTTTCTTTTTCGTTTCGGGTCGCTATATATACTTTGACTGGAAAGAATTTTATCAAGGGTGTATCCACTTACCACAAGCCCCCCCCCCCCGTGAGGAGTGGATAGTCAAGTCTGACGTGACCTTATCTGACTGGAAATTTTTCATCAAAAAAGTAGATCACTAGAGCACTCTGATAGTGCATATCTCCGCTAAGGGAGGCAATCTTAACGAAAAATTCAAATTAGTTTTGAAACCACGAGCATGATTTCCTTTTGGTCAGCAGCAAACCAAAATTTGGTCATTTAAGAGTAATAACAGCTTTTGTACATTTTTTGAAGATTCGCTCATAACTTTTCAAGTTATGTCACTGACAAACATTAGTCAAACACACAAACTGATCATCACCAAAATTTGTTCATGTATGTCTATTAACATTTATAACAATTCCCGTAAATTTCATAAAATTCAGCTCATAATTTTTTTTGTTATTTTGCTAACAAACTTAAAATCTAAAACAGATTCATCCCAAAAATTGTTGTGATTTACTCTTCGTAATATACCTTACAACTCATGTAAATTGCATAAAAATCCATTCATAATTTTTTTGAGTTATGGTACTAAAACAGAGAGGCAGAATCAAACTAACGGGTAAATGGATCTTCACCATAAGTTAATTATCTGTTACTCTTTACATGCCTGACAATCCCTGTAAATTTCGTAACGATCTGTTCATAAATTTGTTAGCTATCTTGCTGACAGGCAAATAGACAACAATACAAAAAGAGAAAAAGACATACAAACTCGATAAAAACATAATCTCATTGGTGCAGGTAAATATATTACACGTAAGGCAACTTATATACATAATGAAGAATTTATCCCAATTTGTAAATTATATGCATTAAAAAAAGTTACCTCGGTTAACTCATTTGTTCTCAGAACGTTCATATTACATGCATCTTTAAAAAATAACTCGGTAATCTTCGATTTACACATTTACTCAGAACGTTCATATCACATTCACGAAACATAACCTTGTATCTTCGGTTGAATCATTGGTATCCAGAACGTCTAAGCTATCATTTGGCCTCACTTACGATCGCTTCTTTCGCACAGCGTTCTCTCCGTGGTACGCCGCGTGGTAGAGTGTGAAGAGCGCCACAAACGCCAGCGTGAAGAATCCACTGAAGAGTACCGTAGCTGTGGCTGCACACACACAGCAGGAAAAATGAGTACATTTTTTTCACGTGTCAAGTTGATTTAGTAGATTTTACCAATTGGTAGTCATGATATCTGATTTTACAGTTTATTATTACGTACCACGTGATTTTATTACGCTTTAGCTATATCGCTAGTCATAATTAAGCGACCTAAACGCTCAACTATGAAAATATGTACAGCCGTGAGACAACAATTTCACTGTTATCTCAATTTTAACTGAATTCATTGGCACCTGAGGCAAATTTTCATTCATTTTAAATTACTTTTCAGTTAAGCACCGAAGCAATATAATAAACACCACCGTTTAGTTGTACATTTGTATATAGCGACTGTGTATATGTTTCCCGTAGCGCTCTTAACGAAATAGTTGCGAAAAATAAGCCGGGTTCCAAGTTTTAGAATTTTTCAAGTTGCGCTTTAATGGAGATCGATAAGCAAAAATTAGACCAGGTTGCAGAAGATGGCAACACTTAAAGTTCGTAACCTATCGTTTTAACAGAGTGGGACTTCTTGCTTAGCCAACGCTGCACTCCAAACAATGATGATATTCACAGCTTCTCATAGCGCTACTCTAGACTCTGTTTTTTTCTTAAGTCAAACACACAAGCGAACCAACCGATCATCACCAATATTCAATCAATTATGTCTTTCAACATTACTAACAATTCCTGAAAATTTCACAAGGATCCATCCATAATTTTCGTGTTATTGGGCTAACAAACTTTTTAACAAACATAAGTCAAACACACTAACGAACCAACCGATCATCACCAAAATTTTATCAATTATGTCTTTTTACATAACTAAGAATTTCTGAAAAGTTTATATAGATTCATCCATAATTTTTGAGTTATTTCACTTACAAACATAAGATCAAACACAGCGACAAACGAACGAACAAACACATCATCACAAAAATTTGATCAATTACTCTTTGTAATGAATCTAAAAACTCATGTAAATTTCATGAAAATCTGTCCATCACTTTTCAAGTTATGGCACTAACAAAAAAAAAATATGCAGACAGACAAACAAACAAACGGATGATCAGATCTTCACACCTAAGGTTAATCATCTGTTCCTCCTAACATACTTAAAGACCTTTGTAAATTTCGTCAAAATCGGTTCATAACTTTTTGAGTTTTCTTGATGACAGACAGAATAACAGACAGACAAACCCGACTAAACAATAACCTTCTTGGCTGAGATAATTAAAGTCTCTACCTACGGTTTAATGTACTTAGCACTTAAACAAATTGTATTAAGTTACCATGGGCTTGTCTTGACATGAGAACTTATAAGACTTTGTTTTAGATGTCAAATACTTGACATTTTGAACTATGAAATCCTACATCCACTTATATTACTTGTACCTGATGTACGGACTGAATACGTCATCTCATAGCCAGAATGCACTTGTCTCTAAATTATTCGGAATAACAAACACAAAGATTCTTTATTCCGTGGAAAATTATAGAGACGATGACTATTAACTTTTTGAGCAAAATTAAACCTTAAATTAAGGAGATAAGTTCATAATTGCCCTAGAGCAATCGCTTTTGCTGCATAAATTTACTTCATGCTTAGGACGTGGCTATTACACGTGTGCAGTTAATTACCCATTGTTTTAATTGTGTTTTTCACATCATGTATCCAAATTTTTCATTTCAAACTCTACCAAAAAAATCTCACCTGAATTTAGTTCATATTTTGTTTCCAGAGCGCCTGGAAAGCTCCAGAAGGTTGTAGTTCCGTTTGAACTGATCAGAATCAGTCTGCCATCCTCGTCTTCTTCCTCTTGTTCCTCAATTTCCTGGGAGTTCATATCGTATATGGACATTACAGGGAGCTGAGAAGAGCTGTCATCATACAGTGTTGGGATCTGGGTAAAGTTCATGTCCCAAGCTGTATGATTCCTCACTTGCAGAGTGCTGTTCGTCATTGGAGATACTGCGGTTCCTGTTGGTATTGGTATAAGTAGCGTCCTATAGGTTGATTCTCCTATCTGATGTAATTGTGACCGTATATGATAGTGCTTACCGTACACAGCATGGCCAACGCGTTAAGCATTAAACTCAATAGTTTACCAACAACACGCGTCGTACTGTTAAGGTTGAGACCAAAGATTATGATACTAACAGGTTAACCCAGGGGGCGGAGCCAAGCTGTAGAGCAACATAGGAAATGGCCTTGTGACGTCACAAAAACATAGTACGTTTATCAGTATCTATTTTGCATTGTTTCTTCATCATTTCATTTGGGCCTCCACAGTGTTCTACATGCCCTACAATCATTATAGTTACACAAAAAAGTGTATCAACGCATCTACGAACTTTTTTTTAGCTCTCTGAAGGATAAAGTTCTATTACTATTTAGGCTGTCTTTACCGTAACAGGCACGCACCTGGTCGGAGAGTTTCGGTAAAATGTTGCCCTGAGCTGTACCGTCGCTTACGCGTCGTTAACTTATTCGCCTCTCCTAATCGTAAAAACTACAGCATTATTGGAAAAATATGGATTTAACATTCGCCAGTTTCAACAACATCATTCCGTAAGACAGTTAAGGTATGTGGAATGCGGTTAGGTGATTTTTTTTGCAAGTTAGCTAACGCAAATCGGACGCCACCCTACTGTTATACTGCTGCAACGCTCGCAGCGTAAAGCAGCTGATGCTTTATTTCTAATTTTACCGAGCAATTGTATGACTTCTGCGTATGTATAGACTTTTGCTTTAATATTATTTCGCCGGAAGGAAAGTAAACTGTTTCTTTGGTCCTTTAATATTTTTCTTACAAAACTCGTTTAAAACTTTTTCTATCTCGGCGTTCAATCGCTCGCATCTGAAAAAATTTTTGTTGCAGCGGTTCGAAATTATAGAGGATAGCATATCATTGGAAGAAGACGAAAACAAATCGAAAACATTGCGGTATTCACCCATTCAAATCCATCTTTTGGAATGCCATATAAATATCTATGAAACTTTCTTGATTTACTGCATTTTACAGACGATAAGCTTGGCACTAACAGTGCTTGTGACATTATTATTAGTATTAAATCACACCAGACATGCGACGTGAGAACGGAGAAACTCCATGAGGTTAACAACCCCCACGCAACCAACCCAGCGAGAGAAGAAAAAAAAAAAAAGAAAGAGAAGATCCGAGATCACAGAATAGCTCTGTGTACAGATCGTTTAGACCTGCCATTATCCGCGCCAGCAAAGACAGAGCCATCAAAACCATTCCAAACATCGACACTCTATGGAAAAAACGAACGAGAATACTCGCCCGTACGGCATCGTAACGGTTCCAAGGCAAACTCATGAAGAGCACCTGTACGCCGAGTATACCTCACCCGAACAAATGACTCCGGGAGAAAATCAGACAGTGGATGACTGGGGCAGTTATAAATTTTATACAAAAGCAGACCCCACCAACCCTGCGACGATAAGCCAGATCACAAGGCACAACACCACCCAGCATGAACGCACATCGACGAACCACTTTGTCAAGCAAACACAGATGACAATCGGCAGCAGAACCCCAGATTACGGAGCAGTATTCCAGAAGTGGAAGGACATAACAATTAAAGCAGCCACATGTCAATTCTACCGAGCCAAACACCCTCCAAGCACTCCTCATAAGACCAATTTTTTGCGAGGAACGTGTGGCAACCGAACGAATGGCACGGAATGTGGGACTCAAACCTCAACTTTGGATCAAAATTGACACCAAAGATCACCAAGTCATCAATCACAGGAAGTAACACACCATCCGGTATGAGTGAAGGAAAAGGAGGTCTCACTGTACGCGACCTGGACGCGAGGATGGTCTTAGTCTTGCTCGCATTTAGGCTCATCCCCCACCTAGAACACCAGGTATCAATCACTTCCAAATCATGATGAATGGATTCTGAAACCTCCAACCTATCACTAGCCTTATCGCAAGTATCCAGTAAAGTAACATTATCAGCGTAACCAACGAGTAAATTATTAACAAGATCAAGCAGGTCCGCTGTATATACGATGGATAACAAAGCAAAGAGCCCACATCACTACCCTGTGGGACACCAGAAACCGCGTCCAAAAACTCATTTCTCTTCCCATCAACAACTACACATTGACGTCTGTCAGAAAAAAACTGACTAATTACCGCGAAAACTGAACCACCAATACCCATCAATCTCAGCTTGTAGAGCAGCCCAAGATGATTCACGCGATCAAAAGCAGCACTGAAGTCGAGCTGCACCAACCTTGCCTCATGACCCTCATCAAGAGCCAGCTGCAACACATGAGAATTGTGAAGCAGAGCGTCACAAGTTCCCAGGCCCTTACGAAAACCATACTGTTCTGGGGGATGGACACCCTGCTTCTCAAGAAAATAACCCAACCTCGACGTAACCAACCTCTCATAAACTTTCGATAATACAGGTGTGATCGATATGGGTCTATAGTCGGAGGTTCGGGATGAAACAGAGCCCTTCGGAACAGCCGTCACATGGACGACACGCCAGCACTCAGGAAAAGAGCCCAGCCGTAACATCCGACGGAACACCAAGGCAAGCGGGGCTGCGAGCACACGAGCCCCCCTCCGAAAATAGAGAGGAAACACACCCGGTGGATCAGTGCCCCTATAGGGGTCCAGGTCAAGAAAAAAGCGGTGCACTTCAGAAGACCTGAAAGCAAAACCGGAGAACCTCGGCTCAGGATCACACGCTAAAGGAATGCGCACCCGGTCTCGGCTCTGCTTCCCATCAAAGTAGCGCAACAAAAGATCCGCCTTGGCAGCGGGGTCCACAACAAGATCACCACCAGCACAAATTAAAGGGAGGAAAGAAGAGCTCACACCAAGCACAGCGCTCTTCAAGGTGGATCCCCAGTTATGTGCGCTAAGAGACGAAGCTAACAACTCCCTGGACCTCAAATTATGCTCCCTCTCATCATTCTCATAAGTAGCACCAGCCCGACGCTGCTGTTCCCCGAAACGCTGAAGGTCAACAGAAGACCGGCTAGTATGCCAACGGGCATATGCCCCCCGCTTCAACTGGTGCACCCTCCTACAGGCACCATCAAACCAGGGCTCATCGCCTGTCTTGACCGTTATGAAGCGGGAAAGGACATAGGCGCGCACCATGTAAAAAAAAAACGTTCCAAAGTAGACCTAGGATCAGGGACTCTCTCACAACACCCCAAGGTAACGCAAGGATGGCACCAGAGACGGCACCCCAATTCACTCTGGACTTCAAAAATATTTCACGCCTATCGGTGACTCTGGGGACCCGCTGACGAACTTGCAGCGTCGCAGAGAGGGCACCATGGTCCGAGGAACCAATCCGAGACACCACTGACACTCCAACCAAATCAGAAACATCAGTCATCAGTAGGTCAAGAACACCTCCCATCAAATGGGAGGACCAACAACCAACTGCTCTCAACCAGAGGCACTCAAGAAATCGAAAGCTGGTCATGGCAATAGGTCCTCCCAGAGCCTAACCAATCCGAATGGTGACAATTAAAATCACCCATAGAGACAAAAGCAGAACGCCTATTCGACAACTGAATTCTAGTCATTGCATCCAAGAGACAATCAAAGACCCTATCATCAGCAGACGGGCTGCGATACACTAGAAACCAACAAAAGTTCCTGAATGAGCCACAGACTCGAAGCACCATCAGCTCACAGCACGGACACTCACATTCAATCTGCCTAGACACAACAACACCCTTTCGAACGTAAGTTGCCAATGCTGCAATTGCAGCACTGGCTTTTCAAAGTTCGGGATCATCAGCTCAGAAACATGGCGATGGCATGAGACGAGCGTCTCCGAACATAGCACCAGGTCATAATTGGAAAAGGCTACGGCGAGCTCAGCCAAATTACCATTTAGACCCCGAACATTAGTACTTAGATGCGGCAGGAGCGAGACCCAGAACCACGAGGACCGGTGTTCTCCTCCACGTCCGGATATCTAACCATCAGGCACGCAAAGAACAATAAATAAAAATACACCATAAGCAAAGGAAATCATCAAGAACTTACAAATCAAATCGACCGTCAAAATAGCTGCGAAAGCGGCCAGCTAGCCACGCGCCCCAGACCCTGCCATCACAAGTACGAGCTTTGGCCGAAAAGAGGAAGGAGAAAATGGAAAGGAAAAGAGCATCAGGTGGTACTACCTATTGGAAGAGGCGCAGGCTGCGGAAGACTGAGTACCCAGCTATAGCACCAGCCTGTTCATCTTCTCTCAAAATCACCATCTCGGTAGGAACTGCGGCTAGCTGCAACATCCCCTGCGAAGAAGGGACTCGGGACCCTTGGGTTTGTGAGGCTCAAATATATTTTGGCAGGCAAAGGGCCCGCCAGAATATATATGTTGTGCGCGATCGCGCAAATCCATCGATCGCGCACAACATATACCCCTCAGGGCATATTCGGTTGCGGGCATTTCCCGGTTGAATTTATCAGCTCTTTTACGAGCCTTTTAACCACTATGTTTTTTTTCAAAATTTTATCCTTCAGAGAGCTAAAAAAAAAGTTCGTAGATGCTTTGATACATATTTTTGCGTAACTATAATGATTGTAGGACACTATGCAGGCCCAAATGAAATGATGAAGAAACAATGCAAAATAGCTGCTGATAAGCGTACTAGGTTTTTGTGACGTCACAAGGCCATTTCCCTTGATGCACTACAGCGTGGCTCCGCCCCCTGGGTTTACCTGTTATGCAGGGGGCCACACGAGGGTTTCATCCTCGCAACTTGATGTCAGGACGCGCAGCTCGTACTACGTCTTCTAGCAGTAAAATTGCTGCTAGGAACAGACAAGTTGTGTCTACGTGGCGAAAGGTCGCTTGAGGTTTTCTATGGTCGTACAGCCGCGTAAATCGAATTTGTATGCACAGTGTGATTCTGAGTACTTTTTAAAACCGCCTTTTTGGTTATTTGTAAAGTGTTTTAGTTACTTATCCTACGAACTGAGATGAAATGAAAAATCTGTTCACATTGTGGCGTTTTCACTGATCGCCTCGAATTTCTGCCGTCAAATCGCAGCTGTGTGCGTTTTCGCGGGCGTCCATTTTGTTAGATATTTCCGCGTGATTTAGGCTATAAACAAAGCAGGTTCATCCGCAAAACGAATAAATTAGGCGTTCCATGAGGCTTTCTTGTTTCTTTATAGTCATTTATAAGCCTTAAGCCTTTTGATTTCCATTTCACTGCAAATTTGACGAGAAATATGAACTTCACCACAGTAGTAACACTTGTGGATAATGCGGAGTTGCCGCCTGACGGTAAACATTTTATCGCCGTTTTGTCTTGTGGACACAATTGTGTTTATGTTCGTTGATAAAATAAATGTTCGAACCCTTTGCCTATGGGGGAACAGAAAATTATCAAGTTACCTTTACTTGTCAATCAATTTTGAAGTGCTCTCCAAGCCACTCGTTTAATTTGATTGAATGCATTGCCGCGCCCTCGAAAGCACGACCGCGCGGTCAAAAAAAAGTATGAAAATGTTCATCTGAGCTCACTTGGCAGTACCGAGGCCACCGAGACACATGAATCTCGGTGGCCTCGGCAGTACGCGCATTGCTGTAGCCATGGCTGAACTACGTTAACAGGTTAACTCACCGCTTGACCATTTTGAGACGGTTCTGCGCATCTCCCTGTGTGACGTCACGTGGGGAGAACGCTCGTGAAAATCGTGTGTTACTAGAGTATCGATATCATTTCTAATTTAGTTTTTATGATTTTTTTCGTTATATTGGGATGTCGTTCGATGTTTGGCTGTTCTGAACATGTGTTCTTAAAGAGCTACTAGTGTTGCAAAAATGAGCGTTTTGACTTGCAAATGAGCCAACTCACGTTCCGCTGTGGCAGGCCGAATGTGCTCCAACTATTTTTTGCCTCAGCAATATGATTACCGCTTATCTGTCGTTAGTAAAATGCTTAAATTAGGAAAGTGTACATCTGTGTGTTGTTGATGGCGCAAATGGTGCAAAACTTTTTCGTCTTAGCAGGTATTTGGCTTTGGAAACAAGGCCTCAGGGTGTAGCACTGAAGGCTTCTTGATCCTCAACATTCTACTATTTCTCTTTTTAATTGTTCGAAAAGCACTCATAGTAATTATGAGTGATACAATTTTCCTTTCAAGCTTACCCAAGTAACAACAGTCAATACTCATTTTATTTAGGAATTTCATGAAAATTACTCAAATTAGAAAAAGCTCGTTGTTTGTACGCCAATGCGTTTGTAATGAGAATAGCCCGGATAAAGTTTTTTCACTATCTCAACAAGAAAATTGAGACAAGTTTAATGGGATATTGTTTTATTACTGTTGGCGATGACACACGCTAGTCAGAAAAACGAGTATCGTAATATTTTCGTCCAAATGTTATGTTGAACTCTTCTAAACATAGCTTTGAGATTGCCAACAAATGGCGTGAAAATGTTTACCGTTAGTTCAGTTTACTCCTCAAGTGCCGTTAGTTAACCGTCGGACGTATCATTATATCTGGAGAGAATGAGGTATGATTCAAAATCGTTTGCAAGTGTGTGCAATTTATATTTAAATCGGCAAATCAAAACATTCGAACGAAAAGATGGCGATACTCGTTCTTTTGAATAGCGTGTGGCATCGACGTAAGAAGGTGCTCCCTCTTCGGAATATGTATAAAGGTAAAGGTAAAGTCAACTTAGACCACACCCTCACCTGGGAAACCCACATGCACTGGTTTGTGCTGCGGGTATAGGCCCACTGGCCCCAGATAAGTAAGTGTAGTCGCAGTCGCCC
>LQNS02000211.1:25960787-25973422 GCA_001587735.2 Parhyale hawaiensis
ATTAGCAAAGATGAATGGACTCCGTAATCACCTAGCTAATCTTCTCGCTCTTGATTATTCTTGTGGTGACTCCTGGAGATTGAAATCTGCTCTACTCCTTGCTAAAGTATTGAAGCTTTCAAGATAAAATTGAACAAATGCTGGGAGAAAATACCCTTAGACGTTGTGCTTGCTGCCATAGATAATTTCTCAAGACTTTGTAGGGTAGTGAAGACTCGAGAGCAACATTGTGAATAATACGTATACCATATTGTTCCTCCAGTATTTGCTAATCATTTTCTGTAATTGGACTACTAAATATATTTTTTGGGGGATAAATCTAAGTTTTATTTTATAACAGTATTTATGCCCCACCCTGTATATTGGGTCTGACTTATCTTAAAATGAACGAAAACATTCATTATTGTCTAGCTGATAAGTGTTAGTAGGTATTTACAAGAGAAACATTCCAGCTAATGTCGATGCGCCACGTGATACTAACGGTGAAATTGTACTTCGCAGTAATTACAACAGCGCGGCATTATAAACTTGTTCTTAGTTACGTTTTGTGAAGAAATTCCATCAGGAAGGACATGTAACAAGCACTGAGTAGAGAAGATATTGCACTTTTGCACCGTAGCTAGTCTCTACATCATCCCCAGGAATGCTTTGTATTGCAACGTTTATCAGAACGTCATACAGACGTTTCACCAGCGCGGCATATACTTCGTCACTGACAGAGTTTTTGGGCTGTTTTTCAACGTTGTTTAACTGTCACTGACATCTGCTTCCAAATCAGGCCTGTACCTATGCAGAATGGAGTTGAGAACTTTTTAGAAACTAGTGAAATACAACAGTAAAATATATTCAATCTCACTCCTCAAGTATTTGACTTCATGAACTTCATAGAAGAAATTAATGTGGTCAAAAATACAAGATGAACACCTCTAATCGTCATATAAAACATTTTAAAAATATAATTTTAAAACACATTTTTGAAACTTTTTGCAAGTTTCCCGAGTAGCCACGCATGGCGGTGCATTCCAGGACGTTCGTTTTTCCTCTACTACTAGCTGCTGTCACGAGCTGGAATTTTTCTTTTATACCATTTTATAGCCCTTATTCAGACCTACAAAATGACACCCAGTTTGTTGCAAAAATCGTAAAAGAAGTTATTACGAAAATCCCTCATGCACTGGATTGTGCTGCAGTTAGGTGCTCACTACAGTCTAGAGCGTACGGCTGCAGTCAACCATGGTGTCCATGCTATGGCGTAATTTTAACGGAAGACTCTTTTGGTAACTGTGCCGCCTCCCATCCACACCCCACCCTGAAGGCAGCAACCCCCCTCCCCTCCCTTCCTCTGTAACTACGGGTGAAAGAATTGCTGGTGCTATATATTACTAAGCATCAAATCATGATAGTTTCTTCCTGGCTTTGATCAAACGTCCAGTCTGCTGGCTGATAATAAATCAGCAGCCATGACCACTTAGCTAGTACATGTGCATATTAGCTCAGTATACATTTTGTGTTTTTTTTTGGAGTAGGTCGCAGCAAATTACTTTCTCATCATTATGCCTTCATACCCACAGTAACCCGCACCTGCGCTTGGTAGCCCAAACTAGGGTTCAAAATTACTCGCAGATTTTTGTGTGAGTCGAAAAATGGCAGATCTGAAATCCTTTGCAGCTCAGTCCATATCTAATTTTTATTCGAGGAAATAATTCTTGATCTTATCGTTGAGGTGACGGTGCCAGACAAATGTTCAGTGTGGATGAGACCGAGTTATTTCGCAAACTTTGGCTATGTCAACTCGTATGTAACTACTTCACCAAGAATAAGGGGACGTCGCCCTGTCATTAAGCTGGCGGAGTGAGACCGACGACAGACGTTGCTTCTTGACAGTAATGCTGCCAACAACTACAAGCCAAAGCTCTTGCTAGATTAGGCTACCATTCCGAGAACCCAAGGGCATTCAATTTGACTCAGCTAAATGCAGTACCTACTGATATATTTATATATGTAGGTAGATAGCTACCATGTAGCTATGTCTTATGTTTACAGTGCGACTGACTCCAGAGGAATCAATTACTGTGTCGTAATATGGCAATAGTTACTCTAATCCAATAGTTGGCTATACCATACTGAAGGCTGTACAGACAGATGTAAGGTACAAATGAAGGTTACAGCAAAACTTTGTTGCATAGATTACCCTCCTAAGAAGTCCATCATACCTATATCGAGTAGCAACCGTATTGCAGCTGTAATAACTTTCTATGTTTTACTAGTGAATGGTCCCCTCAGGGGTCATAGATTTGGTCCGTTAGGTTCGCCCATCCTATGTAATGGGGTGTAGCGCCCTCAAGGGGACCCTGTAGGTTGCTTCGACCTTTAGCTGGGCCTTCGGGACGTCTGCTGTTCGTGTCCCTTTTTTACTTCCTCTGTGATATCACATTTGTTGTGGAAACAAAGTCCTGAACTTCTTAATATAGCTAATACCTAATAGCCAGTAGTGCATGATATTTTCTTGTCACGTTGGCCTATTTATGTTTTACTGTGATACCAACCTGTAGTAAGCCTACTTGTCGGTTTGTAACACTAGCTATCCCTGCAAAACTAGAAGCTTAGTTTTTAATTTGAATATGTAGTTACATTAGCCTGAGCTGGCGGGACCTGATGTCTTTCCCTCCATGCTTACTTCGCATCTTTTGTTCATTGCAGCTGTGATATTCATTTCTGCTCTTATAGGTGCTGTTTTCAAATTTGCTGGGCCCGTGCTCAAGTTTCGTGTTGTTATCGCCCACGAACACAGTGAGAGAGGTGATATGTTTTCATCTTGTGTGTCGCTATTCTATGTTTACATGTTTGTATGTCTTTGTACCCAAAAACTACCAGAAGATATTAAGCTAACACCACTGTCTCATGCAGGCTGCCAGGTGGGTTGACGTAGATGTGAAAATTACAAAAATTGCCCACTCACCCCTTGCTGCCTCTCCAGTGGAGAGGATCCACCCTATCGAGTGGATATGGTGGTATAACTATGACTATAGTAATAATGTAACAAAATAGTTCAGCCAGGTCTAAGTAGGGTTAACACTATCCAACATGTTTACTTCCTCTTCTTTCTGACTTGCTATTCTCATGCGCGTTGATCCTGTGTGGGAGCACCTTCGTGCATGGGTTCCGCGTTTCTATAGACATACTATATGTCCCGTCCTTTTTCTCCCTTAGAAGAGCTTAGTATTTATGGAGGCTCAAACTTTCTCATAGTGCTACTACTACGACAAATGCAAATGCATGGAAATCGTAGTTGTTTCACTCTAAAGGGTAGATGCAACTACTGTAACTTGTATGAGCATTAGTTACGGTGTATAATTATTTGAAGGAAGCTAACGAGACTTAGAACTAGACCCGTGTACCTCACAGAGACTCAGACGTTTATATGTAGAGCGAGGTTAAACTAGGAATACAGTAACATAAATGTAACTAGGGACCTATATATAACTAATGTATGGGTTTGTTAACAGATTGCATCGGAGCACGGCATTCGTTTCCTCGAGACATCAGCAAAGGCAAACATCAACATCGAGCAAGCCTTCATGGACCTTGCGAGCGCCATTCTTGCCAAGACCCCCGGTCGAGATCAGATGCAGCAGCCCGACTCCAACGTTCGCATCAATGCTCAGCGTGACAAGCCGAGTCAGAGATGCTGTTAAGACTGCTCTATGTGGCTACCTGAAGAGGATCAGTACTAGTAGTGAGTGAGTGGCTTCGGAAAATTTGCCAGCTACTTGACAGAATGGATAATAATTACGAGAACTGTTTGTAACAGATAGGGAGCCTAGATGTATAAAGGAAGATTATGTTTCTAAGACCACTAAGATACAAACCTCTCCTCCCCAAACCTAACGAGTAGGTGATATATAGCATGCTTATGTTATGCTTGCTGAACGAGTGATGGACAGTCTGCAGAATTGACATAGGTAGCGTGTGTAGATAAAGAATAGCTGTGTTTGTAAGACTATTGAGCTACACAACTCTTAAGTTTAATTATTATATAAAAGAGTATAAGTGTAGCCGTAAAGCGAGAATACATATATACAATATCATTGCACTGCTCCGGAAGTCTACAAGCCGGGGAGAAATTATTTGCGTCGTGAAGCTCTCTGCACCTTCGCCATTGCTAGGTTGCCCAGATATGCATTTTATCTGCATAGATTGAATACATGAAAAATCATTCCTGGTTTTGTATACTTCATTTCAGGAAAAATACGTGTACTGCTCCAGTTTTGCAATAACACTTATGAAAAGTATGTATGAATACACAATACACACACCAGTCACAGCCATACATACAGGGAAATTTTTGATTAAACGGTACCTGAAGTCTAATATCATTCAGTACCTATTGAAAAATTTCAGCAGCTGGTATTTTCTGCAGTTAAGTTACTTAGCTAATGCTGAACTGCGTGATATTACTTCAGCTAATTCGTTATTGTTGTTCATAAAATTTGAGTTCATGCTCCCGTGCGCGGTGAGTTCTCTGTTTTCCTAGACGTGCAGCAGATCTCTTCGTTTTTCCTCATTCAAAATGCTGTTGGCGTGCTAAAACAGGCCAGAACAATCATATAACTGTTCATATATTGTTTTTATCCATCACTTTGGAAGTAAAGGTATGGATGCATAGCTAGTTACTGAAAGCTCATCTACGGGTGTGCCCTCACCCTCGAAAGGAGGGCCCCATATGTTGCCTTAGCCAGGCCTTCCGGACATCTTTCTTTCGTGCCCACCTAGCTTCTTTCCATTTTTATACCTCTATAATATCATCTTTGTTCTGCCCTACTTCTCCTTTCACAACTTTCTGTGCCCGTGTGCGTTCCTCTGGTGTCCGAACACCGCTGTCCCGTTACTTTCGTCGTAGCACGTATCCTTCGCTCATTTTTTTTGCTCTCTGATACTCCCTTTGCAGTGACGGCGGATGCTTACGCTAACTTTTCTGGTTCTCTCTTCTTTGATTTGTGCTCGTATGTCAGTCACGTCGGTAGTCTTCTTTGTGTTCATCCGTCAACGCCGTACTTGTCATCTGGAGAAACCTCCCGTTTAATAATGAATTTCTCATTGTCTCTAGAATGGCAAAAGTTTTTGGGTACACCAACGTTGCACCTTTTTTCGAGTAAATGTGAAATATTAGCGTGCTTTTCATGTCATTCTTTCTGTACGGTAATAGTAGGTAATAGCTGGGTGCTGTGAAATCATATCCCAGGTTCGTGTTGTGAATCACTCATAATGACAATTTTAATTGGATTCTGATATTAATAAATTCTTGCTTGTTTGATGTTGTTTGTTATGTAATAATGGTACTTCTTAATGAGCATTGAGTGATAGCTAAGGTCATTGCGCAGTTTTTAAAATTTTGAAATGTTGTAAAGTGCAAAATATTTGTTACTGTATTATTCATTTGGTAAAGTTTCGTCATCAATCGTTGTACTATACTTTCTGCTAGCGTCGTAATTCACGTGTTATTCCTTCAGCCTTCAGAGCGTCTTTCCTTTCAAACCCACTAGGCCTCGTCTTTTGTATAATCCGTTTCTATAACTTGCTTGCTGCTCTTCTTGCCTCTTTTTTTCCTCTTCCCTTACATGAGTTTTCCTAGATATAGCTACTAGCTACTTTCTACTTTTTCTTCCCTTCTTGAGTCTGCAGCTAACGCTGCGAGAGGCTTAGGCTCGGAATGAATAACGATAATAAATCATGGTTGGCAGACTTCTGTAGGGCATAAACCCTTAATGGGCTAATCATAGTTATTATAGTGGATCGTGAATGGCGCGGGTATTGAGTCGTAGCTCAACGAGTAGCTATGTGCGGCATTAGTATAGGTACCCATTGTTGTCGAGTCCCCTGTACTGCTGGGAAACCGCTGAGCAGTCACTTCTTCACTGAAGTGATCAGGAGGGCAATTCATACACATTAAAAAAAAAATACAGTCCTCAAGCAACCTTGTTGCCAAACTGTTCGAAATTGTGGGAAGAATGAACGAATCTGTTCATATCTACTGGCAAAAAATTAGTGGCTCGAGGAATGAGAGGTATAGGTATCACTGGTAAGGAATGTACTACGATGAGAATATTGAGTGATGACCTAACGTCTCTTCTGGGAACAGTTGCGAAATTATGTGTTTTATATGCTAAATAGAGGGATGACTCCCATCTCTTCTGAGAACAATTGGCGAAATAATACTAATGATGAGTAGTTAACGGTGCATTTCTTTGGCAGCAAAACCTCCTTCATCGATCATTTTCGAGTCGGCCTGAACCGTTTGCTGCGATGAAGTTGCTTACGGAAATAATTTTACTTTAATCAAGGATGCACTGATAGTCTATTAAGTCTCGTGTAATAGCGTATGGAAATTCGTTCTTGTACAGTTTACAGTACTACTATAGATTACCATTATATGTGTATTTACAAACAAGAACACAAGGATACAGTAATTATTATTATGCTTATCATCACAAAACCCTCTCGCTAATTAATGATAATAGTTATCAGTCCCATAGCTTATCATTATGTGTGTGTGTGTGTGTATTTTCAGCTCCAGAACGTAGGGATTCAGTAATTATCGTCTATTCATCATAGTATCTCAGGATTTTCTAGTAGAAATGAAATAATAAATGATAATTATATTATTCTGAGCATTACTCTTGGTAGTAATGTGTTCTTCATATTGTAAAGCAAAGGTGTTTTTACATTTTTCATAACTTAGGCCGTATTATTGTCATATAACTACTGTGTTTACATCGTGATCTTAGGGGTGTCTCGAAGTGTCCCAGTTATTTGTAATCTGAATTCTGAGTGTTTCTTAGCATATTAGATAAAGTTTTCCTTATCTTGAAAACCTTAGAGCGGTAATATCTCAAATGGGTAAGAAGGCTTAACTCGAGAGCACAATCCAAGGGTAGCCTATACTGTAGCCTCATCTTATGCCTACGAAAAGTAATAGGTGGTTAGCACTCCAGGCTGGTACCCGAAGTATAGTCCTCTCTCTCTACACATCAATTTTCGTAAGAGCATTGTTTGAATTGTTTCCTAAAAGCCAATTTGTGTCATTGAGCAAATAATAATAATAATAATAATAATAATTTGATTGCGGACTTTTATTCGTGAAGCTCTTACTGTACTTAGTTGCAGTGCAGATAACACTCCTAAGATCTGTCTCAGTCTGGTGTGAGTTGTTTTGGACTTGTCTACCAAACTAGCTAAATGATAATCTGTATTACTGTGGAAATTGAAAATTATTCCCTAGCATAGAAAACAGATTGAACTCAATTTGGAATGCCAATTCTAGATTACGATTAATTGTGACCAATCGGACATGCCTCTGGGATCGAAAGAAATGTTTGTTTGTGTGTGTGGTGTGCATTTGAATTTTTCACTTGGAGGTGTGTTCGACGGGGATCTCCATTACTTTGACGTATGGAGGGCGCAAGGCGGCTTGGAAATTGTGCGTCGGTAATGCTACCTACTATACTATGCTGATATAATAAGCAGGTTAACTTCGAAAAATCGCGATGCGTTGTGAGGGCTTCTGCTCTTACTAAGTTATCCCTTTGTGGAGTCCCATAGCCTTGCTGTGCAGTTTGACCCGTCATTCTTATGTGTCACTTGAGCAGATTGAATAAAACCAGCTATGGTGTGTGTAGTTTGGTACAATTGTGCATAAGCCTGCTTTACTACGTACACCTCGTCACACTTTCGTGAATTACAAGAGAAACGCTATAGAACTAGAAGGACTTGGTTCGCCATTTTTCTTGATGACAACTCTGTATGGTATTCGAGAAATGTCGACCAAGTAGCCCCACCATAGCTTCTTGGTGGTGTTTATATTCGTCAGTAAGGACCTCTGCTCCGAACCACATTTTTCGGCATTTTTATTTGTCGCACAGAAAGTAAGAAAAATCAGTTTTTTCTTTTCGTGAATGGAAGTACAGTATTCCGTGCAGACGAAGCATTCAAATTCAGCTGTATTTACAGTGAATTGCCGAAGTAAGTTTTTGACAGAAACAGGAGTACACTCGTTAATGTCGGCTGCATGGGAGGACTGGCTCGGATGCATCTAACCTATCTGAGGCTGCCACTGCTGTCTAATTCGGATAGATTGTTCTAATAGAACTCACTGAGTTCGACTAAACTCCTAAACTATATCTTACAAAATTGGACCGCCGTTGTATAGTCTTCGTATTTAATACGGCGGAAAAACCCACAATATAATAATAATTCAGATGCTTTACCTGCGACAGGCTTTATTAAAGTGTAGAGCGTATTCTTTGTGACCCAGCAATGTGGGAAGATATTACGTTAATTATTTCTTTGCTCATTACTACATGGTTTTATTAATAAAAGTCTCCGCTTTCCATACTGTATCTCAATAGACTATCCAATGTAATGTATGGTTGCAAGAGTATTCCCGCCCTTTGCGTTACAGAGCGTGACCGTGTATACTATGTATGGCACACATCCCAGCCTATATGTTGTAGAGAAATGGGGGTCCCGTAGAATGCGCCTCAAGAAATGAAACAATCGGACTTATAACTCTTGTCACGGCTTTGTCTTCAGTATTTGGTGCACGCATTCCTGTTTGTCTAAAGTGAAATATCTAGTTATTTAATTACGTACCGAGCTGTATATTAGCCTTAAAGTGGAAGATGGCTTCTGTCTATGGCCTGTTCCGTAGGAGTGGTGCGTGTCATGACACGTCATTAACTGATTAACTTTGTTACGTCGCGACAACTGTGTACATGCTAATTTGGCCAATGTTCTATATAAAAAAACTTATGTTGGGATGTCACTAGCCGATCTGCTTTTAATTTATAATACCTAATACCTAATCTGCTTTTAATGGCGACGGGACAACCATCACTATGCTATACAGTCAATTCCGCTTAATACGTCCACATCGGCACCTAGATCGCTATTGATTGTCTTAAGTTTCAGAAATAGCGGGACAGGACCAATATAATAATAATGAACCGGCTGCTCATCAATAGCAAAGTCAACAACTTTGAGGGAAGTCTGTCCTGATGTGTTGGTCAACACTAGCAGTTTTTCGGCTCTTGTTTCTTTGTTCGCAATTATGGGGGAAATTAAATTAGCAAGGCAATGTAATTTACGGGCGCTATATTGCCGACTCATCCATTTATTTAGTCGCTCCTTCCTATTGAAATAGCAGACACTACTACGACGATACTGACGCCACATGTTACCAGCAAGAGAGACATTCTCTCTAAAATTAAAAAATTCATGTGTAAACTTGTCTGCTTTACCTTGTGGCTCCGAATATGAAGAAGCTCATAATAATTTAAAATTATTTCATTTTCCATGGGCTATACCTTGATTAAAAAAAAAAATAATGATGAAAATGCATTGGTGCAGATAAACTGAACACCGACCAAAATAACCGAAGCTACTTTGTGCATTGTACGCAGCATTTGGTTCTGTTCTAGTGGAATTGGTAATATTGAGTGGCTGGTCTAATTAAGCAGAATTTTCTGTAATGTCTTAGCTTTTCTGCCTAGGATTGATTACTTGGTGTCGTCGCTGACTGATCAGTTTTTATGGCTTTACAATAACGCGAATCATGTCTTACTGTCACTCATTTTTCTATCAGTTATGTACATATATATATAATGGGATCAGGTTTGGCAAGTGGGCAAGTGATATCCTTATATTTGTACTTCACCAACTGACAACCAGTTCTGTTACGTCTCCAACTGACCAGTTTTGATGAAGTCACAACTGCTAAACCTGCGGTTTTGGGGAGTGCTTCTCTTCTGGTCTTGAGTTTCTTCGTGTTATCGCTGTCACCATCTCTGATATTGCAATCAAACGGTGTTCAGAAGCTTCGCTCTGCGAACAGGTCTGGTGTCGAGAAAGTCTTGGTCTGTCATGCTTTAATATAGCTTTTCATTTTTCTTTTTTATTGTATATGTTAAAATTGCTTTTTGAGGGCCACTCTGCTGGAAGGGCCATTGAACAAAATCGTCACGTGTAGGTGTTTATTGGTGCTGCGGGCCATTTTTTTTTTCTTTGCATTTTCTGTTACACGCTCAACACACCATTAGTTACAAAGCTGAGTTGTATTGTCGTCCATTTTTAGAACTTGACTTTCCCCGAGGTATCGCTTGATGTCGTCCATCGAGTGGGGGGAGGGGTTGCTAAAAGGTATAATCAGCATACTATGTTTTGTCTTTCAATTAAGTAAATAAACATAAGATCCTGTTTGACAAACATTTTTTAAAAGAAAAGTTCTATTTAGGAAGTTAACCGTTCTGACCTTTTATCAAAAATTAAACATGCGGCTTGGATTAGTTTTGCTCGCTATAATAACACTTTGGCTCACCTTCAACTCCTGTTGTAAAATATGAAAAAGCAAATCTTTCCCGATTCGACAGAGGGGAGCCCCCAAAGTTGGAATGTACCTACTGACATAGCGCCGTGGGTGGTAGCGGGCTAGGGTATGTCGGACTATGTCCGGCATAATGGAGTGCTAGCAGACAGTGGTATGTCGGTCTGTGGTCGCAATACGATGACACACTTCCCTACGTACTGGCTCAGGCCCACCTAGGAGAATTTTTCAGTGCAGCGCTGTTTATTTTTCTGTAAAATAAAGTACTGTTTTTGTTAGATTTGCCGTTGTTTTAGGATGCTAGGAGCAGTGGCGGTTCGTGGGCACTAATGTGGACATGCTGCCTAGGCTCATTACCGGGATACTAGTAATTCTGTCTTGAATTAGGTGTTGGCTACCGACATTACTGCACTGTAATGAAATAATTACATGTATCCCATCGTAGAACTGTGGAGCGCCCTCGCTTAAGGCGCCACGAGCAGTCACTGAGTAGGAGTAACTCACTAATCAGTTCGTGTCGCTTTTTGTATTATTCGAAAGAGAGTTGAATCTTTTTTTAATAAGTTAAGGGAGCTGCGATGGAGCCTGCAGTGGAATCCTTGCGTAACTTGCTGAGCGGCCAAGGTTTATGCTCATCTATTTCGTATATTTTACAGCCTCGATATTCAATAAATTACATGCATTAAATGTGTTCCATCTTGTTGTTATTTTCAATAACTTTCATCGAATTGTTGCCATTAGGGCCCAAAATATTCTACAATTTCAGTATTAGACTTCGGACGAAGGGAGCTAAGTATTCACCATTATTTTATGCCTCTACAATTTCAGTGTTCGTCAGCAAATTGTTGCAGCTTGGGACAAAAAAAAATTACATTCAGTATATATCGATTTGTTACATGAAGGGAGCCTAAGTATTCAACATTTATACCACTACTACCTAATTCGCTGTATATTCCCTTCCCATTAATTCGGGTAACTCATCCTAATTGAAGAATTTATTTCGCTGTTGTATCGTGCTCCTTTCGGCTACGGCGGGAAACCCATAATATAATAATTCGCTGTATATTGGTGAATTTGTTACATTCAGGGAACAGAGTTGTTTACATTTCTATCAGTAATTTTCTATCTTTCCGTAAGTTCGAGGTGTCCTTATTCTATCAATAATTGACCCCTTGTTCGCAACGCTCTAGCTGCAAAGTCAGACTTTAGCTATACCAAAAACTAATTGAACTCTTACTACATTCAGTTCTAAATGCCAGTCTTATATCAGAAATTGATATACTGTGGTAAGGTCCAGTGACGCTAGTTAAATATTATCGATGTCCGCTAATATGCTCTGCCACATACTGTTGTAATATCAATTTATCTTTGTACATTTCCGTATTGAACCTTATACGGCAGTGTTCACACCACAAGGCTTGCTTATCATAGAACTTTTTCCTTATTTTCCGACACAACTTTGTAAAATTACTGCAATTTTAATGCTTTGATATAAATAAAGTATATTTACCTGTCTTTGATGCATCTTTACATTGTATACCTTTGGGTGCATCTCACCTCTTGCTTGCTTGCTCGACGATGTCCCAAAAATGGGTTTCATGTTATAGATTTGTCGTAATTAATCTGCCAGGTTTTAAGTGTCAAAAAGTGGCTAAATAATATAAAATGACGTTAACTCTTCATAGCCCTAAAGAACACAGTTTGGTAACGCTTTGAGCACCCTCGTGTACGGCGTACGGGCTCCACGTTTCTGTACTGGTACTGCGTATCCTTTTTTTTTTTTGTTCCTCTCCTTGATCGCTGTTGTAGTGAAAAATGGAATCATAAACTATATAGTTTATATCTTTAATAGTGCCGTTCTTGAAAAAGAAAACAGACTCTACGTAGACTAGGAGCGAAGTCTTGGAAGTTTTGTGGAAGCCCACAACTCGCAGCATGGCATCTCAGTCTACGACCCAAGTCTCACACACACACAAACACACCCTGAGTCGCGAGGCCCGCGGTTGGAAACACCCTGTTGCCGAGACGTTTTTGGCTTTCCTGCCTTCGTTAGCGCGGGCAGTGGCAATAACTGTATGCCTGGTGGAGGAGAACGCTAGAGCGCCATGCCGGGACCACACTAATAATAATAATAATAAATAATAATAATCCCATTTATTTCTCATCTGGAGACTGCGTCCAACAAGGTTAGGACACAGTATCCTGAGGTTTTCATGCTTAGTACTAACATAGGAATAATACTAAAAAGTAACATAAG
>LQNS02000211.1:25976848-25987215 GCA_001587735.2 Parhyale hawaiensis
GCGTCTAATTCACATCATACATTACCATTCATATTACCTTTATTTTAAAAAATAAAACGATCTCAAACTAATAAAAACTTTCTCAAAAATTGAGTTTGAAAAAAGGGGTGGGCCCGCTGCCCCACGTTACCCTATTGGGCTTCATCTATCTTCAATTTTGTGCTGATTCGTGGCCACTGGAGCTTTTCTAACAGTGGGGTGACATGATCACGTTTAGTAAATTTTCCATTTAGAACAACTTTGGCTGCAAAGTTCTGGGCTTTTTGTACTTCTGATATCAGATATTCAGAGGCTTTACCCCAGATCAGACTACAGTAGTTGAAATGAGAGAAAACAACTACACCATCGTACGCTCTACTTGTGAAGGGACGATCAGCTTCCACTGCGTCCCGATGATTACGCGGTAAATACCGACATCCTAGATATCCCTGGAAAGTGCGCGAGCTGAACGTCCGCTCGTAAGTTGAACGTGTGACCGCGTACTGTAACCTTGGCATTAGCTGGCGCCGACTTGTCCCCAGAGCAACAACGCTGGCCAACACAAAGTCGCAGAGGCCATAGCAGCAGATGAGTGACGGCAATTAATGGCATGTTCAATTGGGCGCTGAAATTAAGATTTCGAGGCTTGACTTGTCCAGACTTTGCACAGGAACTTTGGTTTTGTCACTTCAACTCTTGTTGCAAGTGTTTGTAGGAAGCAACAGGATTGCGTTGAGCTCAAAACTCCATTTTGTTAGAGCAAGATTCCAGTTTTCGGAAGTCTTTGTACGCTCCAGACTAGACGATGGCTGTGTCGTATATCAGTCCGCGAGGACCAAAGTCCTAAAACGACTTGACGCTGTGCACAATGCAGCACTAAGGCTATGCACCGGAGCGTTCCGTACATCCCCCATACCAAGTCTTCTCGCTGAGAGCGGCGAACCCAGCCTGTAGCAGCGCAGGGCGCAACTTATCTATAAGTACCTAGCCCGCTTAGAACAAGTCCCTCGATTCCCGGCCTGGAACAGTGTGTGCCGGGACGCACTATCGTCGTTCACGACGATTTTGCGTTCAAGTAAGCTTCCCTGCTCGCGCCACTGCTAAAATAAACACTACCTAGGCTACTTAACCTACCCTTACCTAACCCAACCTAACATTTCTAACCTAACCTAACTTGATCAGCGAGCAGCGCGGCGCCCCAACTTGAACGCCGCTCACACGCAAACGATCTGCGTACACTAACACGCACACAAATCGTCGCGAACGACGATAGCGCCGCCGGGACCGGGAAGAGGGAGCAGACTTACCTTATACACTTCCCTCCTCCAATTACTACGAAGCTCTCTCCTTCATAGCGGAAATCGAGCCCTTTAAGGTGGCCCTGGTCCTGTTCAGAGACAAACCAACCTGGCGCATACCAGTTTCCACTTTTTTCCCCGGCATGCAATATTTTAGGCCTAAAAAGAAAGATTCGCATCCCCTCTTGCTAAAAACTCTCTTCACGGATCACGTGAGAGACAAACACAGTGACTCTACCTACATCTATACCGATGGCTCGAAAATGGGAGACCTAGTTGGCGGAAAACCGTGCAGTCCCCTGCCGAGACTCTTACCCACTAATCAAACGAAACCTACTCCAGCTATGGCAATCTCAGTGGCTGGTGCAGAGAAATAAGTTACGAACAATTAAAGAAACCGTCCGACAGTGGCACTCGTCAAATAGCGACGACCGCCGAATGGATGTTGTACTGTGCCGCCTACGTATTGGGCACACGAGACTTACGACTATCTGCGGACGAGGCGTCCGCAATCCCATTGCGACGACTGCCATGTACCTCTCACTGTCTTGCATTCGATAGCCGAGTGTCCCACCTTCTCCGACGAGCGGAAGGACTGCTTTTTGGACCTGCATGGTCGGAATGTTGACTCCATCCTTCGAGGAATGCTTTCTGAGGGACCTCGCGGCCAATTCAATACAAATGCCCTGAAGAATTTTCTTGTCAGATGTGACCTCTATCACAAACTGTGATGAATCCATTACGATACACGCTATCGTCAACTACGGCTCTAATTTTCTCTCTGTGAATTACATATAGTATATGTAAATTAAATAATGACAATAAAGTTCTCCATACAAGTATTTTATCGTAGTAAATGCCGCATCCTAGCGGCGCATGAGCCTGTGGTTAAACACAGGAGTGGTTCGGCGCTATATAGGCAGTGTGGCACTGAAATGATTGGGCAACAAGCATCCAAGGGTCCCGAGTGCCTTCTCCGCAGGGGATGTAGCATTTGGCCGCAGTTCCTGCTGAGAAGGTCAGTTTTGTAGTTAGGTAGGTTCTCTATATTTCCTTTCTCTCGCGAGGTGGGCTGCCGATCGAGGTGACCGACTTTTTCTGCGGGGCTCTTACCTTCGCCCGTGCTGAGGGCCACAGAAGAGACCGACCGCACGGGCGCTTCTTTCTTGTCTTCTTCTCTTTTCGTCCTTCATCTCTTGCCACCTGAGCGCAACGTTGTGGTTCCGGCTGTAAGCAGAGTAAATCATCTTAGATCGCTATTGATTGTCTTAGTTTTAGAAATAGCGGGACATTACCAATATAATAATAATAATGCAACTGAAACTTTAGTAAAATTTCTACTACTACTACTGCAGTGAAATGTTACGGTAAACTTGTTCCGACAAAACGATGATGTAGTTTCCATTTGTCGTGATACTCAACATGCGCTACTATTGCCCATCCCGTGACGCGTCCAAGACGTACAATTTTTTATTCTACTATTGAAAGTAATTGAACGTAACGTACTGTGCAAGGTAGCAAGTCGCGCACTCCTGGGCCTGTTACCATGACAACGGCATCGACGCCTCTGCAGTACAGGCGCTCGCGTCTCCATGCTGTGACATGAACTCTCTACATATTTAACTATATATCGCACATTTAGCACAAATTTCTATTTCATTCTCAGAACTGAAGTTATGACAAAAAAGCATAATGGCCGTTCTTGTTTTGTGGCTAGTTTCACCTTGTCTCTGTGATATTTCGTTGAAGACTCAATTTGTTCCATCAAGAGCGTAAAACACCTAACAACAATACCGACGACTTGGGTGTAACTGTCGGCTTAACTTCAGTGCTGGTCAATGCCCTATGTCTCACGCACCGCACATTCGCAATGAAATTCAAGATCCTAAGTGTTCCATGGTGCATATTCGATTTGTCCCTTCACCAACTTCCACTTGCCTGGGACTAAATCTAAATTGGCGAACTTAACGCTCGGGATTCAATTTTGGACAAGTAACGACTAATCAAATTAAGTTATTCCTTTTCAAGTATGCAAGTCGATTATTTCCTAGTTCTAATTTGGGTAATAATATCATTTCTGGCGTAGAGGTTCTACTTTTGTTCCACCCAAGAGGGGCCGTACGGTTATGTTTCTAATAAATCTGCTCTTGCATCGTCTTGCCAGTGCTGAAAGCAAAGTAATTATGCTTGAGATTCGTCGGAAAACTCCAGTTTACGGAGCAGGATTGAGCTTACGGAAGTCTCAAGGGCAACGGAAAAAGGGCTAACGCCTGAAACTTGACTGAGCAGACAGTGGCTCTGCCTCGCACCAAAGGAGGCCCGGGTTCGATCCTCGGACGCTACGCTACGGATTTATACTGCGGGAGCACTAAAGTTCCGAGAGCCGAGGAGAAGTACGACGAGGGATTCTAAATTAACTCTCAACTCTGACGACTTCTCCTGCTTTTCACACTATCTGATCATCAAAATTCTAGAATTAAACCAAAAGGAAACCTCGCTAGGTCTATCCACTGAATGCGAGCTAAAAAATTATTACACTGGTCAACAACCAAATTGGTTCATGAATGTAAGGCATGCAATTATACTACAGTATGTTACCTTTGATTATGCAGATACAGTTTTTTTACTTAATTTTTCAAGATAAGTGTCTAACTTTGAAATATTAACTAAATGCATTGCTTTGTTGCAAATATAAACAGCACTTGTAATATAAATATTTAGCCATTTGCTAAGTTTATCATACAATTTGCTTGCCTGTTTGCGAGTTTTTACTTTTACCTCAGATTATGCAACGAGTTAATAAAAACGTCATAAAGAGGAAATAAATACAAGTGAACAGAAATATTTTATGAAACGTCCACAATCGAGAAATAATACCCAAAACAATCAACACTGAAATAGGTGTTCAATAGTGGTAAACATAACAAGTTAATTTTGAACATGGCAACCTCCATTTTTCATGACTTTTATAATGCAATTATCAACAGACTTTGTCACGTTTGCGATTTCAGAGAGTGTAATCGAATCTACAGCTCTTTTTACTGCATTCCACTGGCTTACTTTGCTCGAAAACTGCCGACCTTCTTAGACCTTCCTTGACCTTCCTTTTGATCATTGCTCAGAGGTTCTCAATGGGATTTAAATCGGGGCTATTCGCTGGCCAGGTCGTAATCCTTTTTAATTCAAATCCTCCATCCGCAAGCCAGTTAGCAGTGTACCGTGCTCGCCTGCTCGGTGTGAGAGAGCGTTATCGTGCTGCAATGCCAATTTGGATCTGCGTGCGATGGTCTGCTCATCAAGACATGGAATCAAGTTGGCTTCAAGAAACTGGCAGTACCTTTCTGCATTCACTTCAACTCCTTCTGCCACTTCAAATGGACTATCCAAAACATTAAACCTCCACCACCTTGTTGACGCTTAAGCCATGTCTGTTGAGATCGGTCTTGGAGGACCCATCCATCTGGACCATCGAGAGTGGCTCTGCATTCGTCAGTATATATGACATTGGAGAAATCAGTTCTCATGTTCTCTTCAGCCCATTTGAGTTTTTGTTAGGAGTGGTCATTTAATTGCCTTTTTCACTTTCCCTAGCTTCCGTAGAACCTCACATCTTTTCTTTCTGCTTAGTATTGGGGCTCCAGCGTCTTCAGATATCGCCTTACTTATAGAAAGTTGTTTTCTAGTCATAGAAACTTTCCAATGTCGCATATCCTGAGCAATCAATATCCTCGTATAGGCTCTATCCGGAATTTTCCAGTTGACCTTACCTTCAATTCCATAAGCCTTAATTGTTCGGTGATCACGCTGTAATTCCTTGGAAACTTCGAGTGTTGTCTTACCAGAAGCCAATAACAAGGTCACTTTGATCTTTTCTTCACTGGTTAGACCGCTTTTCTTGCCCAAGTTGACTAAAGAGTGATGTTGCATAATCTGGCGTAACAGGAGAACCCCGTGCGATAATAAAATGTTGCCAAAAAGTGGGGAATGGTTCCGTTTTTTTTTTTCTCTTATTGTTTTTATAGTTACAACATACCTGAGCACTGACTTACTATTAACATTTTATATGTTTGACTCTTATCTTGAAAAATAAGTAAAAAAAAATTGTATTTGCATCATCATATGTAACATACTGTGTATTGATGATGCTGAAACTGATTTCACAATTAATTTTGTTTATTAGGTCTAAATTTTTATGAATTTCTATTTTTCATTTTTAGTAAAATTACACGATTCATGATAAAAACATGAACTTTTTTCAGATCCAATTTGTTCAAAAAATTGTTTCCCAACAATTCAAGGAATACAAGTGAAATAAAAATACGAAAATATAATGTAAGGTAATTTTATTATAATAAATTGCAAAAAAAAACAGTATTTGGCAATCAGGAATAATGCTAAAAATGCATCATGATACCTTCAGGGTCATGACAGTAACACAATGATCCTTTCATGGAAAAGAAGTTTGAAACACCACTGTGCCTTTTTCGCGCAAATGTTAAACGGACGTCTTCCTGCAACTGATTTCGCTGCTTGAGTCTTGAAACTAAAAGCTCTGATTTATCTTGAGACAAATCCAGGTCTCCAATCAAGTCATTAAGAGCTGCTTGACTAAGCAAATGCGTGACATGTTTAGCTTCTGATTGATATGTAGCTGATGAGTCTGTATGTGTCTTGCGTTCACCGTTACTAGGGTTGAAGTCTTGCGGGTACTTAGGAACTGGAAGATTTGAGCCATGTTGAATAGGTCTAGCTGCACATAGAGCTTCCGGATAATGACCTTTGCCCCTATTTTTTGTTGTCAATCCATTGATCTTGCGAAGACAAAAATAACCGTGGTCCAAATGAGTGCTTGGCTCCCTCCAGATCGTAGGCACCCCAAACTTCGAGCCAGATGGGCGTTTGCCATGAACCAATCAGTGATTTAGCTGTTACATGAATTGCAAACTGAATGCGGGGCCCAGTCTTTATTTTTGTGACCAAAAGGAAATTAAAAACAGGCATTATACAGCTTTTCTGTGAATTTCTTAATATTGCTTTGCATATTTTTAGGGGTGAAGAGACAACATATGTAACAGAATAAATTGGACTCGTTTATACATTTCCCTCGACGTTTTCTTGGAATGCAGGCTGCCATATTTTTATGCAGAAACTCTTTTCACCTTCTAAAAGGTACCCCGGAAAAGAAAAAAAAGCATTTTCCTTATGAGGCAAAAAACAGGCATTAAACAACTTGAATGTGATTTTAGCATGAAGATTTTACCAACTGGGGATTAAATTTGAAGGTGCCTGGATTTCGAAATTGAGACATGACGGCAGAATTCTGACAATAGATTTGGTCTGACAATAGATTTGAATTCAGCACAACATTAGCTCTAAACAGTTGTTTTAGTCATTGATTTATGACGTCCTTCAATTTTTTTGACCAGTGTTATTATTATTATTGTTTAACTTCACCGGCCAATCGATGGCCTCTCTACTCTTATAGGGAGCCTTCATTAATCTTTCACATAATAACGCAGTTTTACTAACTGATCTTTTTTTTACTTCTCTAAAGAAACGGAATAGTAGTAGGAGTAGTAGTAACAGAATTACTCGCCTAGCTGGGAGGGTGGCCAGCCGGAGACAAGCCTCTAAAATGTTTGATTCTAATCGCTGCCAACACTGGTTTTCACTGACGTACAGCATGGTGTTATTATACTATCCAGCATAACGTTATTATACCATGGACATACCCACCCCGGCATAGAGAGCCAGAGTAGGGGAGATAGGATGCGTTCGATTGGGCGCCAAAATTAAGCCTTCAGGGTTTGACTTGTTCGAAGTTTAACCAGGTTTACGGGCTTCGACCCGCTGAATTGAGTTTCAGATATTGACCCTCAATCGGTTATCCTCGAGACTTCCAGAGACTCAAACTTGCTCGTAAAATGAAGTTTTGAGGAGCGTTGCTTGGGAGTTCTGACACTTTCAGCACGATTTACTGTGACCAAGCCAATTCTCCTCTCTAAAGTTTCAGACAAGTCAAGCCTTGAAGGCTTGATTGCAGCGCCCATCCAAACGTACCCATATTCTCAAATTGGCTTTCGGAAGTGGCTACCAGAGTGAGGCGCAGAAATGAGACAATAATTTCCTAATGCTTTCATTCGCCGTCATGCGGATTTTTTTAATGACTTTACAGCCAGTAGTCCTAAATTATATATGTATTGGAGTATCGTGGGAGCAGCCCATCTCTAATGTAGGTTTAATTTAGAAGAACGCCATATTCGGTTGATAAATATTCTTTATTAGTTTTCTCGTACAAACGAATAGTTAAAATTGTCTGTTGGTTCGTCTGGTGCATGAACTGGCCAAAACTGAGATCATCGTAGTTTGCTGTAGGTGGGTTCGGCGACGCGTTTTGATCAGACATTTGATCATCTTCAGGCCGTACGTAGCTGGTAGGAGGTGAGAATGTCTGTAGGCAGTTGAGGATGGAGAGCGGGTCCGTTACGATGAGATGTATTTTGCAAACAGATGCTTCTACTTAATGACTCTTGGCGGTCGCGTACTGGAGGGGCTGTGCGCTGGTTGACCGGTGGATTGAGTGAGCAGCCAATCTGCTAGTTGGGAGGTAGTCTGCTTGCGCTGCTTTCAGTTTCCATGAAGTTTAAGATTAAGAGTCATTGCCGATCCTGTTATCTGGTTATTGATGACTAGTCGCTTAGCTCTAATGTGCACGATTCCATTATCTGTAGGCTCTAACAGTTGCTATTGCGGTGTAGAATGGTCGTTCCTGCTACTAGCATTTATCTTGTCAAGGTAGTGTCGTGATGCTGCTGCGTGTGGTGAGCGTATTGTGAGCCTTCTGAAGATAGTGGTGACAGTCATGCCAGTATACGAGGTATTATGAAGCTCAGAGTCTTCATGGTGACATTTGTACTAGTATATGACATGAGTTTGCTTGCGAGCAGGTGAAATGTTGCTGTTATTTCAGGAGACGATTTGGCAGAGGTTAGGACTTTCGTCGTATAGCAGGAGTCGCAATTCGTCATCGCTGTTGTTGCAGAGTGCGTTATTCTTTACAATTTGTCTGAGTACTCTTTCGTTGATTTTGTACGTTGCAGACATTTGGTTCTCTTAAAAACTGTGTGGATCGTCCCAACGAGGTTTGTGCTTCTTTGAGTGAGACTGCTTGGTCTATGTAGTGCCGCATGAAATTCCAATAATTTAATCTGTGATTTCCAGCGTGAACTGTCACGTGGATTTTATTTCTGTTTTGACTGAAATGTGTGAATTGTATTTACGATAACAAAAAGTACCATTGTACTTAGTTCTCTCTACAATAAACAGGCAATACGATGAGCACAGTTTTAGCCAGTTATTGCACCAGACGAACAAACAGACCATTTAACTATTAATTTTTACGAGAAACTAATAAAGAATATTTATCGACCAGATACGGCGTTCTTTTTAATGAAACTTGCATGTATATATACATAAACAGTATATATTTTTTATTGGCCTGAAGGTTAACTGCTCTTTCAGCAGCCAAGATAATGACAAAATACATAGAGTATTTCCGGCCACTTTGCAAGTACCCATCTCTTTTTTATACCAGTAATTACATAAAGGGGTTCAGGTCTTTACTTCAAATTTTCGACCTGAAAATGGCCGAAGGGTCTCTGCTGGCTGCTTGTTTTCCAAATGAGGGCTTACCGGGCCTTGATAATACCAGATAAAGGTCACAAACGGGCAGCGTCCACTTCAGCTGGCTACAGGCTCCTGTTTTTCACAATACCAGATAATCAATTTTTGGGAAGGAAAGCGAATAGAAAACTTCATGAAGTGAGTTTATCGTTTGCAAGATAATAAGTTGTTATTATTAATGCTAGTGGACACGTGCGTGAAAAAACAAATTCACGCAATAATCGATATGTTTGCTCTCTTCTCTAACTTGCCGTTTCCAGATTTTCCCGCTCACGCTTATTAGTAGCTCTTATTCCCTTCTGTAATCTATCTGCTTCAAGTCTTTCTTGTCAGTGTGTCGTATAGGCGCTTCATCCCTCTCCATTGGTAGCACGTCTTCGTTCTTGAGACTGCAGTAATCTCGTTCTTCTTTTACGTTCACTGCCCTCTTTCTTAAATAAAAATGCGACTTCCGAAGAAAAATCTTGAGTAAAATACTGCAATAAACTTGAATACAACTCCAGTCAGCTTATATGCTATGTGAGTGCACCGTATCTATGATACCGGCTTCCATACTTAAATATCTGCTTTATTGAAGTGCTGAAATTTTGGCCTATGAGGCGAAATGTACTTCATCAGAGAAAGACAGTAAGCTAGAAGAAATTATTGTCTACTGCCCGACGCGTTGTGAGGGCTCCGTTGATCATCTGCCGAATTTATACGTTATGAATTGAGAGAAAACGTTATTGAATCGGACTCCAAAGGCTGCATATATATTGTTCCGATTTCATGAAATGTATCATGCAAGAAGTGCATTGAGATAAAGGGAAAAAGATCCCACTTTCGCCATCTTCTGCAACCTGGTCATTGATCTCTATGAAAATGTGACTTAATTACAAAATCTGCAACTTGACCTATTTTTCGGCTATCTGTTTCTTTAATATTGGATGTGAAATAAATAAGTAAATAAAGAAATACACGAAGCGTTTTATCATACTAGGAATGAACTTGAAAGTTCAGTTCTCCAACAAGAGTGCTATCAGCTGGAAATTTACTTTGGACATGTGTTCACAGGGAAAATATACACTAAGTTCATAGAAAATTGGAGGATAAAGTTGTTGCAAATGAGCCGGATGTAGAGCGCTGTCTGCCGATATAAGCTAACAAGAGCACAGCAAACTGCAGTGACCGCCACCAAAAGTTTTGCAGCAAATGGTAAGTACTTATTTTTCTGGAAAATATAGCTTATGCTCACTCTTTTGAGTTTCTTCAAATATGTACACACAACATTTTCCTACCTTCACTCTACATCGCCGATAGCCATGATTCACATGACGTTGTGCCTACGTAAATCAAAATTTCGTCTGTGCGTGTCAGGGTTAAGTCATGCAACTACGTGCACTGATGAATGATAAAAGCAATTTCACT
>LQNS02000211.1:26005951-26022767 GCA_001587735.2 Parhyale hawaiensis
GGTACCGCATAGTTACATCCGGCCCCATGTCATTGATCATGATGAGGAAGAGAACAGGTCCAAGCACGGTGCCTTGTGGTACTCCACTGAGTACCGGCTGTCTGGATGACACTTTGTTGTTGACAATTATCTTTGCGTTCTATTTGACAGGAATGCTTCAAGCCGCCGAAGGCATTTTCCACGGATAGCAATGCGGGAAAGTTTCAACAATAGGATTCCGTGGTCAACCTTGTCAACTTAAAAAATATTTAAACACTTCCAATGCATGACGTCGGTCTTGGGGCATAAATGGCACACGATGTTTTTGTTCTGTTGAATGAATTTCACATGTTCCAGCTAGTACCGTATACAGTAGTTAATTAGCCAAAACTTATTTCTTCCAGATTTGGCTGGAACTACAAGTAGCCCTGAGGCAAAAATTGGACCAAGCCATCTACCATCAGCTGCTGGATCTGGAACCTCATTTGGACCATGACTCTATGGTAGGTAATTCTTCTTTAACCAGCTTGCTTTTGCGCTTTAAAGATTTCTATCCAAATAAGAGGGCTAGCTGACAGAATACTTGGGTATTGTAGTATCTGGTAAGGTAGATTTTATACGTACGATCAATTATTATGCGACAAAATTGCAACGAGGACGAGAATATGATAGTGAGATAATGCTTTTGACATAAGAAATTTGTGGAAGTAAACTAAAATTAACTAGCTAGTACCAGATATTGCAACTACGAACTGTCTATCGTAGAAAAATGTTGATTAACTTTAGGGTCATCAAAGTTTTCAAAATAGCATTTTCCTTAACGGAATATGATCTTAGAGATGGCTAGAGGCCTTCATGCTCGATACGGTTTTGCTCGTTGCGTGATACCTACTATACTGCTGTAACTGCTCTTAATTGGGACTTTTATCATGATCTAGGGATTTCACTAACAAGTAGGGAATTTTGATATTCACTTAATGATCTCACATTTAATTTTTCCCACTAGCTATTGAATTTGAATTTAATTTTTTCTGTGTTCTAAGAGTCTGAGAGTTTTAAGTATTTTTCGATTGATGGATTCACGTCATTAAAACCACGCAAGTAGCAGAACAACACAGCATAAGTAAATTTGACGCCAAGATAATGGGATGAACAGAGTGTCTTCCACAAGAACTGTTGCATCGTCTAAACGAGCCTTTACACCGTCTTTAACAATTATGTGTGCTATTTCTAGGCCAGCTTATTTAGAACACTTTTTGACTCACTTTTATGCCAAAGTTCGCACATTGCAGGTGTACTCGTTTTTCAAAGGATCCCCCCTGGTGTCAGTTGAACTCTGGAGCAACACTACGAGGTCGCTGAAAAACGTTTCTCATTCCGTGAGTTGCATAAGTTAATATCGATAAACTCGTGCATCAAAATCACGTGTATAAATTCAACGCGCGTTGGCGCATGCTTCCACTGATTCTTAGCTATTTTCATTAATAGTAAGGCAATCATTAAAATCCTTAGGTCGAAAATATTTCGAATGAATTGATACAAATATAATAATTATTGATAAACATAATTGATCACAATTATTTAATTATGAAGTGACAGTTGTAACTGCAAGAAATGCACTCCGACAAATATTGCACACAAACGTTAACGAAGGAGACCGTAATTCTCAGTTTAATAATAGCTGGAAATTTCACCAGGTAGAGGAGCTGGGTCTGAGCTTCACCCTTCCTCCGAGTGTGGTGGAAAAGGAGTGTGTGGTGAGGGTGATGAGAACAGAGTATGATCATCACTCAAAGTTTAACTGTACCTTCTCATGTCCACCGTCGCCTCCAGCGCCTGCCTCGCCCATACGCACCCTGCTCGGTAAACAACGATCATTAGAAACTAAATTTCTCGCGGAAAGCAGGAGCTCGCAGCATAGTAAAACTTCAGACAACAACGTTTTGACAGGCAATGAGTCGTCAACTCCGAATAGGCATTGCCCCCGGAGCCTAGAATTGTACTGTCCCCTAGAAACATCACTGTCGCGTTGCTACAGGGAGCTCTAGAAAAAGGAAACTGAAATGAAAGTATTTTGATGTTTGTGTTATTATGAATCAACGCAATTAATATTTGCTATAGCCAATTAATTCTAGAGAAATTAGCTGTAGTACAAATACTATGTAATCTGTTGGAAAATATCGTATATCTAAATAGTATAAATTAGATGTAGTTTAATGAAATAGAACAAAGAAACTATTGTATAGTATTATAGCATAGCAAACACAAAGCAAAAATCTGTTGGAAAACGCACCCTCAATAAAATCAAAATGAAACCAAACGATACTGTTTACTTACGGCATTAAAAAAAAGAGTAAACGTGACCTCAGCACTTATATGTCAAGAATAAGAACCCCTTAATGGACAGATCGCAGCATTCGGCCCTGTAAGCCAGCAGTAGACTATAGTCTCTTTTTATTTAACGACGTAACATTAGTGAAACTAAATTCAGATGCAGTAGTTGACTCTGGCTGGGGCCTTAACCCATCGGCCTTCAGCTGCAGTTTCAGTGTTGCAAGTAGTCAAGTCTGTCGCCGCCCCTTCGACAAAGGTATACGATCAGTATAAATGTTGAATGCTTAACACTAACATATTTGGACTGGATCATTGACCAAACCTAAAGGTTTTGACGATAGTTTATTGAAGGGGTGTTATCATTAAATATTTTTATTGTTGTACTTGAAAGACAACGGGTATCTTTGAAGGATAATTAATATTATATCAATTAACTTCTCTGATTTTCGCAATAAATTCTATACAAATGTGCTGAGGTCATCCATTGTCTATTAATCTGTTGGTGACTCATACCTACAGTATCTTCATCTCAAGATGTGTTGAATTAGACGATTTATAGGTAGTGCTGTTGTAGGTTCTCTTGAATCAAGCAAGCCGCAGTCTTCAGAATTGCAAAACGCTTACAATATGAGATAATTTTCACTAGCACCTGCAAATTTCACCTATATACCTTCGTTATGACCTTCATATTTGCCAGACATTGCCGAGTCTGTCCGGAAAGCAGGAGAAGAGAAGCACCAACTCGATGCAGGTCTCACGGACATCTCATGCTTGGAGGTAATAATTTCATAGAAGTGAAAAGTACAGCGTATGCTTCTCGTGGCTGGAGGTAATAATTATAGTAATGAAAGGTACATTGCATGTATCTCGTGAATGGAGGCTATAAACAGCGATTATAAGAGCTAATGATAAAATCTACCCTCAGTTTTGGTTAAGATAATATCCATGCCACCAAAGGTTATCACTCTGTAAACAAATTCGTTGAAATACAGTTGACAATTCAACAAAAAATTCACTGATCTAACCTAGTTGTTCTGTGTGTGATGAGACATATATATATATATAGCTGACTCGTATATATGGATACTTCAGCACTTATTTTAATAACAACATTTAATGTTTTTTTTTTTTTTTTTTTTTTTTGACCGCAGGCGAACGATCAGGAGGACAGTAAGTTTTTTCTGTGACTGTTTTTCCTTCTTTGCTAGTAACGAACGAAGATGACATGCTAGGTAGTATAATTGAAAAGTTTTTCATTATTAATTGCAGTTTCCCGTGGATGTCAATATTACTAATAATATTATTATCATCAGTAAAGAAATGACGCTAATATCTTGATTGCCATACCCTTGACTACCACATATTGCGTATGCAAAGTGTAATAGACATAACTTAATTCTACAAAATCGCAGCCAGCATTGATGAAATGTACCTACCTACAACATAAAATAATTGTATATTTAGCATGATGGACTTTTTAGATAATTATTATTTATTGGGATTTTCTGATGCTAACGGAAATGTAACAGTAAGTTCGTCAAGTGTAATAAAAATGCATTTGATGGGTTAATTTTAATCAGTTTGTTTTCTATTCACGGTAGCCTCAAAACGCTTATAAAAATTATGTAGTACTCGGTATCACCGAGAATTGAAATCGAATGAAAGCAGAACACTTACGACTTCACCTGTCAGTTATTGGAGAATCCCTCGAGAAATCGATTTATGAAGACCATGGGAAATTCTCTATACGAAATAGTGAATTTAGTTTTAGTTATTTCTGTAGGTCTCACAGTATACCGCCTTGAAGACTAATGGCCCTCTCTCTCGACGAAAAATTTCTTTGTGTATTCATAGCTGCCGGTATTGATATTTTGTTTGATTTGTTTATTATAATTTGTTTATTTATTTCAAGCCTGTCGCTTCTGTCTTACAGCGTTCCCCCGGCCTCCTCCCCGAGAAGTGGGTCCAGGGGAGCTGAACCTGAGGAGGGTGAGAGTGCAGGGAGGGGTGTGGACCATCGACCTCCTCACCCTACCACCCCAACCTCATAGACTTGGGGAGCATTGCACCATCGAGCAAGGTACTTGCTCTTGCATGTAACGGGCAAACTCTGATAATTAATTAATGATGATAGTGCCTGGAGGTAGCAGTAAAAGAGGTCATGAAAGAGTAACGCCAACAAAAATGTGCATGCAAAATGTGTGTTGTGCCCTTGTACCAGCATGGTGTGCCAAGTACCTCCGCGTACTCTGGTGGGTCAACCTATTACTATGACCACGGTAAATCTCGTCGGATGTCGTGGATTACCGCATTGTCGGTTACCTCAGTGGATAGTGGAGACTCGGGGTACTGCTATCCATATATTTCTAGGTTCAGGGATACATATAAGTCTGATGGCCTAGGTCTGTATACTGAAGATACTCTAAGAACCATGGTCAGCAGGTAGGTCTGCTACTGAAAGGCAGTACTGAGATCTGTGGGCGCTAGGTCTGCACACTGAATGGCTATCGTCACCACTGCGTTGCAGTGTTTTATACCCTCAGCAGTCAAGTGTGCCGAGGCGGTGGTACAAAAATGTCATTTTACAATTTCTGCTTGTCACGATTTGGGTGGTTGAATTTTACTTCAGAATTGAGGCGTGCCAGGTAGATGACATCGATTTCAATTAATCCATTACAGCTCTACACACAGAGACTCACAACGAGAGAAAACTCCTGAAAGTGAAACCACCCAAACTGAGAAAATGTTGCAAAACGAAGACTGTTTGCAGCGCCATTGTCGTAAATTTAACACTAGACAATGCCATATTGAGTGACCAGGCAAAATGTGTAGCAAAATGCAATTGGTAGTGTATCGAACTATTCAACTTTACGAATTCCTATGATATTAGCCGTAGAAATAGTTTGTACTAACGTTGGGGAACCAAGCATGTTGTATACTGGTCATCTCGAAATTGAAACTCCTCGCGTAACTAAGGCAAAATGCTTATCTACGTCTTAGGTTTTCCACTGTTATATAGTGTCAGTGATGGTAGATTTGCTCTTAATTTGTGTTTTCTTGTTACTAATTCTACATTTCATAAGGCCACATTATATTTATTCTCTATTTAAGTTTATGATTCGTAATCAAATGCTCCTTGCTCAGTGGGACTTTACGAAAATAACACCAGCAGTCGGCTTAAGACTGGGAGGCTTTCTTTCTCCAAACGTTTTCAATTGTTTCAGTGATTGCATCCACATCCAACTGACTGCAACTGTGGTAGGATGTCGTATTTATGATAAAGCTGTAAATGCGCTTAGTTATGCCTACCGGCAAGTCGTGACGACACGGTGTTAACCTCTGCTCTCAACTCTTCTCCATCCACTGGGTTGCCAAGGCTGCTGTCAATCGACGACAACGAAGTATCAGCTTTCGTATTCAGTATAACACGGTGAAAACCACCTGCATGAAAGTTAAATCTTATAAACCACCCTGCTCACCGAGAAATTCACACTTCTCAATGGTGTGGAACTCCTTTTAGTGATATGCTTCTCTTGCCTTAAAAATAAATTCACTTATGATATTCATAACAATAAGGATGTAGAGAGATTGTTTAGAGAATGAAACGCAAAAGCTCAATGAAATTTATAACATGTTAATCAGGTAGTTTAGTCAGTGTTCTGAAGAGATGCAATTATCAGCTGTTCCGTAGCTACTGCTATCCTGGTATTGTAACTTCTTGTATGGACTAGCGTCATACAGAAGTCCAGCGACCGCTTACGTGTTGTCTATTACGGCTTACGAGTATTTCGTCGGCTTATGAATGTACCAAGGTGAACCAACGCTAGTCTGATATTTTACTAAAGATTTTCTTTTATGCTCTGGTCGCAAACTGCCCGACATGTATCGTCAAGTTTCCCATACCTTAGGGTAGGGGGAGCGCGGTCATTGAACCTTCCGCTAAATGCCTTCATAGTTCTTAACGACCCATGGTCGACTGCAGCTGTACTTACCCTTCTGCGGCCAGTTGGCTTGTATCTGCCGCACGAACCAGTGTGTGTGGGGGTTTGCCAGTGGAGGGTGCAGTGAAAGTTTATTTTATCTTTAGCTTACTGCTAGCAAACGAAGGCCGAGCAATGGACAGCAGCCTTAAGTTTACTTAAGGTGCGACAATGTTTTCTCTATTTTAATTTAAATTTAATGGCAAGTTACACCCGGTTTTGCACAGTGTTATATGTTAACAAGGGCCTAATAAAGTTTGATGTACAATTATGCAATATTTTAATTAATATCGTCAAGTCAATCAAGTTGCCCGCGTTTTGTATTACTACTTCTCAATTAAATTCCTATAATTCACTATTTTATTTATATGTTAACTAGTCTTCCAAAAGCCACGGTACTGCTATTTTTTGTATTAATAACTTAATAAATTAATAAATTGTTATAGCTACTTTGTGCTGCCGGTTTCAACAGGCAACTGGTGCACGATTTTGCCCTACGTTGGCAGAGTGGCAATGTACCAAGAAGCTGCTAATGAGGTTATTCCTCTGGAAAACTGATTTAGGTTCGGTGCCTTAGGATATACCCTATTGCGATCACGAGGAACTTGGGGTCTCCATTCAAATAATGCTATTATCCAAAAATTTTCTTTCATTTGGGCCGCTAAAACGTTCAACATTTCTTTTTCCAGTGGAGGACGTGGACGCGGTTGTCCCCCTGTCGTGGTCCTCAGGGTACCAGCCGCCTCCTGCAGGCAGCAGCAGCAAGAGCAAGACTCCTCAGGACCTCGAGACGGAGACCAGGGAGAGGGAGCGGCAGCTGCAGAAGCTGGTCCTTATCTCCGTAAAGTGAGTGCTGCCGATAACAAGAGTTACACACCTTAACCCTACACCGACCAGATATGTAGAACTTCGATATGTCCCGTCCCACGAATTGCGTTGTGTAAATTGTCTCCTATTGAGGCCGTTTCGCCTTGTTAGGGTAAATTATACCCTTTACTGTGCAGTGTTCCATATAGAGCACCTACCAAATAGTGTTGTTCCTAGGGGAACTTCGGAATAACGAGTACTGTATATCAAGCATTCAATTCTTAAGATAATTAGTCCTCAACGAAACGACGTTTTCTTTTAATTGAAAACTGTTCCTAAAACATTATTAGAGCACGCTATGATTGCATCACTGACTTTTAGAATGTAAATAATGTGACTATAAGCCATTTACCGCAAATGAGGACCATTTGGTCGCGCTTCAAGCAGTGTTATCACTGCAAAAATTGGAAGGTAGAACTTCAGACTTAATTGACCACCATGAAAAAGAAAGTCAATTCAAGTAGGCCGTTGCTTTGTAGGCTGTTTTTGACACTGGAAAAGTCTCAATAAATGGGACGCAGCGCAGTAGAGGAGATGCTCTCAATTTATGCAATCTGGATTCGCTTCGCACTGGAATCAAACAGTCTGGGGGGGAGGGGTAGCAATTGCCCGAATTAAAAACTTCAGCCATAAAAGTATCTTCCATTTGCAGATTATACCTAAGCTCAGGAGTGATTAGGAAACAAAAATTAAGTAACTTGTTCATTATACACTCAAACCGGTGTTAAGTGGAGGAGTCCATTTTGGCTGTCCGATCTTATACTTTTTATTTAATCATACAACCCTATATGTACTGAAATGTGCTACCTTACTGGTTCTAAAGGGTTTCTTTTCCGTTGGCATACAATATGACAAAGAACCTTCTTGCAAAGTAACAGCCTGGTATGAAGAGGGTTAGGGTGCACTGATCCCCTCTAGGCTCTCTCAGTTGCGCAGTTCCACCTGCACAAGTGATCTCGGGTCTAGTTTCAGACTGCGATATTTCTTCGAAAATTTGCTCTAAATTATGAGGATAAAGCCTCAAGTGAGAGTAGAATGTTTAATTATTGAAATATTAACAGGTTATAACGCATTAACTGTCTTGTGCTTATATAATTATATTACAGGCTCCCCAGCTCGGCGTTTTGGTTCGAGCCCCCACAAATGGCGCTGTGGGACAGCGGCAGGAGCGTGTGGAGCACTGACTGTTTCCACGACACCAAGTACCTGGAAGATCAGCGCATTCTCAAGGTACAGACTGTCTCAGATTGTCTCAAGGTACAGACTGTCTCAAGGTACAGACTGTCTCAGACTGTCTCAAGGTACAGACTGTCTCAGCCAGGGAAGAGTTATCCAGCAGTCGGAGTTACGAGTTGGAAGGGGAAAGTCTCCGACTCCGGAGATCAATGGATATCTGACTCTAGCTACTAGTACCCTAGGATTCCGACTCCTATTATCTAACAAAATTAAATAATCTGGAAGATGAAATTACTAAGATTACTCATAAATCTGAGTCCTGGGACAAGCGGATTTCTGACTATAACTTCTCGTAGCCGAAAACCTGCAAGTCTCTGCGCTTCCGATTTCAAGTCTGACTCTGCGAACCTGCCAGTAACACGCATTGTCCCAGCTTAGGAACATTAGTATTAAATTGGAGCAACCTCCCATACCGAGCGTATTTTCTTTTCGAATATACATATCAAGAAATTCGAAATATCCCTTCTCCCACAGTTCCTCAGTTAACTCTATGGCCGGCAAAAAAACTGTACCATCCAATTAGGGATCTCGTACATGCCTTGGGTATACTTGTGTGATTTTGAACGAGGTCCAGGAGGTGTCATGCACACCACTACACGGGCTCAGATTGTAGATGTCTATTTGCTTAGCCTTCATCGTGTCGGACCGTATTTGTAACACTAATGATCAGGTTGCGTTGAGCTACAAGCTCTCATGAACACTATCATTATGATAATTCGTTTCAGGTGCGGACCAGCCAGCTGGGGGTCATGGGGCTGGCCATGAGCCGTTTCTCTAACCTACCTTTCATGAGCTGGCAGCTGAAACCTTCACCAGGTATATTTTGGTCAATTATAGGATAGCTCTGTGGGAATTGCATTTTATCTTTTACGTACCTAGCTAGCCATCAGCAGTATCAGATTCTACCTACTGTGAGTAGTACCTCTAGTGCTATTTGCTTGGAACTCCAGCGAGTGATGCTCTGCGCAATCAACGCAGCTTACCGTACACAAGTTCTAGAATGCAGTGACTATTTGCATATTAGTAACATCGGGAAGCAATTTTTCTGTCATGTATTCTATACCTATGCAGCGGCTTGTGTTGTAGCTACAAGGAACTATACACCTGCGTGAAGTCTATAAATTGCTTCTTATTGTGCTGTATTGTCTATAGTATACGACAATATGGCGCTTAGTAGACGAGAAACATAGGCAAGGTTTCTTTTTGGTGGTAGCAATAATGATAGTAGCCTGTAAATAGATTTCGTGCTATAGAATAAGCAAAAGAACACCTTCGGTATGCAAGGAGAAAACGAATCTATTTAGCTTTATGAATAATTCGTATGCACGTCAGCGCAACCAATAAGTCTCGATCGTCACGCACCGACGTTCAGGAGGAGTTTTAGAACTCCCCCTCATACCGACGATTGCAGAAAAAATCCCATTCGAATTTGACGGTGAAATGGTTTGTTTGTCGAATAATTCCTCTTTTACCGAGTGAACTTGTGTATCTTTCTCATGCAGAACAATATGGTGACTGTGCAGTTTCAGTTCAACCTAAAATTCTCACCCACATGAGCATTAAAGCAAAAATTATATTAGAAACTCCCGACGCATACACTGCGCATCTCCCATAAAAAATCCCGTGCACGTTCGAAATTTCCTTGTGAGTTGTTGCCACTTGTCTAATGTTCTCTTTTTCGCTGAGCGATCTCATATTACAGTCTAATTTAGCACGAACTGCCGCTCAGGTGGTGCGGATGATACGGTGCAGCTGGTGCTCTCTGGTGCCGTAGTGGCCGCTACCATCACCATCACCGTAAGTTACTTCGCCATTTATTTAACTGAAAGCCCTACGTTCACTTCTTTAAAGCTATACGCAGAGAACTCTCTAGTTAATGTCACTGAAAAATGCAATAACAGGCGCATTTCCGTTACCAGATGCCACTGTTAACACAGTATATGGTAATTCTGACCATGAAAATGGCCATTTGGCAAGTTGTTCGATGGCCCACCATATTAGTACCTTATTTGGGTAACTCTTACGATGAGCAAGGTCAGTACGTTGCGAAATGGGCCTCCTCATCACTAGCACAATTTGGTAATTTTCATCATGAAATTGGCTACTTGCACGTATCCAGATGACATCATTGACACATTTGGCCAATTCTTTTGAAGAAAAATGCCATCCAAACGTAACCCTGGGCCGAGACAGCGATCATAATCAAGACCTAAGCATGACGCAGGCTATCAGAGAGTTATACGGCCGACCTAAAGATATAAGAATAATCTGTGTTTGTTTTCGCAGTGCTTTTACGACACCTCGTAAACGACACCTCCGCAATTTCATAACATTAGATCACCGACGCAAGTTGCCACAAAATGATCGTCCTAGACGATAATGTTGCTTGTCTGCTTAAAGGAACCTGGGCGTAAATGCACCCACAAGGCATAAGTGAAAAATGGCATCGAAGGGAGCGACTTTCCTATACTCAGCAGGTGGGAAAATGCTATCCGTGATTGAGATACCCAAAACCTAACATAAATGAAGAGGCCAGGTAGATACTGAAAATGTAAGCTTTGTGGAAAAATGTAAGCGTTGGGGAAATGTCATGCCATGACATCAATGGTACCTACTACATAGAATGTAAAAACCTACTAGAATTTAAAATTAGAACTGAGAGAGCTTAGCGCTTCTGTGTTGTTTGACGTGACACAGCTAGGCCTACTTTGTCGGACGCAGCGCTGAGAAGACTCGTTCATTTGGGGAGTGTTCGATTGGGCGCCAAAACTGAGCCTTCGAAGCTTGACTTGTTCGAAACTTTAGCATGATGCGCTGGCTTCGATCTGTTGAGTCGAGTTTCAGGTATTGATCTTTAATTGGTTACCTTTGAGACTTTCAAAAACTCAATTTTGCTCCATTAATGAAATTTTCAGCCGGCTCAGAGTAATCGCTTGTTTTCTAACAATTTAAACAGAGTTTAAAAGGGCGACTTCAAAAGTCTTGTCTCAATATTACGATAAATCAGTCCTCGAAAGCATAACTTCTGCCTCCAATCGAACGAGCCTTTTGATTATCATGTGAAGCCATTTTTATCTCTCTTGGAACAGGAAGGCACCGTGTGCTTATCAGAACTGAAGGACGGGAGCCGGGCGCTGCTGACGGACCTTTACGAGCAGCACATGAAACCCAACAGACTGATACTGGTGAGGACAGGGCGCGCTGGAAAGTTAATGGGCTGAGAAAGACGCTTTGTTTCTACCTTCAACATGGATAATTTCTTGGTGACTTTTAAGATGAAAATTTTGGAAGCATAAACTGCAATGAAGGTGGCAGCACAGACGATTTTCCATTAATTTATTTCCTTATCCTGTGCACAATTAGAAAATAAACAAACAAAGATTTTGCATCAGTAATACATACATATTGCATATTGAAAACAGAAAGTTTGGGAACGTGTTTGAAATAAGTGACGTTTGGCTGTGCACGTCTGCGAACCGAGAACATGTAAATTCTGCGATTACTTTTCTGTTTTACCGCAGACGCTGCAAAACCTCGGCATCAACTTGTTCCCGGACGCAGATTCCTGCTGCTACATGGACGGCCTGCCACTCAAGCATCAGGCGACTGAGGCACACGCCTATTTCTGCATGGCTCTTATGTCTAGGTGAGCTGAAAAGTTCATAGACTGAGCTTGTTTAAACGTCGATTACGATGCACTCAACTATAGCTAGTAAACGCAGTTTTTCAAACAATGGAGTAAAAAAAATATCTCAAGTATCTCGTCCTCGTTTGTGCTCAATATTCACCTGGGGCTGCGAGAGACAAGAGATACACAGCTTTAAAGCGCACAACAAATCATCCATTCGAGATCGCTGTGACGTCAGTGGTGTTTCTTGGCGCGTCGGAATGTAACGAAGTAGCGCTGGTATCATGGCTATAAATATATGATTTAGCTCAGGCGATCATTACCTCCGCCAGGGAGGTTATGTTTTTGTCGGGTTTGTCTTTCTGTCTGTTATTCTGTCGATAACTATATTCTGTCAATAACTAAAAAAGTTATTGACGGATTTTGATGAAATTTACAGGGATTGTTAGGCATGTTAGGAGGAACAGATGATAAACTTTTGAGGAAGATCCATCCGTCCATCCGCTTATATATCTGCCTCATTTTTGCTCAATACCATAACTCAAAAAGTTATTGACGGATTTTAATTAAATTTACGTGAGTTGTTAAATATAGTACAAAGAGTGAATAACCAATTTTTGTGATGATCTGTTTGTTCGTTTGTATGTTTGTCGCTGTGTTTGATTTTATGCTTGTTAGCGCAATAACTCAAAAAGTTTTGAATGGATCTTTATGAAACTTACAGGAGTTTTTAGTAATGTTAAAAAACAAAAATGTTTAAATTTTGGTGTAGATCGGTTTGTTCGTTTGTATGTTTGACTTATGTTTGTCGGAATATTTGGTAGCAGCATAAATCAAAAAATTATGAATGAATCTTCAAAAAAAATTGCAGAAACTGTTAATACTATCAAAGGGACAAATGATTCGATAATGGAGTTGATAAAAAAAAATCAAGGTTTCAGAGCCAATTTGAAGTTTTCGTCACCGTTGCTTTACTTGGCGGAGATATGCGCTCTCAGAGTGCTCTAGTTTATGATATAATCGTTACCGCTAATTCTCTCTCTCGCAAAAAAAAACATATATTTGTCGGTGGCTGCAATCTTTTTGCATAAATATCTCAAAGAAGCTGAAAACAATAAATGCTATCGTGTCTCTGGCTTAGTCTATGTAAAATAACACAGGAGCATTAAATTTTCAGCCTCTGTAAAAATAAGACATTTTAAATTGCGTCGCAGCTTCACTCGATCTGACCCTTAAATGGAGCTCTGCATTTGCTAACTTATATATGTATGTAGAGGTATATAGATTCATTACAGTTTTGATTGCTCATCATTCGTCATTAATCACGATATCCCCAATATTTTATGACCTCTTCACCTTCGCTCCTGACTTTCTTGGCTCATTGTCAGTATTGTTTGTGGATGAATAATATATACAAATATAATCAGTTCTTGGCTGAGAGTAATTTTTGAAAATTCTGCTTCCCTATGACACTCAGGTCTTTAAAATAACGTGAGCTGTAGGTGACTATGAGTAAGAAACATTTATTTCTTGACCCTCTCATATCACTTTCTGGTTCTGGGAGAGGCAGTACAATTTAGCACACAACTATTAGGTTGGCAGTTATTAAGAGAGTGAGTTAGCAGTCTTATGCATACTTAAGGCATGTTCATTGGGGGCGAAGTTGAACCGTTGAGGCTTAACTTGTTCGAAACTGCAAACAGGTGCGATGGCGTTGACCCTTTTGAATTGAGTTTTAGATATATACTCTCTCTCTATTAGCTTTTCTTGTGACTTCCAGAAAGTCAATCTTGCTCCATGAAATTAATTTTGCGCCCGTCTTGATTTAAACGAGTGGCTTCTACTACCTGCGACATAATTTAAAGTATCGAAGCCAACGCTTCTGTCTGAAATTTCGGATAAATCAAGACTCGAATTCTCAATTTTGGCACCGAATAGAACATGCCCTAAGGGCGGCTTTGATTATGCGGCGAAATTAGGCTTAGAGGATTCACTTGTCCGGATCATATGATAGAAATTTTGACTGTGCCACTTTATATTTTGTTGTAAGTTCTGGAATCATCACGATAATTCTGTGCCTGATGAATACTTCATTTTACAAAGCAAAGTTGAGTGCTTGGTGGTGTCAATCTATTTTACTATATTAGACCACCGACAACCTTCGTTGGATAAGTCATGAAAATATATATTTTAAAACTTGTTACCATTCCATCGAAAAAGTTCGTAATTCTACAAAATCCATCATGTCTACAAAGTAAAAAAATTAATGAGTTTTCTTATTTAATCGCCCAAATATTTGTTAAGCCTTGTAAACTTCGAAAGTCCTCAAAGTCCAATAAGTCCACCAAGTGTACAAACGCAACCAAGTCCACAAAGGCCCGTGCCCACGTCTATGCTAATTAATAAGCCGTTCGGCCTGGCCCCTATCTTGGACACGGTTTTATTAAGGCTTAGGACAGACGGACGGAGTGACGGACAGACAGCTCTCGTATTATAGTAAGAATTAAGAAAGCTGTTTGTCTGTTAGTCCGCCCATACGCCCGAAGCCTTCTAAGAACCGTATCCAGGATACCAACCCCGAAACGGCTTATCAATTAGCATAGGCTTGGGCTCGGGCCCAGGTGGACCTTGTAGGCCTGGTGGAGCTGGTGGACTTCGTGGCCCAGGGAAACCTGGTGGGCTTGGTGGACGTGGTGGGCATTGTAGACCTGGTGAACTTTGTGAACTTAGTGCATGCTCCAGGGGAATTTTATAGAATTTGAGAACTATTTCTATGGGATTGTAAGATATATTAATTTATATATTTTCATAACTTAGCCAACAAAAGGGTTGGTGGTAGTCTAGTAGCAATATAGTAAGCGATCAAGAGTCAACGTTAATTATTTCTTTCAAGGGGTTGAAGCAAGGCCCTCTAAACACAATTTCTCGGAGACCTCGATTGAACCCAAGCCGTGTGTCTCAAGCCTAGGATAAGTCCAATTTCGAAGTTTTAAATTTATCGCGCCCATAAGTTGCATGGGGTTACAGAAATATGACCAAGTTTAGAGTTGAATGAATAGGGTTGATATAGAATATTGTGAAGGGCTACGAGATTAGGCTTTAGATATTGAAATCTGCTGACCGGAAAGAATACGTTTGTCTTCTGGTAAAACTGTACAATTTAGAATTGATGGAAGAACTTACTTTCTGTCTGGTTTTACAAAGGGAAACGAGCTTCTCTTGGAGTCGCTGGAATCTGCTGGCTGGAAAGAACAACCTTGTTTTCCAGATGCAATTTACAGATGAAGAAACGGGACAACTGCCCGATTCTGAGGAGAATCAGGCAAGTACTATAATCTTAATAGGAGTAAGATAATACTTTTTGTAGGAACTCGCTCAGTATTTACTCTCTGAGCCTATCATTTCGTTAATGGTGACTTTTTCTTTCTTATATAACTCATAAATCTTTTCTAAATGATGACACTAATGGTAAGGCACACATTTGAAAAATCAGTAGGAAGTCCTCTCGGTATCATATCCAGGCTGCCATCAAGAATTTCCCCTCAAGGGAAACTATGTTCCAAATGAGGACAATATCACAGGAGCTCTTAAGGTATCGTATCCAATCTGCCAATAATAGTTTCCTTTCAAAGGCTACGTAGCGGTGTCTAAAATGAGAAAAATATCCGATTTCTTCGCAGCCTCTCGTCCTGGTGACCCCACTTGGAGCTTGCGTTACCCAGTGCACTGAGCTCTCCCAGGCCTTCTCTCCGACACCCAAAGATCCAGACAAGGTAAGGATACTGTCCCTGAAACATCGAATAGTTCCAAGACGGAATACTTGTACTGCTTTAATGCTTTATTAATTTGGTGATAATTGCACGCTTAAAGAAAGGAAAATAAAACACAACCAGCAGAATGGTTCCTCGAATTCAGTGGATAATCGCCCCAAAAGCAATCCATGTTTGGATATAAAGAATGTGTATGGGAAAAGATTGCCTAATGTTTAGAGGTTCATGCTCTCAACATCAGGAGTCGTTTTCGGCTATGTAACGTAATCATTAGGCAAGAAAAAACACAATAGATGTAAAAAGCATCAGAGAGGACAATAATTCCAAATTCAGATGTGAATCCTACTTCACCACAACGATGAAGAAAAAAGAAACTTTCAGTTCTTAGTTTCGGGAATGCTGCTCGACGTCTGTCGACCAGCATCATATTTCATTATTAAAGACAGGTACAGACTTCAATTAGTATTTGGCTAAGCTTTCGGCGCTGGTCGAGTTAGTCCCTTCGTCACGGTGAGAATTTACAAATGCAGCGAAGCTACCACTGTGCGATCAGTATCCAAAATGCATCTTTTACATTTCATCTATACAGGTACAATATTTAGACTATTAAGAAACACTGGACCGGCACGCCATATAAAATATTAAAGATATTTTCTAATCTATGAATACAAATGGCTTGAATGGGAAATAGCAGATGTGCGCGCTCCAGTGTAAGTCAACTCCGAGACCAATTCGACCCCTGCCGAAAGGTTTGCCAAATATTTTTAAACCCTGTACTTATCGTAAATAGCCAAGTATGACTTTCGGCTCTATACAGAGTATATTGAAAAACGTTGTATTCCATATCGGGGGCAGTTAATGGATCGTTATTTTCAACTTATCTATGCAGTTTTCTGCGGACCTGTACCACCTCGCTAAAGAAGAAGGCGGAAAGCGACTGGATGAGTCCATGGGTGCCATGCCCCCACTCTTGGTCCATACCATTACCCACATGCTGGCCCACGCTGCTGTCCTCTCTCACT
>LQNS02000211.1:26033495-26055216 GCA_001587735.2 Parhyale hawaiensis
CTACCTTGTGGAACCCCTGATGAAACCTGTGTCCAGTCGCTTGATTCTCCTTCAAGCTTCACTCGCTGCTGCCGACTCGTAAGCCATGCCTTGATCCATCGTAAATAGTCACCCTGGATGTCAAGGGCTTCCAATTTTTTCATTTTTTCATCAACCTTAACGCAAATACGAGGATACTGTCCGTTCATCTGGACGGTACTGACAGCGCTATTTTTACCGATAAGAAAATTTTTGCATGCGTTAACGAGTTAAGCTGCCACATGTAAACTTGTTTCTTCAAAGGATACCCCATGTAAAAAATTGTGCACATTTTGAAATTTAGGTAAAGTAGGACTTCAGTTGCGAAATAAATATATCCAGATGTAATACATTGGGCAATGAATAACGTACGCAAAAGACAACAAATGTTTTCCTTCTCTTTTATTTATACCTGTCCGTGTATCAGTTTAAAACATACATAGGTACCTCCGCCAAGGAGGTTATGTTTTCGTCGAGTTTGTTTATATATCTGTCTGTCAGTCTTTCTCTTTTCCTGTCTATCACAAAAAACAATTACAAAATTATGGACGGATCCTTACGAAATTTACAGGGATTGTTAGGCATGTTCATAGGAACAGATGAATAACTTTTGATGAAGATTCGTTCGAACGTTTGTTTGGCTGCCTTTTTTGTCTTAGTGCCATAACTCAAAAAGTTATGGATGGATTTTTATGAAATTTACATGAGATATTCTGGTATTGAGTGTTTATCTTCGTGTTTGATTTGATGATTGTTAGTAAAATAACTAAAATAGTCTCGAATGGATCCTCATGAAATAAATTTACAGGAATTATTAAAAATATCAAATGACATAAATGATCAAATTTTACTGACTATCCGTTTGTTCGTTTGTGTTTTTGACTTATGCTTGTCAGAAGATGACTCAGAAAGTTACCAACGGATCCTTAGGAAAATTACAGAAGCTGTTATTGCGGCCAAAAGGCACAAATGACCAGATTTTGGTGCTGATAGAAAGGAAATCAGAGTTTCAGAACCAATTTATTTTTTCGTTAAAGTTACCTTGCTTGGCGGAGGTAGCGCTCGTAGAGTGCTCTAGTTATTGTTAACTGGATGTTGACACTATTATTTAAGAAGACTTCCACTCGTTTGCTGCTTGTGTTAGGCAAAGCTAGAAAATTTCCAGCATCGTTCTATTTAGCTTAATATCTATGAAGAGTTACAATGTAAGCGCTTACGACATTTTCTTGCAGTAAACACCGACGCCGGTGGCTATGGTGGTGAGGGTGATGGCCGCGATCGCCAGAGAGGCCACCAGGTCCGAAATTTGGTCGCTCTTACTGCTCAGAAAGAAAAGTATTAACTTGAAACTACTGCGGCAATTTCTCAATAGAATGTATTATTTGAATGGCTGGTACTTCGTTCCCAATTAGAGGCCCCTGGCCATCACATTGAACGACATCTAGGCTAAAAATAAAATTCTAAGCTAATTCCCTTGCCTTTAAGCCTTTTAATTAATTATTAATGGAGAAGACATCCAAATTTTGTTTTTACAGTACTAACTTAGAGCCCCATATATGCTCAAAAAAAATTCGAAATGGTGATCTAGAGATCAGAGTTCTCGCTCCTCCAAGCATAGGGTGCGAGACAACTTTCTAAGGGGTACGAAATCTTGGATTGACCCATATTATTAAAAAATAACCTTACTTTAACTCTTACCCAAACAGTATCAATTTCATAAAAATATCTCATCTAATTGTTGAATTTAGCAAAAGAACCGCTGTTCATAAGACCTACAATAAAAAGGCGTACATAACTGGTCGAAAAGCCTCTGACGAAGGACTGCATGGGCACTAGAAGTTCTAAATAAACAGCTGTCATAGGGTCGCGCCGGCCACTGTCTGCTGCTATTCATTAAAACATATGATGGGAATCTATAGGGCTATGGTAATAAGGTATAACGGTGTTCATTCAGTACGTTTGCCAGTCCCTGGAGCGTCTACCACATGCATTTGAGGTAGGATGTTAGAACTTATTATTGTCGCTCTATTCTCCCAGTTTTGTATTTTCAACTACAGTATTATACTTCTAAGAGAAAGAATCAACTTTATGAATCAGGGAAGTCCACACATGCACCGTATGGTGCAGTCCCACAATTTCCCTGTGTTATGGATTGCATTCCCTAACCCACCATGGCATTGCTCACATGACCTCTTTGTGTCTGTGCATGGTAGATATATATATGATGTGTCTCTGGAACGAGCTCGTCAAATAGGAGCAAATTCAGAGTAAGACTTATATATGAACTAAGGTGCCATGTGAAAGTACAATACGACACAAATGAGAATTTAACGAGAGGATCCACATAATTGTACAAAAAAAAATACTTGCTCTCGCTTATGGCTCGTACACAGACTGCCACTTTTTGAATATAATTCCAACACAATCCCTGAAAATTTTACACATAAGCAATTAAGGTTTCTCACCTGTGATAATGAGTGTGAACATGACTGTGACTGTGCTTTTCTGCCTTATGCGCCGCCGCCTCTTTTTTTATTTCTTTTGCATCTTCAGCGATGGCTTTTTCAACATTATTCAAAATTTCATTCTTGCTGCTCGTCACTGACTGCTGGCTTTCAACTTCATCAGCGGATGCATCTTGGTTTTTGTGGTCATGTCCACGAACGGGTTTCCTCAACTTCGGATGCACTGCTCCTCCTTCGTCACCAGACCCGTCAACTTCTACGGACTTTTCTTCTGAGCTGTGTGCGTTTGGCGATTCACCTTCCCCGTTTTCTTGGTTAGACCCTCTAAGTTTGGGGTGTTTCACTTCTTTTGAAGCTGAAGTTTCTTGTTGAGAGTTTTCTGAGCTTGAAGAAGGCTCTTCTAGCGTTGTTTGAGATGATTGATTTGCACGCGAATTTTTCTCCTTTGGGTGGTCCGATTGCCCTCGCCCACGAGATTGACTAGTAGACGATCGTCCTTTGACTGGGATTTTCGGGTGATTGCTTCCCCTGCGATATTCAGAGGGTGGAGTTCTGGCAGAATGTCTGTCCTTCGGGTGTTCCGATTGTCCTTGTCGATGGAACGGGCTCTTGGAAGATTGGCCATTGGTTGGCCCTTTCGGGTGTCGACTTCCGTTGACATTAGGCAGCTGCAAGGATGGGTGACTCAAGTGCGTTCTTCCTCCGTTTACATTGCTCACATCGGTTGGTTTCTCTCCTGCGTTATTGGATTCCAGGTTATTTCCACCAGCCTCTTCGGTATTTTGGCCTGGATTTACTGATGAACTACCGTCAACTTCACCACCAGTATTGGAATTTTGACCAGTACCATCTACTTTTGACAGAGCTGCTAGTGGGCTCCGAGCCTGTGAACTTCCCACAATCTTTTTTACCGGCCCTTTTTGATCATTAGCATCTTCATTACTGTTCGGTGTACTATTGTTTACTTCGTCACCAGAGTTTCCATCCTTTACTTCATCTTCGCTTCTAATGTTTCCATGAACATCATTTTGATGACCACTTGTTTCTTTCGTCATTGTTAGGTCACCGATGTTCCCATTCTCCGGTTCAACCTCTGACTGAGAGGATCCCAGTTTTTCTGCCACCGTTCTCTCGGGATTGCTTGCATCACTTCCAGTCTCCGAGATTTCGCTATCTATCTTGCCTCCTTCACTTTGAGCACTTTCTCCATTTTTTGAATTAATCTGCTCTGTATTAGAAGTGCTGCTAGCTTCAGCCGATTCTGCTTTGTAGATCATATCACCTTCTCTCGGGAGCTTATCATCGTCACTTGTTTTTCTTTTTGTTTCTAGTGATGCATTCACCTCGGTTTTTGGAATTGGCTCAACTTGTTTCGGATTCTCATCTTTCTTTACGTCCGATTCAGTTGCCACAGTTTGTTTCATAGCGTCGCTTTCAGCTAACGCATCTGATTCCTCATGGTGTGAAGAATCGTTTTCACTTGATCCTTTTGCATCACCTTGTGCTGCTGAACTCACCTCATCTGCAGTATCTGATGCTGACTCTTTTACAGACTTATTTTCATTTGATCCATTTGACTCAGCGTTCACTTCATCGGAAGTATCTGTTTCTGACAGTTTTACAGAAGTTTCTTCGCTTGATCTATCTGACCCAGTTTTTGTTCCTGAGTACTCTGCATCTGACGCAACTAGTTCCGTCTGAGTTGGAGAAACCTCTTCGTTTGATCCATCTGTCTCAGATGCTGCGGCAGGAATTTCTTCATCTGATGCATCTGGCACAGCTTGTTCGACAGAATTCTCTTCGGTTGACTCGTGTGGCTGAAATGTTTTGACAGTTTGCTTAGAATCAGCCGTACTTGACTCGGATGGTAGTGAAACATCTTTGCTCTCATCTTCTTGACTTCCTGCATTAACTTCACCGAGGTCTTTCTCTTTTGCTCGTTTTTCGCTCCTTGCATCATTCGATTTGTCGTCTTTGCTTTTCTCATGTGTTGGAGCTATTACCATTGTAGAATTCTCCTCATACTCATTCTTTACTATTGTTTGTCCTTTTCCTTCGGCCACCTCTCCCCCATTTCGTGAAGGTTTTTCTTTTATACCTGCTTTGCTTCCGCTCAATAGACCTATGGGTGCCAGACTGTCTTGAGATAAAACTTCAGGTGTCTCAGCAATAGGCGCAGCTCTGCTGGCATTATCTGCAATTTTCTTCTTCAATGCTATGTCATGTTCGAAAGACTCAGGAATTTCAAGCACAGTTGGCTTCTTCCTCACTGCATGAGGGGAGGATCGGGAGGGAATTACGCTAGGAGATTTGTGTTTTGCTGATCGAGACAACCGTGCTCCTGTAATGATCCAGATAGACATTTTATAGCAAAAAGGCGCCATAATGTTATTTATAATAAAAAAGTATGCAGTTTTAATCAAATTCTTCATCGCACAAACATTGCACAATTATAAAAATCACCCTTCAGGGCACAGTGTACGAGTATCATATTTCAGTTAATATTATTTGCAGTGAAACTCTAAGATTAACTGCTGCAGTGAAAGTTAATTGGTGAATTTTTGCCCACTCTTCCGTTCATCTGTCCCTGAAATCTTATGTATACTCTGAAGACTTGATGCAAGTCAATGTTGATGTATAACTCTCTATGAGGGCCAGCATATTTCCCAAACGGCGTCTCCAACCGTTCGATATCAACGAAAAATTAAACTATTATTTGGTGTTTAGAGGTTTAGCTCACCTTCTCTCGTGGCTGAAGATGCTGAAACTACCAGAAGAAGAAGAAGGAAACATAACAAGGCTAACGAAATCACTTGCATCGTCTTAACTGCCATCGTCGGTGTCACTTCATTGCTTCATTTCGCACCATACGGAAGATCTCCTGCGCATGTTATAATTAAGTATATTAAGCGGTTTAATTGCGCGTGTTTTGGTTTGAAAACTAATACTGTTTCGAAAATGTGCAAAATACGTTTTTCCCAAGTCGGAAGTTTTTAGGCGAGTACCCAACAGTATCCGACAGCGCTCCATGCAGAATTTAGCAAAAAAGTAATAATAAATCAGATCTGACTAAGCTGTTGTTAGCAAGTGTACTAGTATTATGATTCCTAACTGTTCGACTGTCACTCGCTGGATGAAGAGCACGAATCACACACACTGCAGCATTATAAATGCCCGTGTTATCATCCGCGAACAAAGTGGGAGAGGTGATAATGTTTTCGTTGAAGATTAAGTATATATATATTTTATATATACTTATATATATATTTGTTTGTCCACCCAATAAGTGGTCGAAAGAGTTGATCAATCTTCATAATTTATGTAGGGAGGTTGGTGGGTTGACCTAGATGTGACCCATGCCAAAAAATTAGACCTAACTGGCCTTAAAAATGACGGCGTCTAATTTTCACCACCGCGGCGAATTTGCCTCCACCGCGGCAGAGCGTCTGGGGAATGGGGCGTTCTATTTTTCCTATGTTATTATTGAAGAGCAGGTATCTAATCGAATACTGCTGTGCCCTAGCCTCGTTCATCGAAAATGACTTCGTTGAATTTACCCCCAACCGCGAGTGATGGTCTTAAGCCACCAAGGCGTTCTTGTGTATTTATTTGTTTCTTCATATGTTTAACTGCACATTTCTATCGAAATTTAAATCTTTGCATAAGTCGTGCTTACAGCCAATCTAACTGTAGCTTGGCATTTGCGCATTTGCTGAAGATAACCTAGGATAAAAAGTTCTTTGGATTTTACTACTAAAGCAAATTTAAGAACTGCTCATAAGTTACAATTGGGCGCTGATTTTAGGCATGGAACTGAAAATTCCCTGGCGCGTCAGATGTTTTTGATATGTATTTGTAATTAGCATTCTCTTAGCAATAGATGACCCCAGTGGGCGCTTTGCAGAGACACTCCTGATGAAGTACAAGATTCAGGCCTTAATTATTTCAAAATGGAACGTGATGTACGAAAATGGTCTTCAGATTTGGAATCACACAGTGGAACTGATGAAACTACAGTTGAAAATCTTGCAGTGACAAATTGCTTCTTCTCCAGTCTAATCAGCCAGTTCGGCGGGTGATATTGATATCCTCTGAACGTTCTGTCAATACGAGAAAGCTGATTCCAGTGGTCTTATGAAATGGAATAACGGCGCCTATCTCTTGTAACAGTTGAAGTGAAAGATTAGACAGGCAGGTGCTCTGCAACCTCAAAAGAGGACATATGACCGCATGAGCATGGCTCCCTTCAAAGGTTTGTATCGTCATTTTCAGCGGTGGGGTACCCTAGTTACAGGGTGCAGTGAAGCTTCTAAAGGTTAACAGGAACATGGTCTCCGTTTCGAGAGGAGTCCCTATTTCAAGAACACAGGTTCTACAGTATGCTTGTTTTCCACTTCAGTACAACGTTTCATTGTAGCTAGTTTTATTGAAAATCGTGAAGCTGCACTGTAGTATACTCTACCAATTGTGTTATAGGTACTGCACTATTTTGTGAAGTACTCAATACAATGTCGGTTATTGTTACAATTCCCCGCACATGGTGCTGTATGTTATCTCTATTTCTGGGTTTTATGTATCAAGGAAATTTCCGTTTCAGGAACTTACTCTCTTTTGAGATTCTCTCTGTCAAACGGCTCCTGCAATACAAATACCCACGATCGCTTCAGGAGCGTGCTATATGAAGATTCTAGGTAAGATTTTACTAGAGGAATGTGCTCTCATTTCCGAGAGAAATATATCAAAGAGCACCTAAAGCTAGGCATATTCCTTTTTAAGTGAAGCGGGTCAGGGGCGATGCAACGTATTGAGCGTGTTAGACGAATTTACTTACGTTATATTTGAGACCTGAGTAACATCCTATCTAATCTTTGCCGAACTGAATTCGCAATATATAAAAAATAGTACAATTAGCGTGAAGTATGATTTCATTCGACAAGAGGCAACAATATCCTGCGTGCATTTGGCCCACGTGCCCTTACGTCCCACCTCTACGTAAGTTTCACCTTCAGTATTTCATACGGTCAAACTATGATTGTATAATATAATCAGATACAGTGATTTTGTTCGAGTCTTCGTCCTTCATTACCTAAAAACTAGAGCACATTCTGAGGCTTTTATGTTTTGGGTGCATTGTGAATTTGAAAGGTTTAAACATTCCCCTTTAATGTTTTCAGGCGTGTTTCGAGTTAAGCTGCTACCCTATTAAAACACCAGAGGGTCTATAGAGTAGACAGTTTTCAGGCTCAATATAGTGGAAGTGGCTCCTCTACGTTAGCTATCCACATCATTAACACGTCAGGCAGGTACGCCGCAGTACCTATATGATATTTTTGGTCCAGCTGCATCATTGCTGAGAGCTTGTCCACACGGTAGTTAGTCAAAAGAACGAGTCCTGTCATCTCTGCGTCTGAATGCGTTGTGCGCCTATTTTATATAGCACACGCTTGCAAAGAATTTTGAGTTATAATGATCTCCACGTTTGAGAAGATGTCCGATACTTGGAGGCCTGTTCCCACTTGATGAGCTGGAAGCCGAAAATGGTGCTGGCAGCCAATAAGCACGTACGCTGCCAGCTCAAAATTGAGCTGGCAGCTCGTTTTTAGGCTGGTATATATAGCTGATCATCGACGTGCTCCCAGTCAAAAATTGTATTCCTTGCTGTGAGCTTGTACCCTTCAGGTAGCAGCCAGCAAACAATAAATCATTTTATTTTGTGCTGGCAGCCACATCAGTCTTGTCAAAATTCGGGTGACGAATTAAGTATTATTACAGTGTTATTTCGAGTGTAAAATAGAACCTAAAGTGGTAGTTGACTGGAAAAAGTTTGAACACCTGTGTGAAGAGGTGGCATCATCCTCATGTAGATGTGGAAAATTCTTCATCCCCTCAGTGATGTCTTGCACTATAGTGACCGGTACTCTCCTCTCTCTGCCCTTCGCGCAAACAGCAGCTTCACGCGCACTTTTCGTTTTCGGGCCTTCGCCTGAGCAATAGCGTGGCAGCAGCAAGTTTCTGGCGGTTCACCATCATACATATACAGTCAACTGGGAACTGAGATGCAAGCATAACCACCACTGGCTTGCAAGCCGATCAGGTAAAGGTAATGTCAACTTAGACCACACCCTCACCCGAGAAACCCACATGCACTGGTTTGTGCTGCGGGTATAGGCCCACTGGCTCCAGGTGAGTAAGTGTAGTCGCAGTCGCCCTCGGGTCACCAAGAACTATGGCGCTAATTTGACGGAAGGAACAAATGTCCCGAGACCCCCTACCCCCCCCTCATCTCTGAGGGGGCAGTTCCGCCACAGTGCTGTGCATGCACACACAACTGCCGAGTCAGCACACCAAGATCTGCAAAGAGCTCGAGTGTCTGGCGGGGTATCGAACCAGCGAGCAATACATGGAGTTAGAGCTGAGAACGGAAGCATGCAGCTACCGTGGCTTGCACGGAGCGGAGACTGGCTGCCAGCTATATTTTTGGCTTCCAGCTCATCAAGTGGGAACCGGCCTTAACTAACGGTACTAGCTGAGCAAACTGAATTGATGGCTAGTATTTTAGCAGACTTTTTAGTAAACTCAAAATGGAAGAGCCCAACAAAATGTTCGCACGATTAGCTGAGGAAACTCATTCTCTTGACTGCCGTGTGTACCCACCTAGAGCAATGCTTTGCCCAAGCATAAGATATGATATTCTCCATAAGCATTGACTGCATTCTTCAAAATTGACAGATTCCTTAAGCCTATGGTACAGAGTTGGCACTCTAAAAACTTTACTAATGAAGAATATAAGGAAGTAAGGAGTAATAATGGGCAGACGGAAAAAAGAAAACTAGGAGGCTATGATGGCTGAAGAAATTCAAACAAATGCACATGAAAAAAAAAATCAACGTTTTTTATATCATTGTCGTAATAAGCACTTTCGTCTTATTTACTTTGAAATAAGAACTGGTTTTATTCACTTTTTGCTGATCAAGTCTTCCATTTCTTTGTTTTCTGCCTATAATCAATTTTTTCTTTGTCTCTTTTTCCAAAACAGACCTAGAGAAGCCCTCTGAGAGCGTATGCCTCCAACAAGCAAGGCACTGTTAACAAAAACTTCAAATTTGTCCTGAAACCAGTTATAGCCACAAAATTTCCACTCTTGTCTCTCACGACATCAATAACAGCTTTTGTAATTCCTTGACCCATGAAGATTCGTCCATAACTTTTTGAGTCATATCCTGAGAAACACAAAGACAAACATCAGTTGAACACACAGACGAACGAACCGATCATAACTAAAATTTAGTCATTTGTGTCATTGAACATCTCTAATAATTCCAGCAAATTTCATAAAGATCAGTTCGTAACTTTTTGAGTTTCGTTGCTGAAAACATAAAATCAGACTTAGAGGCAAGGAAACGGACAAAGAGTCCATCCTAACAATTCATGCAAATCTTATGAAAATCTGCCCATATATATATTTTAACTAGTTATGCTGCCAAGAAAGAAGAGGCTGACGAACAAACAAGCTATTGAACGGATCTTCATTCGTTCCTTCTAACATACCTGACAACCCGTGAAAATTTCAAAAAGATCAGTTTATAACTTTTTGGGTTAGGTTTCTGACAAACATATAATAGGACACAGAGAAAGGGAAACGGACAAAAAGACCATCCAAGCTCGACAACAACGTAACTTCTTTGGTTGAAAACTGGTGCTAGTATATAACCTTTAGTTTCAAGGGTGTAAGTGCCCTCGACTGGCCAAACAAAGTCAAGCTAAGCTAGCCGTAGGGTTGAGTTATCAGGAATTTTAGACAGGCGCATTGGCTTCGTCACTTTTAATCGTGTTAAGTTACATGTGTCTACTGAACTCGTACAAAAGTGGGATGGATTTATTTATTGCTTTCTCAAGACCAACTGAATCGCGAATAATGCTTGAAACTCGATTCAACTTGGCGAAACTAAGGCACCTGTGTGCAGTACCAGACAAATCAAGTCTACAGAGGTTAACTCGACTTTACTGAGCTAATCGATGACCCCTTTGCAGTCCTGTCTGAAATCCAGATAAGTCAAACCTAATTTAATTGGACTTAGCTTGGCTTGACTTAACTGAGCCCACCGAAGGCACGTGGCCTAAGTGTATCCCTCCTGGAAAATTTCACCTACAAAACTTCAGATCACTGGCACCAGCTGAGGCGCCAAGAAGGTGGGGGGCTTGAGCGCCCCTTTTTAATAATGAACCCCTTCAGACCCCTGCTGTGTTGCCCTGTAACCAACATACATGCATGTATTGTTATTGTGATGCTCCTCTGCAGCTTCCTCCAGCCCCCTAATGTAGGTATCCTAGTGCCGTCACCGATGGACTCGGATTACATAAGCCCCAACTGTGAACATTAACACTATTCATACCAAGTTGTGTTATTTAGCTACAATGGTTCTTTGCCCTACTGTATTTCTATGGGAAAAAAACCTTTGTAGCGAGGTATCACAGCCTTTTACAGATAGGGTTAAACCTACCGGCGCTCAAAAGTAACGTTACTGATGTTCTTCCCATGAAAATTGTCATTCAATCTGCACGGTAGAGAGTTAACCACCTGTCTCCCAGCCTGTTCTATTTCGCAGGAAAAGCTTTTCTTTCGTGCAGAAATACGATAGGTCAAAGAAGTCTTGTAGCAATTGAACAGCCTGGTATGAATAGAGTTAATGCTGTCACTGAAATGATCTTCCTAGAGAATGACGCGGTGATGTCAGTGCTCGTCATCTCTAGAAGTGTGACACAGTCAGCTGAACAACAAGGAGCGCCGGCATCCAGAGCTCTGATTATAACTACTCCTATGCTGAGTAGTTCGCACTTTTCTATAAATAAGGATTCATTAAGGGAGTAAACCTAGTTTGCATAAACCATGCTAGCTATTTTTGACATTTCCAATATCTAAAAGTACATGAACGCCTATAGCAGGAAATCAGAGGTATATATACGATGTATACACGAGGCGGCATCAGATCATGTCCGATAGTCGTCTAAATATCCTCCTTTGCAAGATAACATCAGATGCGTCTCAAAATTGTGTTTATTAAGTTTAATCGTACACTTCGAGCAGGTATTAATTCTACGTTTCAAATAAGAAAAGTTTTGTGAATTATCTTGCAATTCCACTATTAGATTATACCTCAAAAAATAAAATGTTTTCATTCGATGGTTAAGATCTTATTTTGCGCATTTTTGAAACCCTAGCAAAACAACGGTTTTAGAGTTGAAACGTGTTTTTCGGAACTATGACTACAACATAAAAAATAGCATACAAGCAACTTCGGTTTCCTATTAAATACACGTCTACTTTTCCCAGGTATATGCACATGCTGCCCCACTGTACAGTTTTACTCATATAATTTGCTACTCCGCTTGCCTGTAAGAAGGCTGGATGTATTTTGCAGCTGCTGTTATTACGACTGACGGACACTCGGGGCCACTGACGCACACTGACGGTATTCTGTGCATCGATAGACCCCAAGAAATTATCGCGCCGATAAGCGCTATCTTTAATAGGACGATACAGTATCGTGTGCTCTCTGAGCTGAGGACCCTTGAGCTTTACAGACGCAGTAGGAGCAGGCGTGCCGAAAGTACTTTACCGAATGTGCAAGACATAGGAAAAGTACCAGATTGGCTTAAAAAGTACTAAAAGCTTCGTCGTACATACATAGTTAATAGGAATTAGTAATATTTATCATTTTTAGCAAACGTGACAGCATTATTGAATAATTGATGACCGTTTACGTTCATAGTTTGTATATTTAAGGATGTATCAACAATAGTCAATACCCTCGCAAAAGTAAAGTTAACAGTAGTAGCATTCCCTTAGAAAAATCTACACTTTTTAGTTCGTGCTGTATATAAACCTTCTCTAGGTCCCAGACGCCATAGTTCTCACAATCGGAGGTCAACTATCAAGTGTACCTTGCACACCTCTGGGACCTTTTATTATTATATTGTAATGAAAGGTCCCACCCAGAGGTGTGCAAGACATACCTGATTGTTGACCTCAGAGTGTCAGAAGTATGGCGTCATTGACAGAAGACACGAATGGCAACCGCCTCCTTTCCCGACCATCCACGTTACTTTTTAGGTCAGTGTCCTCGCAGCTGACAATGTGTAGCAGGAGCGCTCACACTGCAGTCCCAAGCGAAAAGACTTCATGACGACAACGAGTAGTAATGGAGGCGTTTCATAGCAGTTTCAATAACAATCATCTCGTAGGTAATAATGTGTTGTAAAATAATTATTGAAACTAAATTTTATCGACATTATCTTTCCAAACATGATTCCGTATCACTCCTTCTAGTTTGCATCAGATGAAAACAAGAGAGGTACCAGATTTTCAGAGCGTAGTTGCTACGAAAAATACTGGGTGAGACGTGGATCCAGGAGAGGGGCTGGGGGAGGTGGGAATGGTCATGCCATCTTGAAGTCCCAAATAAATTAACGTTTATTGGCTGTCTACGAATAAATAGTGTGCTGCATCGGATAGCATCGGATAAATGCCTATAAGTTTCCAATTGAGCTCCATTCCCCAGTATCATTGCTCCCGTAAAACATTGTGGAGCTTTCTCATGATCTCTATCTGACCTCAAGCGTCATATAAGAGCTGTGACATAAGGCCCCAGCAATAAGTGCGGGACATCTGGATGCTGTTCTCAAAACATTTTGCATGGAGCTTTCAAATTTTTAAATTTTTGAGTGCAGTGCGGTGGCGGCTTGTGGTTATAGCCACTTTGGAACTGCAGCACCCACTACTTCCACTACATGTTATCGTTGTGATTCAATACAGCGCTTCCATTCCTTCCATTGTTCATAGGACTTGCAAGTATTGTCTAATCATTAAACCTATAATGTCAGCGACCCACGTCTGGTCCGTCAGAAGTAAATAAATCCTTTTCATGTAACAACCCAGTACCTCAGCTAATTACTGCTACGAATCGCCATTGGTGCAGTGTAGCAAATTCAATGGTAGAACTGCCTTTTATGGTTTTTTTACCCTATAGGCTCGCCGTGGCAATAAAGAACCAATTGTAATAGTACTTACACAGAAGTCTTTGATTAGTAATTTCTAAGTAAGCTACGCTCATGAGTCATTATCATCAGTGAAATCCATCTGCTGTTTACTATCTAAGTTATATAATAATTCTGCAATGTGGTGTGATATCAAAAAGCTGTTGAATAAAAGAGAGGCGCAAGGAACACCTACAGGTGCGCTACAATTTCAAGTGGCTTGTTAGCACCAAGGAAGAGTTTAAAGTTGGTTTCATTGCACTATCGTCTTTGTGCGTGACGGCTTTAAAATCACAAAATTTGATACAATAGTGTGAGGTCCTGTAAGCCTGAACGGGAGCGTGATAATTCAACGTCAAGCGGTACCTTGAGCTCTAGCCATAGTGTGTATATTTGTATAGTAGGTGGAACTCTGAATTTTGTACGTTTCAAACTTTGCACGAATCGGTGCTCCTACAAAATATTCAAAGAACTTTTCTATTCATCTGGAAAAATGATTCGGACTCTATTAAAGAGGGTCACGCTCGTTTAATTCGTCGAGTAAAGATTAACTCGGAAGAAGAGTTCACGACAGCTATTTGTAGCTTCTAGACTACAGTCGTTTGCCAAAGCTATGACGGCGGAATTGGTGGGATTCACATATGAAGCCTTCCCAAGGGTGTAAAGGCCGGTAAACACGTGTTTTGCCGTCAGTTCATACATCAAAACATGCGAATGTTTCGCTCTGTCCTTGAAGACACAACTGCTTGTACACTGGGAAATTTGTTTAAAATGTTTGCCGTCAAGTCAGTCTAGCCCAGCGTCACTACTCAAGTTTAGGACATCCATTAAAATTTTGAGGGAATTCGCGTTCAGAGAACTGTACACTTTTCCTTACTTTAAACAGACACAGCGACGCATTAACATAATGCAAAGCATGATACTACAGAGTATAACGGTATCGTATGAGCCGGTCTTAACATTGTGCTGTGCCTGTGATCTACCTAGCTGCTATGTCTAATGCCGATTCCACGCGCAAGTCAAAAGAACGAGTATCGTCATCTTTTCGGCCGAAAGTTATGCTGAACTCTGGTAAACACAGCTTTGAGGTTGCCAAGATATGGTGTAAAAATGTTTCCCGTCAGTTGAATTTAGCTACTCTGCAAGTGCCGCTAGTTAACTTTCGAAGATATCATTAAATCATTATATCTGGAGGAATTTATAATTCAAATTTCTTTGCAAGTGTGTGCTATTGAAATGGGCTCATCAACGCATTCGGACGAAAAGATGACGATACTAGTTCTTTTGACTAGCGTGTGGCATCGGCATAAGCGAAAAAAGGAAAAAAGTAATTATTGGACAAGTAACGTCATTTCGAAAAAAATCTTTTTCTCTCGAAGAAATCTCTGAGCCGACATCCTCATATTTATTTTGCCGATGACACACGCTAATCAAAAGAACGAGTATCGTCATCTTTTCTTCGGCATGTCATGTTGAACTCTCGTAAACACAGCTTCGAGACTGCCGCGAAAAGGAGTAAAATTGTCAGCCGTCACAAGTGCCGTAAGTTAACTTTCCGATATCTCATTATATCTGGAGGGATTTATAACTCAATATTCTTTGCAAGCCTGCGCTATTTAAATAAACACATCAACGCAATTGTACGAGAAGATGACGATACTCGTTCTTTTGGCCAGCGTGTGTCATCCCCATAAGTATGTTTTATCACACGCGTGAACGAAGTGAGAGAGGTGATAATGTTTTCGTTGATGATTCAAGTATATATATATATATGTATATTTGTTTGTCTGTCCACCTAAAAAAGGGAGAAGGAGTTGAGCAATGTTCATAATTATTGCAGAGAGGTGAGTTGAAATAGATGTGAAAAATGCCAAAAACTCTAGAATTACCTGGCCATCAAAAAGAACGGCGTTGATATTTGCTCCTACCACGGGTGATGGTCTTACACACTTGGGCGCTTTAGATTTTTCTACTTGTTAACCGTGATCCGTAGTTTCCATACGTAAACGAGATGCAGTTACGGTGCACTGCTCTTCACTTAAGCTAGGCACAAAATGGGCTTATATGTGAGGCTAGTGCCACAATTATAATTAATTTCTTGACGAAATAATGCCTGTTATTAGTCGTCAGTTCAGTTTTTCTACCTCTTCATCGAGCTGGTTATCATGTATAGATACCTCTTCCATGCTGACATTTAACTAGAAAGTAATTTTCAGCCACACGGTAAAGGGTTAAGAAAGTGTTATCAGCAAATATCTGACACTTCTACAAAACCACAGTAAATAATGCTTAACATTAATTTTGTTTTTCTTGTGTGAGTATAAGCCGTTTATTCCTAGTGATGCCTGCAGGCATAGGCCGAATATAACAAAGTATTTTCCTTGTGCCTAGCCTCCTCTTATATTTGCCTGGGCCCCATACCTAGTGTAACGATACTATTTATTGTACTTGTAGGTATATTTGTGCACATATTGTGTTTTCAATGAAATTACAATGATTATAAATTGTGCAACTCAGGCATTGATGTCGACCCTCCGAGGAAACAGCTCGAAGTATGGACACAACTGTGGTCCAAGGAGGACAAACCCGGTCTGCATGATAAATCGTCTTGTATATTCGACATTTCTATCTGCCGTGCTGGGCATATGCTTTAAGGCTTTAAGATAAGATTAGAATTACAAACTCAACTCTCAGTGGATGGAATACAGTTAAAAGCATTTTGTTTTTCATACATTGATACTAAACCCAAGAACGGCATATTAATACTCTCCTGATATTTGGGGGTATTTGTACACAAACCTGTAACAGCACTCCGTTGCTGGAATGATAGTGGCACACCCGTAGATACTGTCACTGGAGTTCGCTCTTCTGCCAGACAGGCAGATTGGTTTCTTGCGGTGTTTTGCTTACCGAGTTGGCAGTTCCGACATTCAGATGCTATTGCGGGGGCACTGACCTTAACCGAAAATGAGGCTGAACGGGGCTCGTATTTGCTGCGTGAGCCTTCGTCTCTGACGACATAGTTCTGAGAAGCTATGGTCGGGTGCAGCCGTGCACTCTTTGAAGCCAGCAGACATCTATCTGAAGAACGAACACGCGCATGTAGCTGTTTCAGGTGAAGTGCGCTTTCAAGTTGACATTACCTTAACCTATGCCCCTTCCAAAACTTCATGGTCTGTACTACCGTTACACGAGCTGAGGATGTTAAAGTTTATCCTGGGTGCGGCGTTAGTTGGTGACCGTGTAAAATGCGCACAACTGTTATATAGATATTACTATCTGGATCACTCAGGTCTTGCCTAAGCATTCAGAACATCATGAGCATGCGTAGGGTGGCGCTTACTGCACTTTGAGCTATTGCTTTATTTAATTCAAAATACACAATTTAGTCGGTGAGAAAAGAGAAGCTATTTATTCCAGGTTATATTTTGAACTATTTGTTTGGTAGAGCTCGGTGCTATCCATTGGACGCTATTGCGGCCCCGCACGCCAGTGCCTGCATTATAGAGACGGTTTAAAGCTGTGTCCCAAGCACGCATTTTAGTTATAGGAGGAGCAAGCGTCAGTCATTTTTCGTCGAGAACCAGAACGCGACGAAATGGCTGACTTTACCTGCGTGGCACTGGCTGGTGAGAGAGCTCAGAGTTGGCTTAGCCTATAAAGAGCATCAGAATCAGTCTAAAAGTTTTCCAGAAATTGTTGGAAATCGGCGCGAATTCTCCCAGGTTTGACGCCACGCAGAACGTTGCTACCACCCGCGATGGTACCACTGGTACCATATTTTTGTCTACTAATCCTGGAAGCGAACGGATTAATAGACGAAACCACAAGCAGAATCATACTTCCGATTTGGCCTACGAGGCTGCTTCACCAGATGACGCAGTACTCATTAGCTCTCGAGTTCGATGACGTCATCAAAGCCAGAACTTTGAAAAATTTTACTTTTTGTTTGAATGGGACAGATTGGCTCGTCTTATATTACTTTCGTTATCCCAAATCACCTGACTTTAACTAAGATTGTCCAATTCGATAAGCTTTAATTATCTAGCAACGTTAATTTGAGCTCATACTTCAACTCTCCAGATCCAATTTTCAATCCTCTCAAGCGTAACTGCATTGAGATTATTGCTGGTAACTTGATCGATTCTTGTTGGTAAATTGAGCTGTGAAAATTCGAGTACCTGGCAAGTTAAAGCTGATCGGATTAGATAATTTAATTGTTCACAGAAAAATATCTGTAATTAATGCATTCAAATTAACTAAGCAGCTGCATTTGATTGTGGGGAGCGAATGAATAAACTTTTTTTGTCTTAAGCGTTACACATATAAATATATCTCTTAATGTTTCTTGGAATATAACTGTTTCGTGTTGAGGTATTTGACACAATTACTAAATGGTGCTCTGTGTGTGTCATAACACTTCAAAGAACCTGCTCATTTTTAATCACAGCCAAATGTAAGTATTTGCTAGAACCGTTTGATCAAATTAACTGCGGGTATGTCCTGTCAATCGAATTGCCTAGAATAGCCAATCAGACCAATCTCTAGATCTAGTGAAAAAATTAATGCCACAGTAGCCTATCTATCCCACTCAGTTATTGAACCATACTGAAACAAGATTTCGTCCAGACACACACAGCCCGCTAGAGCCTGCAAAGTTACCTGGACGAAGAATGACACACACGTTGTTCCCTATACGGCACAGCCATATTTCTCCTTACATCATAGCTGCAAATAAATCACCCAAAAGGTTTCTATATTGCTAATTGTAATATCAAACCCGAATGTTTTTTTTACAATAAATCGTAATCTGTTTATCCTATGTACCGCTTAGATGAGTTTGCTTTAATAGTAAATGATGCATTAGAATCTCCAAAAGACGCAGCGCCAAATAGAAACTCCAGCGGAACACAAAACAACCATCAACAACTGCTAGTAGATTGTGAGAGGACATAGGTACATACAGCCCTCGGACAAGAAGGTACCCACCATGGTAAGGTGTCGTCAGTACAGGTCCTACTCTAGCCTCGCTATACATCGGTTTGTCAAAAATTTAAGTATTCCTAGCATGGCTTCAACCAAGGCCCCCTAGAATACAGTGTATTCTAGTGTGCCTTGCTTCAATCCACTATCAGATTTTAGAAGAACCAAGGAATGAGGACACTGAGGGGTAAACCAGATCAAAATTATCCGAACTGGCGGAGAGAGAATGGGGAAGGCACCGCGGTACGCGTGATGTCATTGGTGATAATTACCTTCACACCGAGCTCTATCAGAAACTCTACATGCAGTCAATATCTCAAGTAATGCCATGAACAAAAGCTATAATTATTTGCATTATCGAGCACAGTGTAGTTGGCTTGTTAATATCGAACTTATTTACGAAGCTGAAAATTAGAAGCAGTCGTCATAACATGCTGAGTTATTCATATTAATCCAATTATGTATGAGATGCTTATGAAGGGCACTTTCCAAACACTCTTCGTATATGGTGCTAAGACCAGTGCCACGCTGATGTTGGTCGTGGTGTTAAGATGGCGGTAAATATTTTTAGTGCGTTCTTTCTATTATTATATCATTTATTTCCTATAGTGTGTATAAAACTGTTGGTAGCAGTTGAAAATGATAGATAACTTGTGTACGTCAGTCACAGCTTGAAGCCTGATGTTGTTTTCCCCCAGTCCATTAATTATTAGTATTGCCTATCTGATTGACCTGTTAATGCTTTTAAATCCTTAGAAGAACATTCTCAAATTTCCTCTTAAACAAGGGAGGTAATATGATAAAACTTTTACCTCTGCGTGTAATGGATATTATATACAATAGAACGGTTTACTAAATAATTGTGCCCACTTTATTTTTTATTTCATAAAAAAATTAACTTGAAATTTTTGCGTGATTGCAACCATGCACTAATGGCTTAACCGTGATAGTTCAAATCTAGCGGGAACCTTGTAAAATCCTGAAGAGGATGGCAACCGAAAAAGTATTAGAGATTCTTCGATAGGTCGCAGGAGTAAGAAGAAAAACTTCACTTGACTTGAAAATTACACAAAGAAGAGTTCATCAAGTATTGCATGATTGCAAGAATATTGTTTACAAGAAAAGAAAGACGGTCTCAGCACTCAAGAAGAAACCTAAGAGATACCGACTAGAATGGGTGAAGGACTTCGACTGATGAAAATGGGAAACTGGTGAATATAATTTTGCCGCCGAAACTAAAATTGAATTTAGATGGTTGAAATGATTGCCAGTTATATTGCCATAATTTACAAAATATGAACAGATTTGTTCAAAGCGGCCATTTGGTAGAGCTGGTGTCGCTCCAGATTTAGGGAGGATTTTCCTCGAAAGGCCAAGCTTGTTGGAGTGAAGGCCAGAAAGAATGCCGTGAAGTACTCTCAAGTCTTAGATATCGATCTTCTACAACATGGCATTTCTTCAATATCATTAACAAAATCAAGTCATTTTTCAACAGGTTAACGCCGCACTACACAGTACATACTGATAAGTACACAAAGAAATAGTTTTCCTTTCGCAATATCAACGTACTGGACTGGCCAGCTAAGTCCCCGACCTGAATCTACATGAAAACTTGTTGGGTGTACTCTCAAGCAATGTTTACCAAGTGGAAGACAGTTTGATGATAAGAATTCATAAATGGAATGCATTAAGAAACGTTTAATGTTGAAACGAAATACCCCTTGAAACCATACTAATTTATCGAAATCAATACAGAAACGACTTGGGGACATTCTACAAACTTATGGCAATGCTTCTAATGCTGAATTGAATTTTGTACTGCTGTAAACTGAATTGTTCAACAACGGTTGCATTTTTTTTTCTTAGTATCATAAACTTAGTTCACTCCAAACGTTTGAAGTTTTACGACTAGTGAAGTGAAACTGAACACATACGGGAAATGTTAGAGCGTGTAACTTAATATTAAAATACCTACGATAACCTATATTTTATGAATAACATGTGGTCTAGAATTTATAGTTAGGACATAGTTTAAAAATAACTAAACGTCCGAAACTTATTTTCACCACTTTTTTACTGCACGTAACAAAATCTATTAGGCCGCAAAGCAAAATTATTGTTGGCTGTATCTTTTGGTTACATTAATTGTAGAGAACTAGAGAATTACCTGCGTGCATCTTGAATAATCCACAGTTATATGATATTGAAAATAAAACGCGTTTTGCACACCTTTATATTTATAGTAAAATAATTATTTTCTAAGTACAATACTACGTACGCAGTTGTAATATCGAAAGAAAATCAAACACAATATCACTGTACTATGGACATAGGCTCCATAAAAATATGAGTATGTACTGTACATGTGTTAATGTGAACAAAGAATACTGCAAGATACGTACGTTCACTTTTTTAGAGTGCGTTTAAATTTTAGTTTGAGTGTGTACGTTTGGAGGAAGCTCAAAAACTAACGTAATGTCCTATCTATATAGGGAGGATTTTTTGTAATATCTCGTTGTAGCTAAGTTTTGCTGCATCAGCTACTCCGGTGAGAAAATCTCAGGGTGGGAAGAACTCTATGGAAACGGTGCTGTTATTTGCCTGATTTTTTATGAAGGTAACCTCAACAGAGAGCGTTATCTTCACCTTCTTACAGACATCATCATACCCAAATTTCAGCAAGAATACAGAAATTGTTTTGATAGGGTTTGGTGGATGCATGACGGTGCACTTGGTCGTCGATAAATCATAGTGATTAATTACTTGCAGAATATACCTATTTCACAGCAGTCATTACCTTAGGTCACGATGCTAAATGGCCTGCATGATCTCCTGGTCTCACCCAGAGCTATTTTTTTTTTTTTTTTGCTATGGGGTTATGTTAAAAATAAAGTTTTTTGTCACGCGACTAAACACCCCAGCAGATCTGAGTGAGAGAACTGAAAACGAATTTGAAGTTCTCACAAATGACAGATCGATGGTATCAAGAGCAATGAGAAAAATGGGGTCACAATTACGCAAGTATTTGCATAAATATTAAAAGGTTTTTTTTTAGAAATTGTTATTGTAAATAATAATATCTAGAGCCCGGACATTAAGCAACAACGGTTTAAGCGCTTTAAGCATTAAAAATAAGCAAGTATAGCATCCAAAATAAGCGCTTATGTCGACGAATTTAAGCATTGTAGTTTAGGCCGGAAAAAATACAAAGCATAATAAGC
>LQNS02000211.1:26071363-26082333 GCA_001587735.2 Parhyale hawaiensis
TTTTTTCAAAAACTTTATTGAATAAAGAAAGTGTTGATATTGGCCTATAATTTGAGGGTAAATCTTTATTTCCCGTTTTGTACAATGGTATGACGCGACTTACTTTAAGAATAGCTGGATAGACGCTGCGAGAGAAAATTCCCGCAAACGTTTTGAATTCCCCTCGTAATAACTGGATATGCCAAATTTTTTTTTGTGTTTGCAGTTCTAGTTATTACATGGTAAAAAATTTAGATCTTACATTTTTAAGCTGTTAATGTGAAATTATTGCTCCATCTGACAGGTGGTTATGTGACCACATGGGTTTGTATTGCTATAGTTAGCAAACTACTGGAGGAATTTCTTTAAATTTGCGAGATGTGTTGGTAATACTGCAAAGAATAAGTGATTCGATTTTGTGAGCAATGTGATTATCCGATTTATCCCTAAGAATAAATTTTTGGGGTTGATTCAGACTTCCAACGTATTACAAGATTTATTTTAATTTATTTTAATAACCAATAGAATTACTTTAAAAAGGTTTTGTTTTCATTAAAGTTTAGTATATTTATATATATATATTTTTTTTAGCTGGGGTCTATTTTGTTGGTTGATAGCTTTAGGAGTCAATTTTGGGGCTTGATTATCGGTTTTCGGTTAGATTTAAAATCCTTGGTCACTGTTTTCTTGCACCTAAACTGCTGGGCGGATGTTCATGAAATTCTCAGGGCACGGAAAGCGCTCATGGAACAAATGGGTAATTTTTGAGCGTGATCCTGTTTAGATTTGGGTCAGATATTAAACATTCAATCTTTTGCTACACATGCCTGGCGGTGGTCTGCGATCTTTGAGGGCTTTGCTTAGAATTTCAGTTACCTAACATTTTACTTTTTCTTCTTTAATTTCATATTGTATTTGTATTTATGGATGTTGATTTTCATTAAGAGAAAAGTATCAGACACTCTCATTTTGTTTTTTATTCATAGTCTACCATATTGTTTTGAAATCAATATAGTAGACCATCGTAGGTTTTCTTTAAATACTTTTGAAGAAATTTACCTATTTAAGGTAGAACTACAGGGAAATACTCGACGCCAACAATTGAGACCAACGCCAAAAATTAAGCCTATGTGTAGGCTTAATTTTCGGCGTTTTACTGTGCTATTAGTTGTTTTATGAGAATTATATTAGTTATTTTTATATTATCAGCAACTAGTCAATTTATCTTCTGTCCGTGTTGCCAAATAATAATTCATTGGCGGGATAGCAGTGTGGATTTGGTGACGTTCAAGTCAGCTGTGAATGCATTTTTTTTGTAGATCTTAGCACGTTGCTGACATTTTGGGGTTACCATATGCTCTTATTGGAAATACCCCATTGACCCTATCCTATGGTTTATAAAAGTAATAATTGATATTAAGATAACAACAACATGGCGCCAAGAGCACATGTGAAGCACTAAACAATCCCGCGCCACAAATACTGATAAGAATTAAATGCCTCTTCAAACAATTATATATGTACATATATTGACTACTGACTGAAACACTCTCATTACGGCAGGGTAAAAATTATTATTATTATTATTGCTATTTTATTATTATTATTATTATTTTAAGCATACGACGTACAATTCCTTGTGGGAAAGTCATATGCATTCATCTTATCCGATATCTATCTATCTATTTTTCCTTTGGGAATGACCTCAACCGGACTTATTCTTGTATCACTTATATTACAATAACCGACCAGAGAAATGTCAGAGAAATTTTTAAACGTAACCCTGACAAACCGTCATTGAATAAACGCAACACCCTAGGATAGTGATTCGGGTGTTACCATGACGTTAGTATGACGTTCAGTAATGTAGGAAAGCTTGAATTTAGTGGGTAGTAAACTGAAACCCAGTAGAGTAGCTTTGAGACTCTGGAGTAAAGTGACGTCAGCGTAACGTTTTGTCATAAAAGAGCGACAGTGTAATCTGTTCATGGATTTTTGCAAAGATTCAGGAGTGTAGTACAGATACTCTGCAAACACTATACTGCTGGACAGATATACTTGGATTAGTCCGGTAAGGGGTTAAATTAGCCATAGAGCCGCCATACCTTCGATTTAAATTTTTTGTGCAAAATCTTGTCACCGTGATGCCAGTCACATTTCCCACAGAAGATTGCACATTGAGTGCACTACTCTTCCGTGCAGTGTGGCAAACTGCCTCAAAAGCTCTGACGAAGGTATTAAGACCATCCCTTGTCACTCTGCTATCACTATACCAACAGAAGACTCGTTTTGAATTACTATCTTCAGTGTTCTATGACCTAGACATAAGAGCACAGATGTTCTATAATTGGCTAACTAACTACCTTCAAGGAGCTGTGTCGCTAGGTGGCTGATGTACGATGTTGCCAGACGAAGCGTCTCGATTTTGGAGAGCTTGCGGTCAGCAGGTTCAGTGGGGATCAGTGACCGCAGGGCCCCAAACGCGCTGTTCACACTGCTCAAGGTGGAGGAGGAGCAATATCTTAAGGGGAGAAGTTAAAGAGCGGATTTACACTATAGTCTTTTGTTTCCCGTAAGCAGTACGAAGGGTTCGAAAGTTCTGTGCCTTCGTTGTAAAAATACAACTGTGCGTCTACCAGAAAGTTACTAAAATGCTAGTTGCGAGGAACGTTTTCTTCACAAGACTTGGTGTTGCAAATAAAATTTCGGACATGCTTCAAATTTTCAGTAAATTAGAACTCAACACGACATTAAGTATAAACTGTCGTGTGAACCCTACGTTGGTCATCTGCTACGAAATGGAACTCATGCCGAGGCCACACATGCATCCGCACGTACAAATGGAAACGATGATGGGCAGCTCACTCTCGGTCCTCAAATGTATTAAAGTCGGTAGCACCTCTTTGAATGCCAAGTAAACGGAAAGACTTAGAGCGCCTCGAGGCTATCCTCTCTAGCAAGTGACGGTTTTAGGCTCCGTACTTTCTAAATTTGATAGTGCTTTCTGACCGAGTTGAAGTTTACATGAGTATTCAAAAGAGATTCGAGCGCTTTACGATCATATATATTTGGAAAATTCTAGAAGTAATTATTGTCAATGTCAGTGGGCGAATCCAGGCCAGACACTTAAACCATATTGGTCGCACTTGTGAGGTGCGCATTCCGATCAAAACTGGTGGTGATGCGATAGCCACAAAGTATTCTAATAGTTTCGTAGTCCGAGGGGCGAGATTATTCAACTAAATGCCTCGTCACATTCGAAATGTCACCAGTACAGAGACTGCGAAATTTAAACACTTACTGGACGCATGCTTACTGAAAGTGCCAGATAAACCTGCTGTAAGCGGCTACTTGAACTCTATGGATAACTCGCTGTTAGCCACCCCGCTGGTCACGGACTGCAGCATCACCTCTGCACAAGATACGCGGCGTGCGTAACGTCGCCTGGTCCTCGTCCGAAGTATCATCAAAGGTATCAAAGCACGGATACGGTAGCATGAACGACATGCGAGCTACGTATCCTCGCATCTCGTTGCTCGTGCGAGTGTATAGTGTGGCCCCTACATTGAAAGATCCATAATCCACAGGAACATCCAGCAGTGGATAGACTTAACTGATGAAAAACAGCACGTGACTAATAGAGGGTCAATATTGGAAACACATGCGATGAATTATTTCATAATAACCGTCTACCGTAGCTCTATACATAAGTGCCAGATAAAATGACGATTTCTCGTAGGAATTGCATTGCTTTCAACGTCTTTAATATAATTATTATAATTATTACGTGGCCGAGCGCTCGATGCTGTCACCCGTTCTGGAGTTTCATTGCGTTTTGCCCTTGCGATAACTACTGCCGAGTTGGGTATGTATGACAGTGCATCCGTGCTTATATTTCTTATGAATATAATAATCTACAGTATTAGCCTAATGAATTGTCTTAGTTTGATAATTTTATTTTTAATATTTACTTGCAAGAATGTGTAAATTCTGATGTAGCTTATACAGTAGGATGTATTTCCTGGATCAATTTTTATCCTTGAAGACTATTTTCTCTGAAATTCTATGCACTACATTACTTATTTCCTACTTCCTTGTGCTCAAATTTTTTTACACAGATTATTTTATTATTTTCTTTAGGTCCGGGAAGCAAATGTGCTTATAGCGACCTTTTGTCCCCCATTGTAAGTTTTAGATAGGACTAGATGTTTGTATAAATTGCTCTGACAAATAAATTTCTATGGAGTTTCTATGGAGTTTCAAAGGTTGCTATTCTGCCGTCTTTAATTATAGGATAACGCTTCATTACTGAACATATAGCCTCAGTCATGGAAACTTAACGCAAAACATGCGCTCACGACGTAAGTACCTGGATACATTAAGATGTCAAGTTTTGGAATGCTCAACCTCGTATGGCTAAGAAAATGAATATCTTTCTTCTTACACTCTTCTCTATTGTAAATATCATGTTTAATGGCAATAATAATCTAAAAATGGCGGGCGGTCTGTTTTGGGATATATGATATCGAAAATTAAATCAAGTAAGCAGGTGTAACATCTGATTGATAGTGGATTCACAACACAAGCATAAACACACCTTTACACCTTTATTGTTCTCTCACAAATAAATGTTAACAAATTAAAAAACTAATTGAACAGTATATACACAATTGACAGAGAACAAGCCCGTTAAACGTAATAATAACTTATTGGGCAAACGGCATTTTCTAAACAAATTTTCTGAAAGAATCCTCTTTAAACCTACGTTTAAAAGCATCTTCAGACATGGGTAAGACGAGTGAATCAGGCAAATGATTGTACACATACACAGCTTTAAAAACAGTGAAAGGCTTTTCAACTTCTAATCTAACACTTGGCAAGTTCAATCTATTGTTTCTTGTGTCATAACGATCATTGGGAATCAAAGGCAATATATGCCTACTATATACGTCTGATTCAATGTCAAAAGCTTTTCAAATGAATTTCAGTAAAAAGTAGTTATAAATATCATGAAATTTCAGTAGTTTTAGCCGTTGGTACATCATATTTGTTGGCATAATAGGTATGTAATTTTCATCTCTCTTTACAATCAGAATTATTCTCAAAGTTTCGTTCATTATGGTGCTTATTTTCCGGGTCAAGCTTGAGGCTGCACCACCCCATATCACAATTGCGTAACTGATGTGGGAATACACCAACGAATAGTATAGTGATAGCAATGAGTCTCTGCATAGATACCTTGAGACCGAATAAATTGCACCTTTGGCTTTATTTAATTTTAAGCATAATTCTCTGATATGGGTAGCTTAAGACAACTTATCATCTATTACGACACCTAAATATTTAAATGACAATAAAGTGATATCAATATATTACTCCTCTAAAGTCATTTTTGAGGTTGGGTGCACTGTCTCTCCTTAGGTATTTATTATGGCTTGAGATGAGTGCATCGTGCTTTGATTTAACGCGTATGCTGCTGTTACGCATGGCCTATTTCGTGTTTTTTCACACATTATTTTACCTGCATAGTTTTTGGATTTGTTGTACTTTTCTCCTAGCCTGTTAATAACTAGATGCAATGTATAAGGACATGATACTTTATTTAAAAGGATTGGAAATCTTAACGACGGTACGTTCATATTCATAGTTATAACAAGCGTAATTACACAGGAGTCTGTTTAGATATACCTTCTAATTTCTAAAAAGGTAGCTAAGTATGAACTTATTGATAGACATTTCTCTGTATGTAGAGTGACGGATATGTATAAATCGCGCTCCATGTTACTGACTGTGGCCTGCCGTACCACATCTATAGATATGATTCACGAGCTGCATAAATGTTTGAAAATATTATAAGACTGATGCGTTATTGACACCAAAATAAAGTGATTAGGCTAAGAAAATTCTTCAGATCTGAATTAGACGAGCAAATGAGTTAACTTGTGTTCTTGAGAATTAAAGGATTTGATTTACAGATACTCTACCGAAAAATAGCATTTTTATTTTAGAAACTACATTTTGACGATACTCACAGCGAATGGTACGTTCATGTCATGTTACGCATAAAATAAACATGCCATATTCTGTGTGTATCTTTCAGGCATGCTTATCATGAACAATTTAAGCTCAAGAAAAACAAATCATTTTATTCTTCCAGGAGAAATAACTCTCTCAAGTAAGCAAGCAAGCAAGCAAAATATTTCCGCCAGTGTAAAGACGTAGGAGTAAATTAAAGGACGATGTAGGACTGATCGTTTCTTGTACATCAGATTGCATTATTCATTTATACGTACAGGTAATATCTGAGCTAAAATTACGTTTTAACGACGAAAACGAAACCGGTTTTCCTAATCGAATAGGGTATATCTTAAAAAAATTTCTACCAAATTAGGACGTTGTATCATGAATGCCCTCCCTTCTAAAGCATTGCCACAAGATGCAAGTGGTTCCATGAGATTGCTTCAGCGACATCTTGTGTTATTCGCACAAGCTTGCATCCAACGTCATACTTAATTGATTGTTTAAATGCACTCTGATAATGGAGGAAGACTTGACAAAGTCGCTCCTTACAGCTGGAAACGGAGGTACTTTCAAGTTTTACGAAAATTACATAGTATCTCCAAAGAAGTATGACGTCAAATTCTGTCAGCAATTATACATTATTCTGTTAGTCTTTTAGAGTTTTGCAACAATTTTCTGACACACAAGAAGTTTCTCGGCTATTTTTCAACTCATCATGGTAAATTTAAGAAAATTTTGGAGGGAGCGAGTCAGTTCGAGTCTTGAACGTGAGTGATATAAACTTCGTATTAGTTTCCTCGTCATTGGTACCTCAGTATACGAAAACAAATTATTTTGGGTGCTGCCCATCATTGACGTTGAAAGCTCAGTAAGAGCTAGAAACTCTAATTCCAGTATTATCATTATCTTATCATTTATAGAAAAACGGTTCTCAATGACAGACTGTCATTCCGAAATGAATTGTTTGCCTGTAAAGGCAAATTTAAAATAATATTTACATCATGAAAAAAAAAAATACATGCCATTTGTGATCGTAATTCCTCTTCTCAGTTCCTGAAATTTTCCCTAGAGGGACCCTCTTTTGGTTAAGAACCGCACATTTAGAGATTCATTGTGCTCGGTTTCAATTCATATACCTAGCGTTGAAAGATCGAGTATGGAGTTTTGAACTAATATGTCCTGTTATAAATACAAAATTATTTCTTTCAATGTAATATCTGACACATTAATATTTGCAGCATATATAGAAATGTGAAGATTTTCTTTCTGTTGACTACAATCGGAAAATTTACATATTGAGTTGAAAAAAGAAACTAGAGTACTATGAGGGCGCATGCCTCCGCCAAGCAAGGTAACGTTAACAAAAAAGTCACATTGGTTTTGAAATTATTGTTTCCTTTTCATTAGTACCTAAATCTGGTCATTTGTGCCTTTTGACAGTATCAACAGCTTCCGTAACTTTGTTGGAGATCTGTTCATGACTTTTCGAGTTATGTTGCTGACAAACATTTTGACAAATATCAGTCAAACACACAAACAGAGCAACCGATCAGCATTAAATTTATTCATATATGACTCTTAACACTTCTAACGATTTCTGTAAATTTAATGAAGATCCATTCATTACTGTTTAAGTTATTTTGCCAACATATATAGAATCAAGCACAGAGACAAACACACAAACGAATCAACAGATCACAACAGAAATTTGGCCATTTACTCTTCGAGATATACCTAACAACTCATGTAAATTTCATGAAAATCCGTCGATAAGTTTTTGAGTTATGGTACCAAGAAAAAAAAAGGCAGACAAACAAACAGACGGTTGAACGGATCTTCACCAAAAGTTAATCATCTCTTACTCTCAAGTTGCCTAACATCCCTCTAAATGTCTAAATTATCCATCCATAACTTTTTGAGCTATGTGGGTGACAGACTAAAAGACAGACAAACTCGACAGAAACATAACCTCCTTGGCGGAGGTAAATATTGTTCGGACTTCAAATACTCGCTTGGTCCAACTTTACTGAATAACATCTCAATTCGCAAACAGGGCTAAGAACTGAATACTTCCACTTCCTTGGAGAAAAAGATGAATTTCTTTCTTTCGCCGATACCCCCCTCCACCTACCTGTGGGTCCTGTCCCTTTCTCGGGCGTTTGCGTGGGTCCGCTGCTTTCCACCACAATTCAAATCGTCCAACGACGGTTCCTTTATTGCCGTATTCATATTTACTTTTGAACCTTTGTCAAGGCTTCCGGATTTCCCAGAGTAACTGTCTTCCTGGTCGATTTTCAAAGGTGTACAGCTATCAGCGGTTGTCAAGAAGCTTGCTGATCCTAAAAGTTCTTCCTCGCCACAGGAATAGGCCATTTTCGAGTCTTCGACTACGCTCAAAGGTTCCAGAATCGGGAAGGGTATTCCAGACCCGGTGTTTGGATCGACTGGATCAGAAGTGCACTCAAGAGACGGTGGGATGTCATGTAAAATGGAAGACAGCTCGACATTTTCAAACACTCTTGATACCTGCAAACTTGATGAATGTCCGGATATGGGTGTGAAAAATATCGACGACAAAACAGGATCGGAAGAAGAGTTGTGAGGGCTTTGCGATAGAGGATAGTAAGGACTTAAGGAAGATACGGCAGACAGCGGTATAGGTTGTGTGCTAAAACCAGACTCGGTTATTGTTGGATAAATTGGAGATATTGGCGAAATTGAAGAAGGAATATCATGGTCCAGTAAATGGCAAGTAAAACTATCTTTATTAGTACCATTATTGATTATATCTGAACTATTTGTAATGGAAATATTTGGCGGTATAAACGAATCAAGCTTGGGCAATGGAAATCGTTGGTGAACAGAACTACTTCTTAAATCTGTTAAGTCACATGCATGGGAATTAGTGGATTCCTGAGTAAAAGCATCCATAGTTTGAGCATTGTTTCTCAAATCTGTTTGTTCCCATTGGTAACAGTTATGGATTTCTTGAATACAACTATCAATCTGAGAATCCTGGATGCTGTCGCTTAATATGGATTGGGGTATGGTTGTGTTCACAAGACTGTGAAACTGAAATTGTGAGTTGCTGAAGACACTGGATTCTGTTGAGTTTTCAACCCTGAATGCCGTCGACAAGTCTTGCAGAAATGGAGAGAGAGCGTCGCGATGTTCATTGTGAACAACAGAGTTGATTTTTCCTACTGTTTGTGCTCCTTCGCCTGTTTTAAATTTGACGTTTTTATTATCCAAATTATTTTTTACTTTCACTTTGGATATCTTGGATAAGGAAGGTTGTTTACTGTTTTGGACGTTGGTTTTTCTCTGGTGTGAAGTTTTTCTTCTTCTCTGGTTCAAGTCGGAGGCCGGATTGGAAAGTTTGGTAGCGTTTGCCATGACGTGGTTATTAACTAAGTCGCGGACGAGCTTCAAATATCCTGTTTGTTTTATCGTCTAATTCATGGCAGGACCATACCGATTTTGCAACTTCCATTGGAGCATTAGGCTCCACAGCGAATATTACAGCTTCTAAAAATGTAACATACGTTTTGATGTGTCTGAAGATGAACTTTTTCAAATCACCTATAGGGCCTTCTGCCTTACCACTATTATGCAGCTATAAGGCACAGTATATGAACTCTTTCTAAAACAAACAAGTGAAGTAAGGGCACTGTAGAAGAACACAGAGACAAACATTATATAGTATGCAATATAGGTATAGTATTCCTACATCCAGATGAAATTCTTATTTTTTAACTTCCCTTGTGACAAAAGTTGCTGAGATATAGCGAATTGCTGCCAAATATCTTGTGTTAATAATTTCCAAGATATACTTCCATTTCTAGCAAAAGAAAAACTAGTAGATGGAGAAAGTGGACGTTACTCGGATCTTTGATTAAATATATGCGTACATCAGTACTGTAAGAGCGCATAAAAACAGTTACTATTCATGAGACCCTGCAGTAATCACCATGTTGTAAGATGAAAATATTATAAATAGCACACCGTCATAGCAGGACACGAAGGCATGTAATTTCAGTAATAAAAAGTACATGTGTCAAGTGAGTAATCGAATGAAATCTCTCCCCGCCAATGCATAATAACCCCATAAACCTTACTTTAGCCTCTTGGGCCCAGCATATTGCTCCCGCAATATCTTCGGTGTAACATGAGTGGATGACCGGTGAGGAACAGTGGCCCAGTATGCATGTGCTGTAGTGTGGGTCCGACTAAATTAATGAATAGACCATAAAAATATTAAATATGAATTATTTTAAGAGTTAGTTTGTCCGTCGGTCACGAGCTGGAAGACGGGTTCTGCAATCAAATACTAAGGTACTGAAACAATGCTAGAGTGTTTTCGAATCACTCTGCAAATTTTTGAAACATCTTTTACTGGTGGGATACACGCATTCTGGCCAGGTATTACCCTTATAGTGAGATCTAAAATATTTTGGGGCGTAACCGGAGTAAAGTATTGGACATTTAATGATTTGTATACTTGTCAAGGAAAAAAATATTTTGTAGTTCTTAGTTAAACGTCGTGGTACTCTTTATACATAAAATACTAGTATACAGACTATTGCAGACATTTTTAGATAAAGACAGAAGTACATACTTGAAAGCAGTGTAGAGTATACACACAGTGTCACTATNATTTTGTAGTTCTTAGTTAAACGTCGTGGTACTCTTTATACATAAAATACTAGTATACAGACTATTGCAGACATTTTTAGATAAAGACAGAAGTACATACTTGAAAGCAGTGTAGAGTATACACACAGTGTCACTATCTACGAATTGTAGTAAATTTCACAACTTAAATACGGGTGTTACGGGGTATGGAAATGGGAGAGAAGAATGGGATATAGATAAATGATTAATTGCGAACGAATGATCCAGTTGATCATTCACGGAAAGTAGCACATGATAGAATTGTACCTATGAAAATAATATAGAAAGAAAACATA
>LQNS02000211.1:26085557-26096697 GCA_001587735.2 Parhyale hawaiensis
GGCAGCTTTAAACGATCTGTACACAGAGCTATTCTGTGATCTCCGATCTTCTTTTTTTTCATTCTTTTGTTTTCTCCACCCGCTGGGCTGGTTGCGTGGGGGTTTGTTAACCTCATGGAGTTTCTCCGTTCCTTCGTCGCCATTCTGGTGTGATTTAATAATAATAATATGGTTTGGAATTTACAGGCTTGTACTGCAGGTCGTGCTGTATGGTACTGTCATACCTAGCGGATAATATTGTATGTAATAGTATTTAGTCCATCAGGTGAAATAGTGTTGAGCCATGCAGATATGTCATCTGGAAGAAATGACTGCGTTTACCTTACTTCTATGTAATAAGCTGTAGCAGAAAACATAATTATTATATTGCTCTTCGTGCGGGGGTAATCGTTAGCTAGTCCTATTGGGGTGCCAGTTCAGTTAACTAGTTTGGTCTGTGATGGCACTGAGCCTCGTTGATTAGGTTGTAAATTCATAGCTGTAATATTATTAGGAAATGAATGTACATGAAATTTTTTTTTAATGTAAGCTGTAATATAATACTTCAAGAACACCTCCCGCCCGTGGAGAATTATATGATAAATAAATAAATAAAATCTAGTACGCTCACTGTAGTGTGCTTCTAGTACGCTCACTGTAGTATGCTTCTAGTACGCTCACTATATTGCACTCCCAGAATACTAACTGCAATGAGCTTACTGCAGTGTGTTCATAGTACACTCAATGCAGTGTGCTCATAGTACTCACAGAAGCGTGCTCATAGTACACTGACTATTGTATGCTCATAATAAACCTGATGTAGAGTGTCCATAGTACACTCGTTGCCCCGTGCCCTCAGTATGCTCACTGCAGTGTTCTCCTGGTATACTCACTCCAATGTGCTTCTAATCTAGTGTACTACTAGCAATGTGCTCCTAGTGCACTAATAGCAATGGCTCCTATTGTACTTCTACCATTATGCTCCTCGTGTAGTAGCAATGTGCTCCTAGTGCACTAATAGCAATGTGCTCTTAGTGTACTACTACCATTATGCTCCTAGTGTAGTAGCAATGTGCTCCAAGTGTACTAATAGCAATGTGCTCGTAGTGTAATAATACCTTTATGCTCCTAGCGTACTAATAGCAATGTGTTCCTAGTGAACAGATACCATTATGCTTTTAGTGTGCTAATACCATTATTCTCCTAGTATACAAAGAGCAATGTGCTCCTAGTATAGTAATACTATTATGCTCCTAGTGTACTAATAGCAATGTGCTCCTAGCACGCACCCTGCAACGTGCTCCTCGTGCAGCCACGGTAATGTACTCTAAGTGCGCGCAGTGCTTTGTGCTCCAACAGCACTCACTTCTATGTTCTCCTAGTGCATTCACTGCACTGGGCTCCAAGTGCATTCACTTCAATGTGCTCCTAGTACACTCAGTGCAGTGTGCTCCTAGTGCATACCCTACAATGTGCTCCTAGTGCATTTATTGCAATGTGCCCCTAGCACTGTACACTTACTGCAATAAGGCTTCTGTATTCTAGCTACAATTCGTCCTTCGTATGGTGTAGGTTTCCTAGTTTGCTTCCCTTATGCTTTCTGCCACAACATGCTGGTGACAGCCCCGGGTCCATAAACATATATCTGCTGTACCCTACTCCCCATGTTTGAAATGAGCTACAGTGTAACGTCAGAGTGCTGTGTGCTAGAGCATCACGAGCATATCATTCCTACAACTATGTACTTACAAATCAACTACTTGCCCTAGTAAATTGCAACAAAATTTTTTTTTAATGATAAACAGTATTGAAGTTGAATTTAAAGATCTTCACTACTATACAGTTGGCACAGTATACTTGCCTCAAGTTTACTACTCAAATTCAGATCCAATCCGATATTGGTTTTTCAATACCTGTAGAGCTGCATACTAGGGCGTCGCTTACAGTACGCGCAGTAATAATAAACTAAGAAGACTAGCACATGCAAGATTAAATTGTAGAACGAAAGACTTAACCTTAGATGTGTACCCACAAAGAGCCGATATGTACACAACGCTGTGTTGTTAGTATTAAACATTAATTTCCCTTAGAGAATCTTAAAGTACTAATGCAAGAGAGAGAAAACAAAAAAGAAATTATAACATTGGACTCTATCCCAGACATGTTGCTCTATAGAGAGTAGAAGTTTGTTATTAGTCAGCTGTGCAAAACAAGCAGGGAAGTGGGCACACACATGTACTGAGGCATTGCATGAGATCATGTTCTTACTGACATAAAAATACGACCGACAGCTGGGAGGCGGATCATGTTCTCAAGCTGGCGAGATTGTCGCACCCAAAGCAAAAAAGTGCCTTGAGGGGACAGGACTTCACTTGATTGCTTTGATTTTTACCCGCTCACGTCACCATAGTGCTGTGGGCAAGATCCTGTTCGGGCCCTTTAATGCCCCCTCAGACCATTAAGTCCCGCTTTAAACAGTAGTATATGTATATACTGGGCTGCTCGATTAGCACGTCAAATTCGATCTAACCCAATTCCACTCGTCCGAAATCTTAGACAGAAGCGTTGGTTTCGCCAATTTAAATCCAGTTGCAGGTGTTAAATGCAACCCGTATACGCTTGAGACCGCTGGAAATTTCAACTTACGACACTTGATTGGGCTTACGGTAGTCTCATGGGTAACTGATTCAAATTAACGTCTATAATTCGATTTAACAGAGAGAAAATGTACGGCATCTGGGTGAGGTTTGGAGGCGAGTGGGGTTGGCTTGGGACGGACTGACGTTTAACCAAACGGTAACCCTTCAGTGGTTATGACCCTTATATGATACGTGCTAAATGCCGGTAATGCTGTTCGGACGGGACAAGTAAAATTATGTCATGCATTATTATTTTTATTATTATTACTAATGAACCGCTGTCAAAAATGACAGTGAAGAAACTGCGTTGTAACTCATCATGGCTCATGTCCTTGTGATTCTACCATGCAGAGCATTAACCCTAACATACTCTTGAAAACTTTACTTCTGTCATCAAAATGAAACTGACGCCGAATGTGAAATAGTTAGAGAATTGCAACTGGGGTTCAATTCTTTTTCGTCCAATGCTATAAAGCGCGACAATCTCCATGTACTGTAACATCTCTGTACGTAGGTACTCGTGGATCTTATTCAAGTCGCCACCTTATAGTTCTACTGCAAATCCAAAAGTCCCCGCCTGCTTCGTCTCGGATTTCAGTCCAAATATTAGAAGAAAACAACGACGTCAATTTATCGTTGAAGAGCTAACAGAATTTACCAGTAGGTAGATTTAAGTAACCTATATTCTCCTGCTACTTATGGATTGCAGCCCTGCAATAAGATTCTTTTAAGCGTCAGAGAAACTGGATGAATAAGCAGACAATACATGTTGGTCTTTATTGCTAAAATAATCTTATATTTTTGAGAGAAGTCATTACTGTAACTGTAACAAATTAGTTTTTGCTTACGATAAATTTTGGTATTCTTTGCAAAGTCTATCTAATGTTGACATCGTTATCAACACCGAGGCTGCTACAACAAATGGAAGCAAGAAGTAAGAGAGTAACACGTCACAAATTTGAAGCCAAATGAACATGCGTTGCACACAGATAAGAAAAGTTATTTTTTATTGTTTTGCTGCTCCACATACCATCCATATGTTCACAATGGGTTCTTACATAATCCAGTTCATCAAACTATACTTTTCAATATATATACAATTGACATTTTAGCAAAAATCAAAGTCGAAAATTACTGTGGCGCCGCCGCTGGCAGGCTCTCATTTCCATCACAACCAGCCAAAGAGAAAAGCTGACTTTTGTGGTAGTGATGATGATGTGATGGTGGCTGGCGACACGCTGAAGCGCAATTGACCGTGACGTCACACTTTGTTTGTTTTCGTGGCGTAAGCCTACTCTTTATATCTCTATAAATTACCGAGCATTCTATATTTAAAATTTTAAAATTGTAATTCGAGAAATCATCCGCATACAGACAAACATTGACTTTCACTGCAACACTTACAGTCATTATTTATAAAAACATTAATTTTAGAAGGATTAGCTACAGTACTTCGTAACTTTCAGCTTAGCGAAAATTTCTTCAGCATATTCCCCAACATATTAGCGAAAAGTATCTCCAAAGGGCGACAACTGAAGACGCGCACCGTTACAGGATAGTGATCCAATGTCGCTTCACATCAATATGGCATATTATTGTTTTCCATCTGTATCCGCGGTTGCAGCGACCTAGTGTGCTGCACTCTTGATACTGGCCTTTGCAGGTTCGAATGTCAGCCCAGACAAGCAAACTTTGCGGCGGTTGGCACGCTGACTCAGCAGATCATAGGTGTGCAGAGCTACCGTTCGGGCACTTACCTTTCTCAGAAATGGGGAGGGTAGGGGGCACGGGTCATTGCTGAAAAACCTTTCGTCGATATCCTTATATTTATTGACGATCTATGATCGACTAAAGCTGTACACTTCTCTGGAACCAGTTGGCTTTTATCCGTGGCACGACCAGTGCATGAGGGATTTCCAGAAAGAGGTGCGGCCAAGATGACTTTACCTTTATTATACATACACTTTCGAGTTTATTCAAAGATTGGAGGACTACCAGGCTGAATCATTTTGTAGGTAAGAGTTAGAAAGCCTAATATACTTTCGAGTGTATCTCATTATCATCCATAAGCTTAATCTCAGATTAATTAGATATGTTCTCTATCGATATAAAATTGTGCAGAAATTAGTCATGTAGGTTCTTATACATACCTCCTACAAAATTATTTGTAGTTTTACCTGAACTCCAGCTCCCCATATTTAACAGTTACGTTCAAATTAGTATCCTGTAATATCACATGGCTTTAGTAAACTATAATGATATAATATAAAGGAATTTAGTGAAAGTTACTGAAAGTTTGATTGAACACCAGCTTTTAAAACACCTAGGAATAATTAAATTCACATTTTTACCATGAAAACCTTGTTTACACTATGACAATAGGTTAAGTTTAACTTGTATTAGTACCGTACCGGGAACTGAGTTCCTTCATTCTCGTTCCAAAATAAACAATTTTGCCTCTAAGAAACACCACTTAACATCAGTGGAACACAATCCTTGTTATTCAGGCCATAAATTCCCCAGACCCATATTTTGCAAACACATATACCGTCACCAACTCCCTCCCTAGGTATCATCAATACAGTTAAGGTTGCCTAGGGAGCTCATGAAGCTGTCTGGCACCTTAGTTAAATGGAAGTAGGGTGGGAAAATTACTCCACTTTACTCGCCCTTTCGAGTACAATTATTCTTGGTTGACCTGAGTGATGCTCAGGTAAAACTCTGTAATTATTGAAAGAAAGCTGCAGGTATACCGCATCAACCTATTTAACTATTTTATTTAATTGAAATGTACTAAATTTAGGTTCGGTGACAAAAATTGGAAACATTTGAGGCGAATGTAGCCCGCTAGACGGCGCACCGAAGTGAGCTGCTAAAGTCATCAAGTGTTCCGCAGGGGAGGAGGGGAAGTGGAGGTGCTGAAAAGAGGGAAGCTCTGCAAATGAGGGGAGAAACGGGTTGAGCAGAAACGAGGGAGACTTAGCATCGTGCGGTAGAAAATTTGCGAAGTCTATCAAATAGAGTTCTTAACTACACTCAGGTAACGATAATATATGTACAGGTCAGGGGTGCTGGAAAGAACAGAGCTCGGCTTTTGCGGCCAACTGAGACTGTACTTGCCTCTCAGTCACGATAGTAGAAATAAAATTAATAAAAAGGCTGCAGATACCTCTGGAAGTGTTCCTTTTACTACCGTAGGTAAGCCGCCAGAGGCCGCAAGTGCCCAGCTGTGATAAAGAGGGAAGCTCTGATAATTCGGGAAGACTCGAGTTGAGTGGAAACACGTGAAGCTTAGCGAATTACGTTAGAAATTTGCTAAATTTGATGAAGAGAGTTTTGAATAATTGCCTGAGCGAGTTCGATTTGTCACACTTTATCGTAATCTCGGTTGGTTATTTGCTCAAGATTATCCCGGAGTGGACTGACCGATGCTTCATTGCTTAACTTTTTGATTGTGTGATTACATGATTGATATGTCCCTTGATTGGCTGATTCCATGTTTGATTGATTCCTTTATTCAGATTATCCCCGAACGAGTTCAGTTCGCCGGATGACGGTTGGCTGGAGCAGGAACGTATCAATTTTTAATTATGTGGTAGTATGGTAAATTTTTATTTACGTGGAAAACATTGCGCTTGTATATGTGTGTTTTTTCTTTAATTATTTTGGCAGTGATTTGACGGTACCCACGCCAGAGATTTTTCGATTGCCGATACCGACAAGCAGCAGCAGCAGCAAAGCACAACAACATGCGACAAGAAAATGAGAAGCATTTTACGCAGAACACACATTGATTGCGGGGTTCAGCAGCGCTTAATTTGGGCTGGACTAGCACCACAGTGTTGCCAGTGCAGTCCTTGCTTTCGCACTTCAGACGGTTGCATTAATTCGACCTGAGATTATTTATTGATGAGTTCAACTTAACTGAGCACGGAAGTTTGGACATTGTCATGTAATTTCGGATCTGCATTATGAAGAGTGTCAGAGCTACAGGCACGACTTTTTTTTTTTTCCTACAGTTTTTTGCAAGCTTTACAACTGCAGCAGTGGGTCGGACAGATTTTTAAAGCGTAGGCGTTTCGGCCCTTCTCTGCCGGAAAATCGTAACCATTTTCCGGTGCCTATAAAGACGATATCAAATAATATCTGACATTCGCCGAAAAACTTTCAATCGGGTTTTAGGTATTGCGATAGTGATATAATATGGGTTTCCAGCTGTACCGCCAGTTAACAAATTCCTTGCACTGTTTTTGGAAGTGTCAGTGAGATTTTAACGCCTTTGCAGAGCCTACCAAAGGGACGCTGGTCAATGGTATGGTTTACAATTTTGCGGCAGGAAAACACTTGAGGAGCGCTGGCCACAATTCTCTTAGAAATGGATATATAACAGGACAGGGATTACAGAAAATAATGATAAGCAATAAAAAAAAAGCAACATAGGGTGGCCAGCTTTAAAAATATTTATTAAACTCTGAGAGCAAATTTCTGCGTTGCTTATAACTCTTCTAACCGACCAAACTGGCTTTAAATCTGAATTTTGATTAACAATGGCGAATGTATAAAACGAGGATGAATCGAATCGTTAACTCTTGGATCCGGATAGCGATTCAGTAACCAGATTGAGGATATATTCTATCTCGTAATCTGGATTACGTTTCAAAATTGCGTCAGAGCGGCGGGGGCTGTTTGAAGACACTGTGAATAATTGGAATCTACTAGTTTACGACTCAGTTGTGCCAACTGGGCGAGCTTTATCACCTCTTTCACCTCTTGGTCACTTGACACCATGGTCACTTGAACGTATCTCCTCAACTAATCATCTGAATTTTTCTTGATCCCTCGTGGACACGTCGGTAGGTCTGGTAAACCTGTCACTGACATGTCAGCCATCTAGCCAGCTTGCTTAACAAATGGCTCAAGTCTAGTTTTAGAGAGTCTCTTTGAATTGGAGGGAATTAAAACTCTGAAAACTTAGCGCTGTCGTGTTTTTAATGGGCAAAGCAACGCATTCGGGCGCGGATCAGAAGAAGCCCATTCATTCGCGTGAACCCGCTAGCTTAAACTAGAATTTACCCACTTGGTTTCGGCTCGTTGGATCGAGTTTCAGTCGTTAATCCTCATTAATCGGTTATCCTTTGGACTTACCGAAGCTCCGTAAATTGGAGTTTTCAGCCTTCTCAACTTAATCCTTTGCTTCTATTAAGCAACTCGATTCAGGGCGACAAAGCCAACGCTCCAGTCTGAAATTCCGGTTAAGTCAAGTTTTAAAATTTGCGTTTAGCCGTTCATCAGTGGTGCCGGAACGAACTTAGAGAGATTGGGTAAAAGGACCCTTTACGTGGATTGAAATTCCTTGCTACGTTTTCCGGTGCGTTACCTATAGAATTTATAATTCCAGTTAATGTTTTCAAAGGTTTTAGAAAGCAACATATCAAATTTTAATCATTTGTTGTTTTAGAACATCAATCTAGTAGCCACACAATTTATTGGATTACTTAACCTTTTTACCCCAAGCCCCCCTTGGGGACATATTTTTCCTTCGAGCCCCCCTTAGTGTCTTTAAATAAACGTGGTACCAAAATATGACCAAAAGTTCAACTAGAGCACTCTGAGAGGGCACGTCTCCGCCAAGCAAGACAACGGCAACGAAAAATTCAAATTGGCTCTGAAACCATGATTTTCTTTGTATCAACACCAAAATCTAATCATTTGCGCCTTTTCATTGTACAGTGGCGCAAAATCAAAGTCTATCACTGTGCCGCAAAAACAAAGTCATCGCCTAATTCGCCTATACTGTAACTTTATTTTCGCATTCCCCGCCATACGAGAGGAGGGTGGTACCTATGACTTGTGTTGCCCTACCTCCGCCGGCTCCGCGACACACATAAATCCCGTTACACGGTCAGTTTGTGATCTATCAGAGCTCAAGCAAAGTACACGTATGCTGCGCTGGACTACGAGCCTCTATTTTGCTACTTTTCACTTATTTTGGCTCCATACCAAAAACCTCCACGGCATCACAATGAGTCGGAAAAAGCTTACCATTGAAGAAAAGACATCGGGCCATCACCATATTCAAGCAGAGTGCCAGTGAACTGCGTAGCTGTCGAACTGTATGTCAGCCAAGCGTCCCTCTTCAAGCTTAAAAAAATTCACCTGCTACGCTCCCTGTCGGGACCATACCTCCACGCAAAGTAGGATGTAGACGCAAGAGGAAGCCAACAGCAAGTTTCACCTCTTTCACCAACACCTTGTCATTCCTTGCTGTTGTCTCTGTCTTGTGCCCACTGGCCACATCCCATTTTGCGAGGCGATATGGTCCCGACAGGGAGTGCGGCAGTTGATTTTTCAAGCTTGTAGAGGGACACTGGGCTGATATTCAGTTCGGCATCTACACGGTTCATCAGCAGGGGCTCAATTGGGGTGACGGCTCGAGTCTTTTCTTCAATGGTAAGCTTCTTATGAACTATTGTGATGCCGCCGGTTTTGGTATGGCGCCAAAATAAGAGAAGGGTAGGAAAGTAGAGGCCCGTGGACCAGTGAAACGTACGTGTACTCTGTTCGAGCTCTGAAGGATCACAGACTATCTGTGTAGCGGGGATTTGTGTGTGGCGCGAGGGTTGAGCAACACACGCTATACCACCCTCTTCTCTCCTCTTATATCGCGGGACTGCGAAAATAACGTTATCGGCGAATTAGGCAGTACCAGGAAGCAAAGAGCGTAACGGGAGGACTCACCAGAAATTAACACCAAAAAGTGACGTCATCATCGACGAATCTTTGGTTCTGCAGCCTAGGAATATTTTAACTAATTTAGCCAGAAAAATCGTTTTGAATTGCGAAGTTCATATCTAGCGTATAAATAAATTAAGATAATGCATACTAATTTTGCAATTATTTAAAGAATTTTCAGTGCATGCTAGCGGAAACTTTCTAAGCACTAGGGCCGAATTTGTTCCCTTTCAGCGACCTGAATTAGCTTCTTTTTCTTGACTGAAGCCTCATTTATACATTATATTCAATTCACAGTGCTCTTCACAGAGCATATTCATCCTTACCAACATATATAAGCACTGTTATAGCTAACTCTGTACGCGAGAGAAACCTGGCTACACAGTTAGATTATTACTTAAACTTTCTGTACTTGGCGACAACATTTTACGGTATTTTGCAGCTCAAATAGCTGGCCAGTCAGGAAGTAAAGAGCGTATCGAGAGGACTCGCGAAAAATTGGCACCAAAAAGTGACGTCATCATCGACGAATCCATGGCTGAGCAGCCTAGGAAGATTTTAACTAATTTAACCAGAAAAATTGTCTTAAATTGTGAAATTGACCTTAAGCGCATAAATAAATGAAGATAATATATACTAATTTAGCAATTATCTATAGAAAATTGCAGTGCATGCTGGTGGAAACTGTCACAGAACTAGCGTCGAATTTGTTCCCTTTTGAAGCCACAGCTGATTTAACTTCTTTTTCTTGATTGAAACCTTATTTACACTTCATATTCAGTTCACAGTGCTCTTCACTGAACATATTTATTCTTTACCAACTAATATAAGCACCATTATATATAGCTAATTCTGTTCGCAAGAGAAACCACAGTAACAGTTAGCCTATTGTTCGAACTTCTTGTACTAGGCGACATCATTTTACAGCTCAAGTAGCTGGCCAGTCATGAGCTGTAGATTGAATGAAATAAATCGGAAAATACGGTAATATGTTTAAAAAAAAACTTCATACGAAGGCCTGAGGTCCCACACTCAAATACTTCAGCTCGTCGATGTGATGTAAATTTGCTACGTGCGGTCACGGCCACAGTGTGGACAGTGGACACTGCTCCGAGAAATTCGATGCGTTCTTCGAAATCGCACAAGCGTTTTTTCGCACATATGAGCGGTAGCTAGTCTGGACGGGGCTTTAGGCTAATAATATACCGGCAGAACAGTTATCAGACTATTTTCCCCAACTTATGCAAAATCAATTTGCTCATTGATTTCAGCTAGCATTTAAGTATGTATATTCAATTGCGTATGATGCAGCGTATCCATCACTAGTATTATATATGTGTTTTATTAATAGGCGTCTTTTTGGGGCCACCTTCGTGATCAGAATCGTCGTGATCATGTTCATCGTGATCACTAAAAAGCACAAGAACGGTCAACGATTTTGTAAACAGTTCCAATTCCATTAGCAGGGTGATGCGCAGCAGGGTGATGCGCAGCAGGGTATGGGCATACCCGCGACATCACATATTTGGATCGATATAACTGCATAGCTCTACATAATACATGTTTTACCATCATAGATGGCTGGTCAGTTTTAAATAATACATGTTTGGCCACCACATGGTGGCCGGTCACAGCAAACACGCGCGAGCAAAAGCTGCTCGGGGTCATTCAACTATACAAGACACTGCAACCTCACCTCAGCACCTCCCCAGGCCCAGACACTCCCAGTGCAGGACAGCCAGACCAAGGAGGCATCCACATCAGCTACCAATTACTCCCTACGCAAAAAA
>LQNS02000211.1:26104694-26121525 GCA_001587735.2 Parhyale hawaiensis
ATGCAAATTTCAGAACAATCGGTCCGAAATTGATTTTGCCCCCCCATGCCCCCCCTCACATAATGTACCAGGTGCGACAATGACTACCTAATTAAAATATAAGAGGAAAATTGGTTTTAAGCTGCATTGAAAAAAAGGCTAAAATGAAAAATCCTGATGTATAGTTTTCTTAGGAATGCTTCAAGGATTCTAAAACTGCCATTGTTTTTATTGTAGCATGAAAACTCATTGACTTCTATTCCTTTGAAATTTAGAGAAAACTGCATGGGTATACGGTATATTCATATATATTTCCATTATCTCAAAAACTAAGGCCTCAATAAAAAAAAAATGTATGAGTAAAATGTGTTTCTTTTTCAAAAATACATAACTACCTACACTATGAAAACTACCTACACTATGCAAATTTCAAAACAATTGTTAAAAAATTGAGTATTTTGCTCCCCCTCACATAATGTAGCTACCAGGTGCAAAAGTTTTACCCAATTTTTTTTTTAATGTTCTGATGTTCTCAATTTGATGTCCGAACTGTTTCAAGGATTCCAAAACTGTCATTGCTTTTTTCTATCATGAAAACTCATTGAGTTCTGTTCCTTTGAAACTTAGAAAAATGCATACCGTATCTACAGCAATTTTTATAATTTCCCATTATCTCAAAAATAAAGGCCTAAATAAAAAAAATTTGTAGGAGCAAAATGTGTTTCTTTTTCAAAAATACATATACAGTACTATGCAAATTTCAGAACAATCGGTCAAAAATTGATCATTTTGCCCCCCCCCCATACCCCCCTCACATCATGTACAAGGGGCAAAAATTCTACCAACATTTTCTCAATGGCCTCATCCTATGGAATAGGAAAATACATGGTAGCTATAGCTGTAAAAGAGAAATGTGCAAAAAAATATCCACTTTTACAATTTTTTTTTTTTTAAATTTGTGACTGAAAATTTAGATTTGAATGATATTTGTTTATAAATGGCATGTCGGAGTTGGACTAAAAATTCCGACTCCGTCTCCTAAAGCAAGTGAGATTCCGACTCCCCCTCAAATCCTCCGACTCCGCAACCTTGCTTTGAAGTAGGCTGAGTAGGTAGCTGTCTTCCTTCCTGGGCCCACTTTCTTTCTCCCTACATGTTCTTCTAATCACTATCATTGCTCTGTTCTTCCTCCTTTTGGTCAGCTCATTCTTTCCATGAAGGTAGTCCCTAAGTAGTGCTGACTTTTTTCATCTTATTGCATGTCCCGTGCTTTTGTTGTCATAATACACCACTGCCACGTGTAATCAGTACCTAGCTATCAAGCTAGATGTACCTACAACTATAATTTTGGTATAGCTACCTAGGTAGGTAGGCTATATAGCCATAGCCATTAAGGTTGATTTATAATAATTATCGTATTATATAGTAGGTAGCTACTAACATTTGCATAATGGATAATTCATAGCTTATTTTTCAGATTTTTATTTTATTTTATTAGACGGTATAAACCTTTTATTTATTGTCCATATCAATATCCTTTGATCTGTTGGAGTTTTTAGAAATTACTTGAAGATGGATAAGCCTGGTTCTAGGCAATCCCGGCATGATGTTATACTAAAACTTGAAGCAAGACTTAACAGGAAAAGAAGGCTTGCTCATGAGATTGGTGCTGGGGCACCTTGCTTGAAATGTGGAGATAAATGTCCTGGCTTTGAACTTCATTATTGGAAGTGAGTACCTACATTTTATAAAATGTTGTAAGTGAAAAACCTATAGGTGCTATTCATAACTACAAGTTTTATTTTATTAACTTCATTTCATGGTTAGTAATGAAATAGGTATGGTAATTTCCAACATGGCTACCTAGGGTGTTAGAATATCTATTTTCATCTTCACATGGTTAGTAATTAGATAGGTATGGTAATTTCCAACATAGCTACCTAGGGTGTTAGAATATCTATTTTCATCTTCACACCTTTTTGACAATATCTAATGCCAAAAATGCTCAAGTCTCTAGCTACTACAAATAGCTACATATAGCTTTTCACCGTAAGCTTCCCTATCTCATAATATACCAGTAGCTACCTTCTTAAAGTGAATTTACTGTCTCTGCCAACTATACCATAGCCATATTGTAAGAGGTTTTGGTCATATGGTTGTTTTATTTTATAACCATCAACACTTGTGTAGCAGGGACATCTTCCAATAAGATTTCAGCACTAATTCATAGAGGTATTCAGTTGCCATAATCCATCACTGTGATGAGAAAATTTTTGCCTAATGATCTAAATCACCCTGAATATTACTGGAATGTAGGAGATAATGATCCCTGGCTGTATCATATTCACATTTGACAAAAGTGAGAATGAAAGCAAAGTAGTAGCTAGCTAAATGTTAACTATCTAGGTATCTAGTGTAATTTCTATAATAAAGTAGCTAGGTAACTACTTTGTGTGGAATTGTATTTTCTCGCAGTAGCTACATGTGTGTGAATGGTTTCAAGAATACTAGCATTTGCTTGCATTGAAGCTGCTAACTGCCTAGTTGATATATTATTGGAAGTAACTTTGGTTGTTTCTCATGTGTGGAGACTTACAGCTGCTTTTAACTAGCCCTACATTTTTGTTATTAGGTAATGATTTTATTTTATAGTCTAGCTAGAATGAAAATTGTGTCCAATTTGCAGCATTTAAGTTAGCTTTCATTAGTCTCTGCATGGGTAGGTAACAGAGGTGGGCAGCGGTGATTTTTTCCATTGAATTGATATCGGTAAAGCGGTAATGGATTTCTAAAATTCCAGTATCGGTAATTTAAAAAAAAAAATGACCAGCGGTATCGGTAATCCAGTAGTAAAAAAGCGTTAATAAGCTCTACTGCTACAGTCGAACCCCGTTTACTTGGACCCACTTACCCGGAAACCCCAGATTCCTGGACTTTTTTCATTTTCCGAGCCTCTGACTTTTTGTCCGAGTAAATGGGGTAATGTTCTGGACGTCAATGAAAGTTCGGCAAAAGTCCAAAAGATCAGCTTCATTTTCCGACTATCTGAGGTGACGCCCTGGAACATGGTTTGCCCGCCTCGACCAAATCTCAGTTACTCGGACATGACGCTGCGCAGAAGTACAGAATGCACTTCTGCGCACGTCTGTCAGTCCAAATCGGAAGCAAATTCCGGAGAGTGAGTCAATTGCAGCGCAGCTCTCACTTGTGCACGATCGTTCTTGTCTCTACTGTGTATGATTATACTGTATGTACGGTATTTTTTCTCGAGTTTTATAGTGTTAACATTTTTCATTAGGATGTGAAATAAGGCTGTTTTTACATACAGTACTGTATGACCTAACAAATGTTAGTGTTTTAAATTGCATATGGACATACAGTAGCTATGTGATAGGCTAGGAAAGGTATGCTAGGCTGCAGTTACGACGTGCTCCTTATAGTTACATACATTACGGTTTATTGTTTCAAAGTTTAAACTCAATGTTTGATATAAGGACATATACTATGTACTGTGCAGTGTTTGCTACTGTATTTGATGTATGTTTTTTAATTGCATTGCTTTTTTGTGCTTTCAGTAATTCTGTATACGTGTGTACAAATGTACATACATACTGTACTGTGATAAAGAACGATGTTTGGTAAGTGTGTATTGACAGAAGGTGATCAATTACAGTACAGTATTAGAGGTGCTGTACTCAACAGTACATAACTACATACTGTACAGTGTACATACCTAGATGTACCTATATGTATGTAGTTACACCTGCCACCTGGGTTGAAAATGATAGGTAAACATAAGTGTAGGTATTGGGTTTGAAAGGTGGTAGGGAGTGATTTCACATGGCCAGAACATGTTTGGAAAGTGTTTGAAAAAAGTCCAGGTAATTGAGGTTTTTCGTTACGGGAAAAAAACCCCAGATTCCCCGATATCCCGGACTGGCCCTCGCCCCGAGAAGTCCGGGTAAACGATGTTCGACTGTATTTTGAAACAGCAAAACTTGAAATTAACTTTAAAATCACCAAATTAGTCTGAATTACCTTGAGAATTTCCCAATTAACCTTGCATAAGCCTTAAAAATCCTCTGATATGTTGAAATAAGACAAAAAAAGCGCTTCATTTCTGTGCAAAATCTTGTATTCTCAGTGGCTCACTCCTACAGAATGCATCTTTCGGTAGCACCAGACCCGCTGCAGCACACAACTCTGGGGCATCTAAATGGTAGTTTAAACCGTTTGGAACCATAACCCTCATTGTAAACAGCTTTCGGTGTTTCTATTTTTTTCAAGTCCCGCCCACCTGGTGCCTCAGGAGTCCAGCACCAGCACTCCTCTCTCTGTTATGACTCGCGCTACTGTTAACATCACCATCTGTACTCTGGTCTCAGCTGCTGCTCTGTGTTCATCTATCGATCTTAGAGCTTGGGAAATACTTCTCTTACTGTTTGTTAGAGCTCTAATAAGGTGTTTCCTGTTTGGAAATGTGTTTTTACCATTTTTAGTGATACGTTTTTGGCGACTGTGTTGTTGTGTAGTCGGCCTAGGGTGCCGCCACCTTGAATCCTTAACCCATGTCCCCTTGTGTTCACAGAGTTGCAGCAGCTGTTTTGCAGTGGTTCACTCCCGGCAGAGTACCTCTGTCTGTAGCACCATGACCCGCGATTCGAGGGGACTCCCGATCAGGAGGACAGTTGAGTCGTCACACTATTTAATGACAGGTAAGTACTCTGCAATATTTAAGTGTACATAACTACATATCGGTATCAAAGTATAAGTCAAAATTTGACTAGGTCCATGTATGTGCTTGTAGTTCTAGTCAAATTTTGATGTTTCATGATGAAATCTGATTATTAACCAGTTTCCTGTGCAGGAATCAACATTGGGAAATTTTAGATTTTTTTTTCTGGCCCCTTGGCCTCTTCACCCATGCACCCCCTCAGCCTCTGCTATATATACCAGGATCAGGGCGCCAGGAGTCATTCATTCATCACTCGCGGCAGGGTCAACATCTCCCAGCTCCAGCTCTATCCTCCTCTTGTGCCCAAGAAACTTTGAAAATGTTCAAGATACTAGTTTCAGAACTTGGAACTTGTACTTTTTACTGTTGGTTCCCTTTTGGAACTCTAACTCTGAAACTGTGCAGCTCTTTGGACTCTCGGGAGGGGCTTACTAATAGTTACCTCGAGGATATTGGAAGGCCGAAGGTCGGTGTCAGCAATAACTACTTAATGCGATAGGAGCTTCGCATCCTAAGTGAGCTTGCCGTATTGCCAAGATGTCTCAGTGAGGACGTAGCATCGCGAGGGGGGAAGATTTTTACCTCTTGCGTTTTGCAAATTACGAGCAGGTTCGACCATTGGTGACCAGATATGACCTTCGAGAGACCTAGCATATTTCCGGAATCGTCCCAGCAGACCGATAAGCAGCGCTTGCGAAAGATAGTTTTCAATACCGCTCAGGTATCATTGGTGCAAATATGGACGTGGCCTCAGTCTATGCAGACTTGGCGTGGTAAGACCGGGTTAGACTAGGATATAGATCCTCCAATTTTTGGAATAAATGCGCTAAACTCGCTAGACGTTATGTGTTTTGGAGATGGACTAAGCGGGAGGCACAATGCCTTCAGATTGTCTCCCGGCGTTTTTGGTAATGCATGTTCGGTTTTTAGGGAAGGAGGATTGTATAGGCGACTCTGCTGAGATCGCAAACTGCATCTTTTTGCCAAATCCTTTAGCAGTTCAGCTAAGAGCAGCGCGACCTGTTGATTTAACGCTTAGACGGCCGACACACTAGTAGTAGTGTCATATTGAATAGGTGGAAAACTGGGGTAGACGAGCGAAGGGTTAAGCATTTTTTGAATAAGACTCTGGCGCGACCAGCGAATAATATCTTGACCCAAGGGCGAGATAAAGTTGTACCCTTCTACTGCCTTTCCGTTCGCACCCTATGGTTTTTGGGGCCCAAATTCTCGTAACTTTCCTAATGTCTCAGTCAATTATCCTGATAGGTATCCTTTAAGGGTAGTTAGGGATAAAAATCCATGACTGCCCGCTTGTGGGTCGACGTTAGGCTACATAATTACAGTCCAACCTTTTCTAACGATTCGCTATTGCAACTATCAGACAGTTGCCTATAGATGCGACTGTATTCGGGAAGTCTGATAACGGCCGCAGATCTGCAGTGGGAGCATTCATCCTGTACTCTCCGAGGAAAATATATTCAGTTTAATTGAGAATAAAACTACTATAGCCTAGTAACTGATAGGGCTGAGATTAAAAATTCAGCAAATTAGCACGAAAATTTGACTTACTAGGCCGTAACAACACCGGCCGCCTAATGCTTGAGCAACGACAAGAAGGCGCACGTCTCACGGGAAGTCGACTTCCAAGGTCAGACGCACAAGTTTTGAGTAAAGTAACGGGTTACTTAGGCTTCGGATGAACGAACAGGATAAACCTCCGTACCTCTTGCGATTCTCAGCAGATGAGGCTGGAGGACTACGAAAGGACTAGACGAGAGCCGCGTTGCTGCTTCGTCAAAAGTAGCAAAACCTCTACCGAGAATGAACCATGGGTGCGAACCTAGGTTTGTTTACCCATCAGAAGTACTGAATCTAGCCTCTGGTAGAAGCGAGTTCCCGAAAAAAATCGTTAAAGGGTGACGAATCTCACGGAAATATGGACGAAATTACAGTCCAGGAACCCAAGGTAGGAGCATCAAGTACTTACCTTGGGATCGATAAGAGAAGAAAAAGTTTCTTAAAGACGAGCTGTGTAACCTGGAAGTTACGTCTAGGCAAGCCCAGCACAACGTCTATAGTTTCTAAAAAAAAACGTATACCTATTTGTGGATTGGCTTATTGCCACATTAACAAATAGTGCTGTGGTTTCGGGTAAGTTCACATCTAATGGCGAAGACTAAAACCAGCGACTAGTTAGAAGTTCTCGGTCATAACTTCCTTAACTTTTGGGAGGTCTGGTCGTACTAGTGCGACTACAGCCAGCAGATGGACGAGGCATGATTACATCAACGTGCAGTTATAGAACTTATCTCTTCAAACTCGCATAAGATTCGGTAATGTTGGAACTGCGTCGTGGTGCAGTAGCTCTACTTCGGAGATTAAATGTTAATGTCGGTCTCCCTCCAGACTTGCATACTACAGGAAACTTCAGTCAGAAAAGACGTGTCGTCTGCACGTAAAACTTCAACCGGGAAATTGTAGCTTCGAAACCTTGTGGAATGGTTATGTTGTGCCTTGGTACTAAATTTATAGAAATTTGAAAAAGTGTAACTATTTCAAGAAGTCTAAATGCCTACCGACACGTGGACACTTCGATACGCATCTGACAAGGGATATGAGGGCTGCGCGATCGGTACTACTACTACATTGAGACGCTCATACGGGTAAATCCTCTATACTACTACATTAAGGAGTAGACAGGCGGTACCCATAAGAGTGCTTTTAGTACCTAAAAGTTAGGCGTTAAGACTGTTCCGCTTAGACAAGAGTGGACGCATGGTAATTTGGGTGCATGAGGGTAAACGTATAAATACAACAGGTTCACCTGCGGGCTTTACCCATCAGTTGAAAAGCTTTACTAAGCTTTTCTCCGGCCATTTTACGGTACGGTACGGGACCTTGATATATTTCAAGTGCCATTTCCGATAAAGGCTCAAGACTTCAATTCGGTCAAGTCCTGAGCTTACACTTACAGTGGAACTGAACTTCTTGTTTTGACTACGTATAAAAAAAATCCAAAGTTCTGTTTTTAATCAATTAAGTAAAGAACTTTTAAAAAATATACTAAGTTCTGCTCCTGCCATCTTACAGTGCTGGACTTGGATATATTTCAAGTGCCATTATCAATAGGGGCTCAAGACTTCAGATCGGTTGAGTCCTGAGCAGATACTTAAAGAAGAACAGAACTTCATGTTTTGACTTAAGTGGGGAAAAAAGCAACTGAGGTACAGTTATTTCAGTACCGACACAAGAAACAGGAATGGAGTTATAAGATTTCCATAGTTCTTATACTGACATGCTCAAGTGAGGTGTTAGTATTACCTTGTCTTAAAGAGTATACTACAGTCTACTCTGATAAAATGAAAACAATTCTTGAAAGAACTACTGGGAATCAGCTCTTATACTTACACAGGAGTGAGCATACCCCACAATTTTGGCTTAGTGAAAAAAAAAAAAATCTGAAGTAAAGTAACTATAGACTAGCTAGTACCTGCTCAAAGAACAAGGAAAGAGTTATCAAATTTCGTAGTTCTTATACTGACATACACAAGTGAGGTGTTAGTACTGTAGTAGTTTGTCTTAAGAGTACAGTATACCACAGTCTACGCTGACAGACTACGACAATTTGCAAGAAAACTACCAGGGTTCAGCTCCTATACTTACACAAGAGCATAACCCACAATTTTGGTTAACCAAAGTGCTATCCTTTATCTGTTACGTAAAGAACTTTGAAAAATGTACTAAGTCCTGCTCCTACCATCATACGGTGCTAGAATTAAAAATTTTCATGCCCCTTCACGAATGTGATACCTATAGGATAGGGGCTCGAAACTTTGGATTGGTTAAGTTCTAAGCTTATGCCCAAAGTCCCAAACCAAAGCAGGACTTCATGAATTTGACGAAGTGTCAATCCAATGTTTGGTTTTTACTTGTTAGCCCAAGGTATTTAGGAAGTTTACTAAGTTCTGCTCTTGCCACCATGTGGCATGGGACTTTGGGGAACTCTCAAAGTCTCATTAACTGTACCTATAAGGGCTCAAGACTTCAAATGCGTTAAGTCCTGAGCTTATACGTATGTCAGAACAGGACTTCCTGGGTTTGATTAAAAATCCTAAATTCTGGATAGATTAAAAATCCTAAATTCTGTTTTTTTTTTGTCAACAGAGTAAAGAACTTTGAAAAATGTACCAAGTCCTACTCCTAGCATCTTGCGGTACAGGATTTTGAAATTTTCATGTCCCCTTACCGGTACATGGAGAGACTCGAGACTTTGAATTGGTCAAGTCTGAGCTTGTGCCTAAACTGGAGCAGGACCTCAATAGTTTAACTAAATGTCAATTGAGTGTTCTGTTTTTTACTCATTGGGTAAAGAATTTGGTAAATTTACTAAGCTCTGCCTTGCCACCATATGGTATGAAACTTTGTAAATTCTTCACAGCCCCATTAACTGTATCTATAGGGACTGGAGACTTCAAATTGGTGAAGTCCTGAGGTCATACATATGGCATTGCAGGACTATTGGAAGAAAAAAAATACGTTTTTCATTTCTAAGTTAAAAGACTGGTATCCTCGGTCTAGAAAACCAAATCTGCCCAGATAAGAGGTCGGCCTAAGGATTGCTCTAGTCCTCCTTACCAAGGGCTGTATAGGACAGTACTTAGCATGGCGCATAGCGCCTGGCTTAAGGACTAAGCAGGACCAAGTTCCAATTAGATCTATATGTAGCTATACTTCAATACAAGGACTACAGATTCACTAAAACCCATTGGCCTTATCCATACATCACCGGAGACCAAGACTGTTAATAGCACAGGTCTCGTGAACACTAACCGAACATAGAAGATGGGGAACACAAATCTAGAAGGATTTTACAGGGTGACTAAGAACCCATAGGTACAAACAAGACGAGCCATCCGACAGTATGTAGAGGCTAGATATCCTCCTTTTGTTTTGGGTTGGACTTAGCTCCAAGCACGATAGTAACTTGGGGGAACTAGACAAGAGAGAAGATGAAGCTGTTCTATTAAAACTCAGAGAAAGTGGAGTTTAACAATGAATCAACAAGAATAACCACAAAACATGGATAAGAACACAGAAGTGGAAGGAGATCCTCGAGAGTAAGAGGAAGCCTGAGAAGCTCATCTGCGGTGTATATGCGAGCAAAGACAATACCACACGGTATAGAACTTACCGATTGAGAAGTGGGATGGAAACATTGAAGGAAGTTTTCGATACTGGTATACATCGCCGGTGCCAAGCCATTGCCTAAGGCGCCTGGTGCTAAAAATAGCTGAAAAGAAGCCCCCTGTCCTTCCTTGGAAGAAATGATCCAGTTCGATATGTACACCGTCAGGTCCACACTGGCCGTAGGTTTTCCTTTGGTAAAAGGAAAAGGTTGAATAATGGACAGGGATGCAGATAATAGTGGGGAAGCTGATGACAGAAAACTTAAAGCAGATGAGCTTGTAGATAGAGTGGCTTCAAGAATCTTGATTCATGTGCACCCTCCAGCTCAGGGTGCCTCAGAACCCCTCTCTGCTCCGTAAACTACACTGTTGGTAAATTGGTGCTACCAACAAAGGTACTCTGCCGGGAGCAAACCACTGCAAATAGCTAGAATGTTCCAATGTACACTTTTGCAGTGGTGAACGTAAGGCAGAGTACCTCTGGAGGATTAGCTACTCTTTTCCCAAATCCCGTCGTTCTAGGCTGACTTTTTTTCTCGTCGTGTCGAATGACTCCTGGCGCCCTGATCCTGGTAATAGGTACATACGTATATAGCAGAGGCTGAGGGTGTGCAGGGGTGAAGGGGCCAGAGAAAAGAAAATCTGAAATTTCCCAATTTTGATTCCTGCACAAGAAATGGGTTAATAATCAGATTTTATCATAAAACATCAAAATTTGACTACAACTACTAGCACATAGCCTAGATGGACTTTGTCAAATTTGGACTTATACTGTACTTACATAGTTATGTACACTTAAATATTGCTGAGTACTGACCTGTCATTAAATAGTGTGACGACTCAACTGTCCTGATCTGGAGTCTCTTCAAATCGTGGGTCATAGTGCTACTGACAGAGGTACTCTGCCTTATGCTCACCACTGTAAAAGTGTACATAGTAACATTCTTGCTATTATCACGCTCACAGAAACATCTGTTCCAGGATTCAACCGTTATCACACTCACAGAAACATCTATTCCAGGATTCAACCATTATCACACAAAAACATCAGTTCTGTGTTCCCACTCTGATGCAGTAGGCATAAAGTTACCTGAGTAGGCCATCATATGCCGCCCTATGCATGTCTAGACACACTATCAGCAGTATACCTCGCAGATATTTTATGAGCAAAATATTCGCCCTTATATATCATGGTAGACATAAATACAGCATTAAAACAAATATAGCATTCCAGCTCTTCTGTGGTACTTTTCTCTTAGCTTTTTATTAATATTTACACATTTTTGCTAACCTTTGTTCATTGTCTCTTGAAGATTAATTATCTATACTTGAAGATTTTTAGCATTTCCACTTTTCATCGGTGTATTTGATAATTTCAATTCTAGTGGGGGACCCATGGCTGCTTTACACTTTATTTGCAATAACTTTCACAATAATTGATTTACGTGAATGAAGGCCCTCTTCCTGTCAGTTTACGTGATTCTTTAAATGTTGCACTTCAATTTCGCTTCAAAAATACTTTAGGATGAAGCAGTTCAAAACACCTCATGCATTGTATCCTGGCTCAAAATTTTCCACATTTGGGTCGTTATGCAACCCCAGTAAGGTAAATATTACAAGATACGAATATCGGTACTGTATGTATGATGCATGTAAAAAAGAACTTCATTTCTTTGCATCAAAACTAACTGAAAATATCTTTGAGAGTGAGTGCAAACACACAGCTTTGATTGAACTCCTTCCAGCGAAAATCAAAGCTTCTGGCAAGTTGAAGTTTCCGCTAATACTGAGAAGCGCAACGTACAGACACATGGGTGGATGTGGTCTCGGGCAGAATTAGGCCTATTATATTAATTCTCAATGGCATATCCTTGATGCCCAAGGATTAGCCTTGAGTACATTCAAGTTTTTTCTTTAAGCAAAAACTGCCCTGTCAAAAAAAGCTATCAATAGAAGAAATAATTGTGTACAGCCCTATGAAAAATCATCACTTCGTTTGCACTTCGTTGATCATCTACTGAATTTATACATCATGAACTGAGAGCAAACAGCTAAGGGAAGCTGCAAATATTTTTATTGTTTTAATTTCAAAAGGTATTTCAAGCAAGAAGTTCATTCAGATTAAGGGATAACCTGGCCTATTTTCAGCACATTTCATTGAGATAAGTCACGAAATAAATACAATAAGCATTTTATTATATTAAGATGATACAGTATATCTATGATTTTTATTGTGAACTGCTCAATTCAGTAGTCTCACTGCAGAAACTTTTTATTCCATTTGTACCAAATTCTCCATGGAAATTATGAGAAATGGCTATGATTTGGCCATTTTTGGCTAAAACCATCAGCTACCGCTTTAAAAATTGTCGTAGTTCCAATATCGGTAGTGTGGTAATTTTCAGCCGATTACGGTAACGGTAAAGCGGTAACAATTTTGGGTGATGCGGTATTACCGCTTAACCGCTTCATTAGTCCGGTAACCCACCTTTGGTAATTGACTTATCACTGACAACTAAAATTTGATGGCAGATATTTGTATAATGTTCATGACAAACTTGTCATTGTTCGCTATTTCTTTTCTTTCCATCTATTTTGATTTTGTTTTGGACAACTTGCACATCTTTGCCAGATTAAACTGTTGGATATTTTTATGACGAGAATGTAGACTGGGATTATCAATTTAAGTTATGTATTATGTAGCTTTGCTGTTAGACATGGAGTATGATATTAGTACTGGATGGTGTTGAGGTTATAACCGTACGGTATGTATCTAAATGCTAGATGGTACCATTGAGGTTCAAGTCCCCGTTTGGGTGCCAACTATATAAACGTAGAGATGATGCTGATGGGACAGGCTTTACCTAAAGGTTTCGTCAGTTTTTTTAAAGGGTCAAAAGGCGAGTGAAACACTTTTGTTAGATGGTCTCCTCCACCCCTTACAACCATCCCTTGCCTCCTTCATTTATTTTTTCCACTTTATTACAACTTTATTGATCATAGTACAGTACAATGGGGAAAATTAACTTGTACGCACGCTAGATAACAACTCGGTACATTCACAATGATTAGCTACCTAAATAACAAACAAGCAAACCGAGGCCCAATATCACAGTTCATGAATTTACTGCATTAGATCACTTAGGTTATATTGGTGCTAACCATCTGCTCAACCTGATAAGGAAGGGAAGGGTAATGAAGAGGAGTGCACTCACATGAATAATTATAATAATCATTCAACATTACTCAACAATGTATTAAATGACATTGGTAGTGACTATTTAATTAAGGTATATACTTCATTGATTACAACAATTGGCACATTGTCATTGAACAATTTCAAAACAAGAAAATAAATTCTCGGGTCTGGGGGGTCGCAGGGCCCCAGCAGACAGAATCTGCCCCCTGCAGGAAACTTCATACTACAACAAGGTAAATAGTGCATTCCTGTGTTTTTAAGTTCCTGTATGTCTGTCCAGGAAAATCTGCCAGAACTGCCGCTGTTCCAAAGATGATCATGACATTCAGGATGACGATGAAGACATTGGTCACATCATCATTGGCAAGCTGTTTGATCGACCTGATCCACTGGCTGAGGAAGCTGCTGAGGAGGCCAACAAGCAGAGTGGGAAGGATAGTGCTGCTGCAGATACTGTAATGCTGCGGAAAAAACCAAAAAAACAGACTGGTAGGTAAAGAGGATTTTGGAGTTGTAGCTCAACTCAAGCTATATTTTCAAGGGAATGCCATTATGTAGCCTATTATATACTACTAAAAACTGCTAAACTACTGTTCACCAGCTGGACCCGTGAATCATTCACGTTTTGGCTGCACAAGACAGACTGAATATGGGCCTTTTTAATTCCACTATTCTTGCTGGTAAATCCTAAGCTCCCGTGTTGCTGGGTTCAAACATGAACAGTAATTTAACGAATCCTAGCAGGAATGGAGTGAGAATCACCATTGAATTAGAGAAAGGAACTTGTTGGAAAGTTTGGAAGCGGGCTTCATATCTCTGGCCTAGTACTCGGTTTGGTAGCTGTGGCAAGTTCAATACTATCATAGGTATTAGAGGTAGCTACGGAAATTGAAGTGATATGGAATGATTGAGACCAATGGGGCAAAAGGGGTTACCATTCTGGCTATAAAGAGGTCATCTTTAATCAATAAATGGAAGAACTTTTGTTACTTTGGATTTAAAAAAAACTTTAGTAACTAAATTCTTTGTCTTTAGTCCACTGTTTTTTGTTTTCCAGATGTTTATGTAGCCCATAGTCTATATTGTATTTATTCATAAAACTTTACGATTTAATAAAGTAACAATGTGGGTTTCCAATTGATGAATTTAATTTATATTATTACCTCTAACAAGGATGTTATGTTTCTGTCGAATTTGCTTGTTAGTCTGTCTGTCACCCAGGTAACTCGAATAGTTATGGATGGATCTTTACAAAGTTACAGGGAGTGTTATGTTCCTATGTTAGGAAGAAGAGATGATTAACTTTTGGGGAAGATCCTTTCGACCGTTTGTTGGTCTGCCTATTTTTCTCTTGGTAGTTTACTCAAAAAGTTACTGTTCATTGTGAATTTTGCGGGAATTGTTTGGGACATTACTTGGACCAAATGACCAAATTTTTGTGATTTTTGTTGTGTTTGTTCTTTGCTTTTATGTTTGTCAATAACATAGTTCAAAAATTATGGATGAATCTTCATGAAATTTTTAGGACTTTTGGAAATGTTAAGACAAATAACCAAAGTTTGGTGATTGGTTTGTCCTAGTTCATGGACCAGTTTGATTTTTTGTGAACATAGTCTTGCTCGGTGGTGGTATGTGCTCTCCAAGTTCTCTAGTTCCCAATGCAAAACATACCTTGCCCTTCCTACCATGGTTGCTGGGGTTGAATCAGAGTAGGAGTTCGAGTTAGACACCCGTTTGTCTTAGCAGTTGACACGAATTGGCCTATTATGATGAGAAAAGTCGTCTGACACTGGCTGGACCAAGGAGCTGCAGTTAGGCTTGGTTCATATACAGTATTTGACTTGGCAATCCTGAATCTTTTAAGTCGTAGCGTGAACGATCACCACTAATGGATGGCGTATATAGCTATAGTATGAATATTGTTGTTTCGGTTTCCCTGTAACTTTTTTATTCATTTGCCAGCTCCTCAAATAGGTAGGTTGCTACTAGTTTTTATGGGATATACACAGAGACCAGAGATTTTGCTTACTCTGCTAATTGTTGCATTCTTCTAGCCACGATTTTGGACTTGCCAAGTGATGATGGATCTTCAGCCAAGCACAAGTTCGAGTGGGTGCCACCAAATGTGGACGTGAGGCTTGCTGCCCGCTACATGACTGCCCTGCCTCCTGAAAAGCGCCCCATTGTTGGGTCTGAGGTCAGTTTTTTCGCAATTCTAGTAAATTGTGCAGAGTGAATTGACACCAATCATTTTTCCTTCGAACCACTATAGCTGTCTGTGTCAGGCTGTGTGGCACTGGGTGTAGATGTTCTAATATCTGTGCTGTAAGTAACCGTATTTGAAACATTCGTCCCTTGTTAGATAAGAACAGTTTTGTAGGAAGCAGGATTTGTATTCATGAGGTGATGTAGCTACTTAACTCAGAGAGGTGTTAGAATAGTCCTGAAAATTTTTTTTTTTACTTTTGTGTTATAGTGCGTCTCGAACTAAGGAGAAAGATCCGTGGTGCCATGAACACACGATTTCAATTCAGTTTGTGTTTTCAAAATAACTTGTAGTCTGATAGCTACTAGTAAATAGGTGTATTCTTCTATAAAATCCTATGCAATACCATAGGCCTACACACTTGTTGATTAGTCTTACATGTGTAGCTAATACTCATCGGTTTTTAGGTGAATTTTTAAATTTAGTTTTTGAATAGTTTTAAGAGTTCATTTCCTTTGCCGTGTCCCATGTTAGGATGATGTAGCCTATAGTTAATGAAATTTAGCGGTACCTTTATCATTATGACATGCAATGTTGGTTCTAAATAATTTCATGTAGGTACATTGTATTTTCTAGGCTGCCAAGGATCGCCGTCAGCAACTAAACATTCAGGTGCCGTTGTATGACATGGACGAGAACCGGCGCTGCGAGGCCATGCCTGCTGAAGAACTTGTGCAATTCAAGTCTCACCTCGAGCACCTTCGCTCGCACGTGGTGGGACAGGGGCAGGTGTCTGAGGTGCACTTGGCACCTAGGCTTATGGTTGGGAGTCTAACTGCCCCACAGGTGCGAGCAGGACCTGGTTATAACGAGTCTGCTCTCAACAACAATGCAGTTGATGAAAGAGGACTTTCCAATGCTCAGTACGGTGCTGCCCGACCAGGCATTGGGGATGCCTCAATAGGAGGTAATTATACTGGACAACCGAATGCATCCAGCATTCCGCACCAGCCGCGGTATGTGTATGGCATCCCATATGAGCAACAGAGTAATGAAAACGCATCGCATTCTCCACGAGGCTTCTCGCAAGACGTGCACCTAAATGCTCGTGATAGTGGGGCTCGTGCCTCTCTGCACGGAGCTTCCCTGGCCAGCCATGGCAACTCAGGACAGTGGCGTGGACATGGACCTGATCATAGCAACAACAACAACAACCAACCAAATGCTGGTGATGCTCTTGTTGCCCAGATGAATGATATGAATGTGAGTATTGTCTGTACTAATTATACAGGTAGGGTAACATGTCTAGTAGCTACTCGTCCACCATGCTAGTAGCCGTCCACTTGGCACTAAAAACTTCTGTGTGAAAATGAGCAGTGCTAGAAAGCCGTACATGGGCTTAAACTATAGGCTACTATTTAATCTACAATTTAAGCCTATGTACGACTTTCTAGCACTGCTGGTTTTCACATAGGAACTTTTAGTGCTAAGTGGACGACTTCTAGCATGGTAGACGGGTAGCT
>LQNS02000211.1:26121867-26133107 GCA_001587735.2 Parhyale hawaiensis
TAAACTATAGGCTACTATTTAATCTACAATTTAAGCCTATGTACGACTTTCTAGCACTGCTGGTTTTCACATAGGAACTTTTAGTGCTAAGTGGACGACTTCTAGCATGGTAGACGGGTAGCTACTAGACAAGAGTAGACATGTTTCCCTACTGTCTTGAATTGGGAACAATAGGTATATAATAATAGTGCTACAGTATTCAACTAGAAGAAAGTCATATATCTTCGACAATAATAGCTACCCAATGAACCATGATGGTGTTAGTTGAACCTTAAAAATTGTATTATTCGTATGACTGTCACAAAGTGTTTGGCAAGAATTGTTCAAGGATTGTAGCAAAGCTGGACATGATGTTGTTGAGTAGCAGCTTCTGGTCTCATTGTTGTGCTTGGAGTTCATCATTTGACACAGTGTCAAGAGTTTTATTTTCTTCAGTCGAGCTAGTAATGCCATGAAAATTTGCTGCCTCAATTAAGTGGGGCACAACTAAACGAGGAAGGATATTATTGGGAATAGCTAGTTGTTAAAAGTATTCCTTCCCAAAACGCAAGCTGCTTCCTCCCTTGTGACTCAATCCTCGGCTTTTTCACGTAGGCAAAACGAAGGGAAATTTGAGTAGACAACCACAGGCAAAAAAACTGAAAGTTACCAAAAGTAACCTGTACCACCTTTACTCAAAGTGTTGCCTCTTGTCCCCACTCGCCGGTTGTGATCTCAGTATAACTATTGTTCTTAGAAATGTATCTTCCATCAGGTCGGCGGTGTCCCTACTCGTGCAACAGGCGCTGGTAACCTGGCCTACACTGTTGGATCTAGTGGACCTGGAGATGCCAAGTATGATTACCTCAACTCTTTGCCGAGGCGCTACATTGCTTCGTCTGCGGCATACGGAAGTGCTGGTCCAATGTCTTCCGGTGTGCTTGTTGGACCTGACGGTGTTCCTTTGGTTGGGCCAGGCGGTGAGCCCTTAGTGGGATCTGATGGTAAACCGTTAGCTGGTCCCGATGGTAAGCCACGGGTTGGGCCAAGTGGCGAACTATTGGGACCAAATGGTGAACCACTGGTTGGCCCGAGTGGCCAACCACTGTTTGGAGCCAATGGTAAGCCTCTGGTCGGACCTAATGGTGAACCACTGCTTGGACCTAATGGTCAACCGCTGCTTGGACCAAATGGTGAACCACTGGTTGGACCAAATGGTGTGCCACTGGTTGGCCCGAGTGGCCAACCACTGTTTGGACCGAATGGTGAACCACTTGTTGGTCCGAGTGGTGAACCACTTGTTGGTCCGAGTGGCCAACCACTGTTTGGACCGAATGGTGAACCACTGCTTGGACCAAATGGTGAACCACTGCTTGGACCAAATGGTGAACCACTAGTTGGACCAAATGGTGTGCCACTGGTTGGCCCGAGTGGCCAACCACTGTTTGGACCGAATGGTGAACCACTTGTTGGTCCGAGTGGCCAACCACTGTTTGGACCGAATGGTGAACCACTTGTTGGTCCGAGTGGCCAACCACTGTTCGGAGCAAATGGTAAACCACTGGTTGGACCAAATGGTGAAGCACTGCTTGGACCGAATGGTGAAGCACTGCTTGGACCGAATGGTGAAGCACTGCTTGGACCGAATGGTGAACCACTGCTTGGACCGAATGGTAAACCACTGCTTGGACCGAATGGTAAACCACTGATCGGACCAAATGGTGAACCACTGGTTGGACCAAATGGCCAGCCACTGGTAGGACCAAACGGCCAGCCACTGGTAGGACCAAACGGCCAGATACTTTTCGGGCCTAATGGCCAACCACTTATTGGACCAGACGGATGTCCTGCAGGTAACATACTCGTGGCTCCTGATGGTACCCCCATGATTGACCGTGCCACTGGCAAACCTATCTATGCACCTTCTTCTATGTACGCCAACTCCCAGGGCGCCCCTGGAGCTGGATACCATGGTGAAGGTCACCCACCTCGAAGTCCTCTGGTTGGCAAGCACAGTGGCTCCAACGATCCAAGCAGTGGATTGGCAAACGCTGGCTCTGGCCTGCCTCCACAAGCGGCTGCTGTCAGCATGCAGCACCCAACGGCTGCTACTGCTTATACGGAGCGAATTGCTGGTGAGTGACGTTTGGGGGTACAACGTTCTGGCTGAGAAATGACACTAGACTGCTTTTTGCCTCAATGGAAAATGTTTCAAGCACTGCTATTTCTACAAGAGGCGAAAATTTAATATAGGCAGTTTAGAGTTACGCTCCGGAATTTGAGGTTTGGCATTATCTTGATGAAACTTGGCTGACTCCAGAGGGAACCCATTTTGTTGCAGCTTCGTTGCCCAGGTCAGTGTGCCCTATTTATCGCCTTCTGCATTCATACTAATGATGATTTGTTCTGTTCTTTCATCTCTCTCCGGAAGTGCATTTCGCATGAGCGTTGATACCGGTATGTATGGGAATATCGTCGTGCTTTTGTTTCGATTCTTTTCACATGTACTTACCGCATGCCCTTGTTTCTTAGTCTTCTCTTAATACATATTGCTGTGGCCATGGAGGCTTAGAGTAACTTCTAATATTCTTAAGGAAGTTATATGTTAATCTTGTAGATAACCTATGTTCTGGGGAGCAGTGACCCTAGTGGAATTTTATAAACAACGTCAAAAGAAAGTTATCAAAAATTAAGGGGATTGGTTCCTCGATATTTGGGGTAGCTAATGAAATAAGTGAACCGTGAAAATGATTCCAAAAATTCTTTTATCCAAATAAAATGAAGCAAAATGTGTGTAAGTTTCAATCGATGAACACGAGAACACTAAAAGAAAGAGAAAGTCATCAAACAAAGTTCACAAAAGTGAAAAGGTCAGCACCGACCAAACATAAGCAACAAAAACAGTCACAGCCTCGCAGCGTGGGGGGCAAGTATCGTCCTGCTGGAATACCGGTATCCTGAGATGAGCTTGCAGGAAGGACAAGCATATGGGATCTCAGGATCTCATGGACGTAACTTTAACGTAACGTCGTCAGATTGCCCTCGATGACGATGGCACATCATTCGTTGACTTTTTCTTGGTTCGGACCCATTCACTTTTGTGAACTTAGTTTGATGGCCTTTTCTTCCTTTTATTATTCTCGTTTTGCTAGGTTTAAACCTAACCTTTTTTGTTTAGGTAAAACAATTTTTGGTGTAATTTTCTTGTTTTACTTTTTTCGTTACCTTAAATATTAAGGGACCCTAAGTCCCAAATATTTTGATAACTTTCCTTTGACGTTCAGTTTAGGCCACCTCAGCCATTAGCTACGCCTTCGGGGCGTCTGCCTTTCGTACGACCTTTACTCCCTTACGTTTTCGTGCTCATACTTTGTGCTGCTCTTCATCTTTTTTCCCCGACTTGCTGCTTCAATGCAGGTTCATCCTCCCTTGTGTATGAGTTTGACATTTCTATCAATACCTATGTTGCATGTTCGTTCATTTTCCTCTCGTGACACTCAGTAGTTGTGTCTAGAGAGTCTAAAACAAACTATATATTATTATTATTAAAACTTCACGCTTGAACCCACGGACAGGTAATACAACCCATATGAAGCATTTGCAACACCGGGAAGCCCAAAACGCTGCTAAAGGAAATCCAGCAAAAAACCATTAACAGCCGACTTAAAAGCCTGCAGGCCAACACGACCAAAAGCCGATGCAGGCAACANCAACAAATTCCAAACTTTAGCCGACCAGGGCACGAAGCACCGACAGAACTGATTAGTTCGACATCTGACAGCCTCCAAAGTGAAAGAGTGCGCTCCGCACGCAGCACGAGTCTCTCTCGCAAAAACCTTGAGGTCAGGGAGAGAAGAATACAACCAATGCACCTTCTTCTATAAGTGTAGAACTGTTGAGCTGGCAATTATAAACTGCGGTAAATACATTGGAAACTCCCGTGAAAAAAATAACCGACTGCCTGAAAGCACATGCCTCCGCCAAGCAAGAAAGTGCTAACGAAAATTTCAAGTTCTTCCCAAAACTATTGTTTCCTTTTCATTATAACGAATTTTTTTTAATTTGTGCCTCTTGCCGGTAATAAAAGCTTGTGTAATCTTCATGAAACTCCATTCATATTTTTTTTTTTTGAGTTACGGTATGTTCTGACAAAGATTTTGGCACTTATTTGTAAAACTCATACGTGGACGAACCAATCATTACCAAAATTCGGTCATACGTGCCTTTAAATTTTTTTGGCAAATTTCATGAATATCCATTGATAACTATTTGAGTTAAGTTACTTGCAAACACAAAATTAATCATAGACACAAACGAACAAATAAATCACAAAAATATGGTCATCTGCTGTTCGTAACACTTCTAACAATTTGTGCAAATTTCAGCAAGATCCATCCATCACTTATTGAGTCTTATTACCAAGAAAAAAAGAGGTTGACAAATGATTTTAACAGATCTTCACCAAAAGGCTTCATCTGTTCCTCCTAAAATGCCTAACAATCCCTGTAAATTTCTTAAAGATCAGCCCATCTATATTATACTAAAAGTCTGTGAATCGGTTTTGCTTGCTTGTTTGTGTCTTGTTTATTTATTTGTGTCTTGTTTGACACTACTTCGTCGCTTTTAGATGGGGAAAAATTCAAGAGATAGTGGTCCACCTGGAATATGCCCCCTGGAAAGTTTTAGAGTCCGCCATACAATCCATGTCATCGTTCAGGAGTCAGATCGAGACGGATATTTATAGAGCGTGGCAAAGTGGATACCGACCCCTTTATAGCTACGTTGAGTGCAGGAAGGAATTGAAATTTTATTCGTGGCCAGTAGCTTAGCTGATTTTTTCCTTGTCTTCTTTATAGACAGAAATTCGAGGGTTGAAGATCTACTTCGATTGTATCTGTGATACGGTAGTTTCTAAGCTCTACTGCATGAATAGGCACGTTAAATTCGATATTTCTAGGGAAATACAACTGGAATACGTAACATATAAATTGATGATGCTGACAGCCTGACCGTTGAATAGGTATTCGTTAGAGAAGGAAAGAATCTGTTGATAGTGAGCCGTTCGGGCAGGAGTGGACGGCCGAATAGCGTGTGGCCTATGACCAGCTAAATTTCACCTACTTTTCTCGGGAAAGCAAAGACGAGCTTGATGACGACCCAACGGGTCACGGGCCGTCTAGTAACTTTCAAAGTTATCATGGTGACAGACAAACTCAACAAAAAATATAACTTCTTTGGCAGAGGTACTAAGGTAGCCGTGCTTGCAGTACCGTTATAGCCCGCTGTAGCTGAGCACATGTGAGGCTGTGTTGATAACAGTGCTGGGCTGCGCTTGTGTGTTCGTGATTCGCTAGTGATAGCTGGTGCTCGATACCTGTGAGTTTTGTTGCGTAAAGTTGTGCTACATTGCCCGTATGGCTTTCTGCAATTAGCTACTCTATGTACCTAGTTAAGAGTTGATTATGGTGCCTGCAGATACCATCTGATGGATTGAGTCCGACTTCAACTCTGAGGGCAAACAGATGCCGTAAGAGAGGACTTAGGAGTGATAGAAGCCCTTTGATAAAAGTTTAAAAATCGTAACGAGCTGCGCAGTGTTAGAGGGACTTGGTTGACACAGGCTATAGAAATACCGTTGTGGATACTTTCTGTCATTGCGGTGAGCTTGTATCCGAAAGGTTATGCCTACTGACTATTCTTTGTTCAGGTTTGCGTCTTCTTCATCGACATGCTGTTCTCTTGCATTTTTATCCTCTGTGGAACACCTTGCTGCCTAGGATCCATATTTCTATCTACCTACACGTCCTTTCTTCCATTGGAACACTGTAGTTGTGTCTCGTGAGGCTGACATATTCACTAATAACTTTTACCCTCTTGGAATATTATTTAGTTTCTGGATAAGCGTAATCCATTCCTTACTGACTTTGTCCGGTTACTACAGCCAATCACAGAGCACATTCATTTCTTCTGCGTCCGTGAAAAGCGTTCTTGAAGAGGATTTTCTAATTTTTAAACTAGGGTATCAGTACGTTTGCATATGTTGTGCGTGATCGATCGATCGGGCGTGCGCGATCGATCGCGCTGCGCAAACGATCGATCGTTCAAACGCCTAACATAACCTTACCTAACCTAATTTAACCCAACCCAACCTTACCTAACCCAACCAAACCTAATCTAACCTAACCCCCATCGACTAAAATTGACGGTGCCCAAAATTTCAAAATGAAAGAAAAAAAAACCAGGCCTTGCCTCCCCTAACCTACCCGATATACTCAGAAATAGGGGGAAAGTTGATGAAAAACCTTGATTAGGTTAGGTTAGGCGTTTGAACGATCGATCGATCGCGCAAATCCATCGATCGCCCACAACACATATATACGTACTTGGCTGCCCTCAGGGGGCGGGCCCTTTCCCTGCCACAATATGTTTGGGCATCACGAACCTAAGGGTCCCGAGTGCCTTCTCCGCTGGAGATGTAGCATCTGGCCGCAGTTCCTGCTGAAAAGGTTAGTTTTGTAGCGTTAGGTAGGTTCTCTATATATCCCCTTCTGTTCCGCGAGGTGGGCCGCCGAATGGTGGTAAGCGACCCATCCCATGGGACTCCTATCTACTCCTGTGTGGGGAGCCACGGAAGGGACCCCCCGCACGATTGTTCGCTTTCTTTTGTCTTCTTCTCTTTCCGTTTTTCGTCTCCTTTGCGCCGCACGGCTGAACGATTTCGCTCGATCGAGCCGTGTGGAGTTGGAGATGCTCGCGCCTTATTTCCTGCCAGACATGGTGCAACAAGCTTGGCCAGCTTGTTCTAATAGAACTCATTTGAGTTCGACTCAACTTCTAAACTATATCATACAAAGTTGGATCGCTGTTATATAGTCTTTCTATCTAATACGGCGGGAAGACCCACAATATAATAATATTCTTGGCTGTTCGGCTTGGCAGCATAGGAACTATATTACTGAACTGGTTGATCAATGAGTTGCGACAAGCTGTGTAGGCTTTTAAGTCTTATTCTTTATGTATCACTGAAGCAAACATACGCCAAAGGGCCAGTGTACAGATGACGAGTTAAACTAATTCATATCTTAGCTTTGCTTTCACTTCTCCAGGCCATTCACAAATGCCAGCCACTGGCCGCGTCTCTGTCTTGTTACCCCACGAGAGCGCCATCCTCGGATCCTCCCGCCCTGCCGGTGCTGCTGCTGGCGAGGACAGCAGTGAAGAGGAGCTGGCTCGAGTGTCACCGCACAAGTGCGAACATTGCCACGAGTCCATGCTGGCTGGCGAGGTTGCGGTTATCTGCGAGAGAGCTGGACCTCTGAAGGTACGGTTTGGCTAGTAGGTCAGGATTGGATCTGAGAAATCAGAGCTTAGTAAAAGAAGTGAAACATAGCGACAGATGATGTCCAGCTGCAGACGATAAGCACGAATGATTAAGTGACTTACGAGTGTGGATCATACTTTTGTGTTTAAAAACAAAAAGTATACTCTCTGTAATTTCCTTGTGTTACCGTAACTTCTCTAATCGAGTGTCACTCCATGGAAAACCTTTCAAATTAGGTTGTTGAGCGTTTTGGTGTTGTATAAATTTTGCTTTTCCTTTTCTAATTTTTGTGAGTTTTTCCTGTTTTAATTTTTACTTGTTATCCCTCAGTTCTGGCACCCACGTTGCTTTGTGTGCCACGAGTGTGGTGAGCTGCTGGCAGACATGATTTATTTCTTCCACAAAGACCGCGTCTACTGCGGCCGCCATTACCACAAGGTGGCGGAGGTTCCTCGCTGCCACGGCTGTGACGAGGTAAGCGAGCTAGCAGTGCACTTCTTGTGAGTGAGCCTTCATTGCTTGTTGCAACCCTAATGTAGGCTAATGATGCCGTGCTACCTTGCTACAAAGGTTTATCATCAGTGATACGATAGGATAACCGGCAAAGTAAAATAACAGCTTGCATACAATGGGATAATCCTAGAACATTTCGCCATAGTTAAAATGTGTCACGCGCGAAGCGATAGGAATAGATGGTTACGGTTCCCAAGTGTTAACGCTAGTTTTTCCCCAAAAATAATTAAATACTGCATATATACTGCCGAGTACTGTATGATGTGAAAAGTTACCCATTTGCCCGCCATGTGCATCTCTCTGTCCACTTTTGAATAGCGCTATTGTTGCGAAAATTGAAATTCAGTTCGGACGGTAACGAGTTACCTTTGGTGTAAATGTTTGGGGCTCCATTGATAATGATGGCTTCGTCGTGCCAATGTCTTCATTCTCTCCTAGCCATCCTTGCGTGCATGCCTGATACTATAATGAGGCTAAAGCGCAGAGAAGCACTATGCTAAAAGACATAATGGTAGACAGACAAACTGGCCGACCGGCCGAGCATTACCAAAATGGAAACCTGTTACAGTGACATGTCCAACAGCTTCTGTAAAAATTACATGATGATCCGTCTAGATATTTTTGAGTTATGTTACTAACAGACAAAGAAACCGTGGCAAAAACAATCTCCTTTGCAGAGGTAATGGAAAGCCAAAATTGATGTAGGCCTAATGGCGATCACAAATGCTGCGACAATTGAGAACAGTCTTGGCCCAAGTGTGTAGTACAAACATATCTTTCTTATTGGACTCGAACTATTCATTCAACTGTGAAGTTTATATTAGCACTTATTGAAAAATCGTTAGTTCGTCGTAGATTCATATTTTGTGCTTCACCTAAATTTTACTACTTACGGTAGCAAAGCGAAAGTATAGGGAACCTGGTAACAGCACGTAACTGCCGTTTGTTTCCGCAATGCCTGTTCGCTGATACGTCAAGATTGTGTCTTTGAGGTACCGTATCTTTTCAGTGTTTAGCATGCTCTTGTCGCATCACGTGGTTTTGTGTGGGTTATGGGTTTTCACGTGAACTCTAGCTTTCTCTATGTCTAGTGCCATATATTGAGTACAAGTCTGTTGCACTATGTTAGAATTGGTCATTCCACCGAGAGTAATGTGTTCGTTTCAATTAGGAGTGCTTGGGCTGAAGCTAGATATACAGTGCCCGCAAAAACAAAGTTTACCTCTGTGCCGCAGAAACAAAGTTTATCCCTGTGCCGCAAAAACAAAGTTATAACATGATTCGGTGGTAACTTTGTTTTTGCATACCCCGCCATGTAAGAGGAGAGTGGAGGGTGGTATGACGTGTGCTGCTCCACCCCTGCGCCACACACAAATCCCCGCTACACAATCAGTCTGTAATCTATCAGAGCTCGAGCAGAGTACTCGTACGTCGCGCTGGTCCACGGGCCTGTACTTTTCTGCCCTTTCACTTATTTTGGCACCATACCAAAAGCCACCACGGCATCACAATGGGTCAGAAAAAGCTTACCATTGAAGAAAAAGACTGGGGCCCTCACCCTAATCGAGCAAGGAGTGCCCGTGAACTGCGTAGCTGTCGAACTGAATGTCAGCCAAGTGTCCCTCTTCAAGCTTAACAATTCAGCTGCCGCACTCCGTGCCGTTACCATACCGCCACGCAGTGGGATGTGGGCGCGAGAGAAAGACAACAGCAAGGACTGACAAGGTGTTGATGAGAGAGTCAGTCCTTGCTGTTGTCATTCTCTTGCGTCCACACCTCACATTGTGTGGAGGTATGGTCCCGGCAGGGAGTGCGGCAGCTGATTTTTTAAGCTTGAAGAGGGACACTTGGCTGATATTCAGTTCGACAGCTACGCGGTTCATCGGCACTCCCTGCTCAATTAGGGTAAGGGCCCGAGTCTTTACTTCAATGGTAAGCTTACGATCCATTGTGATGCCGTGGTGGCTTTGGTATGGCGCTAGATTGAGTGAAAAGGTAGAAAAGTAGAGGCCCGCGGAACAGCGCAACGTATGTTTACTCTGCTCGAGCTCTGTTAGATTACAGACATTGTGTAGCGGGAATCTGTGTGTGGCGCGGAGGTGGAGCAACACGCGTCATGCCATCCTCCTCTCTTCTCTCATATGGCGGGGAATGCAAACACTAAGTCATTGGCAAACTATACGATAACTTTGTTTCTGCGGCACAGGGATAAAGTTTGTCTTTGCGGCCACTGTAATACTGGGATGTTCTCTCTCAGTGCGATACTCCACCATCCGTTGATTCGCTGTTAACCGTAACTCTAACGTTTACTTTGCGTGGTGCTTGCAGCTGATCTTCAGCAACACATGGACCCGGGCAGACGACTACGACTGGCATCTGTCTCACTTCACTTGCTTCCTGTGCGACAAGCAGCTTGCAGGGGAGTCGTACGTGCCATCAGAGAGTGGACAGCCCTACTGCATCGACTGCCACATGATAGCTCAGGCCAAGGTGCGTACGACACGCGTTGGTATGCTGCATGTGTGGTATTATGACGGAGACACACTAGACAATCTCACGCTCTACTTATCATGTGGATGTCTAGCCCGCACATTTCCGCTTAAGTAGCGACTTTCGCTATGGAATCGGGATGACCTGTGAGCTGAACGGCTGATCATTAACATGAGCGTGCGATCGTACAGTGTTGTCCCGGAATTAGTTGCCATATGGTGGCCCTGCAGTGGTCACCGAATGGTCAAACTGCATTGATTACGAGCCTGTAAGGTAGTAAAATTATTTAATTGCCATATCATGGCCCTGCCTCCATTGCAAATGGTTCACTCAGCGCTAGTTACCACGTAGCAGTAGTATTGGTAGAAGAGTTGATGGTGCAGCAGTACAAAGTCGGATCGCGCCGTGGGTTACCAAACTGTGACAATTCATGTTGAGCAGGTCATATGAACGCCCGGGTTGCTGCCTTTCGATCTCGTATGAGTTTGCTTCATTTCATTTTCATAATCCTGTTCACGATGTTTTGTTCTTTTTTTCTTGCTAATTCTCAACTTGATGTAAATGTGCGCACTCATCGAATATTGTAACCCCGTGTATGGTCTCCTTATTGCTCTCGATATCTGTAATATAGGTATGTATATACCGTATTACGTCTCTTCTGTTCCCTCTCTGAGTCGTCAGTTGCCTTACACTAATTAAATTTTAAAATGAAAAAGTCGACACGAACTAATTAAAATTTGACGTTTCGGGATACTTCTCCCATTTTCAAAAAACCTAATAAAATCTTGAATGGATACCTAACAAAAATTTTTTTATTTAAGGAGACCTAAATTGTGGTGTTAGCAGGGTGGGAGCTAGAGGGCTAATGACCACGGTGCGCTATGGGGTCCTCATATGAGCGTCGAGCGGCACGGGAAGCGGAGGAAAAACGGGCGAG
>LQNS02000211.1:26172872-26189848 GCA_001587735.2 Parhyale hawaiensis
TTCTTAAATTTACCATGATGAGTTGAAAAATAGCCGAGAAACTTCTTGTGTGTCAGAAAATTGTTGCAAAACTCTAAAAGACTAACAGAATAATGTATAATTGCTGACAGAATTTGACGTCATACTTCTTTGGAAATACTATGTAATTTTCGTGAAACTTGAAAGTACGTCCGTTTCCAGCTGTAAGGAGCGACCTTGTCAAATCTTCCTCCATTATCAGAATGCATTTAAACAATGAATTAAGTATGACGTAGAATGCCAGTTTGTGCGAATAATACAAAATGTCACTGAAGCCATCTCATGGAACCACTTGCATCTTGTGGCAATGCTTTAGAAGGGAGTGTGTTCATGATATAACGTCCTAATTAGATAAAACTTTTTGAGAAATATACCCCATTCGATTTAAAAAAAAGTATTCTTTTGGTCGTAAAACGTAAGTTTACCTCATAAATTACTTGTACGTATAAATAATGCAATCAGATGTAGAAGAAACCATCACTCTTACGTCGTCCTTTAATCCCCACGCCATCCTTTGATTAACTCCTACGTCTGTACCCTGGCGGAAATATTTTGCTGGCTTGCTTGAAAAAATTATTTCTCCTTAACGAATAAAATGATTTGTTTGTCTTGAGCTTAAATTGTTCATGATATGCATGCCTGGAAGATACACACAGAATATGGCATGTTTATTTTATGCGTAACATCACATGAACGTACCATTCGCTGTGAGTATCGTCAAATGTAGTTTCCAAAATAAAAATGTTATTTTTCGGTAGAGTATGTGTAAATCAAATCCTTTAATTCTCAAGGACACGTTAACTCTTTTGCTACTCTAATTTAGATCTGAAGAATTTTTTCCTAGCCTAATCACTTTATTTCTTGGTATCAATAACGCATCAGTCTTATAATATTTGAAAGTATTTATGCAGCTAGGGAATCACATATATATAGATGTGGTACGTCAGGCCATAGTCAGTAAAATAAAGCGCGATTTATACATATCTGTCACTCTACATACAGAGAAAATGTCTATCAATAAGTTCATACTTAGTTACCTTTTTAGAAATTAGAAGGTATATCTAAACCGACTCCTGTACAATGACGCTTGTTATAACAATGAATATGAACGCACCCTCATTAAGATTTCCAAGCCTTTTAATTGAAGTATCATGTCTTTATCCATTGCATCTAGTTATTTAGCATGCTAGGAGAAAAGTACAACAAATCCAAAAACTATGCAGGCAAAATAATGTGTGAAAAACACGACATAGGCCGTGAGTAACGCTGTGTCTCAATCATACTGTACATGGATAATCTATTAAATTCTCTATTCCAATGCAGTGAAGAGTTCTTTCTCTTATCTGAAATTGAGCTGCTCAATGCCATTCGTGTCTGCAGGTGTAGGCTGAGTGTATCTATTTATTCTCATTGTACGTGGCCCCTAATATTTGTGACTGGGCCTTATTACTAGGTTGAATTTTGGCTACTTTGTTTGTACTTGTAAGCTTGTAAGCATATTTTGTTAACCCATTGTGTTCTTAATAAAAGCTAATTATTATTATTAAATCAAAGCACGGTGCACCGGGTGCAGTCATCTCAAGCCATAATAAATACCTAACGAGAGACAGTGCATTCAACCTCAAAAATGACCTAGAGGAGTAATATTGATATCACTTTATTGTTGATGCTTGTTTGTGTTGTGAATCCGCTTTGAATGAAATCTTACACCTGCTTACTTGATTTAATTTGCGATATCATATATCCCAAAACAGACCACCCGGCCTTTTTTAGATTATTATTGCCATTAAAAATGATATTTACAATAGAGAAGAGTGTAAGAAGAAATATTTCATTTTCTTAGCCATACGAGGTTGAGCATTCGAAAACTCGACATGCTAGATCTCAATATATTCACGGACGTCGCGAGCGCATGTTTTGCGTTAAGTTTCCATGGCAGAAGCTATATGTTCAGCAATGAAGCTTTATCCTATAATTAAGGATGGCAGAATAGCAACGTTTATAAAAGTCATTTTAAAGCAATGCAATTCCTACGAGAAATAGTCATTTCATCTGGTACTTATGTATAGAGCTACGGTAGACGGTTATTATCTGGTACTTATGTATAGAGCTAAGGTAAACGGTTATTATGAAATCATTCATCGTATGTGTTTACAATATTGACCCTCTATTAGTCACTTGCTGTTGCTGTTTTTGGACTGCTGGATGTTCCTGTGGATTATGGATCTTTCAATGTAGGGGCCACACTATACATTCGCTACGAGCAACGTGATGCGAGGATACATAGCTCGCATGTCTTTCATGCTACCGTATCCTTGCTACCGACTATAAATAATACATTTAAGGACCGAGAGTTAGCTGCCCATCATCGTTTCCAGTTGTACGTGCGGATGCATGGGTGGGCTCGGCATGAGTTCCATTTCGTAGCAGATGACCAACGTAGGGTTCACACGATAGTTTATAATCCCCTGTACGCAGTAAAAAAATCTTAATGACGTGTTGAGTTCTAATTTACCGAAAATTGGTAGGAATGTCCAAAATTTTATTTGCAACACCAAGTCTTGTGGAGTAAACTTACTTGTCGGCTAACATTTTAGCAACTTTTTGGTAGACACACAGTCGTATTCTTACAATCAAGGCACAGAACTTTCGAACACTTCGTACTGCTTACGGGAAACAAAAGACTCTAGTGTAAACCCACTCTTTAACTTCTCCCCTTAAGATATTGCTCCTCCTCCACCTTGAGCAGTGTGAACAGCGCGTTTGGGGCCCTGCGGTCACTGATCCCCACCGAACCTGCTGACCGCAAGCTCTCCAAAATCGAGACGCTTCGTCTGGCAACATCGTACATCAGCCACCTAGCGACACAGCTCCTTGAAGGTAGTTAGTTAGCCAATTATAGAACATCTCTGCTCTTATGTCTAGGTCATAGAACACTGAAGATAGTAATTCAAAACGAGTCTTCTGTTGGTCTAGTGATGTCAGAATGACAAGGGATGGTCTTAATACCTTCGTCAGAGCTTTTGACGCAATTTGCCACACTGCACGCAAGAGTAGTGCACTCAATGTGCAATCTTCTGGGGGAAAGTGGCTGGCGTCACGGTGACAAGATTTTGCACAAAAAATTTAAATCGAAGGTATGGAGGCTCTATGGCCAATTAACCCCTTACCGGACTAACCCAAGTATATCTGTCCAGCAGTATAGTGTTTGGAGAGTAGCTGTACGACACTCCACAATCTTTGCAAACATCCATGAACAGATTACACTGTCGCTCTTTTATGAAAAAACGTTACGCTGACGTCACTTTCCTCCAGAGTCTCAAAGCTACTCTACTGGGTTTTAGTTTACTACCCACTAAATTCAAGCTTTCCTACATTACTGAACGTCATACTAACGTCACGGAAACAACCGAATCACTATTCTAAGGTGTTGCGCTTATTCAATGACGGTTTGTCATAGTTACGTTTGAAAATTTCTCTGACATTTCTCTGGTCGGTTATTGTGATATATTTATATACAAATAAATAATAGTGGTTAAGATTAAGTCCGGTTGAGGTCATTCCCAAAGGAAATTTAACTAGACAGATACATAGATAGATATCGGATAATATAAATGCATATGACTTTCCCATAAGGAATTGTACGTCGTATGCTTCAAAAGAATAATAATAAAATAGCAATAATAATAACTTTTTCCATGCCGTGATGTGAGTGTGTCGGTCAGTCGTGAATATATGTACATATATAATTGTTTGAAGAGGCATTTAAGTCTTAGCAGCATTTGTAGCGCGGGATTTTTAGTGCTTCACTTGTGTCCTCCTGTCCCTTGGCGCGATATCGTTGTTATCTTAATATCAATTATTACTTTTACAAACTATAGGATAGGGCCTCTATAGGGTATTCCCATATTAGGAGCATACGGCAACCCCAAAATGTCAGCAACGTGCAAAGATCTAAAAAAAAATGCACTCGCAGCTGACTTGAACGTCACCAAATCCACACTGTTATCCCGCCAATGAATTATTATTTGCCAACACGGACAGAAGATAAATCCACACTGTTATCCCGCCAATGAATTATTATTTGCCAACACGGACAGAAGATAAATAGGCTAGTTACTGATAATATAAAGATAACTAATGCCAGTCTCATAAAATAACTAAAAGTACAGTAATACGCCAAAAATTAAGCCTACACATTAGGCTTAATTTTCGGCGTTGGTCCTAATTCTCGGCGTCGAGTATTTTCTTGCAGTTTCACCTTAAATAGGTAAATTTCTTCAAAAGTATTTAAAGAACACCTACGATGGTCAACCATATTGATTTCAAAACAATATGGTAGATTATGAATACAAAAAACGAGAGTGTCTGCTACCTTTTCTCTTTAAATTGTGAATATCAACATTTATAAATACAATATTAAATTAATGAAGATAAGTAAAATGTTAGGTAACTGAAATTCTGAGCAAGGCTCTCAAAGATCGCACACCACCGCCAGGCATGTGTAACAAGAAATTGAATGTTCAATACCTGACCCGAATCCGAACAGCATCACTCCCAAAAATTACCCATTTGTTCCATGAGCGGTTTCCGTGCCCTGAAAATTTCATGAACATCCACCCAGCAGTTTAGGTGCAAGAAAACAGTGACCAAAGATTTGAAATCTCACCGAAAACCGATAATCACGCCCCAAAATTGACGACTCCTAAAGATATCATCCAACAGAATTGACCCCAGCTTCCCACAAAAAAAAAAATAAAATAAAACAAATATTGCCTACTAAACTTTAATGAAAACAAAATCGTTTTAAAATAATTCTATTGGTTATTAAAATAAAATAAAATAAATCTTGTAATACTTTGGAAGTCTGGATCAACCCTAAAAATTTATTCTTAGGAACCCAAGTTTTGCTTCTCACTGTTGCACCGATAATAATTTTCACCGATCTTAGCCAAAAACCAGTGATCAGTACTATATAATAATTCACGTCGTGTTTGTATTTATTGATATCTTTATAACTATATTTATATCTTTCATGTCACGCTCTATGGGAATAAGATAGGAGAAAATTCAGGTGCCGAAGACGGTATATTGGATACGGGGGTCGGACTTGAGCGCTCCAGCTGAGTGACCTGAGCTCGCCTGCATGTTCGTGTCTGGACATGTTCAGGTGCCGAAGACGGTATCTTGGATACGGGGGTCGCACTTGGGCGCTCCAGGCAGAATGCTGAATTTTCATTAAAGAAGCCTCTGAACAGTAATAAGCCCAGGAGACAGAGGGGGTTTTCCTGAGGTACTAATTTTCTACCGTCATTTATAATGACGGCCCGGGCCAATAGCAATAATAATAAAATTATTGCTGCAATTAGCCATATATTGCTGGATCACCGTTTTGAACTGTCGAATTTTAATCAGCAATACTAATCGACAAATTTTTTATAGATATACGAATTTATCGTTCGATAAATGTGCTTAATATGTTTTCAGGTTCAGTGTTAACGTTTTTGAACGTAAAACTGAGGATTCCACTTAGAAATATTCTCTTTATATATTAATATTGAATCATAGTTTATATCCTCTGTTTTTTAATAATTTTTATAAAAATGAACTACGAAACAAAACTGGATGCATTCATTAATATGCAAAATAGGGACCGAATAACGATAAAGTATAAGACTCTAATTACTACCTTATCTCAAGGAATCTGAGCCTCTGCGCACGAAGTCCAGGTCACGTTATTCGTGTCACATCATATGTGTAGATTCACGATACTGGTTTTCTTCGGTTGGGGCCCAAAGGGAGAAGCAGTAGTTAAATTATCTCCACGTTACACGTAACCACTGACCGCTGTATTATCTAACATTAATTTCAACTAGAGATCCAGGACGTTTTTTTCAATTTTTCACTTTCAGATCAGTGACATTTCGAACGTGCCTCGGCGTTTTGTTAGGAAGCCAAGTTCCCCGTGCAGCGGAGATATTGGAACATTTTGTCACCATGCCCTGCCTTACCCCATTTCTGCTTGAAATGCGTACATTACAAAACTCCTATTTCTGTCTGTCTGGCGACAATCCGTTCATTCACAATCAAAGTGATACGTTCCACAATTTTCTAAACATATATGGCAGTGAAGCTTTCAAATCATCGTTGCATTGAATGCAAATGCAGATGGCCAAGCCGTTTGTGATAATCGACCTCTTTTATGGCTCGAATTTTGGCAGTGAATAATTAGTGAAAGCTTCAAGTTGTTCTATCTTTATCTTATACTCGCCATCTATAAAATGTGGAAAAGTACTCTATCCTTGGAAGTTAATAATTGCTTCCTTAAAGTGAGCATCACTTTTGCTTCGGAGGGCAAAAAAACTCTTAAAACTCAACCGTTTCATTTTTTCCCTCGGTAGTTACGCTAAATACATGTCATTCAAAGGTTGCAGCATCTTACATGCTCTCGTCAAGACCTCTTAGAAATTGCCTTGCTTTCAGTTCCATATGCCCATCGCAAGCAGTTAATATTTTGGACTTACAGAGTGAGCGTGGAGTATTTTCTGCGTCGAAGAAGCTGAAACTTTATTTCATTAAAAGACATGCTTTCTTTATACCGACCATTGGCAGCTGCCAAATGTAGTTGAATGGAGCGCACGCCTCACACTAATCGTGTTATAGTTGGTATGAGTGTATCTTCAGCGAAGGACGAAGGGATTGCATAGCTACATCGTACCTTATGTCGATGACCACGATGAGAAGAACCACAGACCCAAGCACGGTACCTTGTCGTACTCCACTGAGTATCGGCTGCATTGAGGATGCTTTGTTGTTGACAATTACGTTACTCTTTGGCTTATGTTTGATAGAAATGGTTCATGTCACCGGCGACATTTTCCCCGGATACCCATACTGGGAAAATATATTTAGCATCAGAAAAGCTTGATGCACCTTAGCAATAAAGATTCGTGTATTTCACGCCCGCATTCTTGCTTTGACATAGTGCATCTGAAATAAAATCATAATGTTCTAACAGTTATGAAGTAGCAGAGCACCTATATAGAAAACTGTGATGTTTTAACCTTGAGTAGATCATTACTTTTTAGATGGTGTACTAGGTGTTTAGGCAACATCCTTTTAAACGTTTACGTAAAGTTGTTAGCTAGTGAGACAGGTCTGTAGTTACTTAGATCCTTACTATTTCCAATTTTGGGATTGGAATAATGAGTAGTAGTACCTGATATTGACAATTCTCGATATATATATATATAAAACTCAGCTAGAGAGAGAGCTTAAAACTTTTTGCTGACTTTTAATTGCTGACACAATTAAGGAATACTTATGCTAGTCATCACTTTCTTATCCTTACTTTCTTAATTGTTTCCCAGTTCAGTTGAAGTCAACACATTAAAGTGAGATACGATGAAAACTCACCCAAATCACTAAAACTAAAGCAAATGTGCGAAATAGTCAAAGTCAAATGATTGAACATCTTGGGCTTAATTGGTTCATTGCCTATAATGAATCTGAAATGATAGAGAAATGTTCCTAAAATTAATGAAGATTATCATAGGAATTCCCGAGAGATGTGCAAACTTGAGATGTAAAATGACCAAACTAAGGGGACCAGATGACAAAGAGTGGTGAGTTGTCTGATTTTGGTTTATTCTTTATAATGTGCAACGATGCAATGGCATATATTTACCTTAAAAGGAACCACACAAAAACTGAAGACACTCTTGACTGCTCTGCGCTTTATGACGACCCACTGATGAAACAATCGGTTATTCGGCTAGATTATTTGAGTGGCATACGGGTGCTGAGGATGACTACGGTTCTTGGCTTCTTATAGTCGGCTTCCCTTTAAAGCACTGGCACTCAATTACTACCTACAACGAGACGCTATCATTATAGGAGACTATAATGGTTTAGCAGATCACCGGAAGCTAGACAACTGAACTGCCTCACTCCGGTCGTAAGACTGACAGATGCAGACGCATCTGCGTATATTTCAACAAGAAATGACGATGGAATCATGGATATTTGCCGCTGACAGCGATCAATAAATAACCATGTTTACGGGTGGAAGACGATAAGCTATATCAGCGGCAGTCCAGTGATAAAATCGTACGATTGATCGTAAATGCACCGGCGATACACCGCATCCGGGAATTCATAGAGAACAGGAAGTGTAGCATGGATACCTGCTGCTAATTATAGCACATGTCCAGATTTATTGCGTGAATGCCGATAAATACATTTGAAATAAGAGGAAAAAGAGCGCGGTAAGAGACCACAAAACTACAGCATCTCAATAAATGAAAAATTTGTATCAAAAAGTAAATCAGAACTTTGATAAAGCAGAACGTTTGCTGAAGCAAAACTAACGGATTAATTAATAAGAGCTACGCATTTAAAGAGGAAGACGTTAAATTTTATTTGAAAAGCTAGATTTGAACACAAAAGTCTGCAATGTTAACAGTAAAGATAGTGTTATGCATTTGTGAAGACACTAGTTTAGCAAAGTATGTCCATTTCCTTCCTGACGTTTCGGTTTCAGTGTAAATACTGTAAACGATGACGTAATAACAGAGAAATTAATTATTTTTATTCAAGTGTATTATTATAAATCTGTATATATAAGAATGCAAACAGACACACAATATGTATTATTTTATACAGTGCTGCCGCTTTGGTCCTAAATTCTCATTCTATTGCTGCAACAGGGGCGTCACTACAGCCCTGCCTGTCTGCCTCCTCAGCAGACAGTACGTCAGCAGCGACCTCGGAGAGACCGCCTGTCTGCACCTTCTGTCTAGGATCCCTAAAGAAGCAGGTAAATGTTCAGGTAGAAACTTGAACCACAAATAATATCATCAAAGAGCGTTGCAATGACCCTATGAGGAACAGTAACTCTGTCATACTATTGCAGTCGAACTATTTTAAAATGTACACAGGCATATTATCTCCACGTCGGGTGGAGTCATCCCTTGAAATGGCCAGTCCTTCAACAGGCTTGTATCCCCACCGCTTCTTAAGGCCTGCCCAATCGGGAATTTATAAGTATTTTCCCGATATTATCGGATATCTTTCACTATTTTCCCATAGGCAGCCGATAAATGCCTATAAATGTCCGATTGGGTGTCAACGCTAGAGTCAAAATAACGAGTTTCGTCATCTCCCCTCCCGAATGCGTTAATGTGTTAATTTTAAAAGCACGCATTTGTCAGGAATATCGAGGTATAATTTCCGCCAAGTCTGAAGAGAAGTCCGAAGCTTTACTAACCGGCGCATACTGAACAAATTGAACTGACGGCTAACATTTTACGCCTTTTTGGTAAACTCAAAGATGTGATTATGGTAGCACGGTATAGAAGAAAAAGCAGCCTTGCTTGCTGAACTCAGGCGCCTCGTGTCACAAGTTCGCTGCCAAACCAGGCATGCAAGCTGTTTGTTGAGCTACTGTAAGTGCACTGACTTAGTAGTGATGGGTATACATAGCTGTCGTTCGTGGGACACTTGCCTTCCTCAGAGATGAGAAGAGTAGGGGGCGCATGTCTTTGCACCTTCCGTCGATGGTGCAATAGTTCTTGATGACCCGTGGTCGACTGCAGCCGTTAGCCCAGTTGGCCTATATTCGCAGCACAATCCAGTGCGTTGGGTTTCCCAGTTGAGGGTGCGGTCAAGTTGACTTAATCTTTGCTAAGGATCTATTAAACGTTAGCTGAGATAACTCGTTGTTTTGATTATCAGCCGCGAGCAAAGCGAGATCGGTGTTATTGTTTTCGTTTACGGGTCCGTTGTGTGTCTGGTTGTCTGTTTCTTTGTTTGTCTGTCCACTCAAAAAGAGGCAAATCGAAGGAGTTGAACCAGCATCACAATCTCATTCAGGCAATCAGGTGGGTTGACTGATATATGAAAAAATGCAATGAGACTAGAATTAGCTAGCAATCAAAAATGACTGCGTTGAATTTAGAACTCTTGACTTAGCACTTTTCTTGAATGATAGTTTTACACCACGAGGCGTTCGAGTTTGATTAGCGTGTGTACCAGCCGTAACACTGGTAACATGTATCCTATTGCAAACAGAATATGCAACGGTGGAGTTGTACAGTTCAGTATACTACTAATTAAGTTTCACTACACGTCTTTACCGGTCATTCAATTCACGACAGATGGTGCTGTAGATAGTCTTCTATTCCGGCGTTTTCTCAGTGTTCGGGGTCTCACTTTCAGAAGTTTTCTCTGTTTTGAAGGTCTCTGTTTGGGGAGTTATACTGTACAACTACTGCTACTACCATAAGGATCAAATAAAATGTCACTTTTCGTATGAATTTGGAATTTCATTGTCTGAAACATAGTTCTTATGAATTACGCTAGTCCTTTTATAGACATAAGGGATAAAAGACTCGTCGATTTTGACCCTCCTCGATCTGCCTTCGTTCAGTTGGCTCGTATAGTCAGTATGCTTGTACATAAAATTTATAAAAATTATATGGTTTCGTTAACTAAAGTGTTCTCTGCAAAGAGAAATGGTGCTTAACATTTGCACCAAAATCAGAAAGCATAAATAAAGGGACTGCATTAACCATTCCGGCATCACGTGGCATCAGGGATTGAGTATGATAAAAGAATTAAAGTAAATATACATTTAGAGAAAAGAATGCGCCTCAAAATGGAGTCCTCGTGGATACATCCAGCCCGCAGCATAGCACAAAAAGGTGCCAAATCCCGAACAGACATAACTCGCTAAGAGCGGACACGCGAGTACGTAGAGCCCCACACTGTCACCAATACAACACAGCATTTACTTCACTTCAGCGGACTAGAAAAAAATGATGTCACTTTGGGCCAAGGAGCTGGAATTAATTAAGCGTTTACTGAAAGCTTACTTGCACAGTATTTCATTAGCTATATGATATATAGCTTGCCTTATGAGATGCGGTTAATGAGTAAGGATAGTACGTTCTGTAAGAAGAATAGTAGAAATACAATGCTCACAAGCGCTGTAGAGATAAGCCGCTATTATCATCTTTATTATCTCGGTTTTTCTGCCGGGAAGTATCAAGTAATATGCGAGTTCTATTGGTCTCCAAGTAGCTAGTGCGCCGCTATTGACAGGAAAATAAAGCATCTCTAAGATGCGAAAAAAGAAAGGAGAAGAAGACAGTAGAAAGAAGCACTTGTGCAAAAAGTCACGTCCGTGGTCTCCACCGCGCTTTATCGGCAGGAGAGACGGCCAGGTGTAACATCCATTGCGGAACGCTACTCGGGACTGCCTGCGGGGCGTGAGGACCCCAGATATTTTGACAGGGATAAGGTTCGACAGATTTTATTATTATTATTATTATTATTAAATCACACCAGACTGGCGACGCAGGAACGGAGAAACTCCATGAGGTTAACAAACCCCCACGCAACCAGCCCAGGAGTCTATAAGGAAATCATAATAATGAATTTCGATAATACTTAATCAGCAAATACGCACAAATCAGCGATGGCTATATGACAAGCTTTGTGGTATACAGTACCGCCGTGTGACGCACATGCATTCGTCTGCTTCTCTGGTGCTCCCGTTATGTACTCTCCAAGAATTATTCTACAAACTTTCAATTTTTTTTACAGAGAAAACACCACTTGTACTATCCCCAGCTGAATATAATGCGTAGTATTGGGTTTAGTTTAATTAGACGCAGGGCCTTAGAGTGAGCATAATATCCGAGGGGGCAGTACTACATTAGACAAGGCGTGACCCTGCTAGCGAGGTAAGGGGCGAATCCCCAGAGAGGGCACAGTGTAAGAGGGGCTGTCTCGATCCCTCCTACAGAGTGAGAAATTTTTGAAAATGCAGAGTGTAAAGTGTCATTTGTGTAATAGTTTTGAAAATGTAAGTTCTAACTTGGTTTGCGAATCAGTTTTATTTATAAACATTGAATATCAACACCAGCCCTTCGCTAAGTCAGTTGAAATAGGCTATATATGTACAACATGATTTCTATATCTATTGCTTAAAAAACACTCAGCGGTCCAGCTCTCTCGATTATATCCTCTCAAGTGTCAGAATAGCGTCACTGTTCCTCTGAACTTCAAATCTCAGGGAGCAGGGAGGGGGGGGGGGCAGCTGCTCCACCCCTCTGTCCCCATTGCAGAGGCTACAATACCGAACAGTATTTTTCTGATCATCTCTGTAGTTAATTTTGCATTTCAATTTCATTACAATTTCCTTTTTCAGCGTTATTTGCCTTTTTAATGTTCTTTGGACATGAACGTAGCTGTTTTCTTCCGCTCCTCGTCGGCCGCGTCTCGCCGTGCAGCGAGAACAACGATGCCTTTGTATCTTGTGGATGTCGACCCCTGCTGGTGCTTAAAGTTTCCCCAAGGGTCCGATGCAAATCTTGTCGCTGTGTCCTAATGGTGGAATAGTTGGTTGTACGAGTACAAGGAACACCGAGTAAAGGTTGAATGCACTCGTGTATGCTGATGGTGAAATCTTTGGTCGGTTGACGAGCACCAAGAAAGGGTTGAATGCACCCGTGTTTTTATGATTGCGAAAGAGTCGCTTAATCCTTGAAAACATCCACTAAGTTCAAGCATCTATTTGCACTATAACAGAGAGACACTTAAATTAATGCTTAACGCCTGAGAATACAGAGAACGGGTTAAATGCACTCCTTCAACTGACATGGAATCTTAACATAGGTACTGTACGTACAATGGAAACCTAGATTGAGTTAGATTCACCTTGTACTGTATTCTCTAAATCCTATAGGCATAGACCGCAACAGTACTTGACTCTTAGGTCTGACGCTGACGGCCCAAAGTCGGCAAAGGAAAATGGGATTTTCTCAAGAGCTATACCTGTCCCCCTATCTAATACCGGAGGAAAAAATTCCAATGTACCCAATATTTTTCTTGCGGAGAAAGTATCTTGGATACGGCGGGGACGCACTTGGGCGCTTATCTGTATGATCATGTCTGGACATGTTCATAATAGCTCTTGAGAAAATCCCATTTTAGGAGTCAGCGTCAGAGGCAATTTGGACCAAAGAGTCAAATACTATTGCGGTCTATGCTATAGGTAATGCGAATAGGCTTCAAGCACGCCACGGATTTTATACATTGTTAGTAGTAGAAACTAGAAAGTTAACGGATTACTGGTATTTTGGATCTCGTTTCAAGCCCAAAAGAAAATCTACCACGTTCGCCTGTATGCAGAGAGAACATATTGACTTCGGAACAAGGAAATTCAATTCACATGCATGAATGTTTGTGTATTGTATTCAGATACCAGCCTCATATTGGGTTCTCATCAAAATATTCATTAGTTTTGGCATTTTGTGTCAACTTGATTTTTTTTTTCATTTATCTGTTGGACGTGTGATGTGTTTGAAGACCATGTATCTCAATACACGTTAATGCACTTGAAATGACGGTTGGTGCCGCTACCGGACGTACAAAGCAAGGGCTATCTTACGGTTACGGGAAGCCTTATGGCTATCTTTTCGTTTTCATACCTCTTATCCTACGCTGTGTACCTAGTGCGTACATTGAGGAATTAAACATGTTTTGGTAAGATGACAAGAGAAATAATATATACCGTATACACTGTCCAGTAGAAGCTGGGCTGCATCAAAATTTTTGTAACTTGGGCGAAATCCATAGAAAAAACAAATACTTCAATATACTTAAACACTGCGCTCTTTTTTTTTACTTAAGCTACAGCTCAAAAGACAATTGGAAATGCTGAAAAGTGTACTAGCATTTTTAACGTAAAACTGCAACATGTATGTTGCATTGTCATGCTTTAAAGTATCAGCTAAATTCAAGTCTTGTATTTTTTACACCTAATTGTTTATTTCATTTATGTACACAATTATTAATACGTTTTATGTGCTTCAGCAACTGCAACTGCAAGGGGCCACCACCACCGCCGCAGCTTTGAAGAGTATGCCGCTGGTTTGAGAGGTCATGCCAAGGCGAATAGGGCGTGTTCGATTGGGGGTCGAAATTACGCTTTTCAGGCTTGACTTGTCTGTAATTCCAGGCAGAAGCTTTGGCTTTGTTGCTTTGAATCGTGTTGCAAGTGATTGCAACGTGATTACATTGAACTCGCTGAAAACTCCATTTTGCGGACCTAGATCCTGTTTCTGGAGGTCTCAAGGGTAACCTGTTGAGGATTAATGCCTGAAGCTTAATTCAGCGGGTCAAAGCCAGTGCAGTTGCGCAAAGTTTCGAACCAGTCAGACCTTGGAGGCTTAATTTTGGCCTCCATTCGAAGATGCCCGGAGTTCTCCAAAGGGTGAAGGTATTCATTTCAGGTGAACTTTCTGTTTATTTTTATTTGAGATAACGGAAATTATTTATAGAAATATTCTCTCATTTTGCATATAAAGAATATACTACTTACTTTGACCTTATTCAGCAGTCAGTCATATGTAGTTTCATTTTTCTACAATTAATTACTTTGTATTGATGTAAGCGATTTTCTCGGAAGCCTCCCGGTAATAAAACGTATCGTTTTCCTTTCATTTCTTTGTTTCAATTTTTTTACGTAGATCCGAATGGAAGAACCCGTGTCGGATAAGTTTAAGTATACAATTAGATATGAATTTTTTAAATGTTTTTTATGCTCGGTGGTTCCTTTTGGTCAAAAGTAATTCGAAAAAATTAATATTCTACGTGGAATTTTGCCTTAACTATGGCATCTATGGCTTTTGTTGTTTTAATGCTAATACATACACTCATACAGTCTACTTCATTAGCAAGTTTGCCGTTGTCACCTAAATTTAAGCACCTAAATGCTCTTCCGCTCTCATGTTTGTGGGTGATATATAGTGAATCACTAGATTTTTGTACGAAATAAAATAGAAGATGATTAATTTGTATTGTTGATGATGCAGTCATCAAGGGAACGATGGGGCAGTTTTCATTCTGCCAATATTTATGACTTCTATGACAGTCATATAAATATGTTTATATACTGTATATATATTTCAGTTTTTATGCCTATGGCGTCGCGGTTGATATTATCATATTGCATGTGTGTAGGAAGTATAGGATAGAAATACAAACAGTGATCCAAAAAAATGTATACCTCACTTTCAAAAGCTAATAAAATGGAAACTATTGAACCGACTTCAACATACTTGGTCTCATCGGGTGCAGAAATTAGCTTTCTAGCAAACCAATGTTATATCTTTTTTTATTGAGAAATGTCTGCATTCAGAAGACAACAGTGCGCCAAGAAGTGCAAATGAATTTCCTCCGGAATCCGAAAACGCCGCTAAAATATTAGTTACTAGGTAGTTTAAATTTTATTAGGGATTTCTGATATGATTGGATATCATTATTTACAGTAACAACAATTTCTAAAAAAAACTTTTAATATTTATGCAAGCACTTGCGTAATTGTGACCCCATTTTTCTCATTGCTCTTCATACCATTGATCTCTCATTTGTGAGAACTTCAAATTCGTTTTCAGTTCTCTCACTCAGATCTGCTGGGGTGTTTAGTCGAGTGACAAAAAACTTTATTTTTAACATAACCCTATAACAAAAAAAAAAAAATAGCTCGGGGTGAGACCAGGAGATCATGCAGGCCATTTAACATCGTGACCTAAGGTAATGACTGTTGTGAAATAGGTATATTCTGCAAGTAATTCCTCACTATGATTTATCGACGACCAAGTGCACCGTCATGCATCCACCAAACCCTATCAAAACAATTTCTGTATTCTTGCTGAAATTTAGGTATGATGATGTCTGTAAGAAGCTGAAGATAACGCTCTCTGTTGAGGTTACCTTCATAAAAAATCAGGCAAATAACAGCACCGTTTCCATAGAGTTCTTCTTCCCACCCAGAGATTTTGGCACTGGAGTAACTGATGTTAAGTAGTAGTAGTAGCAGTAGAAGCCTTTACTAGCGTTTCAGTGGCACACTGCCTGCATCGCGCCGAATATAGTCCTGTGTTTAACCACAGGCTCGTGCGCCGACTAGGGCGCGTTTTAAATTCTCAATGATTTTGTCTCGGCTTTTCTGCCGATAGGTCTCAGAATGGTCAGTGCGCTACTGACAGAAAAAAGGCGCAAGTTGAGCAGCTCCAAGCCCCGGGCGCGGCTGAGCGCTGTCGCTCAGTTACGTCGCACAGGGGAAGGAAACGAAATACAAGAATGTAAAAGTCTAGCGGGAATAGGTCAGCCACCTCGATCGGCAGCCCACCTCCCGAAACAGAAGGGGAAGTATTGAGAGCCTACCTAACTTTACAAAACTAATCTCGTAAGCAGGAACTGTGGTCAGATGCTACATCCCCTGCGGAGAAGGCACTCGGGACCCTTAGGTGCGTGTTGCCCAAACATATTGTGGCAGGGCAAGGGCCCGCCACAATATGCCCCTGTGGGCGTAACTGATGTTAAATGAACGATCAGACAGTGGGTGGTGTTTTGGTGCGCATACTGTGTTATTTTGCCTGTTGAGATTTCGTATAGGTGAAAATTAAATGTGGCCTCATCAGGAATTCAACTACTCTTTCTAGGAGAGTTTTGGAATGAGTTTCCGGATTCCGGAGGAAATCAATTTAGAGTTGTCAGTGCATTATTGATTTTATAACAAAAACTATTTTCTAGTCTGCAAGTTTTTATAGTGGTGTGATAGAGAATTAATTTTTGCATCCAATGAGACCAAGTATGACTGAATCGGTTAAATAGTTTTCATTTTATTAGCATTTGAAAGTGAGGTATAAATATTTTAGTTTTTCAATTTTTATAAAGCAGATTTGTGCAATCAACTGACTTTGCTTCGACCTTCCTTTTTTTTTGCTTTAGGCTGAAAGCTGATATGTTTTAACAGTTCTGGTCTGTGTATAAAGCAAAACTTAGCTACAACGAGATATTACAAAAAATCCTCCCTATATAGATAGGACATTACGTTAGTTTTTGAGCTTCCTCCATTGCATGTGTGAGTTTGATTTTAAATTTGC
>LQNS02000211.1:26206067-26233440 GCA_001587735.2 Parhyale hawaiensis
TTTATCTATATAAACTTGTCTTTTCGAAATAGAATGGACTGAACTATTGTGAAAAGAAATGAACAGTTTCGAAAGCAATACGTTTCCTTGTTTGGGCTACTGATCCATAAGTCGGTTCAGTCCCACAGGACTATATAAATATAATATTTTATGTTCCCGCCATAGAATCAAGTACCAATCATAGTCTCTCTAATTATCGTGAAGACACTACAGAAATATATAACCATACAGCATTTAGTAGTATTCACTATTCATCTAAATAAACTCATCGTTTCGATAAAGAATGGCGTGTAGAATGGCGGTATCTGGCAATTTTAAAGAGGGAGGTGCAGGGATGGGTGACAGGAGAGAGAAGAGAGAGAGAGAGAGAGAGAGAGAGAGAGAGAGAGAGAGAGAGAAAGAGAGAGAGAGGCACAACACAAGCAGGTAAGGCGTCCACTTATAATACGTATGTACAAACGCACGCACGCACTCGCTCGGGTTTACAGGGTGCTGCGACCAGCTTTTGGCACCAGCGAATCCCGGCGCTGTACTCTAGGAGGCCTTGGCAGTGGACGCCGAGCTGTACAGTAGCAGCCCTTACCCCCATGCCTCCGTAGCTGCTCCGTTTTGTTCAGTTCGGTTCTTCTTACGTTCTTCCACGAGGCGACGCCGAAGCTCCGTCGTCTGATATCACTACAGTTGGTGGCAACATTGTTTCCCTTTCCGCTTGCGGCAACACCTACACCAATGACTTGCGAACCTGACTGCCTTACCGTCGACCTACCTTAACAACTCAATTGTCTTATCGATTTTCAGCGCTTCATTTTGTATAATTTTACGTAATTTTCAACGCTTCAGTTGCTCTGTAGCCCAGTGGATTTTTTTGTATTGCGATTGTTAACTTGTAGTAAATTCTTTAGTAATTTTTGACTACTTTCATCGAGCTTGTGTTTGCATCGAAGCTTTTTAAGATCAGTCTTAGCGACCCTTCCTTTCCTACGGATGGAGTCTTACTTTGTTGATCGACAAACCAATTGTTTTGAATAAAATTCTAAACGACCTACTGATTTTAACTTTTGCTTTTGTTCTCTACCTATTTTCCCCCTTTCTCTTCCGCGAGGTGGACTGCTGATCGAGATAACTGACTTCATACGCGGGACACCTGTAGCTAGCCTCTCGTGTGGAAAGCCATATGAAAGGAGCCGTCCACTCGAGTGTCTTTTCCTATTCCTTGCGCCTTTTTCCTACCACTAGTAGAGCACTGAGCCAACTTTTATATTATGTGGCAGAGGAGAGCCGAAGCCGACGTCGAGATAGGATTGTCCTAATTGCGCCTTCTGGCCGACTAACATCGCTGTGCCCATCGCCCTTTAGCAGAAACGGTGGTTGAACTAATCATTTAATAACAATAATTATAATTCACTTGATGAAAGCCGTCCTATTATGAGATATAAATACATGATTCCGAATTTACATGTTTGTACTGTAGGTCGTGCTGTATGGCACTACCGTACCTATTGGATGATATTGTATGTAATAGTTGAAGGGTTCTGAGGCCTTCGGTATTAGGTGTAAGTAAAGCAATAATTTGATGCTGGTTCAAATGTCTTCTAATTTTACATATCATTGAACACACAAGGATTAACATCAAAGAGTTTCAAATTATTGACAAGATCGCAGGTTCAAAGTGATTCTGTAATTAAAACAAATATCTTTAATGAAAACAGATCTCTATAAAATAGTAATAAAATATGTAAATTCAAAAGCTAAGANTGATTACAAGGGTATCTCCGTCCCACCCAGGCCGAGCCACCGCACCACAGGGGCATCCCTCCGTAGAAATACCACAGGAGAGCGAGCCCCCACGGAGCGGCAGCACGGCCAGGGTAAGACGGAGTTTAAAACCTAGCAGATAATTGCACAACATCACACTGCAGGGCCAAACACGAAACTAAAAGACCCTCGGGCCCTGGGCAACGGCCCCAACACTTCCGAAGCTGGGATTGTTCTTTATTGTTGGGTTTAGGAAGTGTGGGCCGCGCTTACAATAGTATTTAGTCAATTAGGTGAAATAGTATTAAGCCATGCAGATCTCTCCCCGGGAAGAAATAACTGTATTTACCATACTTTAATGAAACAAGCTGTAATATTAGTAGAAGAAAGCGTAATTATTGCTCCTCGTGCGAGGGTAATCGTTAGGTAGTACTATTGCGGTGCCAGTTCAGTTAGCTAGTTTAGTGTGTGAGCCGCCTTGTTGATTAGGTTATAGATTCATAGCTGTTATATTATGAAGAAATGAATGTCCACGGAATTTTTCATGTAAGCTGTAATAAAATAATCCAAGGACACTTCCCGCTCGTTGAGAAAGATATGTTAAATAAATAAATAAATAAATTGTGTGGGGAATTTGTAGCAACTCCTGCAACTAATTTCTTATAAATACTTGTTTTTCAGAAAAATTTGATCGCCGAATAGCGGCATTAATGTAAACTACTTCCTTGATCGCAGAATTTATTCAAATGGAAAAATTCCGCACCCGATTTTAGTGGTCCGCCACAAATTGCGTTTTCAAAAAGGCTAGCATTCTCACTATGGGAGTATAGTATTACATTACTATACTATACCACGCACAAGGGCATGTTCGACCTGGTGCTGAAATAAATCCTTCGAGGCATGACTTGTTCGAAACTTCAGATAGGTGCATTGGCTTCGACAAGCTGAATTGAGCTTCAAGCATTCATCGTAAATAGACAACTCTTGTGATTTCCAGAAACTCAATATCGCACCTTAAACTGGAAATTTCAGCAGGCTTGACGAAATCGCGTTGCTTCTCACACTTGCAAACGATTCCGAGTTACAAAGCCAAAGCTTCTGTTTGAACTTTCCTAGTCGCCCAGTCGAACACGCCCTGCGATTTATGATGGGTTAATATTGTTATTGAAATAAAGAGTAGGCTCTAGTTCTAAACCACTTGTTACATATTTAACTGTGCATTCATGACGTTCGGATTAAGATTCTATAGTGACTTGGCTGTAAGTCCTGAAAGCTTTATTATCGCCTGAGAAAATAATCTTTATTTTTTTTCTGCGAGCGATATGATCACCCTCTCAAGTGTTTCAACTGGTAGGCTTTGGCCACCGTAGGCTTTTTGCTACCGCGGCACCGCCGAAACTCGTGCCAGTGATGTGCTGGCGGTTACGAGGTGAGGTTACGCAGTGCTGTGTTCCGTTCCGGTCCCTCCGCCTCAGGCACGTGAAATGTATTCCCTTCGACAGACAGCAAATCCCAAAGGTCACGCCGGAGAAGCGGTGGCTAAGCATTCGATTATCCTGCAAAAATGACTGTGTAACGAGTTTATCTCCCCTTTCCGGATGCAAATCGAGAAAAACTGCTCTTTTCGTGAGGAGTTGCAGCGGACATAGTTAACTTTATTTGCTGAACGGCATCTAATGTGGCGAGCCTGTTATCCGTAGGAATAGCGTTAAGCCGAGCCCATGAGCGAGTAATCGGTTTTGCCGGACGCTCTGTGTACTTCTTTTAGTTATCTAACTTTAGAAAAGACCAGCGCGGGTGAGCCGGCCGTTCCATATTTAGCTATCATCGCAACTTTCTTGAATCTGTTTCAGAAGCACGTTAACTCTTTTACGATTATGTTGTATTGTACGTGTAAACTGAAATTCATTACTTGACGAAAGGATATAAGAAAATTTGCAGAAATGGAAGAATATTTTTCTTAGCGATTTCAGAGTGTTTCAGATCGTTATCTTGCTCGTTTTCTCGACGAGGTCAGATATTCGGTTCCCAGCCAGAGGGGCGAAGTGTGATGCTCGGGATTGCGGCACCGGCTTTTATGTTATAGTCCACTGCGAGGGCACTGAGCTAAACAACAATGGAAACTGTCGAGGGATGGGAGTTGCCATGTGAATCTTTCGTCTTTGATGCTGCAGTTTTGATGATTTGTGATCGATTGCAGCCGAGCGCTCTTCTAGGCCAGCGGGCGTATATCTGCAGCACGAACTAGTGCGTGTGGATAACCCAGTTGGGTTATGTGGTGAAGTTGACTTTACCTTTATACGCTTGCTCGGACGTGTTTAATTTCTCCTCGTGTTGGTACCAACTCGTTTATTCTTGTTGTAACCTATGGATGACATCACAAATTGTGTTGAGCCTTCCAAAATTAGTGCTTTAGTAAGGCATGGAAGGGGCAATTAATAGTTTTGTGTCTGTTCTCAGAGGGCAGGGTTTGGTGGAAAAAGCGACAAGGTCGTAGTGTTCTGACGAGCTTTGCTTGGCAAACAGCAAATTTTTCGCTAGGTAGGAATCTGTTTTTTTTTTCATTTACGCCCATGACTGCGAACAGTGCTTCGCTGACTGGCTCTCTTATAACGAGCTAACACTAAGTAACCAGCCTTTTGGTCATTGATTCTCAATGATCCCTTTATAATTTTACTGTGTTGTAGATGTAGTGTAGCTGTGGCAGTCGGAGAAAATGCAGTTTTTGGTCGCTGTGTAGTTATATACTTGCAAACATTACCTAACTAAGATACATACCTATATCCTGGAAACATTGCTGGCTCGTTTAATACAATCTGGGGATCAATTTCTTCCGGATTTGGTGCTCTTTTTGCCAAGCAATGTTCGCCTGCGTAATAAAGCCTTTAGAGAAGCCCCACATATGCAGAGAAAGCCTTTTAATAGTAATTAAGATAATATTTTCCTCCAAAGTTGAAAATCTAAACTAAATTCTGAATAAATTTAGCTTTAACTAGAGCGCCTCGGTGGCGTAAGACCCTCACCCGCGGTAAGGGGTAAATTCAACGAAATCATTTTTGATGAACATTAGCTCTTAAATAATAACATAGGAAAAAATAAAACGCCCCGTTCACCAGACGATCTGCCGCGGTGGAGGCAAGTTCGCCGCGGTGGAGAAAATTCTACGCCGTCATTTTTTATGGCAAGCTAGGTCTAGTTTTTTCTCATGAGTCACATCTAGGTCAACCCATCAAACTCCCTACTAAAAATTGTGAAGATTGCTCAACTCTTTTGACCACTTATTGGGTGGATAGACAAATATACATATAAGAAATATATGCAAATATATATACTTAAATCCTCAACGAAAACATTATTACCTCTCTCACTTTGTTCGCGGGTGATAAAAAGGTAAATATCATACGGCGTAATTTACACCGTTACGAGGTATTACTGTTTACAGTGTGATTATTCATCCTAGCAATTAATTATTACTAATTAAAGCAGCAAAACGTATATCGATCCGCCCAGCAAGCCCTTTTTGGGTAGATATGCGGCCAGTCACATCGGCCTTCCTGAGGCCGAAAAAATATCAGCCTTGAACTGCAACCCTTTTAGATTAAATGGCATAGTAATTATCTTAAATGCTAGCAATAGGCAAGTTGTACCACTGCCGCTTTTTTGACGAGCCAATTTGTACAATTATTTTAGTACCGCTGACGTAATTTTTGGTGCCCAAGCAGCTCTTTCACCATTGTAGCTTCTGCTAAGGAAACAAAAGGGCCGCTAACCTTAAAAGGCCATAAATCATAAAAAGGGAGCAAATCACAAAGGGCTGCAAATCACAAAGGGCCGCTAACCATGAAATGCCACCAAGTCGGAAATATTGGCTGTGATTATGATAGAACAAGTATGACTATGGTCGAAATCTTTGGTTGTTTATTATCGAAATATCAACCATTGATGGGGTGCATTATGGTAGAGATGTGTCACAACCTTCGACCTTAGTACCAACAGTAACTATAATTCTCAATCATACATACCCAATTACAACCATTAAGGTTTTAGCTGCACAACCATGATCTACCATAGTGAACCGTAAGAAACACCATTCACGACCAAAATCGACTGTGTTCAGCGGATGATACAATTTATTCTACCAAGATCACCTTTTTCAACTGTTGACATATGCACTGGATGCCAGCAACATTGCTGGCATCCAAGGCATCCACTGTATTCTACCATGATTAATTGCTTCTACAAAAAAGGTTGTTTATACGTGCGTGTTAGGCCTGTAGCTCAGAATGGTGAAAGGCCCTAAATTTCAGAACGATGCTATAGAGCAGGAGCGTGAACCAGTCTGTGTAATTAATGCACGTTTATATACAACTTCTTTAACTCTAAGCCGGTGTAGAGCTATATTACACAGTTCAGAGGAAGTCACAAGTCGATTGATGAATTTTGGCCGTACCCGATGTCAGGGTACGTAAGGCTTAATTTATCATGAAACTTGACATTGATTTACATAAAGGTAATGTGAATAAATTGTAGATGAAACTTTACAGATATGAAATGAATGAACATAATAATAGATGACAATATTTGATTAAAGATTGCAAAACTGTTTAACAAGAGATACAACAAATAAATAAGAATAATGGGTAACTACGCTAAAGTGATAAAGCGTTAGTAATACGGGAAACAACAGATAAAAATAACGTCAAGGCGGTTTGCGTCCATAGGTACATACCCTGCAATTTTTTTTTTTTTTTTGCAATTTGACAGGAAAGAAAAAACTGAAAATGTGCACAATTTTTGCACTATAAGATGAATTTTTAAATGTTTCGCATTCAAACTTATGGCCATACAATATTATTTTGGTCGATTATGTTGGAAGTTCTAGCCATATTATAACAAATGGCAACCCATACATATTCTTCCCCAAATAATGGGAGGCATCCCTCTCATGATCGTACGTACGGAAATCCGTTGATAACCTACCATTGTTATGCTCTAGCATAAGCTCTACCATTTATGGTCTCTGAACATCCATGTACTACCATCTACCATATATAGTCTTCATACATACATGTACTATCATCGACCTTCGTTTCCTGACAACCCTTAAGCAACCAATATTGCCGCCACCAATATCAACCAAAATATACTAAAATCAACGCTATGTTTTGGTCGACATATCTACTATATTGTTTCATCATCCATAATCGACCTTAATCTCTCATATACCACTGTATCCTACCATAATCACAACCATTATTTCCGACTGCGCAGTAAACATAAAGGACCGCTAACCGAAAACCAGGCCTGGCCCACTAGTCGTATAGCCTCTATGCAAGGGCCGCAAAGCAGAGAAAGATACAGATTGCTGTTAAAGGGCCACGCCCAGCTCTGGCAACCTGTAACATTGTGAATTGCCTACTTGGTAATTATTCTGTGTCAGAAAAGTCAATAGCACAAATGCAATAACGTTCAACAGAATCACAGAAACTGATACGGTTAAATCTGCAGTGACCGTATAGCCGGCGAATTAGAATTGGCCATGTGTTTTCAGAGCAATGCCTATCTGTATAAAAAAGTCGAGCCTATGTAGAGGTTGAATTTGACTCGCATACATAATTATTTTAGGCTTACATATGTTGTATCTACCCTGTGTCAGTTGGACAGGCACAGTAAGTGAATACATTGATGTTTCTATCGGTGTGTTTTGGGATAGGTACTTACCTACAGTAAATTCATACCGGTACCGTGCCTTTAGGATCTATTGCATAAAAGTAAAGTCGCCGAAACCGCACACCCTAACTGGGAAACCCGCAAACACTGGTTCGTGCTGCAGCTAAATGCCCACTAGGGCCCAGAAGAGTGTATGGCTGCAGTCAACCAGAGATGATTCAAGCTAGTCCTCTATATTGGCGGAAGACTTGATTTACAGCTGTGATCCCGGACCAATGGCCGGTGCACCCCTCCCCCTCCCCACTGTCTACCTGCGAAAAAATTGCTGACGCTTCATTCCGAACATTAAGACATTGCCTCTCTGGCTTGGGCTCGGACGTTCAATTTGCTGATAATGAGTGAATCAGCAGCCTTGACTACCGAGCATAACTAACGGCATTGTCATGGCAAACGATTGTAAAAGTGTCCTATATATTTGAGGTTTTTTTCCTTCAAAGTCTTGCCCTTTTTTATAGTAATCCCAAGACCCAGGCATTCCTACGCTGGCTTACTTTTTACGCAAAGTTTAGATCAAGTAAAATCCTTAAGCTGAAGCCAAGCCTGCGCTGATGATGTAGGAACGGTCGGTTTGGCTACTGGACTGAGACGTGTTGGAAGCACAACCCCAGGGTTACCTGTGCTACGCCTGCATCACTCACCGCTCCAAAATAGCGTCACAGTCAGTAACCACTCTAGTTACTGTATGTACCTATAAATATGTCTCATTTATTTTATTTCAAGTTACGGTAAACGTTTTTCGGGTTATGGTAACCCAACACATTGGGTTGTGTTTGAAACGCGCCTCAGTCTTCGTCATCTACGTATGTGTAGCCGATCGCTGCTTTGTGAAAGAGCCGTACAGTGTATCTGGCCGCCAAACAATGATGGCACGTGCTAGCCGGCAGTTACTGAATGGTCTCACACAACCGGCGTATTTTTCACAAGAGTTTTCCGACTGTATTATTCTATTGGTTTGTGGTTTCGGATAAACGTGCATAGGTACGAATGTATCAAAATGAAACAATCATAAATAATTCTCAAGTCCATTGCACACGAGATTGGCGACTCCGGAACGTTGCAGCTTCTAGGAGGTGGGACGAGAGAGATATTTGAAATTGGGCAAATGGCACCCGCTATAACAACATTTTGTTGTGGCGGATGAGACTTTGAGTAATTTCTTAGCCTGGGTCCTCTCGGCAACCCGATGTTCTGCCATTAGCAACGTAGTAGGAAAGCTTGGGAGAAACGTTTTTGTGTTTCGACTCTTGTGTGCAGCGGACTATTTACATAGGAGTATGATCAATGCACTGTTAGATATGCCCGTCAGTCGGTCAGTTAGTATTGAGCGAAATCCGAGAGCGTCGGTCGATAGCGGCCTCCGCTGACTTGCTGCTATCTTTGTTTACATCGCGGTAGGTAACCTCAGCTGTGGGGGTCAGGCCTGCCATATCAGTTGGTTTGGTGACGTCACACGACCGCCGCGATTTGTCGTGCCGCTGGTAATGTCACCAAAGGATTCCAGTTGTGATGTCACCAAATGAGGCCAGTCGTGGTGTCACTAAAGAAGACCTTGTAGTGACGTCACCAAAGTAGGCCCTGTAGTGATGTGACGAAAGGAGGTCTATAGCCACGTCACCAAAGAGGCCAGCAGTAGCGTGTCTTATGTCAAGAACAAGCCCTGCGTGTGTCTGGCTGGCGTGTATCTGCTGACTGGAGCCGCAGCTCGTGCAGAAAACACCGAGCCAGACAATTCCAAGCATTCCCGGGAGGTAAATTGCCTTGCAATCGCCCTGCGATGAGGTAGTTTTCTCCTCGACACAAGCGCCGCACAGGTGGCGTCGATTTGCCCCTTTCGAACAAGATAATCTGATTCAATTATCAGGTCGGTGCACAAGTTTTTGCCGATTGAAAAGTTTATTTTGATAATGAAAAAATGCGTATTTCTGAAAACTTTTAACTTCCTTTGCTCTCTATAACTCTGTTCTATCTGTCTACGAGCGTATAAATTCCTCGCTTTATAATTACCTAGGTTTTGATGTGCGACATGAATTTAACTCCTTTTCAATATTTTCTCGTCATGTCAATCTAAAGACATATAAATGGTTTCGTAATCCTCGAAATAAGTGATATCCGATGGTGCTAGGTTAGGAGAATTTGCTGGATGGGATAAAACTTCCCAACCAAATTCTCATAGGTCAGTAGCGCTATGTGTGTGAGGGCGATCATTATCATATCATGAAGGGCTTCGTGCCCTGGTCGGCTACAGTTTGGAATTTGTTGCCTGGTAGCCGAAAACCAGCACAACCGGACGTCCGAAGATTCAGCCGACAATTACCAAAAAACGACCTAAAGGAAATCGTCGCAAAACCCGAAGGGCCACAACGTTTACGAAGTAAAGGGTTGTATTACCTGTCCGTGGGAGCCCAATAATAATAATAATAATAATAATGGAAGATAATTCCCTTTCTGTTGAAGGTCCCTTTTGAATCAAAGCAACTTTCAAACTACGAAGTATTCACAACCGAGATTAGCAGTAATGGTTTGATTGTTGTCTATAAGTTCTTTGAGGATGATCCCTTCAATAGCCGACCATATGTTCAACATGACTTCTTCGGGATGGAGTACTGTTCTTTTCTCCTCGATTCATCCTCGATCTGTAATGCTAGGATAGAGAAGCCACTTCTCATAACCTGTGACAAACCTACCTAAGTGGTGTTTGTAGGTGTCGTGAAAGCAATAAATACGCATAATGTAATAAATGTTTCATTAAAATTCCTCTCTTCTCAATCGGCATAGACTTTTGCACCGTTCTGATAGCTGGAACTTGACTAAAACTTTTATTGTGAGCGTTCGATTCACCAATTTGGATCGAGTTCTATACATTTTTCGCTAAATGATTTCGCTTGAAATAGCCGAAAACTGATTTCGGTGGAACAGGATTCACCTCATGGATATTTCTAGCGTTATTAATTTGTGATGGACGCTTAAAACTCGAACCAAATTTGTGCATCGACCGCTCAAAATTGACATTCAGGGCTAGCTACGGCTAATTTTTGGCTGCCTCAACCATAATCGGTTTGCAACATAGCTGGAGCTTGGAAATTTGCGCCACGGGGCTGAGGAGGTAGCTAGCTAGAGTAAGATGTAGAGGTACTGACGTTGCTATGGGAAATAGGCCTATGTGTGTAGTTCCTTGGAAGCCCACGGTATTGTGGATATGGAGGTTGACTCATTATTGTGGGCTGAAGCCCTTGGCGCCGCCACTGGTTTGCAATTAATTCCTGAAAATCTCGATCCATAGTAGTGGGTAATGTAGCGAGTCCTTAGTTTAACTCCCATCCAAGGGGAGCGCGGCCGCCCAGTAGCGCGGCGGGGAAGGCCAAAGGGTCCGGGGCGGGTGACAGGTTTGCGCCCCCCCCCCTGACCCCCGCAAAATCGGTAGTGTATTGGCCGTTACAAACCGGAAGCTGGCGCGCGAGGGTAGCCGCGAGGGTAGGTTACCCTCAAAAACTAAGGACTCGCTACATTACCCACTACTATCCATGCAAAGTGGTGCGGTGAATGCTTTGAATCCGAGAACCAAGCATTGTGCACGTTGTTGGATGAAGCCATATCAGTGACAGCGAATCCAACACACCTCAATAACTCCATTGATATGTGTGCTCATGTTATTTATTGCCAAATTTCTTACCTGCCGGTGTTTGTACTGCGATCCCGTGCTTAGCACTCTATATGATGGCGATCTGAATGTAACTTTCGGCACGTAAAAGATACAGTAAGCTGATACCATGTCATGAAGGACTTGCTGTACTGGTGCACACTGGTGCTGTACTGTATATATATTGTACTGATATCGTTTGTTTTGCTAGCATGAAAACGGTTTGTGCGTGAAGCCTTCTTGTTATGTTGCTCGAGCGGATAAATTGAGGCTAATTTTTTTTAATAAAAGGAAGAATTCGGGAAAAATGAAAAAGCAGAAATTGCTGTTTCAGTGTTTATGATTGATGATGCAAAGCATTTGTTTACTCTATGTAACACTCAATAGTAACTCAAATGAGCCTAATATGTTCACGAAAAGAGGAACAAGTCTTGATCCCATCTGACTTATGGGTTCTAATGCTCGCTTGCTGGAGGACTGAAGTGATTCTATGATATTGTGGGGTACACGCTTTACCACACAACCAGTTATCGCAACGGTTTCAAATCTGATGAGCTAGTTGTCCACACCAATTCGGTATACAAAGAGAGGCATATTTTTTATTTATTGTTTTTACACCAGCTTTCGATGTGTAGGCGTGTATTGAGCCCTGAACGAATATGACTTTTTATAGGCGTCAAAGTTTGATCCCTAATAGCTATTTAAAGCTTCAGCTATTCCACTGAACAAAGTTAACGTCTAAAATACATGAAATGATGAATGCCGTTATTTAAGCGCAACGTCTTTGCGTGGTGTACTATGACAAAAACAGAAATTATAATTTTATCACCGCAGAGAATTCAGATAAGGAGAAAAACCCAATAACCTTAATTAAAGATTTGACAATTGGTTATTTCGTCCGTGATGAACTTCTCGTCTACAACGATCCTATCAGTTCCACCACGCTCCTACAAATGGATCAAGGGCATTGCGCCTCTCTCGGGCCGAATCGCTCATGAACAAGCAGCGAAAAGTTTTTTTCTAACGAAAGACTTCATTCTAAGGTCACGACTCACAACCCTCAAGACAGTTATTCTACTAACTCCACGGGCTTTGGCAAACACGTTCGTAGCCTAGTCGCTGATGGCTCTGCCTTGACTGGCCGTTTTCATCCTGCCAGAAAACGTGTAGAACGCTTACGATTATATTGGGCCTTTGAGGTGCTTCTGGACATCTCTTGTGCTCCTAACCTAAGCCAAGGAAACTGTAGGTACACTTGACACACCTGTTGTTATCCTAAATGTTCTGACTAGCACAGCGTCTAGTGTGATATACTGTAGGTACATCTGGCACACCTGTAGTTACCCTAAATGTTCTGACTTGCACAACGTCTAGTGGGATATACTGTAGATACACCTGGCACACCTGTAGTTATCCTAAATGTTCTGACTAGCACAACGTCTAGTGGGATATACTGTAGGTACACCTGGCACACCTGTAGTTACCCTAAATGTTCTGACTAGCACAACGTCTAGTGGGATATACTGTAGGTACACCTGGCACACCTGTAGTTATCCTTAATGTTCTGACTAGCACAGCGTCTAGTGGGATATACTGTAGGTACACCTGGCACACCTGTAGTTATCCTAAATGTTCTGACTAGCACAGCGTCTAGTGGGATATACTGTAGGTACATCTGGCACACCTGTTATTACCCTAAATGTTCTGACTAGCACACCGTCTGATAGGATAATTGTAGGTACATCTGACACACCTGTAGTTATCCTAAATGTTCTGATTAGCACAGCGTCTAGTAGGATAAACTGTAGGTACATCTGGCACACCTGTAGTTATCCTAAATGTTCTGACTAGCGCAGCGTCTAGTAGGATAAACTGTAGGTACATCTGGCACACCTGTAGTTATCCTAAATGTTCTGACTAGCACAGCGTCTAGTAGGATAAACTGTAGGTACATCTGGCACACCTGTAGTTAGCCTAAATGTTCTGACTAGCACAACGTCTAGTGGGATATACTGTAGATACACCTGGCACACCTGTAGTTACCCTAAATGTTCTGACTAGCACAACGTCTAGTGGGATATACTGTAGGTACACCTGGCACACCTGTAGTTATCCTAAATGTTCTGACTAGCACAACGTCTAGTGGGATATACTGTAGGTACACCTGGCACACCTGTAGTTATCCTAAATGTTTTGACAAGCACAACGTCTAGTGGGATATACTGTAGGTACATCTGACACACCTGTAGTTACCCTATATGTTCTGATTGATAGCACAACGTCTAGTGTGATATACTGTAGGTACATCTGACACACCTGTAGTTACCCTAAATGTTCTGATTGATAGCACAACTTCTAGTGGGATATAGTGTACGTCACTCGTCGCATCCCTTCACTTAGCTTCCATATTGCAGTTAATTGATTATAAATTGTGTAATTAAATTTCGAAAGCTATGACTACAAGACTTAACCACAATTCTTATTCAAGTTAAGAACATTTTAGTTCTATCTTATTCAGGCCGTGCGATTCCGCTTCAGTTAATTATTTAAGGATTCTTTCTCCTATTGTATTCCGATAGAAGAAAGAATTCTTTTAGTGGCATATAGGATTACCTTCTGTCCTAAACCCTCTGTTCGACCTTCTATTGTTTTTATTAGGAAAGAGGGTTTGTTTCAGTTACCAAATTTGTTAGAACGCTTGAGTAGCGGCTACGGAGGTTAAACAAAATGTTATTTATTATGCTTTTCTCAGAACAAAAGTTTCTTGCCTTAAGAACGACTTTCGCAAAGATTGTCGAAAGCTTAGTAAAAAAAGATAAAATTCAGAAGACGCCTTACTGAGAAAAGCATAGTAAATTATGTAACTTGGATGTCCATTATTTTCATTAATAAAAAGTGTTATTTATTTATCTAGTTTTTTTTATGAGAAACTGAAGCTCTTTTCTTCACGTTTCATTCAGTAGGATTCAAGAGGTTCGTAACTTTGGAGTGAAGCTGCTGCGGATCTCTGTCAAATTCGTTATTGGATGAAGAACTATTGTCATAACTGTGGTTAATTTGAATAGTAAAGTGAGTAATAAATAACCGGTTAAGTATTTTCTCTCTGACGCTGCAAATTAGTGTTTGCACAAAAAGTGACTACTATAGATTGACCTATTAGAATTAAGCAAGTTTCTTGCTGACTTCTCCAAAATGGAAAAGTAACATGTGTAAAACTGCCGCTATCTACTATATAACAGGATATGCAAAGTCATGAATCTGTATGAATTTATAGAGGTACTATATGTACGTTGGTCGTTTCATACGCTGGCATGTATGATATCGAGCAGATCGTAAACTATATATAAAGTGTATGTGAATATTTTCAGGGTGAAATACATCATTCTGAAGCGATAGGAGTATGCAAATCCTCTATACATTGAGGGAAAGAAATTTACTCTAATTGGTGAATGGTGCAACCGTGTCTCATAAATACTGATAAACTTTGTTACTAATAGAGTATATCGCACTCTCACTGAAAACATAAAACTACCCTTTATCTGAAACAGCGTTTAGAAACGCCTAAACGTTTCATACCGAGAAAGTCTTCTTCCGGCAGAAGAGCCAACAGTGCCACTTGTTAACTATAGGCTTTAACTTTGGCTCTGATGAAATGTGAACCATTGTTAGTTAACTTTCAAAGCCAAGAGCGCACGTGAACGGTACTATTCATATTGGAAGCGGAAATGTGTCTTAGGAGTGAACGAATTAATTAAGAGATGTGTGTGAATAAATCTTTATTGTGATGCCGACAAATTAATTGTGAGTTTTTTTATGCTACATAGTTTGTTCCTCTATAGGGGCGTGGGGCAGAAACCTTCGCCTGTGCCGAAACGTTCGCATGGTGAAACTTACGAAAAGGTATGGTATCGAAATTTTATCGTAGTCGGGAACAGATCATATACAGTGTTATTCCTACGAAGGCCAACTTCCATTCAGTGTTATTCATACGAAAAATGAAAGATAGCTTGTTGAATGAGAAGAGCCAAGTACACAACACCGTTGCCTACTGACTGAAACGCGCGAGAGCTCAGACTGCAAACAGTCACTGGCGGGTCTGTTTATCAGCAGTGATCTTCTAACTTCGCTCCACATCTCCGAGCGTAAATATTTTTAAACGTTCAATAAAATATGCTTCCTCCATGAAACAGAACTTTAGGATCGAATTCCCACTAACATTGATAAAAAAAAGCATTTGCAGTGTTATTCCTGCGAGAAAGAAGAGCCTAATTTGAACGTTAGTTGGTTAAGAAAGTTAAGAAATTCAACCGCGGCTTTCGGAGATGTAGACTTGGGACTGAACGTCAACGGAGTTGGAGTTCTACCTTCCCCAAAGTCGAGGCGGGGCTGAATAAATCAGAAGTTATTGTCGTGGTCCTGCCGTGAAGAACAAAGCCAAGGAGTCCTCACTCTGGAAGATCTTTGTCTTTTCGCTGATTGCCTTGTGAGTTGCTTCCGTTGTTTGCTTCTTGTGTTTGGCCTCCGGAGCGTGCAGACCATCCGCGGCGGTGGATATCATCGCGATATATGCCTCAGCGATCCGGCGGCTTCCATCGTCTGTGGTACGCAGTTAGCGAAAATTTGATCGGATTTTCTAGTCATCTTCTGGTGCTTCGGTGGTGCAGCTTCTTCTGCTAAAACTACATTATAACACCAGTATAGCCTAATACGATCTTACTACCTACCATACAATATCACAGAAGCATTACTATACGTGTAGAATTTTCTACGCTCTATTTTATTCACTCAAATACGGCAAAGTCTGTACTTTTGTGCAGCTCAACACGCTCGCACTGCCTTACTTTCCATTACAGCAGAGAATCCTTCCCGTATTTTCTATTCCTTTCAAACAAACGAGCAACACAATATCAGCACACACTGTGAATATTGCTGCATGTATAACATTACAGCTACATTCATGTTGCGCTCGTGTTACTGTATGCATTTGCGGTGTCGAAAATTTGCAATGCATCAACACACTTGAGCGTGTCAACACCAGAACCCATTATCAGTAGGTACCTACTTTCATTCTCTCGTACTATAACACATGTTATCTCTCCACTCTGCCTCTATACCAGCTCGTCTATAGTTACAGTGCGCTGACGCTTGTACTCACTTTCACAGTTCTCTCTTTCATTGCTCTTACTATTAATGTATTTTAGTTTTTAGGGTTCACTCTATAGACACACATTTATACACGTACTATTACACTTACCTTATTCGTGTCTGTCTTGCTTCTGTTATTCAATACCATCTGTCCTCTTTTATATTTGGTTCCCAGCGCATCTTACTCCAGTATTTTTCAGGTTGCTTTTTCTAATTTCCTCGCGTTTTATGAGTCTGTATCCATCTTTCAAAGGCTATTTTTTTTCCTATGCACTTTCCTTGTCAATTTTTTCTCTCAGATTTCTCATACGTGCTATACTGCAAGCGCAGTATTTGCTGCTCTATAGAGTTATCGACAAATTTTCTAGTATAAAATTATCATCAATAATTTTAATTAAAGGAAGTATTCAGGTCAATAATGATTTACAATTTTGCATTACATTATTGAATAATTGTCATCTCTTTATAATGGAGCCAATATAATTGCCTCATTTAATTCATGGAATCGTTATACCTTTATGCATTCCTAAGTTTCTAGTTTCTCTCATATAAACTTGTATAAGGTATTACACTATCCATTTGTTTACCCGCATCATCATTCACTTTCAAGCCTCTTTCAGATTAAGTGATAGGCAATGTGTTAAGTCCTTGTTCTTTTCATTGAGCTGGGCTGCGAAAAAATGCAGCAACTATATTACTGATCATTCAATTAAATTTAACTTATAATCTAAATGATATACTATCTGTCCACCTGATTTGTCGATGATTTTTGTTTGTACCTGTGACCTCGCTAACCATTACTTCATACTTTTGTGGTGGTAAAATTTAGACTACCTATACTAAAATCATGTGTAGATCATGTTTGAGTGACTATAATTTTCGATCACATTTGAGTGAATTACCTTAGGTAATATTTGAGTGATTAATTACTGGCTAATTGCTTTATTTTCAATTGGTAAAAGGTAAAACCCAAATAACTAATAATACAGTATGTTTAATTAATANAATCATGTTTGAGTGACTATAATTTTCGATCACATTTGAGTGAATTACCTTAGGTAATATTTGAGTGATTAATTACTGGCTAATTGCTTTATTTTCAATTGGTAAAAGGTAAAACCCAAATAACTAATAACACAGTATGTTAAATAAATACGTAGTCCTCCAGTTCAATCCGTATTCTGCACCTTTGCTGTCGATTGGTATTCGACTAGCATTATTCTCGTTCAGCTATTGAACGTCATATGCCTCCTTTCGGTATACATCTCATCTTGAAACTTTACTGCTATTGTTATTATTTTTTATTTGCTACTGATTGCACCGATTGGATTTATCCTTACTGCTGTGGAGACATTAAAATTTATTGATATTTATCTTCCACCTATTACTCTTGCTGCTGTGTATACATTTTACGTGTAAACAATTGATTTGGCATATTAGTGATTCTTAGTTCTACTATAAAGACTTACAGTTCTAAGCGTAAACAAAGATACTCATAAAAGTAATACGTAATAAATATTATATGGTCATTTCACCATAGTTCTACGTTCATGTAAAATCACAAGCACAGAATACTGTACTACTATTTTTGGCGTAAATGATTGCGTTTTTGTATAAATGAACTGAACAAATTATTGCACCCTTCACGTTGTTTAATTAGTTCTGTAACCCAAACATTTCTTTGTGCACTCTCTGTTAATTACATTTATTAAGTTGTAGGCTAAGAATTGCATACAATAATTTCATTTGGATAACTTAATACTTATTAAGCTTTTATGATGATAATAATAATAATGCCATAAAGTGGAACATTATGCTTATGAGGACAGACGATAAAACCTATTGTCAGAAATTTTTCTTCATAAGTTTCGTGTTATTAATGTTGTTACTCACAATTTTCTGCTGACATTTTTTATCAAGGCTTAGTTTTTTATTGGTACGATGACCATTGTCCCACACTGCTAACCGATAAAGCATTTTTCAATGTACTGAACTTTATTAGTTTTCATACATGCCTTATCTATTGGTAATGCGTAAGTCTGATTTCTTATAGTACTATCCCTTTAATCAAATACGCAATGTTGAATATTTGTAACTATTTTCTATCAAGTCAAGATAACCTGGTAATAAATGTAATGCTAATAGTTGAGATGAATTATCAATACTAATAAGAATATCTGATACTAAAGCCTGGTATTATTACCTGTTGCGGAAAGTAATAGCTTTGTCCAGGGGCTATAGCATAGACAAATAGCTAAGGTGAATACCAACGGCAAACTTCTAATATTATTACTGATTACATAGAGCTGATATTATTAATTTTGTTAGGACTTATAGTATATATTATTGTTAATATCTATTGTCAGTACAGAGTAATGCATATCAAATATAAACGCTAAGCTCGATATCCTGCAGCTAACATACAATCCTACCCGCTTTAGCTCTAATTAGCTTTACGGACTTACATTAAATCAGAGCAATTATCCACTTCTAATTCCGCTGCCCGTTACTTACCTATACAAAACAATCCAGTTGATGCATAAATGAAGAGCATGTTACCAATTTGAGAAGCAGTTCACATACTGCGTATTTCATGTATTCTTTGTGTTAAACTTAGCTTTGCTAACTCACAAGTTTTTTGTATGAAGATACATATAGTTTTTTCGAGATATCACCGCCGACTTTCCATTCTGTTTGATGTATTCGCAACTGATTTTTGTTGTCTTTGGTAATCGTCGCCGAATGAACAGTTTGCCCAAAATAGCGTTGCTAAAGTTTGTTTTCGATAACCTTAATTAAAGAACAGTATCACTGAGATACTCGAAACTCATTTTTGTTTTTGTTTATTTAACGCGTATCCGCATTTCATCTCATTTGCATAGTATGTCAGAATTTCACCTTATTTAGTTAACGTGTCCGCATTTCATCGTATTAAACTATTTCAGTTCGATATTATAAACATAGCCCTTTTACGTATCTTGCTGCTGTTTAGCATCATCGAATTTCATCTTTTAAGCTACATCAGTTAGATAGGTAGAGAGTCCTGTTACAACGGATATCTTTACCATATATAGCGTTAGACTGTTAGTTAGATGCTTATAACGTAGTCCTCTTGTTATTGAATAGCATTTTTCTTTACGACGTCTCACAGAATCCTAGTTTCACGTTATCGCTACTAAAATCCAAGCTATATTTTACTTAAATCATTGTTAACGTTACTGAAAGAAGTTCCGAAACTTTATTTATGATATTGTTGGTTGTTATTCTATTCAGAGCGGAATGTGCTATGAAGCTACGCTGGCTTCATGATATTGCAGTTCTAGTGTCCTTCTGATTGAATAATAATACTGCACATTTCTGCGTAACTAGGGCATATAGATGGCATTCAAATCTTAGTAACTACGTAATTATTAAGTCGAAACTCATTGTGATGTTAGTAATTGAAATTTGAAATGACAGTATTACTTTTCGAGTCTCCTTTGCTGATTTTCATTTGAGCAATACTTCAAGTTTCAGAGCTTTCATATTTTGCTTGATATATTGTTTGCAATCGTCCATGTTGACAGTTCAAATACGTATCACTGGAGGTACTTTTTCCTTCTTAGGTTCACTGCTCTCGAAACTCATTAAACACTGAGTTGTATCACGTTTCTAGAAATGTCTTTGCTTAGTTTCAGTTCTCATCAAACTCGTTAAACTTTGAGACAACAAAACTTTCAACTTTTGTTTACTTTTAAATCGAGAAAATTTTGTTTCGAAGCAAAGGGCGCTAGACACCTGCTCTACTTAATGCACTGCTACCTCGTCTAATCGCGCTCTTTTGTGAGGCGATTTTTACGGCTTCAACTTTAATGCAGTACTTCGTCTTGCTTTGTGCGCAGTTATTATAGAATGACCGTTAATATTATTGCATCACATCTTATTGCCGCCATTGTTCTCTCACTACAAAGCATACCGAAGGCAGCTTGTTAACATCATTTCAGTTTGTATTCTTCATGTATTTCCAGGTCTTTTATTATACATAAATATCGCATCTTCACGTAGTCATTATTCTCTCATTTCTATGCGTTTTAATATAATTTCTTGCTAGCATTTCTAATAGATAAAAAAAACGAAACCATAACAACTAAAAACTGAGAACGTCGATTGCGGTGCAACCTGTTCTTCAAGATAAAATTGTTTACTACTATGACATAAACCATGTCTACATATTACCCTGAGAAATAGTATTTAACGTACTTTCAAAATTTTTACATTCTTTTCAATCCTTAAGACCGATGATCTCGTAACATTTCTACGTTAATTGAATAATAAGCGCTCTGTTATCTATTGTCGGGCGGTGTTCGCATTAATTAAAACTCAACAATCGTGCTGATGCTAGCACGACTTCATTTCAAATGATATAAGTTTGGCCCTGCGCGTGTCTAAGATAGTGTTCATGCAAACAAACAATCCTGTGCTCGAATCTAAGCTATTTTTTCTCATTTACCGCTATATTATCATAAAAAGTAAAAAACACTAATTTTCCCTATTACGCAAATAGCTATCTTAATAGTTTTGCTGATATAGAAGTAGATTTTTTGCATCAATTCTACATTCATATTGATATTAATGTTATTAGATTTAGCTAGATTCATTTTGTTCAATTTTGTAATCGAGAGAAGTTCATAACCTTCCATTTTCATTTAACCATTTTTCTTTTTTCTGTCTGCAATAATTCAAATAATATTCAGATTCATAACAGCTGAAGTAGTTTTTACCTTAACCGTCAATATCGGTATACTGCCGTTACTTTCTGCATATTTTGCACGTAACTTTATCCTTATCACTAGGCTCATCGCAAGTGCTTGTTGCCTTAAAATTAGCTACTTTTGTGGTGTATCTGACCATCTGGGGTAGTTATTTTTTATTTGCTTTGACTCACTGATACCTGCATAAAATATTGAAGTTTGTGTCGTACGTATGAGAAGTTAAGCGCCCTGCTTGTTATTTTAGAAATATCAGTATTTTACGCATGTGTAGTTACGGTGAGAAATTTTATTTTGTTGTGAATTAACCATTAAGAGGTCAAGACCCTGGATTTACGTAAGAAAATTAATTTTAACTCACACGAACACTACTAGAAAATAATGAGTATGTATAAGAACTTCTATTATAAATACACTGAAAATGTGAAACCTTATAATTACTAATTAATATTAATTACATTTTACATCAATTAATTATAAGACTTGAGTAAGATTTCAGCTGCTAAGTAAAAACAAGAAACCTAAAGTTACAAAGTAAAAATGTAATAGCTAAAGTGACTAAGCCTAATGGGAAGACCTAAAGTCACTAAACAAATTAGTGGTACCTGAAGTTACTAAGAGTAAGTGGAGAAATAGAGTTACTGTGCACAAGGAGGAGGTCAACAGTTACTGAGTAAAAAGTGAGACTTATGGCATTAAGCAAACAGGTGAAATCTGAACTTAATAAGCATAGAGGTGAATTCTAAATTTAGTAATGAAATGGTGGGACCTAAAGTTAGTGAGCAACAATTCGAGACCTTCAATTAATAAGGATAAAGGATAGTCATTAAAGTTACTAAATAAATACGGGAGACTTGAAGTTAGCTAGTACGGAAAGAAGTGGTACCAATAATTACTATACGAATAGGTGAGACCATAAGTTACGAAGCAAAAATCTGAAATAAAAAATTATTAACTAGAAAGATGAGACATAAATATAGTTAGGAAAATGCTGCGATCTAAAGTTACTAAGCACCTCCACATTTAACACAAGCGAACACTAAATTGCTCTGATGAGCCAGACACATTAGTGTGCTCCGGCGCCGCGTAATGAATCCATTAGAGCGAAATTATGCTTCCCTGCTGACTTTTTTGTGAATGCTGCAAGAAGAGCGATTTTAATCTTGCTGTAAAACTACAAAAAAGTCTTTGAATTAACGACAGTAATAAGAATTTTTTATTTGGTGTATGTCGAGCTCACGGACGTTTTAAAGCATTTTGAAGGTGAAGAGGACAAGCGGTAATAGTGTACATACAAAATTGTCTAGATCATGTGTTTAATCTTCAAATTGTTATAATTTGTATGTACTAAAAATAAAGTGTCTATCTCCTTGACAGTGATACTTTAGCGATATACTACTGCCCAAACAAATGTGTGCCTCTACGCCATTCAATAAATTGATGCATTATTTCTGCCTAATGGCGGAAGCGTTGAATCAGCTACTTTGATTTCCTTCTTTTATCAGCTACTTTTATCAGCTACTTTGATTTCCTTCTTTAAGCGAAAATATCCAATTTTACGGCTCATTATTACGGGAAACGACTCATAAAAAGACAGTATGTTATGGGATCGATTGGACTGTAAGATATAATCTATTTTCATCCCTGTACAACAGGATTGCTCAAATAACACGCATGACTGCTAAAAGTGCCAGTTCCAAATATATGTCACAGTTAGTAGCTTACTCTCGGTTTCACAGATAATACTACCGTCTATTTTTCAGTTAGTATTAGAAGTATTATCAAATATGCAGCAATGTATGATATGAGCGCGTGAAGTAGCTGAAAAAGTAACTTAAAATTACAGGTAGCCATCAAATTTGTAAACAGTACAAATTAATAAAATTGGTCAATGTTTCTACGATGCTGTAGTTAGCTACTGCATGAACCAATTAAAATTGAAAGCAACACCGTGGAGTGTTTTGATTTTGCGTGACTAATTCCAGGCAAAGTTTTGAATACATAAATATTAGATATTTACAGCATTGCAAATGTCCTAATTATTATTATAAGTTTTAAATAAGATATTTTAAATATCCAGATTGCTGAACAACTGTTAGACATAACAAAACTATCCTAAGTACTAAAATATTTGCTTATTCCAACTACTAGAGAGTGTTGGGTAAAACGCATATATCCTAGTTACTAAACTAGCTGTTATATAAAACGATGTAAATATCTTAACTACAAACTTTCCTAGTTACTGAACTAACGGTTAGATAAATGTTGTAAATATTTTAGCTACGAAAAACTGTTAGATGTAACAAGATATCTCACTTATTAAAATAACTGTAAGATACAAACTTGTATCTATCATTAGTATGAGTACTAAAGCTTCCTATAATGTTCATCATGATAGTGTGAACCTGTGAAGCATAAAGCTGTCAAATTTACGTCATAAAATAATCGAATTCACTATTATTCCTTATCACCTGAGAGTGCAAAAAAGTGTTCATTACTGCCATCTTCTACTTTAGTTCTGTGAATTTATTACCCGGCCTAACCTACCAAACGTCATTGAAGATAAGCAACGCTAAACTATTGTTGTATTATATTCACGTGGAAATATATCCTCGTGTTGCTTGATAAAACTAGTAACAAAGCTAGTAGCAAATTTTAGGAATTTGAACAAATTCCTAGAGTATTGCGCGAAATTATTTACTCAATATAGCAACAGCAGCGACTGGTTTTCCTTCTTTAGGTATGTGTCTTTTCTAGTAATAGATAGAATAAATAGTTCCTGTGGTAGTTAATTAACTAAATTCAATCAAATCTACTGTTGACTTTGGTGATATAACTATATATATACAGCTGCATCAAAGTCGTAACAATCTCTGCTCAGTAAATAAAACTCGGAAATAGGTACGCTTTTTTGTTGTCAGGCCATTTTATGCATCATCTATGAACAAATGCCTATAATGTCTCTTAATTTTTTGATTTGGGCTATGTGTACCTATTATTCACTAGTTGAGAAGGTGGAATTATTTCATTTTGCTTATAACAGACATTAAATTTTACGTTTCGCAAAAGTTTCAAATAAAAATACGAAGGAATTAATTTTATTTTATCAGCATGTTTTTCATTAATTGTTCACAGTTTTTGTGACGTTTACAAGCAACCGTGTGTTAATGAATCATGTGTTTTCTTACCTAACATCTTTTTTCTTCTACTATATATAAAAAATTATATCATTTTGGTAGGTAGGTAACATATTCACATTAAACATAAAAACACATTTGTTTTTCTTTCGACTTCTTATGTAATTTCCTAGCTGTGCTGATTTCATTCTACAGTTCACATGAATCATTGTTCCTTGAACGCCTTAGTTTAACTTTTTTCTTTTTCATTTAATGAGCCTCCCATTTTTATACCCCAAGGCGCTATGCTTTATTTATTCGTTCATTATATACGCTTTTGTTCATGTTTACTTCTACAGGTCTTCACGATTAGACCAATTTTCGCCCTAGGTAAGACGAATTATACCGGAAATTTAATATTTTCAGTTTATATGATAAATGTGAGTTAACGATTATTTTATTTTTAGCACTCCGTTTATCACTGCTATCTCTAATTACCATAACGTGAAAACCAACTACCTATCATCACGTAAAAAAACACCATCACGCGAAAACAAGCTACCATCAGACGAAAACAAACTACCATCACGCGAGAACGATTGTCGCTGTTCAGAGTTACTAAAACTTTCTTTGCTTGACTTGTTGAAATCTTTAATGAGGCGCGACGCCAGACAATCGCTATTGTTCCTTTGTTCCCGTGAATACTGCTGTCCATCTATAGATAATTAGGTCTCAACTGTTTCTTTATCCCTTTCATGCTTTTGTTCGTCGCTTACGAGCGATGTTTTAATGTTTAATCTTGCGTGCACGTCATAGTTTTCACAATTGAACAATATTTTTCTGCTCCACTTTGGTTGTTATTATCATCTTCAATCTTATTTGATCTATCTCTTGCCCAATTTGAATCACTGTTGCCGCACATTAACAGCATACGAGCGCATCTGCAAATTCACGAAACCATCTACCCATCCTTGGACATTTAACTGTGATTTTAAACTTTATGTAGACCTTTTTAATCCACATTTGGCAACTATATGCTTCTCTGAAGTTTTTACTCTCTTTCTGTCTCGAAACATACAACCCTTCTCCATTGATTATTATTATCAACTAATTAAATACTCGTGAATCATTCAAAAAAATTGCTGTATTTGTATTTCTTGATACGAATTTATCACACTTTCTTACATGTAGCAGTTTCCACAAACCTCTTTTTCCTTATCTACATATTTTGAACTTTGTCTATTTTATTTTTCGTGAACACTGGGGAATTTATCACATTTTGCTCACTGTCTGCAATTTGACACTTGCATCTGTACATTGTCTACATCGTCAACACTGCAGAATTGCACATATTTTGCGCACTGTTTGCACATTCTACACTTTCTATAGCATATTTTTCTTACCAGCTGCGTACTTTTGAACAGCTCTGAATCCCCACAAACACGCCACTACCTCTTCTCACATCCCAAAGAGATCCTATTCTTGGAAGCCTTCGGAAGATTCTGTCGTTGAAGTATTTCCAAAGACTTTTTGAGGAATTTGCCGGATCTTGTTACACATACTGAGCGCCCCGAAACTCCAGGTCATGCTCCTCCACTGGTTCTTGATTTACTTCTAGAATCCCTAATCTCATTTCGAAGTTCTCTACGAGCTCTTGAACTCCGGGCACTTGTCTTTGTCCTCAATCATGCCAATCTGTTGTCTTGATGTTGAGCACTCCACCTTATCCTGACGTCTGCGCATACGTCAGGGCTTTCATTAAATCTCAGCCGTATTTTGACGCTACTTTTGAAGTCTGTTGCTGACCATCTTACCCTCAAGCAAATAAAAAACTACGCAGAATCTCTTCAACTCTTCATAACTCTATAACGTTTCACTAATTCTTTAAGGCTTCTGCAACCTCGAAACAATCAGTTTGACTCCTTCCTAGTTTTCGTTACCTACTATTGTCCGCTTTGCAAGATTTGACCGGCCACACACACAAGACCAAAGCTATAGCCCGTCCAGTACTCGTTTCATAAAAGTCTCCCGCTTTAGACTCTTATCGATATCTACAACCGCCCCAAACACTTAGCTCTCTTCGAAGTCTACTACTACTACACCGAACATAGGCTCTCTCTGAAGTCTACTACCACTCCAAACACCTGGCTGCCTTGGATGTCTACTACCAGTCCAAGTACTTGGCTCTCATCGAAGTTTGCTACCATTGACCACTTGGCTCACTTTGAAATCTACTACCACTCCTAGCACTTGGCTGTCTTGGAAGTCTGAAACCATTCCAAACACTTGGCTTTCTTGGAAGTCTGCTACCACTCCAAACACTTGGCTTTCGTCGAAGTCTACTGCCACTGAGCACTTGGCTCTAATCGAAGTCCACTACCACTCTCAACACTTGGTTCTCTTCGAAGTCTACTGTCACTCCGAACACGAACACTTGTCTCTAATCGAAGTCTACTACCACTCCCAACACTTGGCTCTCTTCGAAGTCTACAACCACCCCGAACACTTGGCTCTCTTCGAAGTCTGCAACCGCCCCGAACACTTGGCTTTCCTCTAAGTATTGCCCCGTTCGATCTCTTGCCTCCCCACACCTTCCCCTGTACCATGAGCCACTCCCCATACCCCCTGAGCGCCAGCAGCCTCAGCACCCTCAGCAGGAGTCGAAGATTTCGACCTTTTCTTCTCGCTTGTTGCCGCTGCCCTGCAGACACTCCCACCACAGGTTAGTGTTGCTTCTTGTCATGGTAGCGAGGAATGACTGCATGTTGTTTTTACCTCCGCCAAAGAGGTTATGTTTTCGTCATGTTTGTCTGTCTCTTTGTTTGTCTGTCACCAAGATAACTCGAAAAGTTATGAACCGATTTAGATAAAATTTACAGGGATTGTTAGGTATGATAGGAGGAACAGATGATTAACTTTTCGTGAAGATATGTCCATCCGTTTAGTTGTTTGTTTGTCTGCCTCATTTTTTTTAGATTAGATTAGATAGGCGGCAGTAGACGAACAAAGAGGCCCATTCCCAAAGAGACACCGGGACTAACACCCCGGCTTCTTTGAGCTATTGCCATTATGTTAGTAGGATATAGACGATTGAAGAAATGAGAGGAGAAAAAACGGAAGACGAAAGAGAAAAAGAAAATAAAAAAATAGAAACAGAGGAGGAGAAAAATCTCCGCCATGAATGTCCCCAAGCATGATCGATTGCCGCTGATATACGGAGCTTAAATATATATATATATATA
>LQNS02000211.1:26237903-26249917 GCA_001587735.2 Parhyale hawaiensis
TTACACGGCTGCTGATATGGTTACACGGCTGCTGATATGATTACACGGCTGCTGATATGGTTACACGGCTGCTGATATGGTTGCACGGCTGCTGATATGGTTACACGGCTGCTGCTATGGTTACACGGCTGCTGCTATGGTTACACGGCTGCTGCTATGGTTACAGGGCTGCTGATATGGTTACACGGCTGCTGATATGGTTACACGGCTGCTGATATGGTTACACGGCTGCTGCTATGGTTATAAGGCTGCTGATATGGTCACACGGCTGCTGCTATGGTTACAAGGCTGCTGATATGGTTACACGGCTGCTGATATGGTTACACGGCTGCTGATATGATTACACGGCTGCTGCTATGGTTACACGGCTGCTGATATGGTTACACGGCTGCTGATATGATTACACGGCTGCTGCTATGGTTACAAGGCTGCTGATATTGTTACAAGGCTGCTGGTGCAGTTAAGCGACTATGGATGCGGCTAAACTGCTGCCGGCACCACTTTAGAAAGGCCTCATGTTACACAGCTGCCGTTATTTCTGCAATGGGTACACGGCAGACTAATGCGATGACATGTCTGCAGTTACAGCTGCTGGAATGTGCGGTTTTACGATTGTAGTTCCACCTGTATAAATACGTTTTTAATTACATTACCTGCCTTAGGAAGCGATATTTTGGCATGTTGTAGTGATTCTTTCGCTATAGGATGAAAAAGCCGACCTGCTGCTACTGGTACTATTCGTCACTAGCTCCATAATCATCATACACTGCTACCATTCGTCATTACTGTCGGGCGTCATACACTACCGTTCATGACAACCACCAGTCGTCATACAATACCATTCATTATTACTACCAGTCGTCATACACAGCTACCATTCATCACTACTGCCAGTCGTCACACACAGCTACCATTCATCACTACTGCCAGTCATCATGCACAGCTACCATTCATCACTACTGCCAGTCATCACGCAGAGCTACCATTCATCACTACTGCCAGTCATCACGCACCGCTACCATTCATCACCGCAAGTCTTCATCTCACCACAGCTGGCCCAATGCCAGCTGGACAAACTCTGGACAGCTGGATAGGAGTGCCAGCTGAGTTGTATCCTTTTATTTCGTTTGGTTCTTCGGTGCTTGGAATGATTTCTCTGCCATTCTTGGCCATTTTTCCACCTCGGAGGTGCCATGAAGCTCACATTGTCTCCAGTCCAGACTTTATTGCGAGTTGAAGTGCTACGTGCGCCGGTGTTTCTTTTCAAGTGTGGCCAAATGAGCTTCATAACCGTTTAAAAAACTGAAAAGTTATTTCTTCCTCAGTGATATTAATCGTAGAGCGTTTACAGCTATGCTTTAATTTCAGCAATGTATTTACATAACATTGTCCATAAACTGAAAGAGAATTGTATGTTCAGTCTACTGCTAGTGCCACTGTATCAATAACACGCATTCATATTTTTATTTCTCATTTATTGTGTTATTCCGTCGGTTGCTAGCCTGTTCTATCATTATTTCTTCAAGTAGAACAGACTCACTAACGTTTCATTGAAAAAGTATGTGTTTTTTATGTTCTCACCCTGACGCAGTTTCACCGTAGCCTAGCAAATCGCTCGCCCACAGGAAGAGTTTTGTCAGCTCAGCAGTGTCTTGTAGAGATTGGAAAATTCTACGTATTGTTAATGATAACATCTGTAAGTTTATCTTTGACACCACAATAAGTAGTTATTTGAATGCGAAAAAAATCATTGTAGACGTTAAATATTTTTTGCTTAAGCTAATGCTAATATGCTAACAAACGTGACTTTAATGCTCGATATGTCAGTAGGACTACTGCCCCGTAGGATAATTACCCTTTGGACAATTTCTTCTTTTGACTATTACATCCGCTTCCATTTCACAACAGCAACAACAATGAAAGACATTGGATATATTCTTCTGATACCGGTCTCAAGGTCTTTGGGAGAAATACACGAGCTGCGTCATATACCCACCTCTTCACACTGGAGACTGTTAGGTGCCAAACTCGTCAGTTCAGGCGGTGTTTGCTGCCCGTGTCCTTGTCGGTCTGGAGTTCATTGCCGGGATAGGGTTGCGGTTGTGTTGGTCTGCGGGCGTTAAAGTCAGCTGTTAATGGCTTTCTGACAAATTTTCTTGGCAGCGTGTAGGGCTTCCCAGTGTTACATACTGTTTCTTTTGAGTTACACTTCGTGTCCGTAGCGTAAAGTTTTTAATAATAATAATAGTAGTTGTACCGTGATATTGTCTGTCACATAAAACCGCTGCTCTTTTGGTGTTTTTGCGTAATAACAAGAATTGTAATTAAAAATGAAAACGTAAAAGTTTATTTCTAACTTCCTTAACACGCAATGAACTGGAAAAGTTAGAGTGGTCAAGAAATAACAAAAGAAATAATAACTAGAGCACTCTGAGAGCGCATATCTCCGCCAAGCATGGCAACGGTAAGGAAAAAATCAGATTGGTTCTGATACCATGATTTTTTTGTATCAGTACCAAAATATAATAATTTATGCCTTTTAATAGTACATGTATTAACATTTCCATTATTTTTCTTGAAGATCCGTTCATAAATTTTTGAGTTATGCTGCTAACAACCATTCTGAAAAATATTAGTCAAACACACAAATAGACCAACTGATCATCACCAAAATTTAATCATTTATGTATTTTAAGTTTTCAACATTACGAAATACTTCTGTAAATTTCATAAAGATCCGCGCATAACTTTTTGAGCTATTGTGCTAGCAAGCATGAAATTAAACACAGCCACAATCGAGCGAACAAATCGATCATCAGAAAAGTTTAGTCGTTCACTCTTCTTAATATACCTAGCAACTCATGTAAATTTCATAAAAATCCGTTCATTACTTTTGAGTTATGGCATTATGAAAAATGAGCCAGACAAACAAACAAACAGATGGACGGATCTTCACCAAAAGTTAATCGTCTGTTCCTCCTAACATACTTTACTATCTCTGTAAATTTAATTGAGAATCCGTCTGTAACTTTTTGAGTTATCTTGGTGACAATCAAACAAACAAACAAATAAACAAACTCTATGAAAACATATCCTCCTTGGCGGAGTTAATTAATAATTACCTCTTTACATCCGTGACTTTTTGCTGCATATTTAAGATAGATTATCATGAGCTACACTAGTGTTGTATAAAATGTGAATATTTCTAAATTATTCATGTTCTTTAAGACTTGCAGAAAGTAACTACCGTAAGTAAATAACAAATTTCCAAGTAACTAAAATAACTTATCCTAACTTAACCTAAGTAACTCTAGCTGCATCTAATCTAACCTTTCTTAACTCAGCACTTAGAACACAACCATGCAAACACAACCCAACCTAATTAAATTCAAGGAGTGTAAAGCATCTATTGTATGCAGATTAGTTTACAAGCGGAGGTAATAATTTAGGGAGATGATCGCTCCATGGAGTAATTATCCAAAGAGGTAATTGGCCACGAGGTGCAATGATCCAAATTAGGAACTTGTCCTGATACCATCTGATATACTTAAATAATGAGAGCATCTCCCGTCGATTTATAAAGTCACGATAGCTCTGAAGTTACTGAAATACTGAGAAGGGTTTCCGTAGACTTTTTGTGCTTATCAGCAGGGCTGTATGTTTGATTTGGAGCCTTATACTTACGGTAGTTATAGCCAGAAATCTTGAGCCTCCATTTCCGAGCGGAACGATATCACAAAGGAAAGAGCAAGGGACATATTGTTTTTTCGATGGGAAGAGTAAATCAGGAAAGAAGAGGAAGAATAGAATAATGCATGAGCAAGTGGGAGTATGAAATTGGATAGGAAGTAAAGTGGGCACGAAAGACAGAGGCCCCGACGGCCTAGCTAATGGTTGATGTAACCTACACGAGCCTCCTGGGGTTTTTGGAACCTAGGGTTTATCTAATTATTTATGACAGAGCTCGCATTCACTAATTTTTAATTAGATATTGCTAGGAATTAGTTTATTACCCGCTCTGTGGCAGTTGCATGACATAACTGAAGCGTCGAAACACTGTTTCTGCGCATTCTTTTGCTGCGCAATTTTTTTCCTGCAAGTGTTTTGGTGACATGTTGATTAATTCAGAGTTGCCACGCCAGCAGTGGAGCAGCGAGGCCTACGCCTGGCTTCTCCAAATTATATTGCAGACCTTGTGTTTTGTGTTGTGTGCTTTTGCTGCCATTATGCTTTGTGCCGTGCTCTGCCCAGTCTATTGTTGCTGGGTTTGTGCTTTTGTCCTTCATTTTTGGCGAATGTGTGTTCTGTGTTGTGCGTTATTCTTGACCGTGCATTGTGTGTCATGAATTTTTCTGGCATTGGGCTTCACGTCATGTGTTGTTGCTCAATGTGCTTTGTGTCATGTGTTGGTAGAAACCTTGTATTATGGATCATGTGTTGTTGCCAACCCTGTGCTGACCAGGATATTTGTATTCTTTCTCCTTCGCTGCTTAAACATTCATTTTACCATAAATCGCTGCCTAGTGAATGCAAACGATGAAGGCGCGCCTCGGAGCCAATATTCTCTCTGTTTATGTTCTTGATATTTGTGATCTGAAAAGTGACTGCTGGTGAAAATTACAGGCATAGTAAAGGTACTGACACCGTTTTTATTATGCCTTTTTCTAACGAGTTAATGGGCTTCCTATCAGTATGACATTGAATTCCTCACCGTGTTGTATCTTTTACTATTCCCGAAGAAGATTTCTGAACAATATGCGCTCGCCCCTCAAGTGTTCTTTGTATGTCTCTTTCTCTGCTGACGAAAGCATTTCAAATGGCAGGCTCTTATACCTGCGAATTTTTTTCTCCCTTTTTTGTTCGTTTTCTAATTACATGAATAATTCAATACTACAAAAAATTCCACAACGGCGGGCACTCTTCGAAGGAACAAGTTTTTTTTACTTAATTCCAACTTCTCAAAGTTTGTATTGTTTGCTATACCGGCGAAACTTACTGTAGATGTGCAATGGTCACAGGCAGTTTCCCTTCACTTGTAAATTTCGAATGATATATTCCAGTCGCATTAAATTGTTTCGCTTGATTTCTGTCGTAATGTATAAAGCCTGAAGCGAAAAACTCACTCACTCGTGAAGAAAATTTCCGAACGACGTGCGTTTGTCACAGTCCACTTCTTCCATTATGCTCGTTCCATTTTACGAACCTGCGGCTTCTCCAGAATGACGAACTACCAGCTAACTACTTCATCAGTTTCAGTTACGCCCACTTAGACGTAACGGGCCTCTGCTGGCCCTCTTTCGACCCGTTACGTGGGCCGTGTTATGGCTAGCGATTCGGACCATTAATCCTCATCTGAGAGGCTACAGGATGGCAGGATTTGTGGCGCCTGCCGTTGTTACTGGAACCTCAGAAGCCGAGGAATCTGTGACAACACATTGTCTCTATCATTGTTATCTTGATGATATTTGTTTTTCAATGTTTGGTTTTGGAGAACTTTCTGTCTCATTTTTTCATATATCAACCAGTCTGCGGCTTCTTCTTTTTTCCAGTCCTATACATCCTACTAACACAATGGCAATAGCTCATAGAGGGCCGGGGCGTAGGTTCCGGTGTCTCTTTGGGAATGGGCCTATTGGTTCGTCTACTGCCGCCTATCTAATCTAATCTAATCTAAAAAAAATATACGATTTCCCAGTGATATCGGAGAGTCATCGATAATTGTGTGATGTCTATATGGGCGGTACTGGGGAATATCTAATGATTTCTTTAAAATTTTTAATTCAGTCCCTAACCAGCTTATGACAAATGACATTCGGTTGACGACTGTGACGCAATTGGCCACAGCGAAGTGGAATTTGTTATTGATGGGAGGAAGTTTACTTTGTCAATGACCTTAATTCGAAGTTCGTTTTCTGCAAACCGAGTTTCAGAGCTGGCACATGAATTTTTATCCATGACGAACTGATCTGGATATGATACAGTGCAACTAGCAGTCATGAAAGTAGGTGGCGCTTGGCACGCTAGTGCGCCTGGCATTCTTGAAAGTGGACTGTTTCTTTTCTCACTAGTGCACTGAAAGGATCCCTTTATATGCCTAGCAGGTTCAGTGCATCGACGATAAAAATTACGAGGATCGCCTAAGTTTGAAATCGTTTGCGCCATTTCTTTGAGTGAAGCTGTATGGCCAGTTTTGCTCATCGTGTTTTCGACTTGCCACTGTAATGGATATCATCTGATCAAATGAGCCTCAACTTGTCCGGGAGTTCCATTTGAGCAGTTCAGTCACCACTTTGAATTCAAGTTGAAGCTAATCGGATTAGATTATTCCATTAAATTGTGCAAATCGAATACGTCTTTAGGGCATTAAAACAGTACTCGGTACGAATTAACACTAAACGAATGCAATAATTTTTCTCCAACTTTTCTTTATATTGTCATTTCGAAGATTTTTGCCTTACCATTTTGCACAAGANTAGATAATTCCATTAAATTGTGCAAATCGAATACGTCTTTAGGGCATTAAAACAGTACTCGGTACGAATTAACACTAAACGAATGCAATAATTTTTCTCCAACTTTTCTTTATATTGTCATTTCGAAGATTTTTGCCTAACCATTTTGCACAAGACAATCGTAACAAAAATTGTCACTATATGAACTAATGCTTTCTCTGATATCAAAGCGTTCTATTATATACGGTTGTTAATTTTTGTCTCATTGCTTTTACAATAGCATTGCAATTTTGCAGGTGTGTCCTCAGTTGATTAATACCAGTATTCTCAATATCAGATGGCATGATTTCCATTATATGTACATTAACTTTATAACTTGATGATATTACTGCCAGGGTTATTGCGATAATTCTTCCGAATTCCTCTACGGCAAGCAGCCCGTTTTTTCTATGGGCGAAGAATGTTCTGGCTAAATAATATCGGTCGTGGACTTCGCTGCTCATGGATCAGTCTGACAGTTTCAGGCTTTCTTCTCTTCTATTTCCTGATATGAATTCGGGTTTGAAATTTTGTCTGGAAAAATGCGGTCTTCCATCGAAAGCCTATAGGCTTAACTCATTGGGTCTCAGATTTATTGGAAATATTTCTAGCTTTCGAACTCCCCCTCTTGAATTTGTTTAACTGTTATTACTGTAAAATTCTACTATTAAAGCGCCAAAAGGCCGGTGACAGTCCATGCAATTTGAGTTGTCCAGGGAAACTGGTGGAGCTTGTCAGGCAGGAGGAAAACTGATGGAGCTCACCAAACTCGATGGAAACTGGCGGCGCTTGTCTGGTGGGAGTAAAGCGAAACTCTTCAGACGGAAGAGCAAGTAGTGGCTCTAGTTACACGGGAGGGATGCCTGGGGCGCTCATCATCAAATTTGCAATTTTTTTCAAATGGCAGAGAAACTGCTGGAGCTTGTCCGACGGCAGAGAAACTGGTGGCGTGTGTGTTAGATGGGATGGATATTAGAAAAACTTGTCAGATGAGCGAGCGAAACTGAAACAGCTTAGCGTATTGGAGGGATTCTTGTAAAATTTGTCTGAAGGAACGGTAACTGGTGGAGCATGTCAGGCTGGAAGGAAACTGGTGGAGCTTCTCAGACGGTGGGAAACTGGAGCAACACGTCTGACGAGAAGGAAACTGCTGGAGCTTCTCAGACGGTGGGAAACTGGAGCAACACGTCTGACGGGAAGGAAACTGGTGGAGCTTCTCAGACGGTGGGAAACTGGAGCAACACGTCTGACGGGAAGGAAACTGATGGAGCTTTTCAGACGGTGGGAAACTGGAGCAACACGTCTGACGGGAATTAAACTGGTGGAGCTTCTCAGACGGTGGGAAACTGGCGCAACACGTCTGACGGGAAGGAAACTGATGGAGCTTCTCAGACGGTGGGAAACTGGAGCAACACGTCTGACGGGAGGGAAACTGGTCGCCAGACGAGAGAAAAAGTTGGTCGTGTTTTCGTTGGCGTCAAGTTAAAGGTTCGAAACTTTGGATGCCATCGGCAATTTTGCTAACTTCTGTGGCCTTTACCAGAAATTTAAAGTTGCGTTTATACTGCCCAAGTTAGGGTCTCTTGAAACAAGTTATCGTCGAGATGGCATTTGTCTGGTCGTGTAGGGAGATATGCTTGGAAACTGTTAAGCATGTCTGATGACAGGGTTGAAATTTGATTACTTAACTGATGTTGATTATCACTATTATTGTAATAACCATATGAACTAAGCATAGTAACCACTTAACCACCACTAACCACGAGATATCTTGTAGTCCATTAAAAAGCAAATTTCTCACGAGATATGGACGTATTATCGTGCCTACCGAAAGAAGATCGTAACCGTTTTGAGTTAATCAAAATATAAATATGGAGAAAGTGAGCTTCAACTAATTCTGCAATTCGAGAGGGCAACGCAAGGCTAAAAGCAAACACACAAAGAGAAACACGGGATCGACGGGTTGGCGTATTATCACCAAAATTTGATCATCTGTGTTTCGTAATATTCCTAACATTTCCTGCAAATTCATGGAAATCCGTCCATAACTCTTTGAGTTACATTGCTGACAGTGTAGCGGGAAAACGTCGCCACAGTGCTTACCTAAATAACGGTTTGTTTTCCCCGGTTTGGCCCGCACCTCGCGACGCTTTATAGGAAGAGTAAAACTTCAGATGACCCTATGCAGTATATTGGTGGAATAGTCCTACTGAAATTACACACCCTTGCTTTTACGGGAATTCCGTAATGTACGCACAACCAACGTGACACCAGCACAGTATTTGCGTCCTATCTACTCTATATGTTGCTTTTTGCTAAACTGATTCACACTAAAGGAGCTATACTTACAGAAGGAAGCATCAACGCAGTAAGACAAGTCTTGAGAATTTACGGTACTTACACAAATATTGTACCCGTGTACCAATCCGCTCATTATTCTCTTACATTCTTACAGAATTTAATGAACCTGGTCTTCATGTAAGGGACAAAATAACACAATACGCCGAGAGATAAACAGAACACAAACTACAGCACGCAGGACACTGCGCGTAGAAAACCAAGGAAGGAAACCAAAACACCACAAACGGGCGTAAATAACTCAGACACCGTTCTGATACACCAAGTATTACACAGCTGAAGAGAACACTTGTTTCAAGGATCCGGGCCCGAGTAACCATGCAGGCGCAAAGTATTCGCATGGTAGGCACCGCCCGAGGTTATCCAAGGTGAAACACAGGGCAATACAGGCTCGCAAACATTAGGTGAGTCTGCAGGTGAGGAGCAGCACAAGAAGGAAACTCTTCCCTCCCTCCTGTGCAGGAAACTAAGGAAACCAAATTATTAGTAAGGTATTTAACCCTGAATGTGGGGCTGTATATTCACAACGTAGGCTGTAATCCAAAGAGGGAAAAAGGACGGGACACGCAGCACGTTTGGCGAAACGTGAAACCCGCACACGAGTCAACACGCGCGGGAGCAGCAAATCAGGAAAGAAGAGGAGAACAGCACGAAACACCATTAAGGGAAGCCTGAAAAGAAAAGAGCAACAGATATACACATTGCTGGCCAAGGCAACCAACCGGCTTCTCTAGGGCGCGACTTCCCAACCTAGGGACATTACGTTCCTGGGGGCATCCAACAACGTTTATTCATTTTTATTATTTATAACTGCGGTTCCCAATAGCGGAAGATAAACTTAACAGCGAACTAGAATAGTATAAATACGGAAAGATGTTCCACAGGGATAGTAAATAAGGAACAGAACGTACGAGGGAAAATTTATGGGGCTAAAGCAGAGAAGAAACTTTGTACTCAAGAAAGGGAAAAATGTTGTGAATCTACCCCACAATGAAGGCGACCGCTCTTGTTGCTTACGGATATTTTTACTTTTATCAGCTGAGCTGATACTTGCGGTCATTCATGACCATCTCTTTGGCGGAGATTCTTCTTCCCCTTCTTTTTTCTTTTTTTTTTTCTTTCGTCTACCAACTAACCTAAGCTCCGAGCCAGGTACCGCGGCAGCACACTCCCAACATCGCAGAGCTGCCAGAGAGCAAGGGGCAATAAAGTGGGAATATTAATGAACGTTGATTAAATGGAAGAAAAAAGAAGAGATTAGATTAGATAGGCGGCAGTAGACGAACCAAGAGGCCCATTCCCAAAGAGACACCGGGACTTACACCCCGGCCCTCTATGAGCTATTGCCGTTATGTTAGTAGGATGTAGAGGACTGGGGAAACGAGAAGAGAAAAAATGGTAGACGAAAGAGATAAAAAATAAAAGAAGAATCTCCGTCAAAGAGATGGTCATGAATGCCCGCAAGCATGATCGATAGCCGTTGATATGCGGAGCTTTAATATATAGATGGAGCGAAAGTGTGGAGAAGTCGGCTTAAAATGGCCTGGGAAGCTTTGGCCGTTAAGTGTCAAGACGGACATGGAGCCCGCGCGCAAGTTTGCTCCCACGCAGGACCACCGCGCTCGGGCGCAGCAAGTCTGTAAAGAAAAAAGAAGCGAAAAGGAAAAGCATCAGTGAGTTTGAGACGAAAGGAAGGAAAATGAATTTAAAAAACAATGACTTCAAGGAAGCCTTCTGCTCTCCTTGAGGCGAGACCTTATGAGTGTAGAGGACAAAGAGTATCAACTTTTTACAGGCACCATAGAGCAGTCATTGCTTTCGCAGTACGTACAATATAAATTTATTAGCAGCTATAAAAAATACACATTAACAAGTCAACTAGCAATATATTTAGCGTAAATATGGCGCAGAATATCCAAATTCAAGTGCAGAGCAGACTATCTACGATTGGGCCACCAATTCATAAATTTATCATCTCTATCGCACTTAACATCAAAAGAGTAGCCATTAAGCAACATTAACTCTGCAAAATATAAATTGAAACTTCCTATTTAATGTCTTGCTTATGCTCTGATAAATTATGCCTATTTTACTTTCGGGATTTGGACAAAAATAGCAAACATATTGCACTTACCCACGTCCGAAGAGCTCAGAACAAAAATTTCACTTGTCCTTGAGGGAAACGAATCCATATAGCTACGGATGTAGAAGAACGTCGTAAGACAGGTAAGAAGTACGATATAACTTCTGAAAAATAAGAAAGACAGTAACTTTGGAAGCACAGTATATTTATGTTTCAGTAAATTTCATTTTTTAGCAACCTAGCTGATATTTCAGAGAGAGACTAGAATGGCGCGACCTAACGAGTGAAAACTCAGCAAAAAAACTTGAAGGAATGAGATGGTGAAACAAGGAAAAAACTTTATGGAAAAGAACACTGTTGATCACCGCACATGAGCACTGCAAGGGGTACTAATTTGTTACTTAAATTGGGCTGGGCTAAAAATTTGCACCTAGAAAGAATAGCTAACGCATAAAGAGAGCTCAGCTATGATGATCTGCATTCCTACGTTTCATTCAGAAAAGAACAGACTTCTTCCGTTCAGTTTAGTACCATTTAGTGCATAACTGGCGATTTTTGATTATTTGCGACAAAAATGCTTCTCTAATCACCACAGGAATACGAAGCGATTAAGAGAAGAAGGGAAAAAATGACAGAAACTGCGAATAGTCACGACGCCAACGCTCATCCTGACTGAACGCACGGAAGAAAACAGGATTGAAAAAAAAAAATTGCGCACTAAACCTCCGGCGAGCGAGGGCAAGAAAAAGGTACGTGTGATACAGAAACTCGGAGCATAACTACAGAGACCGACAACCTTTTCTATCATTGTGTATCATACATGCATACGTTCCAATAGCATTATTCCTCCGGGAAGGGCAGCATTAAATCATGACTGAAGGCATTGAAGAGTTGATGTCCATCATGGCACTTGCAAAGAGCTACAGAGCCTTCCAGAGAATAAATACTTTGGCTTGTTTGCGACTGGTACGTTCCATTGTTTTTGTAAACACCCAAAGTTCCAGGAATCTAATTTCGTTCCAGTTTAGCTGTCCGTCCAGTGTCTCAGGGTCATTCATTATAGCCTCCCCCTTTTGAATTCT
>LQNS02000211.1:26304539-26317030 GCA_001587735.2 Parhyale hawaiensis
GTTGTTGCTCTATGTTAGTATTCAGCATCCAAAGTGGAGAACAACACCAGCTGTTACCACCAGAGGTAAAACACAGAATGTCTTACTGATTCCGTTCAATTTACAGAAAAGTGCGCTGCTTTCCGATTGCTTGGTCACGTCAGTTTCGATGCCCACTTGCTGAGCCAGCTGACTTTAACAAATCTTTGGTTGGCACGAGCTTGCCTTAAAAAGACGCAACAAAACGTCTGACGCTGCTCGATATATATGGCGATCAAATAAAAATCGTGTGAACAAGCCGTTATTCGAGACATCGCTCGTCTAGCGACTAATTTTTTACTATCTCCTCTTTAAATAGATACTTGATAGGCTCTCACTAAGTGGTGTTCACGATATTACGCAATGGGTTTGCGGGACGGGAATTCTGTAGTTTGTTAAGGGGACCAACCCAGCGAAAATGGTCAAATTTTGCCATTTTTTGTTTTATAGCGTAATTTGTAACTTAAGGGGAGGCGGACCTCTGATAAAAAAATTGGAGTCCTGGGCGCACTGGAATCCTCCCGAAATGGAAACCCCCCAAAATGCGGTCAAAGTACCCCTTAGGGGGCAAATATTGATTGTTGACTGATTACTCCGAAACTTGGTACTTATATGTAAAATAAAAAAAAATAAAAAATAATAAAAACATTTCATTCATTGATTTTTCCGTTTTCTTTGCCGTTTTCTATTTATATTCATATTTTCAGCGTAGACTCATATATTTTGATAAAAATTAAAATATAATAGCTACCCATTGACAAGAAAATTTCATAGAAAACGGCGAATTCAGGACTTTTCTTGGAATTTTTTACTTTATTTTCGCAATACTTATCACAGGTCATAATTAGATGAATTTTAGTAAAGAAAACATGCATACATTTCTATACATACAGATTTTATATTTTTTTTGGCTCCAGTGGAAAACTATGTTTTTTTAGCACTCATATCATGTTTTTTTCTACATTTTTCATGCTAGGAATGACACAAACCTGTTTTAGAAAGCTAACAACTAGGGCTATCTACTCTCGTAGGTCTTTTCCAAATTTCGAATTAGTTTCGGAGCAACGAGGGAAGACAGAGGGAAAAATCGCGTGAAACGTGTTTTTCATGAGAAGCCAAATTTCTTCTGTTCTGACCAAATTTGTAGAAAAACCAGAAGGAAATTGGAAAAAAGCCGACGAGAGATTGTAGCCATAGTCTTTGGCTTTCCAAAACAGNGGTAACTCTCGGGAATTGTGGCCTCTTTGCCTAATTCCTACCGTTTACTACTGATTGCGCGTCAAATACGCGGGTAACACGACCGAAATTTTTAATAGGGAAGTAAATTTACAGGCGGGACGTGTTGCATATGCTAACTGCTTGAGGGTGAATTTTTTTTATACCATTAATGTGAATTCTGTAGTTTGTTAAGGGGACCAACCCAGCGAAAATGGTCAAATTTTGCCATTTTTGGTTTTATAGTGTAATTTGTACCTTGGAGGGAGGCGGACCTCTGATAAACAAATTAGAGTCCTGGGCGCACTAGAAACCCTAAATGGAAACCCCCCAAAATGGGGTCAAAGTACCCCTTAGTGGGCAAATATTGATTGTAGACTGATTACGCTGAAACTTAGTAGTTATATGTAAAATGAAAAAAAATTCATTCAATGATTTTTTCAGTTTTCTTTGCCGTTTTCTATTTATATTCATATTTTCAGCGTAGTCTCATATATTTTGATAAAAATAATATAATAGCTGCCCATTGACATGAAAATTTCATAGAAAACGGCGAATTCAGGACTTTTCTTGGAAATTCTTTCTTTATTTTCGCAATACTTATCACAGGTCATAATTAGATGAATTTTAGTAAAGAAAACATGCATACATTTCCATATATACAGATTTTATAGTTTTTTGGCTCCAGTGAAAAACTATGTTTTTTTAGCACTCATATCATGTTTTTTTCTACATTTTTCATGCTAGGAAAGACACAAAACATGTTTTAGCAAGCTAAAAACTAGGGCTATCTACTCTTGAAGGTCTTTTTCAAATTTCGAATTAGTTTCGGAGCAACGAGGGAAGAAAGAGGGAAAAATCGCGTGAAACGTGTTTTTCATGAGAAGCCAAATTTCTTCTGTTCTGACCAAATTTGTTGAAAAACCAGAAGGAAATTGGATAAAAGCCGACGAGAGATTGTAGCCATAGTCTTTGCCTTTCCAAAACAGTTTTCGTTTTTTTCCTAGCATGAAAACCATAGAAAAAACATACTATTGAAAAACATCATTTCTCATAGTTTACCCGGAAAATCGCGAAAAGAAAGAAAACTACAAAAAACGGAAAAAATGTCACGAACAAAATCAATTTCTTTTTCAATTTTACTTATTGTCTGCAAGTTTCGTAAGAATTGGACCAAAAAAAAAAAAAGTTGTCAAAAACTGTATTGGTCCCCTTAATGACTTATACCTGTTGATTTGTGCTCTAATGTACGTTAGATATAATGGCTATAGTGCATGTCTCGTGTGAAGAGTAAGATTGATTACAACCTGCTGAAGCGAAGCGAAAGCCAAGATATATAGGTGACAGTACAATGTATGTGTGTCCGCAACTCCGAGCAATGTCTGTTCGGGCTCTGTCAAAGTGTTGCGTAAGGATATACCATGTCGCTGGCTGTGGCTTCCCGTGGAGACTCTTATATAGTTGTCTGCTATTCTGTCTGTCACGAAGATAACTCAAAAAGTTATGGACGGATTATTACGACAATTACTGGGAATGTGAGGCATGTTAGGATGAACAAATGCTTAACTTCTGGTGAAATCCATTCAACCGTTTTGTTTGTTTCGTTGGACGCTTTTTTTCGTAACATGACTGAAAAAATTATGGAGGGACCTTCATGAAATTTGCACAAATTGCTGGCAATATTGTGAAAAGCAAAAGACCACATTTTCGTGATAATCTGTTTTTTCATTGATTTGTCTCTACGTTTGATTTTGTGTTTGTTAGCTACATAACTCAAAAAATTGTAATCGAATAGTTATGAAATTTGCAGGAATTGTTAGAAATTTTAAAAGGCACAATTGACCAAGTTTTGGTGATGATCGGTTCGTTTGTTTGTGTGTTTGATAAATGGTTGTCATAATGTTGCTCAGAACTCAACTCAAAAAGTTATGGACGGATATTTATGAAATTCATAGGAATTATTAGAAATAATAATATTCACAAATGACCAAATATAAGTTATGACTGGCCCTTGCGATTGTGTGTTTGACTGATGTTTGTCATTATGTTCGTCAGAACATAACCCAAAATGTTACGGACGGATATTGATATTTTCTATCGCTTGATTTGTATTTTTGAAGAGTGAGATCAAGTATTACTGCCGTTTCGAGGGGATGTTACCGATTTTTACTAAGGATAGAGTAACTGAATTTTAAAATCGTCCGTAAATGAATTGAGAAAACACCCACTCTAATAGCATCCTGTATGCTGTGTAAAGGGGTTACCCTAAACTCCGACATCGGCCGAAATCTAGCGAAATTAGCCGAAGTCTACCGACTCGGATACGAAAAAGAAACCGCTTAGCAACGGTAGAGACTGAGTTATAATCCAAATAAATAATAACCCTCACCCCAACACATTCACACCTCTAAGAGGTGTGCTCACACCTATATGTTGAAAGTGACATGTTAAGGTTCTAATTGCAGTTTTACCGGGCAAATTGAGGTTGGCAATATTAAATGTATGTAATAAAAATATACCAAAAGAATAGTCTGTATTATATTGTAATACATTTGTCTTGTAATTTGAATTTCAACTATACCTGCAATAAATCAATAAAATTATGACTTGAGATATGTTTCTTGTACCATAGATCTTGAAATTTGTCATAATTGAACTAATCTTGAACTGAGAAGTTAATAAATGCTGTTTTTCATATATATTGGGTAGTTTTTCATTGGTAGGCCTATTAAGAGACTATTTGGAAAAAATCAAGTTAAAATAAAAATATCATCAACAGAGACCACATCAAAACATTTAAAATTCGTTTATATGCTCTTTTACATAATAAGATAAGGGAACACAATAGATAGCTACTAGTTACGTACTCAATAATTAAGTAGCTAGCATGCAATGCGCACCAAATTTCGCGCCAGTTTCACGAACAAACGTACGCACCAACCCTTTACTGATGCCTCTCTTAAGTTTAGAAAATACCTCTGTAGTTAGATCTATATAAAAGTTTTATTTATGTGTCGTTAGTCATTACCTTCCAGTGTTACCTTCACAGCTGTACAATGAAATGCAATGAATCTCATGTTTTATTAGGTTTGTTTTATATTTGCATCTTTCCCCCAATCAAACAATGTGAACTTGTTCACCACTCTTTGGGGAAATTTAGTTAGACAACTGAAAAATTCATTTACATACCTGCATGTATATTTCACAGAGTTATCTCCGTGCTTGAAGCTACTTTACCATTATTTTCTCAAGAACCGCATAGCTGATAGCTAATTATTACTCCACCATTTACTACACTACAGTAGATGTCGTAGCTACATGGTTTTTTGCAATTGCCTTAGTATTTGATTTTACACTGTGTGTTAAAATTTTCAAGCATGAAGAAAGCACTTGTTTTATAAGAATCATCTTTAGCACACTGGAGAAGACCTATGAAGAATTATTGTATAATTTCATATTAAAAAGATATGAAAAAATCAAACAAAGCAATGAAAAAAATTATACATTTTTATTTATATTTTTAATAAAAAAAATCACTAATCCTGTTAAGAATAGGCCTCGTTTAGTGTGGGAATGTTAAAAATAAATATATTTTAGGTGGAACTATTCAGTAGATTTATGTCGATTTCGGTGTTTAGGATGACCGGTGTAAAGCGCATCATTTATAACAATTAATGTCACAGGTTCAGTCGCATCAGCCCATCGTCGCACATTATAATAGAAAAATTCAATATTTTATTGTCACTATTTCCGGTCTTGCCTATTCTCGTACTTTTCTCACCGTGATGGAAAGGGATCAAATTCCTTCGGTACTTATTTACTTACGTTAATGTCAGTAAAAACGAGAATGGCAGCTCTTTACTTATGCGGTTTCTTTTCTCTGGCAAACTCCCCTGTCGAAAATTTGAAAGCTTGCCAAATCTTCTGTGGAGTTATTGGCATCGGGCCATTACAGTGAGATGACTTGGACCAAGTTTGATTGGAAGGCTGCATGGTCCGCCTGACCAGTTCCTTCTCCCAGGGGGTGTGTGGGCTACTATACTCGGGATTGTCAATTAGAAAGTTTAATAGAAAACTGGATACAGCTTTAGAATGTGATCTACACAACCAACGTCCTATGCAGCAGTGAAATTTGTGCTTCGGTATAAGCCTTTTATAAATTAACTGTCGCTATTATCGTTGCTACTTCGGAGCGCAACCTTGGAAAATTTTGAATCTGTAACTTTTTTGCTGTTACTTCGGTCAGACACCTTTACAAATTACCTGAATCTATTATATTTGAAGTGCTCCTTTTGTGCTTATCCTTTAGAAATTACAGTATAAACCTACAACTACGTTCAATGCCGCTTCTTTTTGAGATCCTTAGAAATTACGTGAAGATATTTTCGGCGGTACTTCCCGATGTTCGTTCGACGTTTGGGAATTAATTAATAATCTGGAACTGCTTTCTGTCGTATTTTGGTATACGACCAACTATATACTGTGCAGTTGGATTACTTTATGCATTGCGAAGGTGTAGAAATATTCACGTTTATTGCGAATAAGAGGTAATGAAGAAAATTGGATTATAGACAGATGCTTGAGATACATACAAACTGCATTCTTTACGGTAAAAATACAAATTGTTGCCAATGAATTTATATCAAGATTAGCCTAATTAAAACGCGCGTGGGGAACCACAATTTCCTTGACCGTGGAATAATAATTGAATTGACAATTGCTCAAGTGCTGTAACGCTCTTGTAAACATAAAAGAAATTGTTCTGTGCAATTTACGAGCTTGTCGCACTCGTCATATTAGCGCTGCAATTACACCTGATTCTCGTTACGTGCGAAGTCTCTCGTATGCGAATGAAGAATTGTGACCGCACATTCTCTCTATGCTAGAAAATTCGCTCTTGTACGACTTGTGGTTTGCGCGGGGAGGCAATACGCCACATTACAGTAACTTGGTTCTTCGCTGCCAGGTTTTTTCATATCGATTTTTGTAATATATCATTACTGTTGTGTTATAACTGTGCTTCAGTGCACTATTATTGTGAAAAGTGCAGAATTTACCATTTAGGTGATTAAAACTGGGTCATGTAACATAACCCCCTCTATATGTATATACTGTAACGTAGATAGATTCGATGTATGCGACTTAATTCACACAAAAAAGGCGTCTCTGTCAAACCATTTCACTCGGCCCTGCATGGACCGTCACTCTGATGCACGCCGTTTGATAGGGTCAACCAGATGGGTCTCTTGTACAAATTGGAGTCGTTTGGTGTAGGTGGGATGGTTTTGTCAATCAATCTTGATTTTATTTTTGAGCGAACGCAGAGTGTATTCGTAGATAATTGTTTGAGTGCTTCAGTCCCTGTGGTTTCGGGTGTTACTCAGGTTAGCGTGCTGGCCTATCGCTCATTGTTCTGCATACGAGCGACATGGTCTTTATGATGGGAAGCACGATAATCAACTATGCTAACGATTCCACTTTGATAGCAGTGATACCTCTCCCCTGCAGCAAGTATAATGTAGTCGCTCAGTCTCTAATTAGCGACGTGTTGAGCATTAGTGCATGGAGCTCTCCCTGAAGTATGACGCTGAATGCGGGCAAGACTAAGTCTATGATTACAGTCGGTCTCGGTCACTTTTACCCCAGCATCCATTTCTGAAAATAGATGACACTGTGCTCCAGGGATCTAGCCCTTTGCAGNGTCGAGCATTATAGTGCATGGAGCTCTCCCTGAAGTATGACGCTGAATGCGGGCAAGACTAAGTCTATGATTACAGTCGGTCTCGGTCACTTTTACCCCAGCATCCATTTCTGAAAATAGATGACACTGTGCTCCAGGGATCTAGCCTTTTGCAGATTCTCTGCTTCCTTTTTGTTAAGAAAATTATGTTTGAAGAGCATGTTGGACGTCTCGTGTCACGAGCTTCAAGTAAGGCTGGTCCTCTGCGCAAGTTGAATGCTGCGTCCGGTGACAGGTGCGTACTCAGTAGATGTTTTTATTCATTCCTGCTGCCTTTCTTGGAGTATTGTTCATCAGTCTGGGCTTCGGCTGCTACCAGTCGCCTGCTTAGCCGGCAGGCTGTACGCTGAAAGTGATCTGATGAGTCTGTCCCATAGAGGGAGGGTGGCCTGCCTATATACAGTAAATTTTATAAGGCGTACAACAACGAGAGACATTGGTTGTAGTATTCTATCTCTGAACTCAGAGTCTTGAAGAAACACAAGAGCTGGGGCTTATGCCCAACCTTTTACGTTGTAGACTATTTTGTGCCGAACTTATACCAATACAGTCTGTGTTTTCTACCCTGGTCTGTTTTTCACGTTTTTTATCTGGAATTCGTTGCTGAGATTCGTGTTCGACTTCGTAAATCTGCAGACGTTGACGTTAGCTGTTCATAATTTTTCTATGGATTTTTCTTATAGCGTCTTGGGCTTCGTGGTGTTGCATAAAGCTTCATTTTGGTGTAATTACGTGTCCCTGGAGGCCCGGCTTGCAGTTTTAATAACAGTCATAATTTATCGTATTTGAGCTTCCGGGACCGTAACCCACACATATAACCAAAACCTGGTGTTTTAAAGTAGGGCTATTACCTCGTAAAATACACTAAAAACAGCATAATTCATAAGACTGTTTACTTCACTTATTTAATAACAGTCCACCAATTATGCATTCAATGTAACCCTTTAGTGATATACGATTATAAACTGTTATTATCACTATCATTACCATTATCATTATTTTTATTTTCTGCTGCACCCTTTCAGCCATATTCTGGAATGGCTGCTATGCCCGGCCCTCGCCAATATGCAGGCGATTCTGCATCTCCGCTCTCTGGAATGTTCCAGGCCGCTTAGTTGGAATTGTCAGTCTTGGAATGAGTTGCTCCTCCTTCCCAGTTTCAAGTTTGTCGCCCCGTCGTCTCAGCAATATCTTCGAATCCTTTCTGTTCTTGAATGACTGTTCATTTCTTATTAATCTTTTTTCATCGTTAATGTACGGGGAGTATTTTAGCTGGTTACTACAGCGACTGTAGTAACTTCTTTTGATCCTTAGTCTATTGCCTCTTCAGGACTTGCAATGCGCGAAATGGTAGTGTTATTCTGTGCTTTCAGGATCCTAGTTTATTGCCTTTTTACTACTTCTTACGGCCTACAAATTTGCAGTACTATTTGACGCAACGATGATATTTACTGATTTTGGCTTGTTGGATCATACTATCCCCAAAATAATGTTTTTTATGTTGCACGCCCCATAAAGGGACAAAATTACACCTAGGAGGTTTTGGGCAAGTTAATTTGCCTCTTCCCATAACCGTCGCTGTATAGTTATGGCCACATCATGAAATATGCACATACCTTAATTTATGTTCCTACTATAAAGTCTAGCTTGTTATCCTTTTAAAATACCTAATTATTTCAACATATTAATGATGTTGATCGGCTCATCCAAGTAATGTGCTCACAAAATCAACTTCGTTACCATGATTATCTACTCTCTAGTAGGATGAATTATATGGGCTACATCATGTATGGAAATTCCAAATGTAGTACTAGAATATCTGGGAATTTATATCTATCATGATCATTAACCTGTGATACTTCAATACCTATAGCCTATAAGGCTTTACTGTGAAATACATGGAAACCTTAAATCATCAACGGTTAAATAAGAGCGCAAATTCGTTGTACGCTCACTACTGCATTTCTACTTCTCTCGTATACCTCTCGATTAAAAGACGGCCGAAATTTACTTTGGGCTGCCACTCATTGGGCTATTTGCTGAGATCTTGGGTTTTCGCCTTCGACTTTGGGATCTTGGATCCCCTTTGGAAAACTGGACATTCAATATTGTCCATATTCAGATGTATTTCTTTATATTTGCACTTTCACATAGATAAGAAGCACATATTACGGCCTTTTCAAATGTTTTTTGCCCGTTTCAAACATATTTTTTAGCTGTTTTATGTGATTTTTGGTCCAGGCACAATAAAGTTGTTTGGAGCCATTTAAACTTTATCAGGAGCGCACCAGTAAATGTATCGCCCCTGGGAGCGTGGGGTGCAGTGACGGGATGACGCAAAAGAATTGGGTCGCACTGACGCTGACGCAGTACCTGTGGGCCCACTCGCTGAAGTGGGCATAAGTCCTGAAATATCGGGTGTTGAGTCATGGCTCCGCACAGCCTCCTTTCAAACAAGTGCTAAAACACTTATTCATTGTGCAGCAAAATTTATTTCGCGGAGTAGTAGCTAATTGGCAAAGTCGAGTCAGTCATCACAAAGTTTTTTTTTTTTCACGGTAGCAGTTACCTAAAGTTGATAATTATTTTTGCTGTTTAGTGAGTGACTACAGTACGCTAATCTAATGCTATTGATGTACTTTCACAACCTTATCAGTAGGGTTGAGACTTTTCAAAATATGCACGCATATTCTGTCCAATTGTATGACTAAATTTTGATTTTAACGTAAAATATGAGCCTAGGCATATACTTCCCTGGAATAAACAATGAAAATCGAAATTCAGTCATACAATTGGACAGAATATGCGTGCATATTTTGCAAAGTCACAACCCTACTCATCAGTAAAATATGGCAAAAACTTGCACTCATGCTTCCTGCCAGATGCACCGTGAGTTACTTTCAATTGCAGAATTGGCCGTCAGGTGCAGTGAGGACAGGAATTTTGGCAGGGCCAAAAATGGGGTAGATACCGTAGATTGACGCTGGCTCACTAGCAGAAAAAAAAAGACGTTTACCTATCATTGGAACGCCACGCGATTTTTCCCCCTCCTGGCAGAGCAGAAGCCCAGGGGAGGTGGGAATTTTAGGCAAGTTGAAGTCGGATTGCAATTGAAAATCGGTTACTAGGAGAGGATTATAGCCGGGGATAACAATTATGACATTTATGAGGCGGAGCTATGGAAATTCACAATAGAATAGTTTCTGTAATAAAAGTGTATTTTCTGTTTAACAATGCAAAGAAAACTTTACTTCCAGTACACTACAGCAAACTAAACCCACTGGTTCAGCTAAACCAGGAGGCAAAGAGTGTATAACGGGAGGTCTCACGAGAAATTAGCATCAAAAAGTGACGTCATCATCGACGAATCTATGGCTGAGCAGCCTTGGAGTATTTTAACTAATTTAAACACAAAAATCGTCTTAAATTGCGAAATTCATCTCTACCGTATAAATAATTAAAGAGAGTATATATATACTAATTTAGCAATTGTCTATAGAAAATTGCAGTGTTTGCTGGTGGAAACTTTCACAGCACTAGCGCCGAATTTGGTCCCTTTTGGCCACCTAATATAACTTCTTTTTATTAATTGAAACCTTATTCACACTTCATATTCAGTTCACAGTGCTCTTCACAGAACATATTTATTCCTTACCAACAAATATAAGCACCATTATAGTCAATTCTGTACGCGAGAGAAACCACAGTAACAGTTAGCCTATTGCTCGAACTTTCAGTACTTGACTACATTTTACAGTGTTTTGCAGCTCAAGTAGCTGGCCAGTCATTAACGGGAGATTGAATGAAATAAATCGAAAAAATACGGTGGCATGTTTAACAAAACAACCTACGAAGGCCTGAGGTCCCACACTAAAATACTTTTGACTCGTCGATGTAATGGAAATTTGCTACATGCGGTCACGGCTAAGTTTTATTTTTTTTAGTCCTATTGAGTCCTCCCGTTGCATTCTTTGCTTCCTGAGCTAAACCAAGGCCTCCTACAGTACTCTAGGAGGCCTTGGCTAAACAAGACTTACATAAACGATGCACTTTAATTGTCATTCTGCCCTACCCTGTTCTACCCTTTTCTAACCCGTAATAGTTCTTGCTCGTTCTTCATCGATCTCTCCTTCGTGTCAATGTCACACAAGTATCGTGATTGTAACTTGCTTTCAACAGCTACAATCGCTGAGGAAGGATAACGTCTGTGTTTCACAGACATTATTTTAGTACAAAACGACTTTCTAGCCTAGTTGTGAAAAGTCTATTTTAAGATGAACCACGTTTTGGCGTCTCTACAAAGTTTTTTTTTTTGCGGATTTTTTATCTTTAAGGGCTGCTGATTCGGGATCTGCTTGATGCCACCTTGGCACCCTTGGGCAAATTGCGTAATATGCTAATAAAATCCGCCATTACCGAAGTTTCTTTTCCAGGCGCTAGCTCGCTTGTTTGGGGAGGTACAAAGGAAATATCAATGTCTAGCCCCAAGTTTATATGGTCAAAGATTCTAATTTTACCATTCTATCATGACTTGCACATTAGTATATCAATATTATGCAAGTTAGGCGCCATTGGCCAAATTTTGTAATAAAACTATAGATTTCTCTTTTAGTAAAATAATAGGTTTTTTTTAATCCAACCCAAGGTTTTCTAGGTCTCTAATTCTAGTTTGACCATTTCATATGATTTTTTCCGTTTGCATATGCATGATGTGTAAATTAGGAGACTACCTCCGACTGATTTTTCGAAATTAGGCTCATTGGACAATGACACATGTTATATTTTCGTGTCTCTGAATACTCTTAAAGGTCTCAGATCATAAAACTTTGCTCTGACAAATCTAAAAGTCTCCAGTTCATTTGTATTGATTTGAATAACTATGTTAATTAGATCATATTGTCTTACCTACAGGCCTAATCTATAGTCAGTTATTGATGGGTGCACTTCTGTGGTGTGTGCATTGGCCAGAGAAAGGTACGGTTAAGACTACATTGAATATTTCTTGGGGCCTGTAATGTGGAAAGCTGTAGCCTCAGATATTTACCTTACCTTTGATAGGTAGCTACTAAGACTATTCGATTAATTAAGAGTGTGGCATATGGAGAAAAGGGAGGTAAGCATGCAAGCCGTCGGCATCTCGATTTAAATTTATCAAGCCGTCGGCTTCTCTAAATTTATCAAGCCCATTGCCACAACAGAAGGTTATGTTGACAGTCCATGCAAATAAGATACAGCTTGTTGATACAACCTGCAATCATTTGGTTGAGATCTGCTTGACTAGGGCTGTGTGCGCCTCTATTTTTGCCAGTACACCTGCGCGTCTCCGCCTTAATTTCGCAGGTAGTGCGCTTAGCTGCGTCTCTGCGCCTCAATGTTCATCTTTCGCATTGCACTTGCGCCCACAGTACAGTAAAGGAAGTAGGGAAACTTCTAAGGGGTAAATTAGCGCAACATTTGGCTGATGGGCGTGGTTTAGAGGCCTACGTCATCGTTCCTCTACGCTGTGATTGGCCATGGC
>LQNS02000211.1:26325058-26343799 GCA_001587735.2 Parhyale hawaiensis
CCGATACACATTACGGCACTAGAAATGGGAGATTTAACTTACCAGTTGTTAGGCTCGAAGTAGAGAAAAGATTCACAATATTTCAAAGCGTTCAGGCATTCATTCAGCTTCCAAACGAATTAGTGCAACCAATGTCCGACCAACGTTTTAAAATCATGTTCAGAAATGAATGTATTAGTAAATATTTTGACCTCTGACGACATGTGCCTAATAAGCAGTTTTAGCTTTACATAGGCATGTTCTCAAATTAGATTTATCGTATTCTGTGTTTTATTGTATGATTTTAGGACTGTTGTAATAAATATTTTTGAGAGCAATAAAGGTGTTAAAGGTGTTAGACTCGTGTTTGTTATAATGCTTGTTAGCAGTATAACTCGAAAAGTTATGAACGGATCTGCAAAAAACTTACTGAAACTGTGAACCCTATTGGAGGGCACAAATGATTAGATTTTAGCGTTGATATAGAGAAAATCATGCATGGCTTCAGAACCAATTTTAATTTTTCGTAACCGTTCCCTTGCTTGGCGGAGGTATGCGCTCTCAGAGTGCTCTATGTTGATTTTTGTCAACGCCTGAAACTAACTTCAGCAGGTCGATGCCAGCGCACCTGCCTGAAGTTTTGAACAAGTCAAGCCTCGGAAACATAATTTGGGCGCCCAATTGAACATGGCATTAATTTTCCTTAGAGTACCATAACTTTTAGTCCATTTAAGCAGGCACTTGCGTATATTTTGTTTTGAGTTTTCTAATTATAGAAATATTCGTAATGCTGTGAAGGCGGTGCCTACTCAGGCATTGTCGTGATGATTCGATCCGTATGAAACTACGATTGCAGCTTCAACTTATTACTCCCTCCTATCCATTCTAATTATGAATGACATTACATTAGATCGATGCGCGTCAAAACATCAAAATTACTTTGATTACGGAAATGGTTTAATAGCGTAGCGCTTGTCTTCTGTTCCCTACGCAACTACAAATTCTTAACGCTTGTTATTTAATAAGATAGGGACCGGGCCGTTTTCAAATACCAGAACAAAATTATTACTTTCCGATGCCCAGTTTCCTTCGTGGTTCTGTGCGCAGGAATAAACATGTACCTATTCCCCTTTCCCTCTTGGATCTTTTTCATATCCCGTTTTTTTTATCTTTTCCCTATCGCCCTTTGATTTTTTTCGTTTCCCTTCTTTGGGCTTTTCCGTTTCCCTCTTTGATTTTTTTCATTTACTCTCTTTGATACTTTTCATTTACCCTCCTTGATCTTTTTCATTTATCCTCTTTGATCTTTTTCCTTTACCCTCTTTGATCTTTTTCGTTTTCCGTCTTTGATCTTTTTCATTTACCCTCTTTGATCTTTTTCGTTTTCCGTCTTTGATCTTTTTCATTTACCCTCTTTGATCTTTTTCGTTTTCCGTCTTTGATCTTTTTCATTTACCCTCTTTGATCTTTTTCATTTACCCTCTTTGATCNTTGATCTTTTTCGTTGCCAGTCTTTGATCTTTTTCGTTTTCCGTCTTTGATCTTTTTCATTTACCCTCTTTGATCTTTTTCATTTACCCTCTTTGATCTTTTTCATTTACCCTCTTTGATCTTTTTCGTTGCCAGTCTTTGATGACCTAATTATTATGCCCGACTTGGTCTGAATTTCATTTAGTTATTTCTTGTACATTGCTAGAAAATGTCTACTCATCTACAGTCTGTGTCACTTCTCTAAGTATACTTCAGCAGACTATTACTGATTCTTTTCTACGCATGGGCATATACCAATCCAGGAAGTCCTACATTAATCACCGAAATCAGTTACATGTCAAACGACACCCAGCACTTCCAGTTGAGTCGGTGAGTCTCGTGCAGCAAAAATTCAGGTAGTCATGCCAAGAGGGTGGGCAACGAAAGTGGGTGAAGGTTGAGGCGCCGCTACCTGTCCAACAGCTGCAGCAGCTGCACAGCTGTCCATACAGCAGCACTCCACACTGAGCGAACACCGAGCAAACAATCCAAGACTCTGCCAGCTTCTGGCCAACTCAACTCGAAACTCGGACTTCATTTTTGAAGTCTCTTCTCTGCAGAAGCTTTAGATGTCTTTATAGATAGCTGTGTTATAGGCGTAGTTCTTAGTAGCCACTGCTCGTTTTTAGCAGCCGCTGCTCTATGTTTTTGGCAGTTACTAGGTACTCATTGTTTTGGCCGCTACTACTCGTTGTTTATGGTAGCTAGATACTAGTCTTTGTTTTGGGCCACTAGGCTACTACTTCTACTGCTCTTTGTTTTTTAGCAGCCACTACTCATTCTAGCAGCTACTACTCGTTATTTTTAGCAGTTACTACTCGTTATTTTCAGCAGCTGCTAATCGTTGATTTGGCGGCCACCATTCGTTGTTTTTTTTAGCAGCTACAACTCATTGATTTCTCAGCTTTTAACCTACCAAACTAGAAAAAAAATGTAATTTCATTTCTAGACTATACTAGGTACGTTTAACGGCTCACTCAAAATGCCAAGTAGTTCTTGCGGATGGTAGACATAAAACGAGGTGGTGCAAGGATTGTGCCTGTAAGCGTGACGTACAAATATGTACATCTCAACGCTAGCTTACAGTCCAGTCATTGAATTATATGACGCCTTTACTGGTGAATGTGTGCTAATTGCCAATCAGTGCATTCTTCACGTCACCATTAACGTTTTGTGTATTTTTATTTATTTGTTATTTTTAGGGTGCTATATTAGTCGAAGAACGCTTTATCTATAAAATTCATCAGCCGATGAATCTGTTTGGCAGAAGGGGACCATGGATGAGAATGGTATATTCTATGTAGTGGATAAACGTTTGCTTTTGCTATAGCGAGGCCCAAACATGTTTCTGTCTTGACGTCAACTTTCACTGATATAATTGAAACCTTGCCCTCTCCATACAAAACAAGATGGAAAACCTGATGACACTTTACTCTAGAACCTGGAAACAAAGAGCTTTCCGTTGCGAACAAAGTGTTTCTGTTAAATGCCTGGAGCTAGTATAGGCACTGCGACAATGAGCGTATTGCTATTATACTCCAAGAGCATTAACTATGCGGATGTACCTGCTGGCATCCTAAATATATCTGGGTACTGCACTTTGGGTCTAATGTCCAGATTGTTCTTAGTACATGAGTGCATATGCACATCTTCCATATATATATATACTCCGCAATGGCAGGATATTCTCCTTTATTTTACTTCTACTATGAGGCTCACAATCCTCCATTCCCTCGAAAAAAAATAATAATAATAACTTTCGCTGTTTTTAATTGTGTTTCTATCAAGTATCATTACATAACGGGGATCTAAATAAGACTAAATAGGAATGCTCTCGAGTTATTTTAACTCTCATCAATGTATTCTAGTACGCTATGAATGCGCGTGCTGTAATGAACTGTAATGTTAGGGCGATACTCATTGTGTTACTCAAGCTGTATGTGTGTGTCCTAGTACATTATTCATGCGCTTAATTGTGTGCTTGTCTTAGCGATGCACTGGATGAGTTACTCGAGGTGCTGAAGTTGATGTCACGTACGAGGGTACTAAAACTAAATCGCTCCAGTTATTGAGCAAAACTTAAGGGGTAGAGACAGATTTTTTCTCAAACGAATAACCGCAGCTTAGGAGAAATTATTCTCATTTAGACGTAGAACTTTTGTACATTAAGATATAAAAGCTTTTTATGTCCCCTTTTTATTTCCTATAATGTTATTACATAAATTAAATTATATACGCTTCGCAGCCACTATATGTTGATTTTTTAATTCTGTTCAGATTTTGTTGTGGTTTCATGCTGTGCTTCCAGTTAGTAATATCACGATTTGCAGCATCTCATAACATATCTCATTAAATAAATTTGAAACATCTGAAAAATTCGAGCTTTCAGCTAAGCATAATTTCCAGTGGGAAAATTCTTCTTACTAGTGGGATGTCTCTGATCACATCTGAACCTTGTCCACAATAACTGTAAGTCTCTCTGCCCAACTCCTATTTTCTTCCCATTTTTGGAGTATTTCTATGTGACGCTGGCTGTTCCATTTTATTTGGAAAACTAGAGCATGCACTCTAAGAGCGCATACCTCCACCGAGCAAGGCAATATTTAGGAAAACTTCAAACTGGTCCTGCAGCAAAGATTTCCTTTTTATCATCACCAAAATGTGATCACTTGTGCCTTTTGATATTAAGAACAGTGTCTGTAATTTTCTTGAATATCCGGCTGTAACTTTTTGAGTCATGTTCTGACAAACGTGTTGCCAAACACAAAAACGGACGAACCAATCATCACCATTATTTGGTCATTTTTTTCTTTAAATATGTCAAACAATTCCTGTAAATCTCAAGAACAGTTGTTCATAACTTTTTCTTTTTGGATTAAGATACTAACAGAGATAAAAACAAACTTAGAGACAAACAAACAAACAAACAAACAAATGGACCCACAGATTATCTCAAAAATTGGTCGTTTTCTTCTATAAACAATCTTAACAATTTGTCCAATTTTCATGAACATCCGTTTATAACTTTTTGAATTATGTCGCTAAGAAAAAGGCGGCAGACAAAAACACATACAAATGGTTGAACCGATTTTCACCTAAAGTTAATCATCTGTTCCTCCCAACATAAACTAACATTCACTGTAAATTTCGCAAAGCTCCGTTCATAACTTTTTGATTACTCTTGGTGACAGAAAAACAAGCAAATAAACTAGACAAACGTATGACATTTTCGAAACAAAAGAAATAAAAGCAAAAAGACGACATTTTCCGCTGGGGGGCTCATATGAGACTCGTTGTATGAACAATCTATAATTATAATTGATTGAAGAGAGTTGACGTTCCACTTGGTATGACCCTATACTTGACCCATGTTTTTTAAATCGAATTTTACCCATTTTAAACAGTGTTAAAGCTTTGGAGAACCTGAGGCTGCTTGAACATAACGGATGAGCAGAGTCTCCACACTGAATTATTTTTTTCGTATTTCTTGAGATTAGAAACTAAATGCATAATAAACTGCATTGGGTTGTGTCCGATAGTTCGTTCCCTAATGCAGTTATCACATTGACGTCCCATATTTTCTTGGTCGCTACGTGGAGTTCGTTCCCACTATCGGATGTAACTGTAGGATTTTATGAGCCCAAATCTCGACAAATCGAGAAAGTTTCATATTTCATACATCAGAATATGTAGATAATCAGTGCTTGTATCATTGGTCGTTTATTTCGCGCGGTAAATTCTGAAAACATTCAACAAGTAGTTTCTCTCAAATCATTGAAATCAATTATTAAAAAGTAGTATCATACTTTTATATCTTTGCCTCTCAAGTTTCCTTATTACTTTCATCAGCTAGAGTGGCTTAAATACAAACCAGTTTTAGTTGAAAATGAGTCGTTTTCTTTCATAAATGTTACAGAAAACTTGTGTTAGACCTAGGCTTGTGAGCTCAGCCTTGCATGTGTTGCATCCCAGCAAAGATGCTGTGCGCCAGTAGTGTTTTAGACGTGGTGCAATATGGAGAGAGATAAGTGGAGCTCTGAAGAAGGTATGTTGAACGTTGTGTCGCTGCTGGTGCTGCTGCTCTTCTTTCTCTTCCCACCCCAAACTACTTACTACTCGTGGACGCCTGCCAACTTTACTCAAACTTGCACTTTGGTTGCAGCTTATGCTTTTGTCTGGTGAATCGTGATGCAAGTTTTGTAATAAAATATTGGCAGAGCTCGAACACAGCCCCAAAATTAGTAATTTTGTTTCAAAATATCTGCTGTAGTTCGAGATTTGTTGCTCAGCTTAGAACTTTTTGAAAGTGTTTTTGAATTTTTTTTGCGAGTTTATTTTGAAATTGTTGCCATCACTTGGAGTGATACTACTTTAAACATGCATACGAATATAGGTAATTGAATTTTGGGGCTTTGCAGTCCCGCTGCCGTGCCAGGTGTCGCTAAAATTTGTTTTTAGGCCTGTGCTTGGATTCACGTTCCAAAAATTGGATATAGATTCTTGATGGGAAAATTTTGCAAGGTTTTAATGGTTGATGCGAGTGAAATGTTAATTGTATAGTCTGTTTGCTAATAAATTCTTTTTATATTTTACAATGCTTTCTATGTAAGCAGACGCGCCTTCATTGTAGCAAATTTTAGTTGATATACGGTAGCTTTAATTTTTCTGTCGAATTTACGTTTGTCGATGAGGAGTGTCTAATTTCATAAGCTTGACAGTGAGCATTTTGCATTAGAAACTCTCTGGAATTCTTATAGATTGACAAAGCTTCGACTGGATTTTAAGTTTATTTTGGCTTTCGTTGAGATTGTCGAAAGCTCGGCCAAAATAAACTTAATTCCAGTCGAAGCTTTGTAAACCTTTAAGAAACAGGGAACCTGGATGACCGCTATTTCAACCTGTAAGAAATCTCCGGAATTTGTAAGAAACAAGCAGCGTTGGCAGGTGGGTAGTGAACAGAACATGATATATAAGTGCGTTCGCCAACTGTTTTTTGCAGTACAAAATGTTGTGACTTGTGAATCGTTGAGAAAGCCTTCTAGGAGGTATTTTCATTTATGACTGTTTGAAGTCATGGTTATTTATCTGTAATCATGCGCAAGTATTATTTTTAGAAAGATTTCAAACCTAGATACTTAATCTACAATGCAGTTTAATATGGGTTTTGACAGGACGGAGCTCTGCATTTGTTTGGCTTGTAATTCCAATTAGGATTCCAGTAATGCCATGCTGAGGAATCTGTAAGAGGTGCTTATTCCTAGGTAGATGAGGGATTGGGAATGTCGCGCTATTATGAGCTCGTTTAATTAGTTCTCACAAAGAGTAAGGAAGTAGCTATTGAAAAACTACAATTAATTTGGGCGTACAGTAACTGAGGTGTTTGGATGTTACGTTGGAAAAACTGTGATGAAATGGGGCGTATACAAGGTGTTCTTATGTAAACTGTAGAAATAGCAATTACTTGGCTCCTGTATGATATGCTTTGATGTCAAGCTGCTGAACATGCAATTAATACTTCTATAATGCTGTTTAACATCGCCCTGAAGTAACTGCAATTGATTTAGGATTTATGAAATGTTTGAATGTAGGAATACAAACACTGTACAGCTATAGTTAGGACCTGTGAGGAGTTTGAATGTAGTTTTGAAGAAACCGCAAATAATCAGGACTAATGAGGGGTTGGTACGAGTTTGACTGTCGCTGTGGAGTAACTATAGTTGTCGCGTATACGGGTGGTTTGGATTTCTCGGTCATGAAACCGCAACTAACCAATTTATTCATGATTTTATCGTTAACGAACACTACCTGGAACGTTGGGTATGCGCTACAACCTAATTGAATGGTGAACTAGTTATGGCTTATATGCGATGAGTTTTGAAGTTGCACTGGAGAAATTCTAACTGGCGTTTACAAAATAGGCGGGAATATCGGGCTAGAGATACTGTAATAGAAGTCATAATAAATTGAGAAGGGGTGGAGATGTTATGCGGAGGCAACAGTTAAAGGCACTTATGTGAGCGGTGGCGCTATCGCTCTGGGGAAACTATAACTGACACTTAGATAAAAGGTGGGGATATTTCGCTGTAGAGAGAAATTACCGCTAAAGTAAGAGGTGGAGATATGGCGCATAGAAACCACAATTGGCTCTAATAAAAGGGGTGAAAAGGTGCTGCTGGGACGCTACAACAATTGGTTGTAATATAAAGGGTGAGGAAGTTGCTGCTGGGACGCTACAACAGACGCTAGACGCTTGTATGATATACGACAGTGGTAACAGTGTCGTTCTGAAAAGCTTCAATTGACGCTTGAATGAAATGAGGGTATAGTGCGCAGAAGAAACTGCAGCCGGTTAGAGTGTAGTGGTTTCTCTTTTCAGGCCTTGAATGCAGTGAATGTGTGCGCACGATATGTGACATATGTATTACATGCGTATGTGACAAACATACTACATACATACAAATATAACATACATAAGTTACATACGTATCGCATACGTATATCACATCCATAACACAAACCTATAATATCTATGTCATGTATATATATATATATTCACAGTTTCTCGTCCCGTCAACACCTGGTATTATCCAGACAGGGGGCTCTCCGTCCGCCCTTGTGTTTAAATAGAATAAGTACATAGAATCGAGTCAGGATTCGGTCCGGGGACCTCGAGATTACCACGCCGCCACTCTTACCACTAAGCCACAAACAGCTAAAAGCAACGCAAGCACGCAAGGTACTTGTGCTGCCCGCTGCATCGGTGCAAGGATAAAGGCAGAGCCGTACGTGTATGAGGGAGCTCATCCGTCTACCCTGAACAATTAATAACCTGAAAGATCCCACAGTTTCTCGTCCCGTCAAAACAGTTTTTCGTCCCGTCTATTTAAACACAAGGGCGGACGGAGAGCCCCCTGTCTGGATAATACCAGGTGTTGACAGGACGAGAAACTGTGGGATATTTCAGGTTATTAATTATTCAGGGAAGACGGATGAGCTCCCTCATACACGTACGACTCTGCCTTAATATCTTTGCACTGATGCAGTGGGCAACACAATTACCTTGCGTGCTTGCGTTGCTTTTAGCTGTTTGTGGCTTAGTGGTAAGAGTGGCGACGTGATAAGTCTCGAGGTCCCCGGATCGGATCCTGACTCGATTCTTTGTATTTATATATATATATATATATATTTATGTATGCGCATTCATATATACGGTGTATGCATACAATATATATTCTAAGCAATATTTTACAGTGTATATTAGAAAGTAAGAAATTAATCAGTAAGCATACTTCGTAACGCATGCCTACAGTGTATGTGTACTGATTATCTTTAGTGTAATTATACAGTGTATTCATGCAGTGTATGTATACAATACATACATAGTGCATTCATACATGTCGTAATTGTCTCTGGTGCTATTCACAAACTGGAGAACACCTAATTAAGATGTAAGAACGTAATTCAGAACCTTATGCAACTGTTGCAACAACGTGTAGCCACAGCATATTCGCTGTAATCCAACTCTTATCGGCAATTCATTGGTAATTATACGCCGTCTGTAGGAGCAGCATCGATTAATATTAGATAATCGTAAATAGTTTTCTCGTAGGGGCCGTGTAATTAACACTATACTAATCGTCTCACGTAACTTTGGTTTGCAATGAATATTTATATAACGTTTGCTATTAGTTTTCGTTCCTTTGCATGAAAAACCAACATCTTAAGCAATTTAAGCCGACAGTAAAGATAAATTGAAACCTCTCTGTACGAGCAAACTGATTCATCCACCTCAACGCTCTGAATGGATCTGCATGGAATTTGGTGCTGGATGGCGAGGACAGATTCTGTCCAATTTTGATGGTAATCCGGATTGCAATCTGAGACTAGGATTTATTTACCCGACCGAAATCTTGCCCCGAGGCCTCTGGCTCCATTTCTATTTAGTTCGTTTAACTTAAGGAAAGTTTAGACCGGCGCCGGTGATTTGATCCCTAAATTGATTTATGAAGACGCATATTTGGCTCACCCACTGGAGACTCACTGAATTAAAACTCGTTGCTTATTTATATTTTTTATGTACTGATTTGTTTTAGACTAAGCTATGCACAGTAAAAGGCGGTAAGAGATCTACTACCACCTCTACACTGAATGATGAGCACATTAACATAACACTGTGACGGAACTTCCACATGCGGTCGCCCCACGGAAATTAGCAGCGTACAGTGAGTGTCAGATGTGAGAACTGCCTCATTATTTCGTCCAACATCTTCTGGTGGTCATCGGAGAACATCACCTTCATTGAAACAGAATTCGAGCTGTTGCGGTAAGGGAAACATGCCTTCCTTATCGAATCAACAACCTACACGTCCAGTGATGGTCGTGAAGTCGAAAGAAAGTAAATTTTGATGGAAGTGGACATCATCTGAAGTGGGCGTCCTTGCATTAAGAAGATCGGAGATCCCCTCAATTGCATGGCGTCCTTCCGTAAAGGAAAATGGTACCATGTACACCAGACCGTACCATGTACATCAAACCGTACCATGCACATCAGACGGTACTGTGCACATCAGACGGTACCATGTACAGCAGACTGTAACGGCCAAAGCATCAGACCATGACAGACTGTTCGGTAAGCAACAAAGCGCACGATGTACAACACGCACAACAGCAGTGAGCTACTGTACATGTGCAGTTGGACCGGGGAGATGCATTGCTCCTGTCCGGGGTAGTGATGGAGGAGAGGCGGGCCAGACTGAAGGTCTTGGCAAAACTTTGAACTGAAAGTTAGGTGACCAGCAGCCGGATAGCTCTTAGGCGCTTCAAGATTATCCTGGCGCGTCAGTTACGCAACAGCACCGGTGAGCAATTAACTGTTGGGATATCACTCTTCAATTACAAAGGATTTCGGCTAATGCGGCCAAACTGTAATGGGAGTGCCGGCGACGGCGGCTGTGACATCATTAGTGTTAACCGTTAATTCTGGAAGGCGAGCGTCGTGTGATCTTCAACTTTGTTTAGGAAAACTAGAAATCGCCGGCATACCGTGGGCGTCCTTGGATTAAAGGGTGCTGAAGATTCGTGGAGTTGGTGCATTTGAATTAAAGAGAGCTGATGATTACACGAGGTTGGTGAAGTTGAATGAAGGGGAGCTACAGATTACCCAGTTGGTACCCTTAGATAATCAAGAATTGTGATGATTACATGAAGCTGGTGTCCTTGGATTAAGGAGAGTGGATATCATCTGAAGTTGGTGTCCTTGCATGAAGGAGACCGGAGATCCCCTCACCTGGCGTCCTTCCGTCAAGGAAAATGGTGTTTACCTGAATCTGCTATTTCTGAATTAAAGAACACCTCAAATTATTTGATATTCGTGCATTTATTGTAAATAAACGCGAGCTTTAAACCGCGGGTGATGATGTAGTTGACTAAAGCTGATATGGATGTTACCAGATCTTTACTGCCATTTATGTTATGAGTTTAATCGTTATCCGCAGCTCCCAATTTCTGATGAATATTGTTGCGTACTTTTTGATGAAATATTTTACGAACTCGTGCTCATGTTCACTTACTGTTGGACTAAACTTTTGTGTATACGATAGAAGTCTTTGAGGCAATATTATGCTAGTGATAACAATCTGGAAAAACTTGTGGATATGATTTTGAGACGGTCGAAGTGCAGCAGAACTTTTTGTGTCCTTTACCAGGTGATTAAGTAAAGGTTACAAAACCGCATGGAACCGAACGTAAGCGCATAAAATCATATCGTACGTGCGTAGGTTCGTTAGGGTATGCAGTCAGTATAGGCAGGACTGCATGCACTTACGCACTTTTGTCAGTCGTAAACATATGCCATCATAGGTACGAGCATAACATAGCGCGTAAGTGCATACATTCCTGCCTATACTAAATCAGGGCTCACAACCGCATGCCACCACCCGCAACTGCACTCAATCACAATTGGTCGTCTCTCAGGTCTCCGACAGCGTGGACGAGGTCTCTTTGCTTTGTGGTACTTACTTATCGAAATGTCACAGGGATTTATCTGATATGTATAGTGGATTATATCCGATACCTAATCACCTAAATATTTTCATGCAGATTTTGGTGAAACTATAGATACCTCGAACTGCATCGCCTACAATTTAGTGACATCACTGCATCTGTGACCACGTATTTTGGGCCGATGTTAGACTTATTCTTTTGTAGTGGTTGTTCTCAACCTATATTGCCACATGCACCCAGAATGTAATGGGGAATATATAATTCCCCATATTCAACATCTGCTTGAAAAACTTGCATTCACGAGCAATAGGTATGCTTCAAATTACAGAAATATTTGGAACTAAATACCTTCCCTAATTGCAGAGCCGTATAAGTGTATCCATGGTCTAAGTAGTGAACATCCTTTATTTCCATGGTCCCTTTTTTCCCTATCGAAATACTGCATTTTTGAAGCTCGCTTAGCTTTGAAAAGTAGCTACTTGGTACTATCTATATCGTAATTCCGCTTGAGGTTCATCACGTTATGCTCTTTACTAACAGAGAGGGAAGAATTCGAGACGCTAGAAGCTCTGATTTTCGCTGGAAGGAAGTTCAACCATAGCTGTCTTCTTTTCGCTTTTTGAAAAAAAAAAAAACAGTCATTTATGAAGCAAAGACATTAAGCTCATTTCACGCGTTATCATATCTACCGCTTTTCTTTTTGTCGCGTCGTATTATGTTCACTTTGCTGGTGGCGCAACACATTCTTAATAGGGCCGGATGCGTAGCTAGGATACAGTATGGAGCACAGAGCGGCTAGTGTTGGAAATCTCGACTCTAAACTCTGAGGTATCTTTTGAAGCAAATGTGCAAAATATAAGGAAATAAACGATATCTTGAGAACAGGGGGTTACGCTGCTGTGACTGAAGAAATTAACTGAAAATGTTGTACTTTGTTGTATAGCTATCACATCAAACAAAGCAGAAAAAATATGGGCTACTGGTCAATATCAAAGGATCCGGTAACAGTGCGAAAAAATCAGATGCGCCGACAAAAATATGTTGCGTGTGAGATTGTTAAGGATGAAATAATCTGTAAACTATGAGAAAGAGAGCATAGAAAAGGCGCCCAATTATCTAGGAAAACGATATAAGAAGTACCGTCATATCTCTATGTCTTTATCAAGACACAAGTGCGAATTCTTTGCAGACGGAATGTATGCGAGATTTATGGGCGAAATCAAAATATGTACTAGAATAGATGAGACGAGGTGTTATTTAAGGTAGATGGACTGCGTAATGGTAGACATGTTTAAGCGACACACATTAGTTTAGACTGGGTGGGTTAAGTTAAAAACGCTGCCTCAGGTCGAACTAAGATATGAAAACTATAATTAACCATGGAATTTCCACGGGTCCCGCTAGTCTATAATATTGTGTTGCTTGTGGTTCCATATGTACGTCCGTCTGCACGTTACGCTTTCAGTATTAGATCGGGAAATATTCAACGTGCAAGAAGCTTTGATTTTGGCTGGAAAGAATTTTAACCACAACTGTGTTTCATCTCTCCTTGAAGTAGTAGTAGTAGTAGTATTAGAAGTTTTTATAAGCGCTTCAGTGGCACACTGCCTATATCGCGCGAACTATTCCTGTGTTTAACCACAGGCTGGTGCGCCGAATAGGGCGCGTTTTAAATTGTCAATAATTCGGCTTTTCTGCCGGTATGTCTCGGAGCGGTCAGTGCGCTACTGACAGGAAAAAGGCGCAAGCTGAGCATCTCTAACCCCCGGGCGCGGCTGAACGCTGTCGCTCAGTTACGCCGCACAGGGGAAGGAAACGAAATACAAGAAAGTAGAAGTCTAGCGGGAATAGGTCAGCCACCTCCCGAAACAGAAGGGGAAGTATTGAGAGGGATGGATTGAAATGTTTTGAAACCTCGTCAGCAGGAACTGCGGCCAGATGCTACATCCCCTGCGGAGAAGGCACTCGGGACCCTTGGGTGCGTGATGCCCAAACATATTGTGGCAGGGAACATATCTCCTTGAAAAAATTTTTAGCCAGTTTCGAAGTGAAGACGTCAAGTTCACTTTGGACGTATCATATCTACGGATTTTCGTTGGTTTTTACGCCATGTTCTGTTCATCTTGCTGGTGGCTTGTCATTTTTAATAGAGCCTTATAGGTAGCTATAGGATACGTGCCTCGGAAGCACAAAGCGGGCAGTTTTGGATATCTCGGCTTGAAACTATCTTTTGATAAAAGCGCAATGTCTAAGGAAATACAATACCTGGCAACAGGGGTACGCTGTTGTTATTGAAAACTTTGGTGGAGTCTATTGTGCTTTGTTCTACAGCTATCGCATCAAATAAAGCAGAAAGTAATGGACTACCTTTCAATACCTACGAGTGCCCCATAATAGTGTGAAAACATCAGATACGCTGACGAAAAAATGGAAACGTGTAAGATTATGAAGGGATAAATTATCAGCCAACTGTGCGAAGTAGAGCTTAAAGAAGGCGTGCAAGTATGTACATATGAGAACAAAGCAAGAAGTACTTCCATATCTTTGTATCATTATCAAGATACAAGTGTGAATCCTTTGCTGGCAGAATATATTGGAGATATTCAAGGGGGATATCAGAATAGTAAGAGAGGTTAGACGAGGTACTGTAGACAGAGATCGTCTGGGTGAATAGACGGACATACTTTCCACCATTGTGTGCCGGTGCGGGTTCTCCCTTGGCTGTACGTATATGTATTACCACGCGCAGTACAGATGTATAAGAATACGTTGGTCACCGATTGATCTCTGGGCTCTTTTCTATGTCGCCCGGATTGGTGGATTCTCAGAAGCTTTGGGTAGCTACCGTAGTAGAAGAGTACAAATATGCACTGGTAAGCTGCAGGCATATATTGGAACACTCAGATAAAGACGATTAGTACAGTGGCGTCATAGGTACAGTGCAGTGAGATATCAGGTCTGTGCATCGTAAAGATCTACCGAGAGTAAGACTGGTGCTAGCTACCACATCTTGACTCGGCTACAACGTGGTAGTTATGGTCGAAGACTCAAAGGCTAGCTGCGACCACTCCTGGCGGTGTCGAGACGTGCAAAGGCTGACTAGTGACTCCAATATCTCACTTATATCGCTTAAACATAGGGTGTCACATTAGTTTAGGGCACATTAGTTTAGATAGGGTAGGTTAAGTTAGAAGCGGTGCCTTAGGTCAAAGTGTAGTGAGTGAAAACATTTTATTAACCGTGAAATTTCAACGGGTCCTACGAGTTTGATATGAATCTTCTTTTGAGCGTGGTAGATGAAAGACTGTATCTTTGGTAGAGTTGTTGATCATGTCATGCATAAGCTATTTCGTATATTTTTCAGTTGAATTTATTCGTAGCAGTTGAAACTGAACTCTGAGCAGAGACCAAAATATTTTCAATTTATACCACAACCAAATTTTTTTCCTGATGGTTCAACTAATTGCTAGCATCCAGGATACAGTAAGCAAATGAATGTTTCTGGCTAACTTCTTTGATTGAACTTTATTATCTTGGGGCCATTGACTTTCAAGCAGTTCAAAATTGAAATGCAGGCTTTTTTTACTTGGAAGAGGAAAATTTTGCTCTCGCAAACTCATGACGACACAACGCTCATTACTTTAAAGGAAGCTCTAGCCTAGAGATATGAAGCATAATTTTTGCAACCAAGCCCTTGCCGCAAACAAGAACAATAAAGAGCTTCATTACGAAATTATTGCCGTCATTTTGGACGGCTGGGTACCCTAGCACCATCATACGTTAGACAATCACCAGTAATAAGTTACATCATTGGTGACTATTACGAACGTAAAGTTTACGCGCTAGCAGGGCCTGCGAAATGGTAATACCTCAGTGCACAAAAGTGATAATATTAAAAATTACTTCGTGAGAGCTTCCCCATCTTCATTATGCTCCTCATCTCGACGTCATCCTGGGCGCTGTTTTTACGCAGTTCTCAGAGTGAGGCGGCGACGCTGGCCGAATAATTTATGCTTCTCTTATCCTCCTGCAGGTCTTTGCTGCCTGCAGTGTTACAGAAGCTTCCGAGTTACCCTGTAGCACAGATACAGAATAGATCTAATATGACTGTAGCTAGAATCTCACGTAACATTTCCACTGATGCATAATTGCATAGAGAATCTTGAAAGAAAAGGTGAAGAAACAAGTAGTTTATGTGCGTCTGAGTTAATGTGCAGCGTAGACATAGACTGTAAATTTTTTACCTTATCCGTTGCTGGAATCCCCCGTAACATTTTTGTTTCTAAATATTTGTGTACGAGAGCGTAGTAAAATTGAAGGGATACACGAAAGAGGCCTAACCTTAGCAGGATTTAAGGCCTGCGCGTGGAACATAAATTACGGTATGAGCTTCCGCGGCGGACCTGGTTTTTGGTAGGGAATGTGCCCTATGGAAATGAGACAAACGTAGGCGCCGCAGATGAACAATGTTAATTCTTAGATAACAAAACAGCTTTCACGCATGGAGAATACAGGAAGAAAACTGATGGAAAATGCCATAGATCTTCCAAGACAGTTCAAGTTCAACATTTCTGCAAGTCTCCCTCTGTGGGTAGGGTAGTTAAACCCTGACACTTGGCTGTATAGTACACAGTAATAAAAAAGAATGAATTTGCTAATATTTTCAGCAGAGTAATCCTGTATATCATTAGTTATATCTATATTGAGAAAGCAACGACATTACGAGCAAAAGCCCTTGCTTTCTACATGCTTACGCCTCTTACTGGAGCTCTAAAATTTATATTGGCATACCGTAAATAGTTGCCAAAAATCGTTTGATTTGTTTACACCCGTTGTGGGAACTCACTGTATTTTTGCGGGTGTACATTTATGATGAAAGAGATTTTTTGTTTCTTTCTCAAACTTTACAGCTCTATGGATGTGTTGAAATAAGAAAAAAAGTATATCCTGAGATTCCCGAATAAAATGAGCTCTCATTGTTACAGCGCATGCATTGTGCACCGACTGTATGTAATAAATACCTACGCTGGCTTTGATATCATCAGAGAACTTTCGGTTCATCACTTTGGATCGAGTTTCAGGCCGTACTATCCAACCGGTTACATCTGAGACCTCCTCAAATTCAAGCTGGTCCAGCGTAATGGGTTAGCGATTATTGCCTTAAGCTCGGTCGGATCGAAGTGGCGAATCGAAAGCGCACGATTGAAATTATAATTGCCGTGTAAGCGCATTGGATTATCTCGATCGTTGACACCTTTCGCGTCGGAGGAATTGCGGAAAACGCAAAAACGCAGGATTGCAATTATGTCACCGCTTTAATACAATGGTGTTTTGGTGAAGGATTACTCGTAAGTTCATGCTATAATTACCATTCGCCGTATGGCTTAATGTTTGTCTTAGGTTCGTGTTATTCACCATATGATACAATGTGCCACTGGGCCAAGCCATGTAAAGTAAGTATTTCCCCATGACACAACGTGTTTTTTCTCCAAGCCATTTACCGCATGGCACAATGTGCTTTGAAGGACAGTCAGAATACACAAACAGAGCGCTGGATTTCAATAATTTCAGAGCTGTAGTCAGAGCGTTGTGGCGAGAGGCTGGACTCTACACCGGCACTTATACGCCCCTATCGCACTTTAACATCCTCCACCTCACCTGTTCTTGACTTGTGACCCTTACGCTCCCTTGTGGAGCGCATATAGTTAGCGGCATCTGCACTTTCCCGTCAAACTTAACAGCCTTGAAGCACTTAACCCTTTTCTGCTTGGGCGAAAAACGCTTTCGTAGCAATAGCACTGACTGTCAAATGCAAATCTAGAGGCCAACAACTGTGAATCTGCTCTCTATGTTAACTTTAAGAATGAATACTTCAGGATGTTGCCCTCTAATATATTGGGTGCTGCTTCCAGATGCGAAAATAAATACTTATCATTATTAAGGATGCTACTAAACAGTGTAAGGTCATTGGACCGGTAAAGAGTTTACCCTATTCACACCAGGTTGTGTTTATTTGTTACACAGGTTTTTTGTCCTCTTGCAAACCTACAGGAAAGAAAGTTTCTGGTGAGGAGTAGCACTGTCTTGTGCGGAGAGGGTTAACCTCTTCGCCCTATAGGGATGAAATACAGCGTTGGTTTCTCGTAAGAATAGCGTTGTTCGGGATGCCGTGCGCAAAGTGTACGTGTCTCTAAGTTTTGTTATTGACTTATTAATCCTGCAGTAGCTCAGTGGTTTAGGTTTATGACTGTCTCCTAATCAGGGGATTTGACATTCGTCCCCAGCCAAGGAGGAAAAGTCTTGATGCTCAGGGACGTAACGTCGACAATAATTCCTTCACTTGTAGTAGCTGTGGGTACTGGCCTTCAGGAGAGGATGCAGTTGTCGATCGTGTCTTCAGTTATTCAGCAGTTGAATTACCTGCACGATACCAGTACAAGATAGCACGCAAAATTTGCTCGCAAAATCTCTTCGCAAATTTTGACATCGAGAAAAAGACTTAACGTTCACGACGGGGCAGAAACTTAAAAATGGTTGGTATACAAGATACCTAGGGCTATTTTAATCGCCTTCTGTGTAGAATTAAAAATCTAAAATTTATGAGACGTGGACAATTGAAGAAGGGCGTGGGCCTGATGCCGGACACCTCCTCCTCCCCCCTCCAGCGCGCGCTCTAGTAGAATCTTCACTCCAAGATCCCAACTACGCATCAGGCTGGCCGCCTAATAAGAAGGTCCAGCGCCATGATCAAAGCGAGCACAATATGTTGTGCAAGAAATCAAAAGAGGTAGGAAAGATACAAGTGAAATGGTCTTCATGTCTTCACTTTAAAAGTGACTGAATTTTTACAAGAAGGGCTTAAGAAGACAGCTATGGTTGAACTTCGTTCCAGCGTAAATCAGATCTTCTTGCAAGTTAAATTTTCCTCTAGCTAATAGTGAAAAGCGTCTCGTACAGAACAGAGATGAACGTACGGATGGATGGAGCCTCAAGCAGAATTGTACTATAGACTAGAGGGCCCGCGCTGTCAAGAAATAACAGCTAAGAATTTGTGATGAGCCGTCTTCATTGCTCACACTCAACTTTTGTTCAAGGAGGTTCTAATAGAGAGGAGCGCACCCTCTCTATTTATCCTACGGGAGCGTTGCGAGTAAACTTTTCCCTTAAACTGGCTGAGTGGCTTATCCAATCGGAGAGCGGCATTGCCTACGTGAGGCATTACCTCACGTA